>BSBM01000577.1:102500-1302500 GCA_027924585.1 Larix kaempferi
TGATATCTACAACCATTGCACCACATAGCCTTATGGTGTTTTACCTACAACAATCCATACAAGAAAACATTACATAATGATCCAATATTTATGATTAAGTGCATGTTTATAATGCCATACAGGGGAAAAATCAGGGTGTACATCGACAATATGTTTGCAAAAAAATAAATAGTGTGGTTGATTAATATGCTTACCTACTTATCTTTTAAACCATATGCTAAATCGATTTCCCTTTGTGTTAGATTGGTATCTCCATTGCGATGTGCAGATTTAACCAATGAAGCCACACCTTCCCATGATATTCCATGACCAGATTGTTTACATTGTTCAATCCATACCTTCATCCAGTCAAGATTGTTTGCGATGTATAAATGAATTGCATCCCACTCTCGACCAACTGTTTGATGACAATAAAAGTAAAATTCAATACAAAATGTATATTCACTTAACAAAGTATATTACACTCTAAATTGATGCAATATATTGAATATAAAAATAGAATATGTATGATATATATACATTAAAATCAATAGTCAAATGTGTTATATTACCTTTCACCTTCCTCAATCTACCTTTCCCCTTCGGGTACTCCCCTTCGAAATCTTTATTGGATTCCATATCACAAATGCGACATAAATTGAGCTTTGACACTAATATAGGAAGATATTCACTAATATACAACATGTTTTGGTATACCATATATCCCTCCATCACAGAACCCTCAGCATGTGCTCGTTGTCTAACCAATCCCTTCATAAATTTAAAGTGCCTCTCAACCATCCACATGGACCTTGAGTGCGCAGGTCCACACAATTCAATCTCCTCAACTTGGTGTATGAGGTAGTGTTCTTGTCCATTGAAAAATGCCGAAGGTAGATGCTTCTGCATTTCACACATGAGACAAGGAATTTCTCTCCTCCAATACTTTATATCTTCTTTATGGAATTCTTTAGATGACAACTATCTACAAGTGACACAACCCAATCAAGAGATTTAAGAAAAAAAACATTATATTACATAACATGAATTAGAGAACAAAAATCAAATATAAGTTCTACGATGAATTAAACAAACACTAAGTGCATGCAAAAAATTTCTACTTACCTCATGTATTTCTCGAGACTATATATTACTTGTTTGACATTGTTGTCGAAGTTGTCCGGGAGAGAGAGAGGTAGAAAATACTGTAACAATATACAAATCGTTTCATTTTTTAAACAAAGAGTAGACAAACAAAAATACCAACCATATTCACTGGAATAGAAAACAAATAATAATTAAATGCCTACCATAATAATTACCTTCATGAAGACATGCCAATCATGTGTTTTCACCCCCGCAAAATCACCTTTCTTTGTTATGATATTCTTCATGTTCGCACAAAATCCGGTGGGAAATTTAATTTTTTGCGTGACTTCTTTTACAACATTACTTTGTTGGTCCGTTAATATCCATGGAAGTGAGTTTATATTAATTTGCTCTTCGTTGCTATGAAATTGAATGGCGTCTTTCATTGCATGGTTTCCTTCTTGAATGTCTTTGCAAATTTTGACAATTTTTTCTTTCTCACTCCTTCCATCCAATATTCGCCATAATGTTTCAGTCACATTCTTTCTGATATGCATTGTATCAAAAAAATGAGCAATTTGTAGGTGCTCATATTAGGGAAACCTACTAAATTGTCTAGGATAACTTTTCATTCCTCGTGGAAGCCCATTAATGCCTTCATGATCACATGAACAATCATCATGAATCGTATTTTATAAATAAATTACAGAAAGCAATGTCAATTACAGTAAACAACACACAATAAAAAAAATACATAACATTTCATATACGATGATTCATACATACCTTGCAACTTCCATAGGTGAGGTGTCATTCTCTGCGGTTTTAATGCAGTCTCTTGCTTGCCATTGAACAAATGTTTTTTGGTAGTTCGATACCTGTGATTCTTAGATAGGAAGTGCCTATACTTATCAAACACCTCCTTTCCTAAGCTTTTTGAACGATGAGATTTGATCTTAGGACCACAAACTGGAAATGCAAATTTCCCCTTTGTCTGAAGACCTACATAAAGAGATGGAATATCTATGTCAATTATAATTATATACAAAATGAATGGATTATTTAGAACAACATGCGTGCGTAGTATATTAACTAGTTCATAAAATTAAATGCAAATAAAGTGGAATTTATAATTACAAACCGCAAAAATGGGTTAACCCTGGGGCATCATGTATTGTCCATACAAGCATTGCATGAAATTGAAATTGCCATTATCGTATTGGTATAGATACGTCATACATAATGATGCAATTCCATAACTTTAGTAGCTCGTTGTAATATACTTGGGAATATTTAACCAAGATATTAACTCAACTTCAAAAATTTTCACAAACTTACTAGTTAATTTCTTAACAATTCTTTTGAACTGAGCAGGAGGTCAGTGATGGTGATGGAGACTGAATCTGAGGATGGTGTGATGAACTTTCAGTTCTAGAATTTGTATGGGGAAATGTGCAGCAGAAAATATTAATATCATAGGGAGAGTCCTAAGCACAAAGCATTGGGCCCATTTATGTTTCGGACAATAGCTACTGCTGAAGCCTACCGCAAAGCTTCCTGGGTGCACCAGCATATGCTTACTAAAATAGGTGGGTACACAACTGATTTATGATGGTAAAATAGGAACAATGGATGCTTTGGACAACAATCAGAAATATTCAGGAAGAGTAGAGGTGGTTTGGAGATTTTAGGCCCTGTCGGGATGACAAAACTAGTCAAATTGCAATCTTTACAAACAGTGGTTAAATCCTCCTAAATTCTTGAAGTAGGGTCTGATATAGATAATATGTTGTGTTATTTACCTCCTAAAACTTACATAAAGTAAATCCGACATTTAGAACAAATTTGGCAGTCATTCTTGCAAAACTAGTCAATAAACAAGGCTCAATGAGCTAGTCTTCCAATCTGAGTTAGTAAATGACTTGATTTAATTGAATGCTCTGTTCTAAAATATTAATGTGATATGATATAATGTAATTAACAGCATCAAGTCGAATTATTACTCACTGAGCCAATTTTGTACTCTTTAATTAGCTCCTCATCAGTACATTGTCTTATAGATTAGAAAACCCCCTCATAGGGCCATAGAATAACTGAAAGGAGAGATGTATTGACCAAATATCTGTTCTAAAAGTGTGATATTATCTTCTATAGGTATGAAATAGAGTATGGGTTGCACACTAATATTCTGAGAAAATATGGGGCGCTATCCACAACTCTTCTCTTCCTTGTAGGGAAAACACCTCCAAATCTAGCTGTGGTTTTGAGAAAGAGTAAGAAGAAGAAGATGGATCAGTTCTTATGCTGATTTCTGATACTGGACATTTCTATTGACTGAACATATGGCTGTACCAACCCCCCATCAATCCTTGGGCGCATTCACTGGAGTATTCATCTTCTACTAGAGAAGCTTCACCAAAACTAGCTAGAATTTCACTGTATGATAGATCTTCTCTCCCAACTGATTATGTGAATTCAATGCTGAACTGATCTGAATGTGATTGGCTGTAGAATCATGTTCTGGACCTGCATAACACTCACTAGAAACTCATGGGGCCTTGGGGCACATCTCCCAAGCAAACTTTGTTGAGGCACATCACTCAACACTAGAGAAGCTCAGAGCTCTTAAGCAAATTTCTCAAATGATCAAAAGTTCTTGAGTGAAGTTGGAAACCTTCTTAAATAGAATTCTTGTTGACTTGTTGAGCAAGTTACTTAGCTTGGTGACCTGTGAGAATAGGTCACCCATGAGTGGACATACTTTCCTTGCTTTGCTTGCTTGCTTTGCTTTGGCTTTCCTTCTTTTTTCCTCTTTTTTTGACTTTCCTTCTTTTCTGAACTTTCCTGCTTTTCATACTTTCCTGCTTTCTGAATTTATGCTACTTTTCCTGAAATATTGCTCTTTTCTCATTTTTGGCAACATTTTTGGACTCTAGTGGTTACTTTACCTCTACTCCAAGTAATTCCTTGATTTTCTGAGTTTCATCACTTAGGCAAGTTTGGCTCACTTACCAATTCGAATTTCCTGGCCAAGTCATCAACCACTTGGCACATTTATTAGAAATAATTATTTAAATTAAAATAATACCACTTAGAAATAATTTAACTTAGCAATTAATTAATTATCCAATAATTAATTAATTAATAAGGTGTAATGCCTCAAAATTTCCCCAATTAATTAATTTCTCAATTAATTAATAAATCACCTTAGCACTTGAATTGGGGGTTAATAACTTCATGGGGGCCCCTCCTTATCCATTTAATTCCTCAAATTCACCCTTAGGAATCTTACTTCATCCATCCATTAATTATTTAATTAATGCCTATGTGACTTAGGCTAAAATCATCCCCATGGACCATAGGAAAATTTGGGAACATGATAGTCCTCCCTTCCCAAGATTGCTTGTCCTCAAGCAATGTTAGGATTCCACCAAGCTTCTGCTGCACCAACTCTGATTATCATTGTCCCCCATCCATTGAACAATCTATAAATTAATTGGGCCTTCAGGAAAAATGTCTATGTAAAACAAACTGTCATGTAATTTATATTTTCCATTAGCCAACAAATGAATAGAATTTTAACCCCATTAGGATAATTGAGTAGAATTCTTGGGTCCCATTGTTTCTCTTGCAAGGAGCAGAATTCTCCTGTCATCTTTGGCAATCTGTCAGTCAAGTGTATGTAAGGATCCCAAAGTATCAACTCCATTTTCCCCACCATCAGAATAATTTTAAAGAATCTGTCACCAAACATGTGCCTTTTCATCCGGGGAATAACTGCTAGGTCATTGCTTCCAACCAAACCAAGTGGGGAGTAGAATGTCTCTTCCAGTGAAAACATCCAATGGCTCAACTCTCTGCCATTGGAGAAAAATTTCAAGCATCCCTCCCAGCATGTGGATTCCCTCCACATAGGCAAACTTCTGCAAGTAATCATTAATTTATCTTGGCAACTTTCCTGCTTAGTTGCCTTCCCTTGACCATAAGCAGAAACATTTTTGCAAAATGACTTCATGCTTGTTAGGTAATCTTTCACCCAACCCATATGTGGATTGGTGACATCAAATGGCTGCAAAATACATCTTTGTTGCTGCTCACAATTCAAGACAATGTCAGTTATAAAAGAATTATTGCAAAAAGAAGTGAAGTTTTTACCTTCCAAGGTCTTCACTACAATGTTTCCCCTACCCATCCAACCAATGGATGGACAAGCACTTTGATTTGCTGAATCATATGGAATGTGATCAGCCATATGTATTTCCTCCTCACATAAATAGAATTCATGATATCTATGGAACTTGATAGGTGTTCCCCTCTTCATCCAATGGCTCAACTCCCTGCCATTGATCCAAGGGTGCAAAACTCCATCAAATGACCCACACATTGAAAGTAAGTGTGGATCTGATACCTCCTTGTCAAAAGTGGCTGCACACTCATGCATGGGATGATTCCACTGCTGTGGGTTAAGGAACATGTCATGAGCCTCGATTTTAGGATCCTCCTTCTCATCATGTGACACCAAGAGGAAGAATCCTGTTACCCAATTTTCATTCCCACAATTTGTGGTTGAATGTGAAGTGAGGAATGAAGGGTGGTGAGCCATGCTTCTGAACCTTTCATCCAACTTTTTTGTACTTTCTTCTAGCACATACTGAACATACTAATCCTCATGGTCCACCCACTCATGAGGTTCGTCCATAGACATTTTTATGTCATTTACCCAAAAGGGATGACTCTCAGGAAAAATTGTGGATTCGGTCAATTCTTGCCACTCTTGTTGGAATTGTTCTATCTTCATTTGTGATTCTAAGAGGGCACTTTGAGTGTATCTCAAAGATTCTCGGGTGGCCAAAAACTCACCTTTGAGCTTGTAGTTCTCTTTTTCATATATGCTAATACTCTCTTCATCATGCAGTGTTGCTTCTTGCAATAACTCAACAAGCTCAAACATGTAATTTTTATCAGAAAGCAACTGTGAGAAACTACCTTTGATTGTGGACATTTCTTTCTGGATATTCTCCATGGATTCAAAGGAAGATTGGTCTTCCATTAAAGCAGCTTCCCAACACAACTTTGACATAGAAGCATGAGTTTCATGGAGAATTTTCAGGGCCTCTTGGATCTTCTGTTCATCCATCTTTAAAGATCTTGCAAGAAGATGAGGTTCTTGCATATGTTCCTCCTCTTCATTTTCCATCGTCGGATCAATTTCATGCAGTGCACTTGAGGTTTTGAAATCTGATCTATATGTTGCTGCTGCAATATATTCATCTTTCATGTCTTTAAAAACATAATTTGGGCTATAACATAAGTTATCATTCATCCTTGGTGAAATAGAAAGATCTTCTCTCAAGGTTTCAACCTTCATACTTCTTTCATTTTTTAGACTAGAATTCTGAATCTCATCACTATGAGGCTCAACCATTCTGAACTTTTCCATGGAAGTGGCTGCCACATCAGATTTACCTAAAGACACATAAAAATCAGAAATTACAAATTCCACAGGTGTCATGTTCTCCTCCTTATGCGGTGGAATTTTGATGGCTTGTTCATCCACCCATTTCTCTGCTTCACACCCTACTGAGATGTGCTCATTTTCTGCTTCCTGGTGAGGCTCAAGGGGTGATTGTAGATCTGAATTATGTCCCTCTTTTGGATCAGATCCAAAATATGTCTCACCTTCATCAATCTGTCCCATTTCTTCTGCACTTGTTTTGAAATCAACCATTAAAAGATCGAGAGTGATTTTACCTCCCTCATCACCAACAATCAAGTGTTTGACTGTTGGATCTTCTACTGTGCATTGACCTTCTTCATCCACTTCTTGGAGTAATGGGGCACCAACAACGTCTTCTTGGTCATTTCTTTCCAAGAAAATTGATGTCTCTCCACATTGTGTGGTGCTCAGATCACAACCTTTGGACTTCCTTCTTGAAGAAAAACCAAACAATCTCGCATTGCTTGGCCCTGCCAATGGCCTTGCTGAAAATTCCTTCTTGATTCCTTTTCCTTGGGATTGGGATGGATCCATATGTAGGGCTGCAACTTCATCTTTATTTTTTCCTACTTCTCCACCCGAAGAACTAGGTGGCTCTTGGTTTGCTCCTTTGATTTTTCCTGGCTGTGAGGACACATCTTTATCCCTCCCTTCCATCTTAGCACCTAGGGGTACAAATCTTGCCTCAACTTCTTTGCACACACCATCAACCATATGTGCAATCCTTCTTTTGCTATCACTATTGTAGGGGTCTTTGAACAACCTCTGAATCTCTAAATCACAATAGTCTCTAAAGGTCAGGGACTTCCGAACCTCCTTCTTCAAGGTAGAGTACTCCATGAAGTACTCATAGGATTTCTTAGGGTTGCCTCTTTTGAGCATTCCTGCATAATCCCAATTAGTCATAGGTAGGTCATTTCCTATGCTCTCTTCAAACATTTGTTCATCAAGGAAATCATGTTCAACTTTGTGCAAATAAGAATTTCCAACAGGGGTTAAAGTTTTCTCTTCATATGGCTCAAAAATAAATTCTTCTTCTTCATTGATTGGTAGGAGCCACATTTTGCATCTATGAGAAGATATTCAATCTTCCTTCAATCATTGAATTAATTTCTTTCCATAGGGTGAGCCAAGGAAAGAGCTCTGATACCACTGTAATATCCTTGGGAATATTTAGCCAAGATATTAACTCAACTTCAGAATTTTTCACAAACATACTAGTTAAATTTCTTAACAATTCTTTTAAACCGAGCAAGAGTTCAGTCATGGGGATGGAGATTGAATCTAAGGATGGTGTGATGAAATTTCAGTTCTGAAATTTGTATAGGGAAATGTGCAGCAGCAAATACTAATATCAGAGGGAGAGTCCTAAGCACAAAGCACTGGGGCCATTTATGTTTCAGACAACAGCTACTGCTGAAGCCTACTGCAAAGCTTCCTGGGTGCACCATCATATGATTACTAGAATGGGTGGGTACACAATGGATTCTCTGGACAACAATCAGAAATATTCAGGAAGAGTAGAGGTGGTTTGGAGATTTTAGGCCCTACCGAGATGACAGAACTAGTCAAATTGCAGTCTTTACAAACAGTGGTTAAATCCTCCTAAATTATTGAAGTAGGGTCTAATATAGCTAATATGTTGTGTTATTGACCTCCTACAACTTACAGAAAATAAATCCGACATTTAGAACAAATTTGGCAGTCATTCTTGCAAAACTAGTCAATAAACAAGGTTCAATGAGTTAGTCTTCCAATCTGAGTTAGTAAATGACTTGATTTAATTGAATGCTCTATTCTAAAATATTAATGTGCTCTGATATAATGTAATTAACAGCATCAAGTTGAATTATTACTCACTGAACCAAGTTTTTACTCTTTAATTAGCCCCTCATCAGTACATTGTCCTGTAGATTAGAAAACCCCCTCATAAGGCCATAGAATAACTGAAAGGAGAGATGTATTGACCAAATTGTTGGTTGTGGAGCCAGATCTTCTAGTCTCATAGATGATATTGTATCAGCCGTGTTTTTACCCCAGTTCTATATGATATGTAGGTGGACTGTACACTCACCCTAGCGGGGGGGTGTGGGGGCCCCCACGGGGTTCCAGGGGGGACCGGGGGTTCGGGGGCAATGCCCCCGAAGAAAATTTTTGGGGCTGTTTTCGCCAGCTGTTTTGTGGGTCCATGGTTTTTGGTATCCCGTGGTATTTTCCCATTGTATTTCCCTTATAAATAAAGACATTGTAATACGGCTAGGGTTGTTGATGTATTAGGTTTTATGCATTGTAAAGATCTCTGAGATCAGGAGAGAGGCTGTGAAACAGAGAAGAGGAAGTGCAGCGGTTGTGCTGCAGGTTGTATCCCTTCGACTTGTTGGACGGTAATAATAATAAGGACTGGCAAATTCAGTGTGGACGTAGCCCAAGTTGGGTGAACCACGATATATCTGTGTCTCTCTTGTAATGTGTATGTGTGATTATATTTGCATTTCTGTTTATTGTTATTGCTCTGCGATCCTGTTTTTTTTCTTTTCTTCTAACAATTGGTATCAGAGCCAAAGATCTATTTGGCAGTTAAACCCGCAGGAAGCTAGGTTTTCTGGTTCGAGTGGGATAAATGGTAGAAGAAGGAAAGTTTAAGGTCGAGAAGTTTAACGGCCAAAACTTCGGGTTATGGAAGATGCGAATGGAGGACTATCTGTACCAGAAGGATCTATTCCTACCGTTGGGAGGAAAAGCAAAGCAGCCGACGACTATGAAGGACGAAGAATGGGTGGTTCTTGACAGAAAGGCTCTGGGAACAATACGGTTGAGCTTGGCTTCGTCGGTGGCTTTCAATATCTCAAAAGAAACGACAACAGAGGGTTTGATGAAAGCATTGGGTAAGCTGTATGAAAAACCCTCGGCTTCCAACAAGGTATTTCTAATGAAGCGTTTATTTAATATGAAGATGTCTGAAGGTGGATCTGTTACTGATCATTTAAATGAGTTTAATACGGTTACAAATCAGCTAATTTCTGTAAGTCTGAACTTTGATGATGAGGTTAGGGCTCTTCTAATCTTGTGTTCATTGCCAGAAAGATGGAATAGCTTGGTCATGGCTGTAAGTAACTCTGTCTCTGGTTCAAACACCTTGAAATTTGATGATGTTATTGGTGTTATTCTTAGCGAGGAAATGCGAAGAAAAAGCACAGGTGAGACATCAGGTAATGCGTTGACAATGGAGAGCAGAGGAAGACAAAAGGAGAGAGGAAAGAGCCAAGGTAATCATGGAAAGTCTAAAACGGGCAGATCCAAGTCCAGACTGGGAAAGATAGAGTGCTGGAACTGTGGAAAGAAAGGACATCTGAAGAAAGACTGCAAATCTCTAAAGAAGAAAGGAGATGCACAGAAGGAAACTACCCAGGAAGCAAATGTAGCAGGTGATGTGTTACAAGATGCTTTGATTCTTGCATTAGATAATACTAGTGATTATTGGGTAGTAGATTCAGGAGCTTCATGTCATGCTACACCCCATAGGAAATACTTTCATGAGTATGTTCCTGGCGATTTTGGACATGTTTTATTGGGTGATGATGAGCCATGTAAAATTGTTGGAATGGGTAAGGTATGGATAAAAGTTAAGAATGGAAGTGATTGGTTGTTGAAAGATGTTAGGCATATTCCTGCTATGAAAAGAAATCTGATCTCAACAGGGCAGTTGGGAGATAGCGGTTGTCTATCTACGTTCAGAGAAAAGTGGTGGAAGATCACTAAAGGATCAATGGTGATAGCAAAAGGAGACATAGTAGGTACGTTGTATTTATGTCCTCATAATACTGACCATTCTATCTCTTTAGCTTCCACAGGAACAGATACAGCATTGTGGCATCATAGGCTTGGCCACATGAGTGAGAAGGGGATGCAGATTCTCCACTCAAGGAAGTTGCTACTGGATTTGAAGTAGGTAAGTTTGGAATTCTGTGAAAACTATGTTTATGGAAAACATAAGAGAGTCAGATTTCTCAGGGTTGGGAAACAGAAGAAGAATGAAAAATTAGAGCTTGTGCATACAGATGTATGGGGACCGGATCAGGTACAATCTCTTGGTGGCTCTCATTATTATGTTACATTTATTGATGATGCAACTAGAAAAACTTGGGTTTATTGCATTAGACAGAAATCTGATGTGTTTACTACTTTTAAGAAGTGGAAAGCTTTGGTTGAGAATGAGACAGGAAAAAGGTTGAAGTGTCTCAGATCTGATAATGGAGGTGAGTACTGCGGCAAGGAGTTTGATAGTTACTGTTCATACCATGGGATTCGTAGAGAGAAGACAGTCCCAGGAACACCACAGGAAAATGGTGTGTCAGAAAGGATGAACAGAACAATCATGGAGCGTGCAAGGTGTATGCGACTGCATGCAGGGTTGCCCTTACAGTTTTGGGCGGATGCTGTAAATACTGCTGTTTATTTAATAAACAGAGGACCTTCAAGTGCTTTGGATGGTGGTATTCCAGAGGAAGCATGGACAGATAAAAAGGTAAACTACTCATTTCTGAGAACGTTTGGTTGTGAAGCATTTGTCCATATTGATAAAGAAAATAGAACAAAGCTTGAAGCTAAATCCAAGAAATGTACCTTTATTGGATATGGGGTTGATGAATTTGGTTATCGTTTATGGGATTATGAAAATAACAAAATCATCAAGAGTAGAGATGTGATATTCAATGAAAAGGTCATGTATAAAGATTAGTTGCAGGGAAAGAAACAGGAAAAGGAAAGCACATAGTACATAGTGCTTGATGAAGTTCCGAAGGTGCCAGAAAATCAAGAGCAGCAGCAGGTACCTGAAACTCCTGCAACTGTAAGAAGATCTACCAGGTTAAGTAGACTTCCTGAACGATACTCTCCTTCAATGTATTATTTATTGATGACTGATTCTGGTGAACCAGAATGTTATGAAGAAGCAATGCAGGTGGAAACTAGAAAGAAGTGGGAGCAAGGCATGAATGAGGAGATGGACTCATTGGTAGGAAACCAGACTTGGGATTTGGTTAAGTTGCCTGCTGGTAAAAGAGCATTGCAAAACAAATGGATTTACAGGTTGAAGGAAGAAGAAGGGGGTAAGAAGCGGTACAAGGCCAAATTTGTTGTAAAGGGGTTTGCACAGAAGAAAGGTATAGATTTTGATGAAATATTTTCTCCTGTTGTAAAGATGACTTCAATTAGGACTATCTTAAGTCTAGTGGCGGTAGAAGATTTGCATCTTGAATAGTTAGATGTAAAAACAGCCTTCCTCCATGGGGATTTGGAGGAAGAAATATATATGCAGCAGCCACAAGGGTATGAGGTCAAAGGTAAGGAGGATCTGGTATGCAGGTTGAAAAAGAGCTTGTATGGTTTGAAGCAAGCTCCAAGGCAGTGGTATCTAAAGTTTGACAGGTTTATGACAGAACAAGGTTATAGTAGATGTCATTCTGACCACTATGTTTATTTCAAGAAGTTAGACAATGGAAGATATATTATCTTGTTATTGTATGTGGATGACATGCTTGTTGCAGGGTCTGACATGCAGGATATAAATGTACTCAAAAGGAAGCTAGCTAATTCATTTGCGATGAAGGATTTGGGTGCTGCAAAGCAAATCCTTGGTATGAGAATAATGAGAGACAGGAAAAATCGCAAATTGACATTGTCTCAAAGTGAATACATACAAAAGGTGTTGGAGAGGTTCAGAATGCAGAATGCAAAACCTGTAAGTACACCTTTAGCTAACCATTTCAGTCTAAGTAAGGAAATGTGTCCCAAGACACAAGAAGAGACAGATTACATGTCCAAGATTCCCTATCAATCAGCAGTTGGAAGCTTGATGTATGCCATGGTGTGCACAAGACCAGATATTGCACATGCAGTGGGAGTTGTGAGCAGATATATGAACAATCCAGGTAAAGAACATTGGAAGGCAGTACAGTGGATTCTCAGGTATTTGAGAGGTACTACCACTGAGGCATTATGTTTTGGAGGTTCAGACACTGTTCTACAGGGATATGTTGATGCAGATATGGCAGGTGACAAGGATAGCAGGAGGAGCACCACAGGGTATGTGTTTACTGTAGGTGGAACAGCAGTAAGCTGGATTTCGAAACTACAGAAGGTTGTTGCACTTTCAACAACAGAAGCAGAGTATGTTGCCATTACAGAGGCTAGTAAAGAGATGATTTGGTTGCAGAGGTTTATGGAGGAAGTGGGTAAGAAGCAGAAGGATAATAGATTGTATAGTGACAGCCAGAGTGCCATTCACCTTGCAAAGAACTCAGCATTCCATTCCAGGACTAAACATATACAGCTCAAGTACCATTTCATACGCTCTGTTCTGGAAGATGAATTGTTAAAGTTGGAAAAGATACATACTAGCCAGAATCCTGCAGACATGTTCACAAAGGTAGTGACCAGAGAGAAATTGAGTTTGTGCTCGGTTTTAGTTGGCCTTCTAGCATGAAGGTGAAGAGGAGAAATTTGCCAAGTCCAAGTCCAGCAAGTGCAGCAGCGGTGGAGTTGTTGTGATCAGTCTCCAAGTGGGAGATTGTTGGTTGTGGAGCCATATCTTCTAGTCTCATAGATGATATTGTATCAGCCGTGTTTGTACCCCAGTTCTATATGATATGTAGGTGGACTGTATACTCACCCCAGCGGGGGGTGTGGGGGGGCATCGCCCCCCCACGGGGTTCCAGGGGTTAGGGGGCAGCGCCCCCGAAGAAAATTTTTGGGGCTTTTTTCGCCAGCTGTTTTGCGGGCCCATGGTTTTGGGTATCCCGTGGTATTTTCCCATTGTATTTCCCTTATAAATAAAGACATTGTAATACGGTTAGGGTTGTTTATGTATTAGGTTTTATGCATTGTAAAGATCTCTGAGATCAGGAGAGAGACTGTGAAATAGAGAAGAGGAAGTGCAGCGGTTGTGCTGCAGGTTGTATCCCTTCGACTTGTTGGATGGTAATAATAATAAGGACTGGAAAATTCAGTGTGGACGTAGCCCAAGTTGGGTGAACCACGATATATCTGTGTCTCTCTTGTAATGTGTATGTGTGATTATATTTGCATTTCTGTTTATTGTTATTGCTCTGCGATCCTTTTTTTTTTTTTTCTAACACAAATATCTGTTCTGAAAGTGTGATATGATCTTATACAGGTATGAAATAGATTATGGGCTGCACACTGAGATTCTGAGAAAATATGGGGCGCTATCCACAGCTCTTCTCTTCCTTGTAGGGAAAACACCTCCAAATCTAGCTGTGGTTGTGAGAAAGAGTAAGAAGAAGAAGATGGATCAGTTCTGAGGCTGATTTTTGATACTGGAAATTTCTATTGATTGAACATATGGCTGTACCAACCCCCCATCAATCCTTGGGCGCATTCACTGGAGCATTCATCTTCTACTAGAGAAGCTTCACCAAAACTAGCTAGAATTTCACTGTATGATAGATCTTCTCTCCCAACTCACTGTGTGAATTCAATGCTGAACTGATCTGAATGTGATTGGCTGTAGAATCATGTTCTGGACCTGCATAACACTCACTAGAAACTCTTGGGGCCTTGGGGAACATCTCCCAAGCAAACTTTGTTGAGGCACATCACTCAACACTAGAGAAGCTCAGAGCTCTCAAGCAAATTTCTCAAATGATCAAAAGTTCTTGAGTGAAGTTGGAAACCTTCTTAAATAGAATTCTTGTTGACTTGTTGAGCAAGTTACTTAGCTTGGTGACCTGTGAGAATAGGTCACCCATGAGTGGACATACTTTCTTTGCTTTGCTTGCTTGCTTTGCTTTGGCTTTCCTTCCTTTTTCCTCTTTTTTTGACTTTCCTTCTTTTCTGAACTTTCCTGCTTTTCATACTTTCCTGCTTTCTGAATTTATGCTACTTTTCCTGAAATATTGCTGTTTTCTCATTTTTGGCAACATTTTTGGACTCTAGTGCTTACTTTACTTCTACTCCAAGTAATTCCTTGATTTTTTGAGTTTCATCACTTAGGCAAGTTTAGCTCACTTACTAATTCGAATTTCCTGGTCAAGTCATCAACCACTTGGCACATTTATTAGAAATAATTATTTAAATTAAAATAATACCACTCAGAAATAATTTAACTTAGCAATTAATTAATTATCCAGTAATTAATTAATTAATAAGGTGTAATGCCTCAAAATTTCCCCAATTAATTAGTTTCTCAATTAATTAATAAATCACCTTAGCACTTGAATTGGGGGTTAATAACTTCATGTGGGCCCCTCCTTATCCATTTAATTCCTCAAATTCACCCTTAGGAATCTTACTTCATCCATCCATTAATTATTTAATTAATGCCTATGTGACTTAGGCTAAAATCATCCCCAAGGACCATAGGAAAATTTGGGAACATGACACTCGTCAATAAGAGGTTCGATATATACATTCATATCTTTGACTTAGTACTTACGTAATTGATTTGAACATATAAAAAATATAATTATGAGACGTACCATTTAGATATATAAACCATATTGCACAAGAGAAATATATATATATATATATATATATATATATATATATATATATATATATATATGACATTATGCAACAAAATACGACAAATGAGATGACACTACATTAAAAAAAAAGCTGTAGACACAATATACATGGAACAATCATCGACAACATTATGTGCTCCCTCTTTATTGACAACCATGGAGGAATGTTATTGTTGATAACAAAAATAGGCCACACCGAGTAAACGGATCTCATCTTTGCAAATGGATTGACACCATCTGCTGCCAAAGAAATCCTAAGATTACGAGGTTCTTCTTTAAAGTGAGGCCATTTTTCCTCCATATATCTAAATGCAAACCCATCTGCAGGCATTCGAATAATGTCATCTTGACTTCTGTTCCATGCATGGTAATCCATAAACTACGTTATGTTTTTGCACCTGAACAGTCGTGGCAAACGTGGAATAATGGGAATATAACGAAGAACCTTGCGAGGCACCTTTTTTGTTAATTGATCTGTTTGATATAAATGTCGATGTATTTGTAACTTCAGAATGTATTTCATATATGTGTATTGTATTGCTATAGAGATGTTATTATTCCTTTGTACGGAAGTGTCGTCATTTATATTGTAAGTATTGTAACTTATACTTGATGGGTTATTAGACCACCTTGATGGGGTCGGCCCTGTATAGGTCATGTGGGTTAAAGGGTTATTAGACCACCCTATTGGGGGTCATCCTTGTCAGCATTATGTTATGTGGTTAAGTTGAGGCCTACCTAGTAAGGTTATTAGGCAAGTCAAGTCAAGTATAAATAGAGTGCGGGAGGCACTCTATTTGATCATTCACTTTCTCACATATACACTCATTGGAGAGTGGCGCACTAGTGGAGGAGGAGAAGCTGCTGCTAGGAGACTATCTCTTATGCTTGGGTTTTGTATCATTGGTCTATCTATCTTTGAGGAAGTTATAGGGGTTTTTTACCTTTATGGTTTTCCCCAAGGAAACTCTGTGTGTCTATTGTCTCATTTGATTGCTTGTTGTGATTGATATGCTTGATATGTTGTACATGTTATTTTCTCAGTAAAGATCCTAGAGTATGTTGAATTAATGCTCAAAAATTAACATGGTATCAGAGCTAACCTGAGAAGAAGACACTATGCAGTTGCGGAAGCTAGGACTTCTTTCTTTTTTGGGTTTCTATCCACAAATCTTGAAAGGCAGGAGGCTAGATTGACTCTCCTCAGTAAGGCGCATCTTTCTGCCGAAACAGAATTCAATTCTGAGCATTTTCAAATTTTGACCTAAAACTTAGGGTTTCCACAAAAAGTGAAATTTCTGAAATCTGAGACCATGGCTGGAAGCTCCTTAGAAAAATCGAAGTTTAGAGCTTTGGATCGAACTTTTTGGTTGGGTGAAGCTCCGGGAAAATCAAACCCTAGTTTGGGGTCCTGTCAAGTGAAGCCGAAAATTAGGGTTTCTGCAAAAGTTGGAATTTCTGAAATCTGAGACCATGACTGGAAGCTCCTATGAAAAATTGAAGTTTAGAGACCAAGATCGAACTTTTTGGATGGGTGAAGCTCCAGGAAAATCAAACCCTAATTCAGGGTCCTCCCTAGTGAATCTGAAAGTCTGAAAAGAAAATTTGAGGGATGGAACTTTGCAGTTTTCAAATTCTGAGTATACCAGCTTGATCAGCTCATCAAGGTGCATCTTTATATCCTTTTAGAAGTTTGAAATTCAAATTTTGAATTTTTAGGGTTTCTCTGACAAACCCTAATCCAGCTCCAGATCCAGATTTCTACAAATCAAGTGGTAAGACCTAAATCTTTTCTATTTCCATTTGGAATACTCTTCAATATGTCTCACCACACCAAGCTTGAGGATAAGCTTGAATGGGCTGATAACTTCGGAGCATGGAAGTATAGGATTGGGTTAATTCTAGAAGAGAGTGAGTTGGACACCTACATAAGTGAAGGGAATCCTATCCCAGAGGGAGAAGAGACTAAGACCTTACACAAGAAGAACTTGGTCAAGGCTAAGAGGATCATTGCTGATTCTATCAAAGACCATCTCATGCCACATGTGTCATCTCTGAAGACACCTAAGGAGATGTTTGATTCCTTGACCATGCTATTTGAAGGGAAGAATATAAATCGGAAGATGACCTTGAGGAATCAATTGAAGAATATCAATATCCAGAATGCAGAGACCGTGCAGTCTTATTTCTCAAGGTTCTCCCAGATAATATAACAATTTGAAGATGTGGGAGAAGATATAGAGAATGGAGAAGTGGTAATGACCACTCTTAATGGCCTTCCTAGATCATGGGATTCCTTCATCCAAGGAATTTGTGCTAGGAAGAAACTTATTTAGTAGGTTGTCAGAAGAATGCTCTTAGGAAGAAGCTCAGATTGTATCTCGAGAAGAAAAGATGGGGAATGAAGATCAATCTCTCACAGCACATACCAAGAAGAGGACACTTTTCCTCAGATTTTCCTAAGAACAAAAGAAACAACAACAACAACTACTACAAGCAATCTGACAGGTATGACTTACAGGTATGTTTTGAAATTTGTTCATGATTAATTTTATAATATGATTGTCTTCATGTTATTGAGTTTAGTAACAATCTTGTTTAATTTTAGACTTGTCTTATCACCCTAGTAAAAGTATGAATGCAGGATATAAGACATTCATTGATTAGGGTTATGACACTTATGATTGTACTAATGCACTATGGTGTTGTATGAGGAGAATTTTATCCGCTAACATGAAGGTACAAATCAAGTCCTAGATCAAGACCATAGTGACACGAAGACAAAGACTCATCCATAGTCATGGATCACACAGAGGTATGTATAATTTGGTTCTACAATGGTTAACTTATGAGTTATGGAGGGCATTGAAGAGAACAAGAAAAACATTGCAAGACATAACTAGCAAATATGATGACCAGGTATGTTTTTCCTATATCAAGTTAGAATCCTACTCTATGTTAGGATCTTATACTTTTGTATATGATTATTCATGAAGTTATAATTTAAGTAATCAAGGGTTTATGCATATTATGTATCTTACCTTGATTGATGATATGACTAACCAGAAGAGTCCTATGGTCAAATAAGAATATGCATAAGTAAAAGAAGTACTCCCTGAAACCTTGAATACTAATTCTTATTATCTGTGTTTGAAATGATCATGACTATACATGTTTAAGATTATTGTGTTTTGATAGTATTAAGATTATACTAATGAATGTATGATTATGTATGAGATCTCGAGGATAACACAATGATGATACTAGTAAGAATGCATAGTGATCGATGATGGATATAAGTTCAAGGATAGGTAATCAAGGAAGCAAAGATTGAGAGGGATTCCACCCAACAAACAAACAAAGATAAGTATTTGAATTGTCATTTCTTGTATATTTGATTATTTAAATAATACTGTTCAATGATGTATATACTTATGTTCCTAGACTTAGGTTGTGTATCATGCATATTAGAATAATTGCATTAATGAACAGTATACCACTAATATGCATGTAATGGGTAAGTGGCCTATGGCATTGTACAACATTCCATTGCTACTTATCTAGAATGAAACCTCTTTGCTGACATGTTGGGAGTTGTGCACACTCTTAACAATGTTCTGGTAGAGATTGGAAGGCATCTAGAAGTTACAGGATATGGATAAATGTTGTAATGAAGCATTGGATAAATTAATTGCATGACTGTATGACATATTCTTTTATGTGTAAGAATTTGTTCTGAAAACTATGAGATGTTTCTAATCATGCAATTTAACTTGTCTTGTAGGAAAGATCGTATACCATCACCTACAAAAGAAGGACTACACCATTTACTCCAGCAACAAAGCTATCTATTGAAGAATCTGAAGTTCCCAGGATCCGAGATGTAGTAATGATCGAAGAGTACTAGTCGATCACGAAGAATGATGTTTGGGATGTGGTCCCAAGACCTGAAGGGAAGTTTGTTGTGACTTCCAAGTAGATCTATAAGATCAAGCATGTTGCAGTTGGTAGCATAGAGAAATACAAAGCAAGATTTGTAGCTCGTGGTTTCTCCCATAAAGAGAGAATAGACTATGAAGATACTTTTGCTCCTATAGCCAGATACACTTCCATCAGAATAGTACTTGCTCTGGCTGCAGTGATGAAATGGAAGATACACTAGATGGATGTCAATACTGCTTTCTTGAATGGTGTAGTCGAAGAGGAAGTGTATGTGGAGCAGCCACTCGGTTTTGAGACACATGACAGGGAGTCATATGTGTGCAGGTTGAAGAAAGCCTTGTATGGCTTGAAGCAAGCTCCTAGAACTTGGTATGGTAGGATGGACAGTTTCCTATCTAGTTTGGGCTTTACCAAGAGTAAAGCGGATTCCAACCTTTACTACAAGGTTGAGGAAGGCAATCCTGTGATACTACTATTGTATGTGGATGACCTGTTTGTTACAGGTGAGGATAGATTGATTGTCGACACGAAGAGGAATCTTGCTGCCAAGTTCGATATGAAGGACTTGGGGATGATGCACTATTTTCTAGGTATGGAGGTGTGGTAGAGTGTAGATGGAATCTTCCTTGGACAAGGGAAGTATGCAGTAGAGATCCTGAAGAGGTTCAGGATGATGGACTGCAAGGCCATGGCCACACCTATGGCATCGAACCTGAAGCTTCTGTGTGATGCTTCATCTGATCCGGTTGATGTCACTATGTATCGTCAGATGATTGGGACCTTGATGTACCTGATGAACACGAGACCAGATATTTGCTTTGCAGTGAACACATTGAGCCAGTTCCTAACAGATCCCAGAGGTGTTCACATGGTTGTTGTAAAGCATATTTTGAGGTACCTGAAGGATACAGTTGACTATGGGCTCAAGTATGATGGGAATCAAAAGTTTAACCTGCAGGGTTATGTTGATTCAAATTGGGTAGGCAATGTTGTAGATAGGAAGAGCACTTATGGGTGCTACTTCAGTATGGGATCAGGTGTGATCTCTTGGTTTAGTAGTAAGCATTCCTGCGTAGCATTGAGTATATCCGAAGCAGAGTATGTTGCAGCTTGTTCGGCTAGTTGTGAGCCAGTATGGCTTCGAAAGCTACTGTCTGAGTTATTTGATCTCTCGTTGGATACTACTGGTATCTATTGTGACAACCAGAGTTGTGTGAAGTTGTCTGAGAACCCAGTGTTCCATGACAGATCGAAGCACATTGAGATCAAATATCACTATATCAGGGATATGGTATAGAGAGGAGCAGTGAAGCTCCTGTATATTGCGACAGATGAGCAGGTTGTAGATGTGTTGACGAAACCACTAGCTAGAGTGAAGTTTGAGTACTTCAGAGAGAGGCTTGGTGTTCTTCAGATTGACGACACTTCGAGGAAGAAGTGATGGACACATTTGTAGGAGCCATTCGAAGCATGGTGAGAGGAGGATCCTTCCCATGGCTGTGGATATAAGCGTTGCGTGATGAGCATCAGGATGATGCTCCAGTTACTGCTCTATATGCATCATGTTGGATGTTTGTTATGATCAGTTGGATCATGTATATGTATATGCATCATGTTGGATGCTTGTTATGATTAGTTAGATCATGTATTTGTATATGCATCATGTTGGAGGCTTTGTATGATCAGTTGGATCATGTATTTGTATATGCATCATGTTGGATGCTTTGTATGATTAGTTGGATCATGTATTTGTATATGCATCATGTTGGATGCTTGATATGATCAGTTGGATCATGGATTTGTATATGTATCAGGTGGATACATTGTATGATCAGGTGGATCATGTATTTATATATGTATCAGGTGGATACATTGTATGATCAGGTGGATCATGTATTTATATATGTATCAGGTGGATACATTGTATGATAAGGTGGATCATGTATTTGTGAATGTATCAGGTAGATACATTGTATGATCAGGTAAATCATGTATGATGATATGTATCAGGTATATACTTGGTATGCATCAAGTGGATGCATTGTATGATCAGGATGATCATGTGATGATGTACATCGGGATGATGTATGGTGAGTATCAGGATGATACACTATGGCCGTGGATAGGTTGTGCAGATGAGCATGAAACTAGACCTGGGAGATCCGATAGGTTGAGAAGTACACTCGTAATCAGTATTGGGATACTCTTTCGAGGCATTGCTTTGGGAGGACATGTAACTAGACCTGGGAGATCCGATAGGTTGAGTAGTACGCTCGTAATCAGTCCTGGGATGCTCTTTCGAGGCTTTGTCCTATGGCATGTAACTAGACCTGGGAGTTCTGATAGGTTGAGCAGTATGCTCATAATCAATCCTAGGATGCTCTTTCGAGGATTTTGCATGACCACATGTAATACGTCTTGGAGATATGGACAGGTTGTGCTAGTCACATAAAAGGCCTCGGATTCTCTTTAGAGTTGTTGCTAGTCAAGACACTCTTTTAAGGTTTTGTGGTGGGGGTCACATGTAATACGTCCTGGAGATACAGACAGGTTGTGCTAGTCATGTAAAAGGCCTCAGATGCTCTTTAGAGTTCTTGCTAGTCAAGACACTCTTTTAAGGTTTTGTGACAGTCACATGTAAGTGGACCTAGGAGATCTTGCCGGTCATGCTTCAACACATAAAGGATCCTGGGATACTCTTTCGAGGCATTGTGACGCACGTAATAAGTCCTGAGGATTCCACAGTATGGCTAGTGATGATGAAGACCTGCAAGTGGTGGGCCTACATCCAAAATGAAAAGGGGCTGGCTCTGTAGAACTTCCTATGACAAGTAGATCGGAGATTGATTGAGATAGCAGCAGCAGTGACGATGACGACGATCCAGTGACGATGATCCAGAGAAGAAGACTTGTGCTAGCAAATTTGTGTCGAGAAATACCTTCCTACTTAAGAGGGAGTGTTGATGTATTTGTAACTTTGGAATGTATTTCATATATGTATATTGTATTCCTATAGAGATGTTATTATTCCTCTATACGAAAGTGTCGTCATTTATATTGTAAGTATCGTAACTTATACTTGATGGGTTATTAGACCACCTTGATGGGGTCGGCCCTGTATAAGTCATGTGGGTTAAAGGGTTATTAGACCACCCTATTGGGGGTCAGCCTTGTCAGCATTATGTTATGTGGTTAAGTTGAGGCCGACCTAGTAAGGTTATTAGGCAAGTCAAGTCAAGTATAAATAGAGTGCCGGAGGCACTCTATTTGATCATTCACTTTCTCACATATACACTCATTGGAGAGTGGCGCACTAGTGGAGGAGGAGAAGTTGTTGCTAGGAGACTATCTCTTATGCTTGGGTTTTGTATCATTGATCTATCTATCTCTGAGGAAGTTATTGGGGTTTTTTACCTTTATGGTTTTCCCAAAGGAAACTCTGTGTGTCTATTGTCTCATTTGATTGCTTGTTGTGATTGATATGCTTGATATGCTGTACATGTTATTCTCTCAGTAAAGATCCTAGAGTATGTTGAATTAATGCTAAAAAATTAACAATATACTGATATGATATTCTTGACATTTTGTTGCAAATTCATGTTGATTATAATATATAACATGGTCATCGGGGCATGCATGAATTGCTTCGTACTGCATTCCAATTTCTTTCATGATGGTAGATAAATCTCGATATGTGCAAGGTAAAATATTTGACGGTGGTAACAAATATTCAACTATCATGCTACAACAAATTAAAATAAAAAACTAGTTAATATAATATAGAAATAATATTAATGAAACACATTTTGATCCGTATTAATTTGAATTATGAATGAACAATACAATTATTAGACGAACGGTGATAACCTTTAGCGCGATCATATATATTATGTGATGGAATATATTACATACCTTAACATCCGTGTGACTGATATGTTTGAAATACCATTCATAACCTTCAAGTTCATTATCAACAATATATCAGAGAGAAGATTTGTGTTGGAGCCCTCATAAAGGGGTTCGTATGCCTTCTCAAGAAGAGGTAAATCATGAATATCATCAAAATGATCATCATTTTCATGATCATGATGATCATCATCCATTCTAACATTAAATGAATCATGGATCAAAGTATTTGTACCATCATCTTCAACTATGTTATTAGTATAATCATCTTCTTCAATATGATCATTAACTTGTTCTCCATTATTCATATCTCCATGTTCCTTCGGTACTTGTTCTAAAAGCACTTCCTCCAGACGATATGCCGTAGGATGTATTTCCTTTATAATTACATGAAACTATCAATAGATAAAAGTTAATATAAGAAATATTAAAATAATACATACATTTACAAAAGCACTGAAAACAAAAACATATATAATGCAAAACTTACAAATGGATGATATTCATGTCACCCCTCATTGTGTCCATGTTCCCTACAATGTTTTCTGGCTATTGTGATCTTTATTCTTCTCCTCTTAAAGCCCCTGCATTGACTACATGGACAATAACATTTCCCATCACCCTTTCTTTTCAGTCCATCCCACAATCTAGCAAGCAATTGTCGATTTTGTTCGTCTGGATCAGGAATATTGCTATTTGACATTTTCTCATAAAGAGTTTGAATGAATATTATCGATCTTAGAAAATAAAAATCCACACTTCGCTCACTTTAATCACAAAAACAATAGAAATAATGACGTATTCTTTTACAAAAAATAGTCTCTTGAATTAAAAAACTTCCGCAAACCGTCGCTTGTATAGCAAACCTGTCGGAATGTTTCAAAATTTATAGATTTTAAAATATAAACGGTCATCGGATATCCGACGAATTAAGCATAGTTACCATTGGATATAAGTTGTTAGATATCCAACATCCATGGGCATGATATAATGTCGGATATCCGATGTTCTCGGGCATAATATGACATCGGATATCCGACATCCGCGGGCATGATATGTGGTCGGATATCCGACATCCTCAGGAAAAATGTTGTGTCGGATAGCCGACGACACTGATCACTATTCAACAAATGTCGTCGGATATCCGAGGGTCGTCGGATATCCGACATCCCCTTCTATGAATTTAAAAAAAATTCATCAAATTTCGTAATTTTGAAGGTGAAATCCGACGACATAGTCCTTTTCGTCGGATTTTCTCATCGGATTTTGGGTCATAATTCCACAGTGTATGCACAGCAAAAGGAACACCACACTTAAGTCAAGCCAATCCATTAACTACCTCAACCAACTCTTGGTAGAAATAAATGATTGGGTAAAAAAGTCAACATGGGTAGTTGAAGGTTCATGGGTTCCGTCATTGACACTTGGCTTGACGTGATTGGCTCCAAGGGTTTGAATATTTATCTCCCAATTCCTTGTCAAAATCATGCCCCCATCTCTTGTTACATTGCATTGCATAGCTAATTGTGGGTATTTTATCAAAATGCATATTTACATGATATTTACAATTTCTATTGTGCCTGGATAACACAAACCATATGCATCAATTTTAACACTAAATCGACGGTGGGGCCTTGGCCTTGAGCTACTCACCACGATTTTATAATAATTTTACATCATTTACATGTTTAATGCAGTGGGTTCGAAATGGGATATTACATAAGCCTATTTGTTTAATTAAGTGACTATCAAGCCCACTAGACTAAATGACTAATCTAGTAAACACTTTTTTCAAATGCTTCTTTGCTTTCAACTCTGAATAAACTCTCTTGTAGTATTTATTAATATACTTGGATTCTTTTTCAATGCATATCTTCTAAGGGATCATTTCTTTGAGGCCATTCCATTACATATTTTTTTTTTTGACGATGAATCCCTCCACACACGCAAGATGGGTTTATAACCTCGGATGAGGCTATCCCTAATGTTGAATGGAAGAACGATCTTCCCACCACAGAGGTACTTAGAAACCAAGATTTTGCGAAGAAAGGGCCCTCCTTGGACTTCCCGTGGTCAACCCTTTTCCGCAATGGCTCCCATCCTCAACCTGTGACCCACAAGAATTGAACCAGTGACCTATGGGGAATTAACTACCACTTTTCACCAACTAAAATACAACTGTGGGATAACCTATTGTGTTATATGATATGATAATCATTGACATGCTCATTTATAGGTTTCTCTACTAAGGGATTTGGGTATGGTGAGTTGACATCTAGAGAATAATAATGTTTTGCATATAATTTAGCATGTGATAAATGAGTTCTTCCACCTCTTATTTTTACAAGGTATGTCTATCCATAGTCTCTATTCCACCTAATTGTTCATTCTATTCTATAGAACACAATCTTAAATTTAAAATTGTTGAGCCTATTATATATCAATAAATTTATAGTATATAAATAAATTTATAATTTTTTTTTTACTAGGGGAATCAACAACTGGAGTTGGGCTGATACTTGCGTGACATGGGGTCCAAGGATCCAATATCGCTACCACTATACCCCTAGGTGCATCCACAGGGCCCGAACCATGGCACATGGGTAAATTTGGGGGGATTTGAACACGTGACCTATAAATAAATTTATAATTTTTGAGCATATTATATATCAATAAATTTATAGGATATTCAAAATAAATTAAACATAACCAAATTAAACAAAAACAAAAGAAATCTCATTTTCTACCAAACCACACCCAATAGATTTGGAATTTTGGCACGAATGCAGAGAGGTGGAGGGGACATGGATTCAACATAATGGAGGTAGGAAGAACACATGCAACTATGTCAACACTCTTGATGATAAATCCATTTGAGAGTGAGCGATGGAAACCCTAATGGGGAGCCCGATTCTAGCTGCAGGTGAGGTTCTCTTCCTCCCAAATGCAACGATTAATGGTAGTTAAAGTCAAAAATCAAATATGTCTTATGTCAATATATCAAATCTTTTCAAATCAATCTCTTTATTAGTGATGAGTTTTTATCAGGTCTTCGTTCGAGAATCAAATTGGACATGTTAGTCTAATCAGGTCTTCGGATAACGAGCTTAATGGGCTGAACTAGGTATATTGATGCTCCTCAATATTTTGGTTTGAAACCTCTTGCATGACCTTTCTATGTGTGTTGGATACCTCCACAGGGTAATGAAACATGGCAAGCAAGTCTTAAGGTGTCTTATGAATATACCATCCAAATTGAAAATGAATTTAAATCCTTTCGAGCAAGTTTGTCATTGATAGCCTCAAAGCGCAGAGATATGGATATGGAGGGCACAAGAGCTACTCTTTCGGGCAGAGGAGTAAGACGTGGATATTTTCCTCAACATCTTATTTTTCGAGTAGGCTTAAGCCAATGATGTAGTGACGGATTTCCACAACAATAGATGGAAGAGCTAGGGTTCAAGGGTGAGAAAATCAAACAAATCTATGATACCAAGCTATTGCTGGGGCCTTCCTCACCATTTGGGGGTAAATCAAAGGTATTTCTTAAAGGAATGGTGAGGTGACTAGTTTGTGATCTTATCGTAAGTCTAAATATACCCTTAATAAGCATAGATTTAGAAGAAATTGTTTAGATGTTCGCAAAAAATGTGGAGGGAAAGTTGATTTTTCTATGGGTACACTTAAAATATTCCTTCATAGATGTGCGATGATATGTTTCATTTGATTCCTTCACTCCTTATTCTAGTCAAAATGTAAATATACAGACGTCGACTTGTCAATTTGAAGCAAAATGGAAGGATTCTTTATGTAAAGATTTTGATATAGATTTATATTCTTGTGTTAAGTAGGTCATCAAACTCTTCGGCTAGGAAACATGGTTCGCTTTGTGCACCGAAAGGAATTACAAGATGTGCATTTCAAAGGTTTGTGACTTAAATTGGGAATATTGGGTCTCTGCATATAATTAGTCTTAGCATTATATTCCCAACGTTTAAAGTAGTTGTAAAACTTATGTTTTTTTTCAATTATAGGATATGAAATCCCTGCTGGATGGAAAGTTTTCCTGGCTTTTGCAGCAATGCACTTGGATCCAACTCTATATGATGAACCTATAAAATTCAATCCCCAAAGATGGAAGGTATCTGACTGAATGGTAAATAAATTAATCCATTTTGAGCCTCATTCTAAAGAAACCCATGTTATCATTATTTGTCCGTAAGTTGGTTTCAAATCCCTTTGTACAAACTTCAATCCCTAAATTTGGATTTATAATACTCGAGATCTACCATTTTCAAGTCAAAACCACTTCCACACAATGCAGAGACTATGATTGTGGTTTTAAAAATTTCGTTCTACCCCTCTACAATCCTCACTTTTATGCCATGTCTTGGGAGGTTTTAGGAATTAAAGAGGTAGGCAGAGGATTAAAATCTGTACAAGTTGATCCCACATAATATTGTGAAATTTGATAATACATTAGATCATTGAGCTTGAGAAAATATCTCAATGAAAGGATTAGCAAGGAAGAAGAATTGCAGTGAATTGAGCAGTAAAATCAAACATGCCAAGAAACTCAAATGTGAGTAATAACTCGTGTCATATTCCATTAATTTGTATAGTAAAAGAATATAGTACAAATTATTGAGAGAATTCGATTATCCAGGAGGAATTCGAATCCATGTCAGTCTAGCATAGGAAATATCACCACTACAATGCTCTGGAGGTTCCAAACTCAACTGATTGTCAGTGAACTGAAGTTACTATTAGTTAACTGAGCATGAAGGCACATCAGTGAGTTTTTCATGTAAATTAGGCTAGAGAGGGCACATTTTATCACATTCAGCTACAATCAGATCTCAAACCCCCCACTAGAGTCATGAAATCAAGTGGAATGAAACAGATCACTGAGTTAGCTCCTAAAATCTAGGGAACTAACTTTGCATGTCCTAAATTGATGCATGCAGGGCACATCAAGTGGATAATGTGTCCTGGATGACATCTTCACACCACTAGGGAGTCAACAACATCATCGGATACTAGGAATAAGCAAATAATACTAAGGTGGACAGGAATTGGAGTATTAATTATCCTAACACCCCCCCTTAATCCAAAATTAGTCAACCTGGGCCCTGGTAACTTAGACCAAAGGTTACCCAAACAATAAAAAAATAATTGTCCATGAAACTAAGGAAATGGGGAAAAAATCATGGGAACCCCCCCCCTAAAAAATGAACAACAGGGAACTCAAGCAGCCTTCACACTGAGAAGAGATCTGAGATAGGAAAATCTCTTATGATTGAAATACTTTGTAAAAATGCCTGCAATATGCTCCTCTGTAGGGCAGTAATGTAGTGTGATGGTCCTGTTGTGCACTAGTTCCCTGATGTAGTGCATGTGAATCTCAGTTTTCCATCTTGGATCATGGAAAGTCACTTGGAAGGATTGTGGATCAGACCCCGCCATCATGTAGAACTTCTCTGAGAGAAGTGGATCTGTATGACATAGTGCAAGGTTTGCATCTTGATATTGAGATTTGGTTCTTCATGGTCAGATGGATCCCCAACTATGTTCCCAACAACTTCAAGGACTTTGTGAGCCCATTTTGGCCTTGGCCATGGATTGGGAGTAGGTGCTAGTTCTGGCTCTGGATATGCTTGATATTCATTCTCAACATCAAAATATGATTCAACTTGGTCCTCATCAGAAGAGATATCATTCCAATCTTAATCTTGTGCAAATGGATTAGGTAGATTAGATCTACTTTGGTCTTCAACTGGATGTAGATATTGCAATGAATCTTCATTGAACTTGACACTTCTTTCAATGAAGCATCTTTTGGTTGCAATATACATCAACTTGTATGCTTTTGAATCTTTCGCATATCCTGACAGAATGCATTTTCTGCTTTAGGGTTGAATATCCTTTATTTTGTCAGATGAGATTCTATCCCATGCCTTAGATCCAAAAACCATTAGGTGAGAGATATCAGGTTTGTGTCCCTTTAGTGCTTCGAATGGAGTGACCCCATACACATATTTGTGGGGTAACCTATTCTGAATGAATGTGGCATAGTTCATTGCTTATGCCTATAGATATGGTGGAATATCCCTTGCTTCAAGTAGACATGTAGCCATCTCTTTCAATGACCTATTCTTCCTCTCAACTACACCATTTTTTTATGGTGTGTATGGGACAAAATGTTGCATTTGAATGCCCTCAGAAGCACAAAATTGCTGCAACTCCTTCTTGATGTACTCTCATCCCTTGTTTGATCTGAGTTCTTTGATATTCTTCCCAACAATGTTCTCAACCAAGGCCTTGAAGACTTTAAAATTCTCGAAAACCTCATACTTCTGCTTAAGAAAATAGATCCAAAATAACCTAGAGAAGTCATCTATGAAGGTAATAAGGTATCTGGATCCATTCATAGAAGCTGTGGGAATTGGTCCTAAGACATCACTGTGCATCAAATCAAGTGTGGAGGAAGCTCTCTTTTCCTTCCCAACATCAAACTTTCGATCTGGATGCTTCCCTACCAAGTAGCCTTTGCAAATTCCTTGAGAGAAGTTTATGTTGGGCAATCCTTCAACCATCTCTTGCTTGTGCAACTACTGCAAGTATTTGAAATTGAGATGTCTGAATATCTCATGCTAGAGCCTGCTACTCTCATTTGCATGAGTCAAGAGGGCACTTTGATGTGAATATGGAAAAAAATGGGAGAACCCATATGCCTTTGAGGCATGGTTTGAAACACCTTTAGCTATTAGCTTCCCATATGAGATATCTATAATCTCAACTATGTCAGGTCCAAAAACAACTTTCTTTGGTGAACCTGTGTGTGTCATCTGATAAACAGATAACAAGTTTGATGCCACAGAAGGCACATACATAACATTATTGAAATTTCCATGCTCCAATTTTATTGTTCTCTTCCCTTCTGTAGAGATCTGTGAATTGTCTCCCATGTGAATACTATGACCATCAGTGGGATCTAGAGAAGAAAATGATTCTCTGGAGGAAACCATGTGGTTGGAGGCTCCATAATATATGAGGAAGTCTTGTGATTGTGAGAATACATCCTTCAGTGCATGGCATATCTCATGATCATCTATCTCACTTCTAGAATTAGTCTTCCTTACACCTTCTAGGAGGGAAATGTTGTGCTTTTCAAGAAGTTTGGTCATTTGATTTATCTTCTTCTTCATGCATGAACTTTGTGGATGGTTTCCTTTCTTGCAATAGGTACACTTGGTCTTCTCAAACCTCTTTTGCTTATCCTTCTTGGAGCTGGAGGCTCCTTCTGATGGATTAGGATTCTTCTTTAGCTTGGATTCAGATTGCTTCTTGTCCTTTCCCTTCTGCTTCCCTTTGGAATTCACACTTTTTGACTCCCCAGCCATAAGATCCTGATTCTTGGAGGCCTTTAGGGCTCCCATTTGAATTAGTTTGTCTTATTCTTGGATCAAGGATTTTATGAATGCATCTAAAGAAGGAATTTTCCAATTGGGGATTGACAATCTCCTAGAGTGGAAGGTGGACACAAATATTGAAAATTCAGGACCAATATTTCTTAGGATGGATAGTACCAGTTGCTCATCCTTATTGTCAATTCCACATTGTTTGCACTACATAATGAAATTTTAAAAGAACTATTGTATGGTTTTGAAATTACTAGGTTGAAGAGAAATTAATTCATTCTCCAAAACGTGACCTCTCAGCTCATCTTGCTTGCCAAAGATATTTTCAAGCTTCTTCCAGATCTCTCTTGGGGTTTTCAATCCATTAAGACAGAAGAGCAAGTCTTTGGATATATGAATACACATAAAACCAAAGGCCTCTTCTAACTTGTTTAGGTACTTTGATTTATCAACAGCTTCCTAAGGTTTGAACTCCTTTCCAATTGTGACCTTGTATAGACTCTTGTTGCGCATCACAATATACATATCTTCCCTCCAATCAATATAACTGAAGGGTGTCATGATTCTTGGTTTCAAAGGAGCATTCGAATTCTCCATCTATAACTGCTGGAGCGAATGCAAGTTGCTACTGCTGCACTGAAAACTTTTCAAAATACTATAGAAAAATCTCAATACGAAGATAAAATAGCTCTGTTGAGCTTTGATACCATGTGAAATTATGTAACATAGCATATCATTAAGTCTGATAAAATCTCACAGTGAAAGGATTAGCAAGGAAGAAGAATTGCAGTGAATTGAGTAGTAAAATCAAACATGCAAATAAACTCAAATGTGAGTAATAACTGGTGTCATATTCCATTAACCTGCATAGTAAAATAATATAGTACAATTGAGAGAATTCGATTATCCATGAGGAATTCGAATCCATTTCAGTCTAGCATAGGAAATATCACCACTACAGTGCTCCAGAGGTTCCAAACTCAACTGATCGTTAGTGAACTAAAGCTACTGTCAGTTAAATGAGCATGAAGGGTGCATCAATGAGTTTTGCATGCAAATTATCAGGCTATAGAGGGTGCATTTTATCATAGTCAGTTGCAATAGGAGCTCAAGCCCCCCACTAGAGTAATGAACTCACGTGGACTGAACCAGATCACTGAGTTAGCTCCTAAAATGTAGTGAAATGACTTTGCATGGCCTAAATTAATGCATGCAGGGAGCATCAAGTGAATAATGTGTCCTAGATGACATCTACACACCACTATGGGGTCAACAACATCATCCGATACTAGGAATAAGCAAATAATACTAAGGTGGACAAGGATTGGAGTATTAATTATCCTAACAAATATATGCCATTCGTCGATCGCATGAGAAAAAATGAATATGTGGATGTTTGGATTTCATCACAGGTCATAGTGGTTAAAGAAGGTGCAACAAATGGAGCTGTGGATGCGTTTTTTCCCCTCATGGATCTCTTACTTTAATTGATTTATAATTAGATTGTTGAATGTTGAGGGTGTTTTTCCCTCTCATGGCTCTGTTAGATTGATTTCTAGTTGGATTGTTGAGTTTTGAGGGAGTTTTCCCCTCTTATGGATCTTTTAATTTGGTTGCTAATTTAATTGTTGAGTATTATGTATTAAATTAAATTTTGGAGTTGAGTAAGAGGGAGTCTCTCATAGAGGACACAACTCCCAGTTAAGTTGCAAGTTTATATATTTGTTTATTGTTTGACTATGTGAATCAAGAGGGTGACCCTCTTTGTAGGAAGCAACTCCCATTTAATTGCTCATTACTTGTGTGCAGAGATAAATGTCTTATTTGTGTGAAAATATGGATCTATTTATTTGTGTGCAGATATAGATCTATTTAATTGTTTGTTGAATTGCTAAGTATTGAGTGTTAAATTGAATTTCTGAGATTGAGATGAAGGTGCCCCCCTTATTCTTGGTTGATTATGCAATTGTTGGATTTAAGTATTGGAGCTGAATGGATGGGGTCATTTCCCTTCTATCCTTGCTTGGAATCTATTCTATTTGTGTGCAGAGAATGCTAGGGTTTATGAGAAGGATTTTCCCTTCTTTATAATTAATATTGATTTATTTAATTAATTTGAAGTATTTTTTTATTTAACTGCTTTATGTGGCAGCCAATATAATGATAGGGTTTATGAGAAGGGTGTCGCCCTTGAAATTATAGATATATGTCCTACATATAATAATATGGATGAGTGTTTAATAGTATGGTTGAATGGCCTACATATAATAGTATGGCTACATATAATAGGTATACAACTATACTTATAATAGTAGGGTTGAATGTCTAATTGTCTAATTGTTGCTTGAGATTGTTAAGGGCATAAACCTTGTCTTGCTTCTATAATTAAATAGAGCCCATGCTTGATCAGAAGGGTGTGGACCTTGGGATTATATATATATATATAAAATATTGCAATGATTATTATGTGTACCTATATTGGAGAAAGCTGCAACCCTATCTGTTTGTATTGATTGCAAATAATTTGGAATGTTTGTTAGATTTACATATCTATCTCTATTAACTACTGAGAACGTGGAGGGTACAACCCTTGACTTACTTGGAAAGCGTTTATGTACTCTCTAGTGTGTATGGTGAAGTGCACATCCCATATATATATATATATATTCACTGTTGTGGAAGGTGTGGCCCCTTGTGAGGTACAATATGTAAAAAATGCATAGATATATTAATGTGCTTGTTGAAAAGGAGAGAGGGATTCCCCCCTCCATGATCCTCTAAGACGATAACACTAAACTCTATAATTATTCAAGTGATTGAATGTTCTTTGGTGTAGGAGATGGAGTGGTCCCTTGAGGATCGCATCCATTGTTTAAAGTTCTTGCACTAGTTTAGAATGGTCTCATGATGTTATTGGGACAAGGTGCTAGGGAACAATCATTAAGTGGATTATGTTGGAATAGTGGTTAGGTCCTTGTATGAGATAAGGGCTTGAACCCTATGAGGTAAGTATGGTTGGTAACCTATTATATTGTTGGCATGATAAGTTATTTGGAAAGGGATTGTTCCCTTGTCCCCTCTGTATGATTAAGTAGGTCTTGCGTACTCTACCCGTGAAAGATAAAGGATAAGTAAGTACTTAGGTCTCTTAGCATGGGATGGCTGTGGACCTGGTGTTCGGTTGTTGTTGAGAAATCTTGGAAAATATTTATGTCTTCCCTTGGTCCTAGTGGAACCGTTTCCCAGCTCGGGGGTGGCCTCACGATAGAAATAGTATATGTTGAATAAGTGCATATGGTTGGGTGGTACGTGGAACTTGCACACCTAGTTTCCATTCAAGTTGTGTTGTTAAAGGGTCTTGATGAAATGTATATGTATTCCTTACTCTTGATGATGTTTTGCAAGTTGTTGGTCTTGCCCAGCTAGATAGCCAAAAGATGGTATGTGTTGGTATAATGATTAATGATGTATACATTGGAAATTGGATTATATTGTTGTAATGTACTAGGAACTAATATGATGCTTATGTAGATTATGGGAATGGTTACAGTTAAGTACGTATGTGCATATGTCATTATGATGTACATACAAATCCTCTATCTTATGATCATGTGAATAATGCTTATGTGTCTTGTTATTATAGTACTTAATTTGGCATGGTCATCCTTCTTGTGTAAAGGAATAATTGTTAAGGAATGGTGTATGTGGATCAACATGGATTGATTAGCAAGGACATGCTAGTCCTATGTGTTTATGATTAGCGAGGCTTGGCCTCCATAACAGCCATGCATGTGTCTTGATGTTTGTAAGGAACCAATGTTAATTGTTGGAGTATGTGATCAGGTTCTATTTATGCTTTATGGCCTAATGCTTGTAATCACTATGTTAAGGACTAGCCACTATGTTGTATCTAGTCATCAATAAACGTTACTAATGCTTATGTGTAATGTATAGCCGAGATGGTGATAAGGTAGCGACGAAGACTTAAAGGAAAAAAAGTTCTTACCCCTTTTTCCAAAAGGTTAAATGGGTACATGATAATATAGTATAATTCACAGAATTTAATACTACTGCAACTGAATCTTGCTAGCATTGTTTGCAGGCATGTGTATACATTTTTTTCTCCTATACCATGTACAAGGAATGTATGTTTACTTTTACAAAATTTCCTTTAACATGGATTTCAGGGAGTTGGGTAAACCTATCTTTAGTGAAATTGCTCTAATCCTAAACTTAGTCAATCTCTAACTTCTTCCAAGATCACTAGAATTGAATTGCTTTGTTGCCAATACAAAATGGATGTAGATTGCATTGGATTGGAGGAATCACTCTGGAACACTTAAAAAAACATAGTGCAACAAGCACAATAAGAAAGTAGCTTCTCAGATTAGGAATAGAAGAGTGTAGAAATGATGAGAAGGTTGAGGATTTTTCCAATTGATTTGATTCTTCAAAGGTCATCATTCATTCTTTTACGTTTATTTGTCCTTTTAGGGAATGTGCCAAGATGACTGTGCAATATCATTGAAAAAAGGCAGGGGAAGATTCACTTAGTGGCCATCGTAATATTTTGAAAAGTCGTTGATGTAGATGATTTTCATATAGAGTATGGAGACAATTTTTTTCATGGACCAATATTAGTCCATAAGTGGATATTCAGTTGGAAACTCATATTTATTGTAATACTTGACATTTCATATAATATAATTTACGTGGTTGAAAATTATATGTTTGTACTTGATATTATTTAGTTTTGTAATTAACTAATGTGACTTTGCATGATTCACATGTGTATTATATGAAAATGAATATTGTATGACTTTTTTATTTTTATTTTGACATAATATCATTACTAAAAATGTATGTTAATTAATAATGGACACCATTAAAACTACTAATAAATAATGAACACATATAAAACAACTAAATTAGTCGACTATATTGATTAACAATGACCACAAATACAATGACTAAAAACAACCAAAAAGAGATAAATGACCACTAAAAAGAGATAAATCATCACTACAAAAATCATAGATAAGTGACCAAAAAATGACCAAAATTCGCATATAAATGACCAAATGGAAACCACTGGTAGCAAATTTGTGGTATCTTATCATTCGACAAAAAATGTGGTCATATTTAGCTTGGTCGTTTATAGCTTATCTTGTGGTCATATATTTGGTCGTATATTTGGTTTTTAATTTGGTCGTATATTTGGTCATTAATTGTCACAATTAATGACCAAATATACGACCAAATTAAAAACCAAATATACGACCAAATATATGACCACAAGATAAGCTATAAACGACCAAGCTAAATATGACCACATTTTGGTTGCATGATAAGATACCACAAATTTGCTACCAATGGTCGCCAACTCAAAAGTGGTAATTTATATACAGATATTGGTCTTTTTTTATCATTTATCTCTAATTTTATACTAGTGTATATTCTAATTATTCCTCTAGAAGCTCTTATCGAGCTTACTTCCACACTTTTACTTACTCTCCACATTTTCTGAACCAATTCTTTCATTACCATTCCCGATAGTTTAGTCTCTTGGAGAAGAAGGATTAACGACCTCTCCATCTTTAACAATTGTCTGACATATTCCTCTTTACCCCTACATCCCATCCTTCTGTAGTTCCAAGAGACTATTAACATTACTTAATGACTGGATTGGAAGCACCTCCCTTTTGAGAGCTAGGAGTGACATGGTTAATAGCTCCCTTTGTATTTGCATTGATAAGACTACGATCCAAGGTAAACTGCAACCACCAATTTTTTTTCGTGATATGTTATTTCTTACCAGGATTCTTTTCTCGACTTCCTTCCTTTCCTAGTAGATCTATCCTCTACTTCTATCAGATCCCTTTCTTCCTCAGTACCTGCCAACTTTGTTTGATTCCTTATAACTACCCCAACTATAATTACATGAACTTCTTGTGTTGCTTCATAGTATTCCAACTGTTCCACAGTTCTATCTTCCCCATCTTTCGCAGAAGTCAAATCTAGACCATATATGATCGACGAAAGTCAAGGAGGAAAATTAGATCTAGGTTTCTTAACCGTTGGAGCTACAACTTCCGTAAAGCTTCATGAATTTTCTTGACTGAGGGGCCCAAACTGATTTTCCATAGCTAAAGGCTGCAACGATTACTCCAGTTGACTTTATGAAGAAGGAGAATCTTTAGGGTTTGAAACCATATATTTCTTAGCTTTCTTTCTCACTGTTTTCCATTGGTCTTCTTGACTTTGGGAGTTTAAGACGGTATCCCCCACTTTCTTACAATCTTTAGAAAAATTCCCATAGGCATGGAAAGATTTGCACTTAAATGGAAGCTGTTCATAGTATATCTATTAGTAGTGACTCCAGTTGTCCAAACTAAGATGAATCACTTCTAGTAATCCTTGCTCCAAGTTGACTTCTACACAAATACGAGCACATTGAAACATCCCTTGTTTACGTTAAGCTTTATCAATGTATTTTCCCAATTATATTCCCAATATGTTTTAATGAGTCCTCTCCCAAACAATGTAAGGGAAAATGAGGCAACCTTACCCATAACAGGAAAGATGAGGGGATATCAGAGTATGGATCAAAGTATAATGTCCAATTGTTAAGGTACATTCCTTTGTTACTGAAAAATATGGTCTACTTCTGAAAATGAGATCTATATCCTCTTTCAATTCAAACAAAAATTCATAAAAACCTCAACCACATAAGTAGTGCATCATTCTTCCTTGGATTAGGGTTATCCAGTTTTTATGTATCCAAATTTCCATAGACTAGGGAGACGACTAGATTCTAGTGAATTGACCTATCAATCCACACTCAAACATTGCTAAATATTTTTTCCTGGTTGCTGTTACAGAGAGATTTACTTCGGGAATGTCATTCCTTTTGATGAAACACGATGGCTCCTTGCGATTTCCCAATCTTTGAGTTGAGTTTATCAATTTTTGAAATGCATATTCATATGGAGCTAGTGGCAGGCGAGCAACATTCAAAGATTCCATAAAAACCTTAGATAGATTTGCATAGAGCTTCCTCTAAGTTTCATTGCCTCCTTTTAGTTGCAAGGCTCAATACCATCACCTCCACTTCAACAATTATGACACACACACACACACACACACACACACACACACACATATAAGTTATTTCTTTTTTTTAACAGAAACTGGAAAAGGGTTTATATTATAAAAAGGTTGTGCATAGCCATTCATTACAAAATATGAGCTCAATTCTGAGCTCTGAGGTATATTGAAGAGATGCCATCAAAATTTTCTCTAACCTGGTTGTAAAGAGATTTCTATTTTGCTTCCTATAAATTTCCATATAATAGGAGGGATATACCCTTACAAACTGAGAGTTAAGCAATACACAAAAAAACATTTAAATAGAAATAGGAGAATAGTTATCATTCCTGGAACCCTTGCAGACCATAAATTTGTTGTTGTACAGAAGCTTCATCCATTGGAAACATATCTTTAGCTGGAGATTCCTGACAATGGCTACATTGGGTCATCTTTTCCATCTTCAGGATTTCATCTTTGATGATGTCCATAGTTCCCATAAGTTCAATCAGATTCCTCTCCAAATTATCAATGCGAGAATCCTGGTAAGTGAGCTGATGTGAAATGTATCTCATATCCTCTACAGATTCTTGATTTTCCTTCAGGCCAATGAAGAATACCTCATAAACCTTCCTGAGATGATGCTTAAAATATTCTACATTAGCCTTAAAGAAATCCATTCCTTCCATTAAACCTGCCATTGTTCTGAATTGCTGAACATAGTCAAAGTTATCATAGAAACGAGGTGAGAGAGATGGGGATAACCTCTGCTCCAGAGTATTTTTAGTGTTTCTTCCTTCCTCTCAAGCAAAAGGAGTGAGGGAAATACCTCCCAGATATTCCCAAAGCCTCTGTGATGAACCACCTTCAGAAACCTTCCCTTCTGCTCTAAAAATGATAGATTGCGAGACATCTTATCTGTGCTTAAGCCAGGAGGGTTTGATTCTTGGACAAGGCTCTCATTTAATGCTGCTACGAGGTACCTGCCAGTAGAAGGACAAGCTTGAGCATGTCCGTACCCATGCTTCCTCCCATAAAGCTCAGTTGGGGACAACTCATTAATCCGAAAACACCAATAGGTCATGTCAATTTGAGTTAGGCTAAAGAGCCTACAGGATATATTTAAACCTTTGTTTTCCATCCCCATAATGCACAACTCCTAAGCCAAGGTTGACACCTCAATTAGCTAGCTCATCAGCAGTTCGATTGTTTTCTATTAGGACGTGTAGATAGATGACCTTGAGAGGAATCTTTAGAGGAGATATTATTTTGTGTATTATTTTACATCGAAGAGTCCCTTTGACAGAAACATTTCTCATTTTGTGGATGACTTGTCTAGATCCTCCAAATACCATTATCTTACAAATGTTTAATTTGGAAGAAATTTCCAGGCCATGAAGTAGAGCTAACCATTCAACTACATTGTTGGATTTATCCCCCAATCCCCAAGCATAGGAGTTAACAATTTTTCCTCTGGGATCAAATATGACCCCCCCCCCCCCCCCCGCACCTGCCTCCCCTTGATTTCCTTTAGTAGCCCCATCGAAAAATAAGGAAAATTTGTTCTGCAACCTCCACCATTGCTTGAATTCTTCTTTATTCTTTATTATTTCCCAATCTGAGGGTCCCTTCTTTATGATGAGCTGTATCGGCCTCGTCTTCACAAAATTTTGACCCCACATGGTTTCCTTCAAGGATAGAGCTTCTGATCCCAGAAGAGAGTGTTATTAGTCAAATTGACACTTCTCCATCCATGACAACATTGCATTGTCGGTCACACAAAAGGAATTTATGGATTGAAGAGCCCCATTGACTATAGATGACCTAGATATGAATCTTACATTATTCTCTTCAATTTATCTATTTTGTGAAGTGTTTTTGAGACATAATCAAGACCCTTATATCTATCAACTCGTGGGCCACCCATAGGTTCTCCACTGACAACCCGCGGCTTTTCCTAAAAAGTTGCACTTGCTAGTTTTTGACATGATAATCGTGGTTCACTCACTGGGTGTCAAGTGTTATACCCACGAGTACCTCTAAAAATCACAAAAAAAGTATATTAAAAATCGAATTAGATATAGTTATGGTAGTTACCCTAACCACCATAAATTCCCTAACCATTTTCCTTTCGAACCTATCCTCTCATCTTACTATAAATACAAGGAGAAGGATTTAGGGAAAGGGAGAGAACCATTTGTATAAGGAAATGCTGAAGAAATATCCATTGAAGGAAGAGGAGCAAGGATCCCAGGATCAAGTTTCAACAGTGCAGGTCATAGATCAGGTATAGCTTGTTGCCATTGATGTGAATACTGCAAAATATTTTCTTTCCCATAAGATAATTTGTCTACTTTATGAATCTAGTCTATTGAATCTGTCATATCTTCTCTATATATGAGTTTCATGCTAGGTTATTTACATTTATGTAGTCGAAAGATTTGAGGAAGGTGTCTTGTTTGTTGCAGGTTTCTCATTTGGGACTATGGATCGGAGGAAGAAAGCTTAAAGCTTGGAACAAACATCATATATCCAAGGTATGTTCTTTTGGCTTATAACCCTAGATTTTATTGATTAAAGGAATATTTTATGCTATACTTGTTTATCAATTAGATTATGTGCCTTCTTAGCAATATGTTGATGATATATTTGAACTTCCCAATCATAGGTTGAATTACTGAACAACAGAGAGATTCCTTTAGAGTTAAGACTTTCAGCTATCAAATTTATGGCTTTGAAATTTGCTCGATTATTATCTTCCTTTTTCCCCTCAAATATGCTTTTATTTCTTTCTGTCAAGACCTGCCAACAGATATTCATAGGGACCATTTTACAGATTCTTAAAAGGGTAGGTTTTTTATGGAGGGATCCTGGATAAAATATTTTCCAGTATTTGATCATTTCAACAACCTTCCCAAGAGGAGAGTAGTTTTCACACAGAGTTCCCATGACTTTCTCCCAAACTTGCTCAGAAAAAAAATGTAGTCTAAAAATTGATGTTGAGCATTTTCAGAAGAAACTTTGCATAAAACACAATGTGAGGGGCCTTACTTGACTGTGTAATAGCCTTATTATGAGCTATAAGACAAAAGAAAAAAATAATCTTTGGTGTACAGTCAAAGTTCCAAACCTTTGGCCAACATTTAGAAGCGGGCTTCCTGTTGTTGTTTTCCAGTCTGCTGTAACCTTACTTGACTGTGTAATAGCCATCTCGACCCCAACCTCGACTGTATTTGATGCAAAGATGAATGGGATATTTTCCATGAAGGAACGTTTGAAGAGTGGAGTACTCCTACTGTAACTTTTCTGGAGGATCTAGGGAAAGGAATCCCTTCCATGCTCCCGAGCTCTTCTAGACAGAGATGTCCTTAATACAACGGTAACCTGAGTTTTGCATCCATTCTCGTATACTCACTAAATCTGGGAAGGTACCAAGAGGGGGAGATCCTAGAATGTTGTCTATTCAAATTTTTATTTTCTTCCCATTTCCAGGGATCCAATAGAGATTGTCTCTAATTAGACCAGCATAGGCTTTGCATAAGTTCCAAGTATTGGTTCCTTTCCCAACCAACGGAAGTTCTATACTTCTTGTTCATGGTCTTCTTATATACTTCTTTCTAATAACTTATTTCCACCATTCCTTCTTACCATATATTATTCTCCATATTAGTTTGGCTCCCATAGATTTGTTCATTTGGCTGGGTTCTCTAATACCTATCCCTCCTTCCCTCTTGAATTCCTTTACTATATTCCATTTTACTAAATGAAATTTTTTACCTTGGGTTATCCCTCCTTTCCAAAGGAATTTTCTGATTTCTATGCTAATATTGTTCATCAAATTATTTGGAGCCAGGAGAATTGCACTGATAAAAACCGGATATGAAGAGAGTACTGAATTTATTAGAGTGACCTTGCCTACCAAATTTAGCCACCGCATTCCCCAGGACTAGATCTTATTTTTTATTTTCTGGGTAATAGAGGTCCATGAGTGTTGGCGGGAAAATCTACCCTATAGCAAGGAAACTAATGCTATCAACTTGGTTGGGGTGACAGGTAAGTGTATTGATGCTATTACAGAGACATTTACAAAAAAAGAAATAAGTTGTAGATCTTGGGAACACACCTTTCAATCGAAGTTTGATCCTAGCCTTGACTTGATCTCGCGTTCAACTTCCAAATCCACCTTCCCTTCAGTAAACTTGCAATAACAATACCTTTCTCAAAACATTTTGGGCAATATGTAAAGCTTGAAAGAAACAAAAACAATGTTTAACATTCAGCATTGACCAAAACAGATCCAAATTAAGATGCCATTTCATAACACATTTAAATTGGAACAAGAAAGACACTTCAACCTTTATTTGTCAAAAGTAGAATGATGTACAAGTATACCTGATCATGAAACAGGCTCTTGCAACTTGATTCTGGGCTCTTGCTCTTCTCTGGCTTGGCTGTCTTCAACATCAACTCCTCCAATGTCTCAAAATTTCTCCATCAACTCATCCTCTAGATTCTCTAGATATATTTCTAACTCTTCTCCTTTAACCTTCTTTGCATTTATAGGTTTAAAGAAGTAGTTTAGGTCGATGGAGGAAGTTGGGGAAGTTAGGAAACTACCATCAACTAATCCTCCTTGATGAATTAATTTATTTTTTAATCATCTTTTAAGATGTACGCGACTCTTGTTCAATGGAGTAGCGCATAGGGCGCTACCTTAGTGCTTAACAACTAGCGCTCATTCGATTTTAAATAGTGAGCGCTACTATGTTGACATTATGATTAAAAGACTCCTACAATACATGATACTCTCCAAAAGGGGCATTATGATTAACATAAATTTGTTTTATGCTGATCACACGTATACTTCTTCTCAATCATTTTTAAACCATTGCTTGAAAAAGAAATCATTTTAAATCATGAATATTCTCAATTGGTTTATATCTATAAATTTTCACATAAAGTATTAAATCTTTCCTACAGCCTTCCTACACAATTGTTTACTAATATATAAAAGGTTGTTCCATATCTTTCTATTTTCCTCGATCCATGTTATAGTATTTAATTAAAACTTTCCTAATATCTTCTCCAATTAGGGTTATTGGTTTTATTTTTTTGTGATAAATATTATTATATACAAAAAGATCAATAATTCATATTGTGATCGATAATGTTACATTAATAGAATAATATGCTTTCAAATAACTTTTAGTGTTAATTTCATTTAATAATATATTTAATAAGATCTGAATATGTCACTTATGTTAATATATGAATATGTCATTTTTTTTTCAACGGAAAAAAACATTTTATTGGTATTCATATTAAGTGAATCAAATAGTACAAAAAGAATAAGTCTGAAACTGACTTATGGTCAAACTTCTCATCAAAACAGTAAAAGTCCCTTCCCCTTACAAGAAAACAAATAAAAAATAAACATACGACATTATTAGAAATCGAAATCTTTGAATCCTGGAATTCTTCCCATAAGATTACCCCTTCCTTGCCATCATAAGCATATTTGAAAAGGGCACTAGCCCTTGAATTGTGATGTCGATAAATATGTTCAAAAGTAATATCACAGAAAAACTGAATTTTTTCCTTTGTTTTGCAGCACCACTGGTAAAGAGAAATAGCATTTAAGTTATATTCCTCTCTAGCCCATTTTATAGTCACCCTTGAGTACCAAAAGACCGCCAGTTCATGGAGACCAAAATTATTTGAAACAGTAAGCACGCACCAAAGCTCAAGTAACTCGGACTTCATATTAGTGCCCCTTCCACAGTTCATCTTCAGTGTGAAAAAATGATCCTCACTTAGATAAATGACACCACCCAGAGCACATAAGCCATTACAAGCAACCCCGTCAAAGAAAGCTATAGGTCCGTGATGAGATATATTGAACGAACTAACCCTTTTGGAACTCGCCTTATCAATATCGGAGCTATGATCTTTAATCACCATAATAATCCTGTTGAAAGTACTTACCAAGTTAGGAGCCCAATTTTCAAAAATAGCTTCATTCTGGTGAGCCAGATGGCCCAAGAGATCACCGCAGGAAAAAAGGGGAGCCCAACACATTTCCTGTACCAATTGAGAGCACACAAATCAAACATACCAGAACCCCACTGAAGATCTAAATGGAGATGGTTTATAATCGAGTTCCATAGTGTTCTGGCAAAAACACACTCCACAAAAATGTGATTAGCAGATTCCGGACTGTTTGTGCACAGAAAACACATACTTGGGCCCAACCATCCCTTTTTTGTAAGATTATCCCATGTTTTTAGTTCTCCAAGAAGAGCATGCCACATAAAACACTTACTTTTTAACGTGATCAATATGTCACTTATATGAATTGATCTTGGATGGAGAATATTATTTATTCTTTCCAATACTTGAGCTAGATACAATTTACATCTTTATATTTTTATATAAAGAATAATTGTGTAAATATTAATTTAAAATGTGTTATTTGTAAAGCTTCATTAATGTTAAAGGATCTTTAAGAATCAAGATAAACAAGAGACTAAACCATGTGGTGTGTAGTCCCTATCTAGTAGGTCGAAATGTTTGAAATGTTATTTTTATTAATATATAAATATTTATTTATTTATTTTTAATAAAGTGAATTTTTTTTTGTAAGCTAGTACCCACAAGGATTTGAACTTGTGACCTTCGATTTACAACTTCTCATCTCATTTACTCATTACCAATTGCTCTACCCCTTGTGGGCCTTTTTTAAAGTGAAATTAATGATAATTCGAAAAATATATTGGAAAGAGTTTGATAATGCATTGATTTTGAAGTTATATTTGAAAATTTTGAAACTTTTCAATTAACTACGAATCAAAGCAATATTTTTTTATTACTTGATTTTTTATGGGCATTTGAGTTTCGTATAAAAATTGGATTTGGATAGTGTGCCAACTCTTTATCAAAATCAAAATTGTTAGATTCATGAAACCTTTTCAATTTGTTTGATGGTGCTTCGTTTATAATTACCACAATTGGGGTATTCTTGTTTTCTTCTTTATCCATTATAGAGAGCATTCTTTCATCCACTTGCATATGTGGGCATCTATTAGTATCCTTATTTGAATTTATAGTATGTTAATTTTTGGTTGTCTGTTCTTCTTCAGCATTCGACAATTATTGCTCAACTGATTGACATCCTTTGGGATTTTATTTATGTCCCTTTTTCCTTTTAGGATAAGCTTGTGCTTGAGGGCATGAATCTTACAAATGCCCTGCTTGTTAACAAATCTAACACCATAATGTTGTATTTTCATAATTCAATTCCTATATCCATCCATATTCTTTCCTTTGAAGCATAAGCTTATATAATAATTCCTTACAATCTCAATCTCCAAATGTAAAAAGACCAAGCTTAACTTGATTTATATATATTTTTAAATATCTTCCCAAGGTATTCATGATGTCTTCAAAAATTGTTAAATCCTAAAATTGTATTGGCAAATTTGGGAGGTGTACCCAAACAAGCATTTTACTGACTAACATATTGGGTGGGTTAAATTTGGGGAACCATGGGGCAACAAAAAGACCCAACTTCCCTAGTACTAGGGACTATCCTTGAAATTTTTTTGATAATCATCAAGAGGGAGATTGAACAATAAAAAACCTTTAGAAACAATATATACCTCAGAATCTTTTGTCTAGTTCGAGTATTGTCACTTGTATAAGTTTGATGTAGGAAACTAAAAACCATTAAATTGACAAATTATTGCCTTAAATTTGAAGTATGAAAGGAGGTCAGATACTAATAAGTGGTAATTTTAATGAACATTAATTTTTAGAAGGGTGAAAAACATTTTTTTACTATCTTTGTGTGTGTAGTTAATATTTTGAACTAAAAAAATTGCATTTGAATCATACAATATATAGTTACAAGTGAGTAAAAGTATATGGGGAGTGTCTTGTTGCTAAATAAGTTGGGAGGCTACAAGTCCTTCTAATGTACTTAGGGAGGATAATAGTGGGTACCCAAGATGATAATGCTATGTATTGAGGTCATCTCTATTAAATAAGGGCCATTCAATGTGAAAAATAATAAATGTAATAAGGCTTACTAGAAGGTTCTTCCTACTAGAATATTTCTTCTCTAGGAGGTATCTAGAAGGTTCCACCTACTAGAAATTTTCTTCTCTAGAAGTACCTAAGAAGGTAGATATAAACTATATAAAGGAATATAAGTAATGGAATGAGAGGTCTTGTGAAGTGTGTTAGATGTAATAGTTGTAGCAAGCATAACTTGTGGAGCGATTCCTTCCCTAAGGAATCGTTAATGGTGTTGCCCTACTTGAGGGGTTCTTTCCATATTCTTGTGTTCATTCTTTTGTGGATGTATTTGTGTTTATTTTTGTAGGTTAAGGTACTAAACATTTGTATCAGATATCTTTCTTGGGACACAAAATTGGAAGTCTTTTTTTGCATAATTTTGAAGGAAAAAAGAGGTCACGAGACTCCCATCATTTTCTAAGTATTTTTTTGATGTAATTTGCACAAACTAACCATATATTTGAGTTCTTCTCTAAAAAATACATGATTCCAAAAAACATCACTCAAATCAAAGTCTAGATAGAGGAGATATTGCAATTTGAAATTTGTTTTTTTATGGCTTCAAGTGACGACCATGCATCTTGTAGAGTCCACAAATATTGATGTGGAGATCAAAGTGCATCCAAATAAATGCCATTGGATATGTAGTTTTTAGGGATTTGATCTAACATATTATATGGTATATTCTTGGTTAATATTCAGTGTGTTACAACGATTATAAATTTCCACCTTCAAACCCTCATAAAATAAATAATGGAAAGTTGGGTGTTAGTTTTTTTACATGATATATATGCAAACTTGGGAGCTATAAAGTAGATAAACCGTAAATTTAAGGAGAAATGTATGATTGATTCTACATATTCTTTCATCACTAAAGAGTACATACTGAAGAAAGATCTACATGGTATGAATTAGAAGATGCTTATGAGGATTGATATATGGATAGTTGTAATTTTTGAGGAAGACAACTACTTCCATTTTATTTTTGTTGACTCTTCTAAACCATATGAAGAGAACCTCATAGAGAAAACAAAGTATCAAACTTGGTTCCTACCAATTTCCAATATGATTCTTCTATAGTAGTAGAGTTCCTTTTAGATCCATCTTTTTACTACTACATGGAATATTTATTTGCTTTGGATAGTTATATTTATCCACGTGACCGTGGGGAGCTTGGATGTCATCAGTTGAATTCCATTTTTTGTTCCTGAACATGGGACCCAAGTTTATGGATGATTCCCTTGGATTACTTCAACATTACAACTAGTCCTTCAATGAGGAACATTGGCTTCTTCAACATTGTGGTTAACACTTGTACATGGGACCCTTATTTATGGTGGAGCTTTTTTTACTACTTTAGAATGGTTAGCACGTGTACATGGGACCCAACTAATTCCATATATTACTTCATCATTGTGGTAAACACTCGTCCATGGGACCCTAGTTTATGGTTGTGCATCCTCACATCAAGCGTTGAGGGAAAGGAGTTTTGAACGGGGTTGGAATGTAATGTTCATACGAGAGGATGATATGGGGTACCTAGGGAGGTAACCGAGATGATAATGCTATGTATTGAAGTCATATCTATTAAATAAGTCCCATGTAATGTGAAAATTAATAAATGCAGTAAGGATTACTAGAAGGTTCTTCCGATTGGAACATTCCTTCTCTAGGAAGCACGTAGAATATTCCACCTACTAGAAATTTCTTTCTATAGAAAGTACCTAGGAGGGTATATAGATACTATATAAAGAAGTAGAAGCAATGGAAAGAGATATCTTGTGAAGTATTAATGAATTTCTTTTTAGCAAGCATGGATTGTGGAGTGATTCCTTCAATAAGGAATAACTAATGGTGTTACTCTAACTTAAGGGTTCTTTCCATATTCTTGTGTCCATTCTTGAGTAAATGTGTTTTGGTTATTTATGGAGTTTAAGGATTCTATATCATTGTTGTGATTCAATTTTTTGGTTAAGAATCACTATAGTCCTTGAGCTTTCTTTTTTCCTTAAAAATCAATCAAAATATGGTTTACATAGATAAAGGTCGATGAAAGGACATAAGAAAATACATGTTTATGTGGGGTGGGAAAGGGAGGGGGATTAATCAATATTTTTAATTTTAAAATATGCATCTAAATTGTACAACAAATAGTTACAAGTCTGTAAAAGTATTAGGAGTTGGGGGAGTGTCATAAAACTGAATAATCTGGGAGATTGCTAGTCCCTAAGATTTATTTTTTTGTTAATAAAATTGATTGAAACCCGTTTTAAATAGATAAAGGAAGATGAGATAAGTACATAATAAAATACATAAAAAAACATGTCTAGAATAAATTCCCGTGTCAATTTATTTTCATCATTGGTTGTTGAGCTGTAATGCACTTTTTCTTCTTATATTGTTGTCTAGTTCTCCTTTGGATCTTGAATGGGGGTAGTTGGTTCCTATTTATCCTCTCTTATTGATCTTAGTTATTTTTCTCTTTATCTAAATTATCTAGAGATGGTTCCAATATTTTATGAATTGTTTCTTCTTAATCTTCTATTTGATTAGGATATCTTTCTCAAGTATGGGTGTGATTAGGTTTGAATCTGTCTAAAGGGAAAGTGGGTTTAATGCCCTTTTTGTCTAAGAAGATTGTTGCAAAGGATCCTATAATGAACACAGCGGGAGATTGTACTTTTATCCATGATTAGGTGTCATGTTTAGAGGGATTGTGATGGATGTTGGTGTGTCCTTACTAATCAAATGATGCACCTCTATCGTGTTGATGTATTTGTAACTTTGGAAGACATTCACTTGTATATTGTATGTATTACAATTTTACTTTATTGTATCCCCAACGAAGATGTATTATTCCTTCGGTTGGAAGTGTCGTCATTTGTATTTGCAAGTGTCGCAAGTTACATTATAAGTGTCGTAACTTATATTTGATGGTTTATTAGACCACCTTAGAGGGGTCGGCCCAGTATGGGTTAAAGGGTTATTAGACCACCCTAGTGGGGTCGTCCCAGTGCCAAGTGGTAATGGGTTATTAGACCACCTTAGAGGGGTCGGCCTAGTATGGGTTAAAGGGTTATTAGACCACCCTAGTGGGGTCGTCCCACTGAAAAGTGGTAATGGGTTATTAGACTCTCCTAAGGGAGGTCAGCCTAGTTAGAGTAAAAGGCAAGTCAAAGTAACTTGTATAAATAGAGAGTGTGACTCTCTCATTCTATTCATTCACTCACTCACTCACTTCGCATTAGTGAGAGAGAGAGGAGGAGTGCGCACAAGTGGAGGAGGAGCATATACTAGGAGAATATCTCTTTTCTTGGGGTTTCATATTTGTGATCTTTGTATTGGTGCTTATTCTATCTCTGAGGAAGTTGTGGGGTTTTTAACCTTCTTGGTTTTCCCCGGTGAAACGCTTTGTGTCTCTTGTCTCTTGTGTTTGATATGTTGTACATGTTGTTCTCTCAATTAAGATCCTATATTATATTGAATTAAATGATGAAAAAATAATATGGTATCATAGCTAGCCTGAAGGAAGGCATTGTATGGAATTTATGACACTTGTTGCACTTGCGACAAATTGGAAGCTAGGGCTTGGTATAGTAAAAACTAGTCATCGTGGCACTTTCACTAAAAATCCGTTTTGGCGAAGGTTCAGGATCTTAAACGTTTACAGGACGAAGATTAAATGTTCATGTACCTTGTGTCTGAAGCTCATCCTCAGATTCATTGTACTTTGTGAGATATGATCCGTGCAAGTTAGCGTTTATGCCTCTTCCAAAATGCAGCCCTGAACATGTGACCTAGGAACAAAGGTCATATCTCGAGCTAGGAAGCTCCAAATGGAATTCCGTAAAACATTTCAATTAGGGAATGGACTTTAGTTTCAAATTTCCTGGTTTCAGAGGCCGAAGTTGAAACAATGACACATGGCACTCCGTACAAGTTCGCTATGATATTTCATCCCATAAACAGGTCACATTGCGACACTTGGCATATCTCTCTCTCAGAGAATCCATTAAAGCTCAGATCTATGGGGTTGGAAAGATGACAGGTCATTCTACCACAGGCCAAATTTTCAGACCCTGAGGATCCAAAATTTCAGAGATATATCAGAAACAATATGGCATATATTTCTGTCCGAACATAATTGAATTTTGAGCACTTTCATTTTTGGTTTGTCACTACTGTGGGAAATTAGGGTTTCTGCAAAAGTTGGAATTTTTGGAATTTGAGACCATAGTTGGATGTTCCTCATCAAAATCGAAATTTAGAGTCCAAGATCGAATTTTTTGGTTGGACAGAACCCCGAGCTCTATCAAACCCTAGTTCGGGATTTTGACCCAAAAAACCAGAAAACCAGAATTTGACAGAAGTTGCAGATCCGAAACTCGTAGGTCAATTTTGAGGGGTCAATTTTTGGAGTTTTCAAAATCTGAGCACACTAGCTTGCTTTCCTTATTCATCTACACCTCCTTGTCCAAACAGAAGTTTGAAATTCCAAGTTTGGATTTTTAGGGTTTCTTTGACAAACCCTAGCCAACTCCAGATCCAGATTCAACAAATAAAGTGGATTGGGTTAATCCTAGAAGAGAATGATTTGGACACCTACAGAAGTTCCAGTTCCAGAGGGAGATGAGGCTAAGGCCTTACAAAATAAGACTACAAGCAATCCCGACAGGTATGACTTGAGGAGATATAGGTATGTTTTAAAATCTGTTCATGATTAAGTTTATGATATGTTTGTCTTCATATTATTGAGGTTAGTACAATCTTGATTAATTTTAGACTTGTCTTATCACCTTAGTAAAAGTATGAATGCATGTGAATAATATAAGACATTCATTGATTATGTTTATGAAACTTATGATTGTACTAATGCATTATGGTGTTGTATGAGGATGATGTTGTCCGCTAACATGAAAGGTACATCAAGAAAGACAAATCAAGTTCTAGATCGAGAACATATGACCATGGTGACATGAAGACAAAGACTCATCCATAGCCATTGATCCCATAGAATCTCTACTTACGAGGTATGTATAATTTGGTTCTACAATGCTTAAGTTATGAGATATGCAGGTTACTAGCACAAGGTCTCTAAATCATTGAAGAGAACAAAGAAGACATTGTTTGGGTATGTTAGACATAACTCGCAAACATGATAATCCAGGTATTTTTTTCTTATATCAATTTAGAATCCTACCTTGTGTTAGGGTCTTATATAAGTTAATTTTTTGTATGATTGATAATGAATATTCATGAAGTTATAAGTTTGAGTAACCATGGGTTTATGCATATTATGCTTCTTGCTTTGATTGATGATATGACAAACTAGAAGAGTTCTATGGTCAAATAAGAATATGCATGAGTAAAAGAAGTCCTCCCTGAAACCTTGAAATACTAACGCTTGTGATAAATTACCTGTGTATGAAATGATCATGACCATACATATTTAGAATCATAATGTATTGATAGTATTGAGATTATACTAATGCATGTATGATTATGTATGAGATATTGAGGATGACACAATGATGCATAGTGGTCCAGGATGGATATAAGTTCAAAGACAGATAATCGAGGAAGCAAAGATCAAGAGGGAGCACACTCCAGTAGTTCCTGCAAGGAAGCAAAGATTGAGAGGGAGTCCACCCAACAACCAAACAAAGATAAGTATTTGAACTGTCATTTCTTGTATATATGATTACTTAAATGATGTTGTTCAGTCATGTACATACCTATGTTCCTAGATTTAGGATGTATATTATGCATTTTAGAAAAGTTGCATTAATGAACAAGATACTACTAATATACAAGTAATGGGTAAGTGGCCTATGGTACTGTACAACATTCCATTGCTACTTATCTAGAATGAAACCTCTTTGCTGACATGTTGGGAGTTGTGCACACTCTTAACAATGTTCTGATAGAGATGGAAGGAATCTAGAAAGTTACAGGATATGGATAAATGCTAAGAAACTGGATTCGCTCAAACCCCCCCTCGTGTCCCATGGGGATCGAATCGGACACGATTTGATTCCAAATCGAGTCCAATTCAACTTTTGGTCGAGTTCGAAATCGGGACACAACCGAAAGTCGAATTGGACACGATTCGATTCCAAATCGAGTTCGATTCGACTTTCGGTCGAGTCTGAAATTGGGACACAACCAAAAGTCGAATCGGACTCGATTTGGAATCGAATCCCCAACTGTCGGACATGAGTCCCGAAAACAGGACACACAAAGTGTGCAAAAGTCCTTAAAAGTGCGACCGGTTTTGTTTTAAAAGCAAAATTTGAGTTTGTTTTTGTCATTTTCAAGGAAGAAGTTGGCTAAGAGTGATTGTATGTGTAGGTGAAGGAGATTTGAAGGCTATCCAAGCGATTCCAAGTGCATTCTGGTGGATTTGTGGAGAGGATTGCAAGCTCAACCATCACACAACAAAAGGAATGTCTCAATCAGCTAGGGAAGGAGGTAGGGGGCAAAGGAAAGGGAGAAATGCACCATCTAGTGCCTCCCCTCCTATTCCACCAAGCACAAGCGGTTCTCCTCCTCCGTCAAGTTATCCATCGGCTGCTAGTGGATCTCATTCTATGGCTCCATTTAACCCTGTTTTAGCAAGACAACAAGCCCAAGAAAAAAAATAACCTTTGTGGAAGTATGTGACAAGGAAAGATGGGCCCGGGGCAAATCTTGGTGGGGGAGGCAATGTGTCTTGGAGATGCAATTTTTGCAAGCATGAGTTCAAGAGCACATATTTTCGGGTTAAGGGCCATTGTTGGCCCTTCCTTCTTGTGGGATTTCTTCATGCAAAGCGGTGAGTGTTAACCAAAGGAGGGATATGGAAAGAGAGGATCATGTTGGCTCAGGGAAGGTGGAAGCAGCAAGCAAGAAAAAAGAGGATGAACCTCTTCCATTTTTGAGGAAGTCCTCTAGCACCAAGCCTCCATTTCCACCTAGCATTCATGGGAGTGGGGATACTTATCAAACAAGAAAGCGGCAATCTACAGGTGGTCCAATGGATAGGATTTTCCAACAAGAGGTGCGAGAAGAGGTAGACCTTACCATTGCATTTTTCATCTACCTCAACTTCATCTCATTCAATGTTGCACAGTCACCATTGTATTTTGAGACGGTTTGAATTATCTTGGATAGAGCTCCGAGTGGTTATGTGCCTCCTGGTTCAGAGAAGCTTAGAACCACATTATTGGTTAAAGCAAAGAAGGAGGTAGATAAAATCCTTGAGCCAATTAGAACAATATGGCCCTCATGCAGTGTGAGTATTGTTTCTGATGGATGGACAGATCCAACACGCCATCCACTCATCAATTTCATGGTATCTTCCCAAAATGGACCGTTGTTGTTAAAAGCAGTGGATGCTCTTGGGAAATACAAGGATGCACAGTATATGGGTGATTTATTCATCAAAACCATTGAAGAAGTAGGTGTTGATTCGTGTGTACAAATCATCACAGACAATGCACCTGTTTGCAAGGCTACTGGCATGATTGTGGAAGCTAAATATCCACAGGTATGTTCATTTTGGACACCTTTCATTTCTAATTTGCTCATTGTTTGAATTTGGTCATTGCAATGTTAGTGTTGTAGAGTCATTGATACATGCTTTTATTGCTCTTACAGGTTTTTTGGACACCTTGCATTGTCCATTCCTTGAATTTAGCACTGAAATCCATTGCTTTGGATGTGACATGGATTGGAAACCTTATTGAGTATGCATGCCATATCCGTAACTTTGTACAAAACCACACAAATTCCCTCACCATCTATAAACAGTACACACCGCTTTCATTGCTGAAGATTGCATATACTCGGTTTGCTTCCTCATTCATCATGCTCAAGAGGTTGAGGGAGGTCAAAACCGCTCTTGGGTCCATGGTGATTTCAGAGTTTTGGGATTTTTGGAGAAAGATGGATTAGGCTGCTTCACAAAAGGTGAAGGACACGGTGTTAGATGATGGTTGGTGGGACACGGTAGATCTTAGCATTAAGATCATGGAGCTAATCATTTCTTTGTTGCGGTTTGCAGACACGGACCAGCCCATCCTAGCAAAGGTTTATGAGGGGTGGGATTCCATGATTGAGTCCATGAGGTCCATTGTCATGGAGAATGAGTGTCCCGAGTATGGAACATCGGCAGAGAACTTATGGACCATTATTTGGGATATTCTTATCTCCAGGTGGGATAAGAATTGCACACCTTTGCATTGCTTGTCCCACTCCTTGAACCCCGATTTCTACACTCAGGAGTGGCTCATTGGTGGATTGGGGGCCTCACACAGAGTCCCTCCTCACATGGATGCAAAGATTGCACATGGGAGGAAGATAGCACTTCGACGACTATTTCAGGATAGAGACATGCTTGAGGAGGCGAAGGAGGGCTTTGTAGATTTTTCCACTGGCACTGGGAGATTTGGAGGATATGATGTGCTTAGATATAGGGGGTAAGAAACCCTATGCTTGGTGGGAAACTCATGGGGAAACATCCCCTATTCTACAGAAGTTATCCTTGAGTGTCATCTCTCAAGTTACATCATCCTCTTGTTGTGAGAGGAATTGGAGCACATACGTGAACTTGTACAGTGTGAAGAAGAGCAGGCTTGAGCAGTCCAGGGCAGAGTTGATGGTGTATGTGCACTCCAACCTTCATCTTATTTACATGAAGAGGGAGGAGTGGGTGAAGGGAAAGACAAAGATGTGGGATGTATTTCCTGATGATATGGGTTTGGACAACAGTACTGAGTTGGAATTAGCCAACATGGATCTTAATGATCCAGTGCTAGAGCCGGTCACTTTTGATGATAGTGATCGTATAGAGGGGTCATCCTCCATAGCAGCAGATGCAAATCGTCAGATGGGAAGAGAGGAGGAGGAGGGGGAGGAGGATGAGGATCAGGGTAGTGGCAGTGATGAGTATGTTGATTCAGGCATGGAGGAGGGCTACTGACATATGGGATTCTCCCATCTTGATCCACCCCTTTTTGTATTTACTATTAGTCTATTTGGCATTTTCCAGTGCCCAATGGCATTCCGACATATATGTATACATTTTGATTTTGATGACTTAATGAGAAATATGGTTCCAACATGCATCTATGTGTCTCATAATTCATTGTGATTTGTGAATGACAAATGTGAAATGTGTTGTGATTCATGAATCATGATTTGTGAATGACAATGTGTAATCATTAATGTGTTTTTATTCTAATTTCTATTGAATATTTGTAAATGTTCTAGTTTCTAAATATTTTTGGATCTATATGTCTATATTTTTAAAATATATATATATATATATATGTATATAAAACGTGTCCTTTGTGTCCTGATTCCGGGGGTCACCGTGTCCATGTTGGACTCTCATATTTTTGTGTCCTTCGTGTCCCGTGTCCCCGTGTCAGGTGACTTAGGATAAATGTTGTATTGAAGCATTGACTAAGACAATTGCATGACTGTATGACATATGTCCTTGTGTGTAAGATTTTGTTTTGAAAACACTGAGATGTTTCTAATCATGCAATTGAATTTGACTTGTAGGAAAGATCGTGTACAATCACTTACAAAAGAAGGACAATGCCATTTGTTCTAGCAATGAAGTTCAATAAAAATACCCATTAAATATATTGAAGAATCTAAAGTTCCTAGTATCCGGGATGCAGGAATGGAAGGATACCATGATCGAGGAGTACCAGTCGATCATGAAGGATGATGTCTGGGATGTGGTCTCGAGACCAGAAGGGAAGTATGTTGTGACTTCCAAGTGGATCTACAAGATCAATCATGCTGCAGATGGTAGCATAGAAAAATACAAGGCACGGTTTGTTCCTCGTGGCTTCTCCTAGAAAGAAGGGATCGATTATGAAGATACTTTTGCACCTATAGCCAGATACACTTCCATCATAATAGTACTTGCTCTGGCTGCAGTAATGAAGTGGAAGATACATCAGATGGATGTCAAGACAACTTTCTTGAATGGTGTAGTCGAAGAGGAAGTGTATGTGGAGCAGCCACTCGGTTTTGAGACACATGACAGGGATTCATATGTGTAGAGACTGAAGAAATCCTTGTATGGCTTAAAGCAAGCACCCAAGACATGTTATGGCAGGATAGACAACTTCCTGTCTAGTTTGGGATTTACCAAGAGTAAAGAGGATTCCAACCTTTACTACAAGGTTGAGGAAGGCAATCCAGTGATACTCCTATTGTATGTGGATGACCTGTTTGTGACAGGTGAGGATAGATTGATTTCCGACACGAAGAGGAAACTTGCTTCTGAGTTCAAGATGAAGGACTTGGGTACGATGCATTACTTTCTTGGTATGGAGGTGTGGCAGAGCGAAGATGGAATCTTCCTTGGACCTGGGAAGTATGCAGTAGAGATCCTGAAGCGGTTCGGGATGATGGAATGCAAGGCCATGGCCACACCTATGGCATAGAACCTGAAGCTATTGAGTGATGCTTCATCATATTCAGTTGATGCCATGATGTATCGTCAGATGATTGGGTCCTTGATGTACCTGACGATCACGAGACCAGATATTTGCTTTGCTGTGAACACCTTGAGCGAGTTCCTCTGATGGATCCTAGACATGTTCACTTGATTGCTGTAAAGCATATTCTGAGGTACTTGAAGGGTACGGTTGATTATGGGCTCACGTATGATGCAAATCAAAAGTTTAACCTGGAGGGTTATGTTGATTCAGATTGGGCAAGCAGTGCTACATATAGGAAGAGCACTTTGGGGTGCCGCTTCAATACAGGATCAGGTGTGATCTCTTGGTTTAGTAGGAAGCAATAATGCGTAGCACTAAGTACAACCGAAGCAGAGTGTGTCACAGCTTGTTCGACTAGTTGTGAGGTAGTATGGCTAAGGAAGCTACTATCTGATTTATTTGATATCCAGTTGGATGCTACTTGTATCTATTGTGACAACTAGAGTTGTGTGAAGTTGTCAGAGAACCCAGTGTTCCATGACAAGTCGAAGCATATCGAGATCAAATATCACTATATCAAGGATATGGTGCATAGAGGAGTAGTGAAGCTCTAGTATGTTGCGACAGATGAGTAGATTGCAGATGTGTTGACCAAACCACTTGCCAGAGTGAAGTTCGAGTACTTCAGAGAGAGGCTTGGTGTTCTCCAGATAGAAGATACTTTGAGGAGGAAGTGATGGGACACATTTTCAGGAGCCATTCCAAGCATGGTGGTAGGAGGATTATTCCCATGGTCGTGAATGTAAGCGCTGTGTGATGAGCATCAGGATGATGCTCCATATGATATGCATAATGATGATGCTATGATGATGATCATGTGATGATGATATGCATTAGGACGATGCTATGATGATGATCATGATGATCATGTGTGTTAAGTTTAAACCAAATAAACTAGCAAGATCACTGAAAGAAACATAATCACAAGATAGACACATAATTTACCCTGGGAAACCCTAATGGGGTAGAAAACCCAGCAAAGCTTTCCTCAATAAGATGATCAACCAAAATACAAGATGTGCTCCAAGACTTGTGCTTCTTCTCTACCTCACATGCAGACCTCCCAAACACAAGTGCGCTACTTTTTGAGTTGTGGAAGTGTGTCAAATGAGGAGCTCTCCTCCTCTACTTATACTGATTCCCGACTGACCAAAATCCCTAATGGGGCCGACCTCTCCTAGTGAAGTCTAATAACCCCTAAAATATAAACTCAGGGCCGACCCCCACATGGTGGGTCTAATAAACCTAGTTACCACAAACCATCGGAGGAATAAACATCTCCGGATACATAATAGAATCACCTCGGAGGGATGAAACATCTCCGGAATAATAATGTACAAATATAATATTCTTAGAAGTTACAATATTCAACACTCCCTCTTAATGAGAAGGATATTATAACAACATCTGCAGGAGCAAGGAGTCATCGACTACATCATACATGATACATCTATAAATCATTGGAAGCTTTCTTCAATACACCATCATCAATAACTCAACTAGTTACTGGAACATCAACATCATTGTCATTGCACGATCATCAACATCGTCATCACATGATCATCAACATCGTCATCACATGATCATCAACATCGTCATCACTGTTGAGATATTGTAACTTCAAAGAATATTATAATTGTACTTTATTATTCCGGAGATGTTTCATTCCTCCGTAAAGATCTTATTGTATATCCGGAGATGTTTATTCCTCCGTCAGAATGTGGTAACTCGGGTTATTAGACTTCCCTAGTGGAGGTCGGCCCTTTATGTGTTATGTGGGTCAAAGGGTTATTAGACCACCCTAGAGGGGTCGGCCCAGTTAGTTGTAGTGGGGTATTTAACCCATTGGTTAAATACGAGCCTACGTGTACTTGTGTAAAATACATATCAGTGAAGTGTATAAATAGAGGAGGTGTGTTCCTCATTTGATACACTCACTCATTCAAAGGAGGCGCACTTTTGGAGGAGAGGTCTGCTACGGTGGAGAAGGAGATCATGTCTTTGGTTTGCATCTTTGTATATTGCTGGTCATCTATATTGAGGAAGCTTTACTGGGTTTTCTACCCCATGAGGGTTTCCCAGGATAAATCTGTGTCTCTTGTGTTTATGCTATGCTTGTCGTTTCTTCAGTGATCCTGTATATGCTATTATTGTGAAATGGAATGTAATGCTGCTATTTTCTGTCTTAGCATATTGAATTTTAACATGGTATCAGAGCTAACCTGAAGGAAGACAAGGTATGGCACTAAAGACACTTGCTTTACTTACGACAATTTGAAGGTTAGGGTTTTACATAGCAAAAACCAGTCATCGTAGCACTTTCGCTATAAATCCATTTTGGCGAAGTTTTCGGATCTGAAATTGTTACAGGACGAAGCTAAAATCTCCAGGTACCTTGTGTCCAAAGGAAAACCTCTAATTCGTTGTACTTTGTGATTTATGATCTGTACAATATAGGGTTTCTGCCTCTTCCAGATCTGAGTCAAAATCAGGTGACCTTGGGAAAAAGGTCATAAATTGGGCTAGGACGCTCCAAATGAAATTTCGTGAAAAGTGACAGGTATTACACAGACTGCAATATCTCAGAAAAAATTTTCAGAGGCCGAAAGTCAAACAGTGACACGTGGCACGCTGTACAAGTTCGCTCTCCTGTATTATCCCATAAACAGTTCATGTTGTGACACTTGGCATAACGCTCTCTCAGAGAATCCAATTGAGGTCAGACCTATCAGGATGGAAATATAACAGGCCGAGCTATCTCAGAAAACTTTTTCAGAGGCCGAAGGTCAAACAGTGACACGTGGCACGCCGTACAAGTTCGCTCTCCTGTATTTTCCCAAAACAGGTCACATTGCGACATTTGGCATAACTCTCTCTCAGAACATCCAATTGAGGTCAGACCTATCAGGATGGAAAGCTAATAGGTCAGGCTATCTCAGAAAACTTTTTCAGACCCTGTGGATCAAAAATTTTGGAGTTACACCAGAAACAATCAGGTACATATTTCTGTCAAAACAGAATTATTTTTTGGTACCTTCATTCATGGCTTCCGGAATTTAGGGCTTTGAAGAAAGTTGGAATTTTTGTAATCGGAGACCACGGCTGGATGCTACTCATAAAAATAGAAATTTAGAGACCAAGATCAGAATTTTTGGTTGGGCAGAAGGCCGGGCTTGATTAGACCCTAGTTCGGGACTTTGATCAGAAAAGTGGAAAATTAGGGCTTCTGTAAAAATGGGAATTTTTGAAATCTGTGACCACGGCTGGAAGCTCCTCAGAAGAATAGAAGCTTAGAACTTTGGATCATACATTTTGATTGGGTAGAAGAGTGGTCTTCATCAAACCCCAGTTCAGGGTCACGTCCAGTGAATCCAGAAGTTTCAAAGACAATTTTGAGGGGTCAAACTTTGGAGATTTCAAAACTGAAGTATGCTAGTTTGATCAGCTCAGCAAGACACATCCTTCCATCCATTCAGAAGTGTGAAAGTCAAATATTGAATTTTTAGAGTTTCGCTAGCAAACACTAATCAAGCTCCAGATCAAGTTTCAGGGGGAGTTGAGGCTAAGACCTTACATAAGAAGACTACAAAAAGTCTCGACAGGTATGACTTAAGGAGGTTCAGGTATGCCTTGAAATCTGATTCTTGATTAAGTTCATAATGTGTTTGTCTTCATGTTAGTTATTAGTACAATCTTGATTAATGTTATTAATTGTCTTATCACCCTAGTAACAATATGAATGCATGTGAATGATTTGATTAGGGCTATATGATTGTACTTATGCATTATGGTGTTGTGTGAGGTTGATGTTGTCTGCTAACAAGACACAGGTACATTACAAAAGACAAATCAAGTTCCATGACCATGACAACATGAAGACAAAGACTCACGAGGTATGTATGACTTTGTTATATTATGTTTAACCTACGAGACATGCAGGTTCTAGCTCAAGATCTCTAAATCATTGAAGAGATTGTTTAGGTATGTTGTACATAACTAAGCAGGTATACTAATCCAGGTATATTTTTCTATGTCATGATAGAATATTACCTTATATAAGTATAGTTGCTATGATTGGTTATACTTATTCATAAAGCGAGTAATCAAGGGTTTATGAACATTATGTCTTTTATATTGATTAATGATATGCACAAGTAAAAGAAGACTTCCCTGAAATATTGAATACTAATGTTTATTATCTATGATCATGACTATACATATTCAAGATTATTTATAACTAGAATGTTTTGAGAATATACTAATGAATGTATGTTTGTGTATGAGACAATGAGGATGACACTTGAGCATGCACAGTAGTACGGAATAAATAGAAGTTCAAAAGCCATATAGAAGATCAAGCGGGAGGCAACCACACAAACATAAAAGATAAGTACTAGAGTTGTTATTTGAAATAGTAAATGATATTGCTTGTTGTTGGCTCGGTTTTGCAACCAAGCTTAGTGCTATGGGCACCTACTAACTAGTAGTAGCAGTTTCAATAGAAATAAAAACAATAAACTAAATAAACAATACTTTTCATGGATCTAAACAAGAATCTAAGCAAATAATGTAAATATTTCAAAATCAAGAACAAGAAACATAAGAAATAATTTTTGTATTGAAAAGTGGGGGGCAAGCAAGTGCTTGCGATATTACCTCCAATGGTGAAGGTTGATGTTGAGCAACTCCCAAGATGAGTAGCTCCAAACTCCAATAGGTCTCTTTCTCCAAGGTTGCTTCAATGGCTAAAAGTGCTCAAGGGAGATTTCAGCAGCATAAGGATGAGATAATGGAAGGATGATGAAATGAGGAGCCCCTACCACCTTTTTATAGGTTTTGGTGGTGAGGAATACCATTTGTGGTTTTGTGGAAACCAATGGTATTGACCAACATGGTTTAGGTAATTTTCCCTCCTTTTTCCTTTTTTGAATAAAAATAATATTTTAATTCCCTTTTTAATATTTTTTGGGAATTTGGACCCTTTTTGAGGGTTTTTTATGATTTTCTTGGAAAAATAATCTTTTTTAATGGAAAAAGGGGTGTACCAAGGTCTTTTGGTGACCTTTTGTTGGTTTCAGAGGCTCAGATGGTGAAAAAGTGGACAAATGGGTCATGTGAATAGGGAAATGAGCTAGTGAGCACTTTTTAGGTGTTAACAGATTGCCCCCTGATGTGTGAGGGCAGGAGCTCATCGTATGGCCGATAGACATCATAGTTCTTTTGTCCTTTTTCTGGGTTTTAGGGGAGAGAAGAGACCGTTTGGAGACTGGAGCCACGGCCCTTGGAAGCTGCAAAAACAAAAAATATTACATGGCCTCAATATGAATGAGGTATAATCTCTGATAAAGGACGAGGCGGGCATTCCCATGCTCGTATCAAGGCATATACAAAACAATTAGTCCCAAGAAGGGGGATCTAATACGTGAAGAAATATACTGGTACATCATAATGGTCCAGAGGGGACATGATGGTGGGATATACTCAGGATCATGAATGATCTCAATAAGAATGATCTCAATAAGAATGATCTCAATAACTGATACACTGGATCAACTGTGGAACTGCTGAAACTGAAGGTGTCCAACATCTGTAGGGACTCAAAGACTATGAGTCAAATCTGGGAATAAATGTAACTGTATACTCAAGGGAGTATGAAACAGGTGTAAATCTGAATATTGTCGCCATGCGCAGCCCGGATAACTATAGGAAAAGTGTAACTGATATTATCCATAGGAAGACTCTCAAATGTGGAGGAGTCAGGAGGTATCTGGGGTCTTCGACTAATAAGTGAACGGACCAATACCCTGTGCGAGTCTCAACGATGCGATCAAGGTGTTGAAGTCGAGCATGTGAGAAACAACCATTTGGAGAGGCAGTAATGATTCCTCTCGAAATGATTCGTAGGCACTCATCATAAATGGTAATGAGTCCAAGACACAGGGGCCTCTAGGTCTATCCTCTGGAATAAATGTGGTTGTCGTCGACAGAGGGAGACCAGCAACTAACAAGATATTCCTTGCTAGGAGCGCGAGGTGTAAACTGAAGTGATGTAGTACTGCTGGTAGGACTGACATACTTGTGGGGATGGAAAATAGCTGGGTCAAAAAATGGGTAGACTCAAACTTCCTTTGTTCAGAGCATGATGACATGGTTGACCTGGCAGCGTAGGGAACTGACTTGTAGGTGCAGGGATCATAGCTTTGACTGAATGGTATATATTGACTCTGGGGGGGGAGGACAAGCTGATGGTAGCTGTCGAGGGAGTTTCAGGGTGACATACTGCAGAATACTCTGAACAAAGGCGACCAAAAGGGGAAGCTGCTATGCGAGTAGATATGATCTGTCGTGGCGCCAAGAGGCACCCTTCTTCCTTCTTCATAGTTTTAATGAGCTTCAAGAAGGGATAAAAGTGTGCTCTGAAATGGTACGGTCCTGTGGATTTTGTGAGCCCAGGACGGCGCATGCTCATGGTTGCTTTCATGTTTAGAGAGTCTGAAAACAGTAAGTGGACTCTGTTGGTGTTTCTTTTTCGTAAGTTTAGTCTCCGAGGCCCGAAAAAGTATAAAATGATGCGAATGGAGAACTCTTCTAGCCGATGTGACTAGAGTATACCTTTTTCGTAATTAGTCTACAAGGTCCGGAAAAGGGGTAAACTTATACCAGGTAGACGCCCTTTCAGATACGTTTATCGAGCATGAAAGGAAGCAAGATTGCTCGGCGATCTTTTCATTGTTTTAGGAGTCAGAAAAGAGCTTAACAGAAACTCCCTAAGTGCCTTTTTCGTAAAAGGGGTTGCTCGGCCCGAAAAAGGGGTAAAATCATACCGAACAAAAATGGATTGACGAGGACGAGAAAAGGTCTCAAGCATCGTCATCTGTGCGGAAAACTGGATCCGGCGACATAAGATACATCGAAAACGGAGAACGGCCGATGTGGCACGCAAACCGAGGCGACGAGGGGGCGTGGAAAAAATGCCCGGAAAATCTAAAGGTGAGAGTGAGAAATGGTCTCTAGCATCATCAAGGGCGCGGAAAACTGAATCCGGCGATATAAGACACATCGAAAACGGAGAACGGCCAATGTGGCACGCAAACCGAGGCGACGAGGGGGCGTGGGAAAAAATGCCCGGAAAATCTAAAGGTGAGAGCGAGAAATGGTCTCAAGCCTCATCACGAGCGCGGAAAACTGAATCCGGCCATATAAGGCACGTCTAAAACAGGGAACGGCCGATGTGGCACACAAACCGAGGCGACGAGGGGGCTTGGAAAAAATGCCCGAACAATCTGAAGGTGAGAGCGAGAAATGGTCTCAAGCATCATCACGAGCGCGGAAAACTGAATCCGGCCATATAAGGCACATCGAAAACGGAGAACGGCCGTTGTGGCACGCAAACCGAGGCCACGAGAGGGGCTAAAAAATGGTCAAAAATGGACCCCGGGAAAAACGGGAAACGGAAGGAACCTGTATGAAGTTCTTGCTGTGCTGATCCCAACGGTACCAACGGTTTGAGAAATGGACTTCGTATGACACCGCAATGGTTGTTTGAAATTTGTGGAATTTCTATAAATAGGACGTGGGGCCCAATATGACTTGTCATTGTCACGTGCGAGTTTGATAGAGCAGTCAGAGCTTTTTCTCGATTTCTGGGAGATTTCACCGTTGGTTTTCGATTTAGCGAGTTGCAGGTAACTCTATTCGCCTTAACCTAGTCAATTATGTCTTTTTTATTTGGCGGTGGGCCCCCGAAAGCCGCGAAATGCCACGTTGACTTTCGAACGTGGAACCGCGCGGGTTTCGGGGCGGAACCCGCGATGAACCGCGCGGGTTTCGGGGCGGAACCCGCGATGAACCGCGCGGGTTTCAGGATCACAGTCGCGATGATCATCGCGACTGTGAGGTCGGAACCCGCGATGTTCATCGCGTGTTCATGGGTGACAGTCGCGATGTTCATCGCGACTGTCTGGACGAAACTCGCGATGTTCATCGCGAGCTTTTTCATGGAACCCGCGATGGTCATCGCGGCTTTTGTGGAAAAGCCGCGATGGTCATCGCGGCTTTTTGTGAAAAAGCCGCGATGAGATTTTTTTTTTTTTTTTTTTTTTTTTTTTTTTGGAAATTTTTATGCTGGGGCTAAAATTTTCTGTGTTTTCTTGGCAGGATGTTGCGGAGGGCTCAGTCCGTATGGCGGGAGAGAGATATTGATGCCGAGATTGTGGCGAGGATCGAGGATGATGGGGGGGTGAGACAGACCTTAGCCATGAGCGGACTCTTGAAGTTCGCTCAGATACCTTATATCCGTTCAGTGAGGAGACTCCTGAACAAGCTCGTTCAGTGGTGGGTGCCGGCAGAGGGTGCCTTTATTATTGGTGGTGAGAGGTTGGAGATTACTCTCACTGATGTATATTTTTTGACCGGTTTGCCTCGCTTGGGTGAGGTGGGTGATATCTCTCCGAGGTTGCCTCCAGGCGTGGATATGGAGGACCTCTTACAGACCTTTTGTGGGGATGACGCTGTTTTGGTAAACATCTCTATCAGTCTGAAGTTCCTACGTGAGTGGGATATGCGGGCCGTTGGTGCCTGCGTTCTGAGGGTTTTGGGTGCTGCTGCACCACATCGTATGTCTGGGGGGCAGACGGTGATGGTGGACTCCGTTCTACGGGGTACTTACTATGCTTGGGCTCAGATGTTCTTGGCCGGTGTCCGGAGAGATCTGGACAAGGCCGTGAGAGAGGGAGGTGAGTTCTGTTACGCCTCATTTTTATGTTGTTTTTTCTTTGAGCGGGTGCCGACCCTACGGCCACACGTACCGGTTCGTGCTGGTCTACCTAGCGAGCCTCGTATGATGAGGTGGGGGCAGATGATGCCTCGTGCTGGCGGTGGTATCCGTGGCTTCTTTACAGAGGATTTTTTCCAGCAGTGGGAGCAGATGCCACTGGTGATCGAGGACTATCCATACGCCGGTATGGACTACCGGGGAGACCCGGAGATGCCACGTGCCCCAGGCCAGGCCTGGAGCTTAGACGGTATGTTTTTGTGTCTTATGTGATGTTTATACCATATGTATTACGATTGATCATGATGATGTCTGTTGTATAGTATCTGATGGTTCTACTTGCTTTGTGCAGATATTGGTCCGGTACCACCACTTGACTATGTGGCTCGGCAGGGGCGGGCGATAGTGGTTGCGCGTCCTCCAGTACCTGTACGTCCTCCTCGTGGTGGAGGATTTGGATCCCGTGGGCGAGGGGTTGGCCCTCAGGACGATGCTATAGATGGTGTTCGACGGACTTTGGCCCGGATCGTAGGTAGACTTCCGGAGGATGGCTGGAGGGACCTTGATCGGGACATTTTGCAGGGATGTCTCGGTGCACCGCCCGAGTGGCAGTCACTGTTGTTGAGGGCAGCGGTGCTTGCTGCGAGACACGGGGGTGGTGGAGGAGATGCTCCGGCAGAGCCGGCACCGGGGAGGATACGTCTGAGGGACGACCCAGCAGGGCCAGCCGAGCGGCGAGTTCGGGGTCGTCGTGACCCGGCTGGGCCAGCGGAGGTGGAGCCGGAGGAGGAGCCGGAGGAGGATCCTGAGGATCCGGAGGATCCTGATGATTAGACGTCATTGTACTTGCCCCCAAATGCTCATGAGCATATGGGGAAGCATTTTTGTATGACAGATGTATTTTGTGTATATCGAGTGCTGAGGGCACTTATGACATGTAGACTATTTGGTTCGTATATATATGTGGATATATTTTGGATATTTTGATGTGTATGCACGTGGATGCACTTTGTCTTTTGTATATGCCCATGGAGGCACATGTTATGCACGTGGATGCAGTGTGTTTGTAGATTTATATATGCCCGTGGAGGCACATGCTATGCACATGGATGCAATATTTTGGTTTGTTTGTTTTTATGCCCGTGGAGGCACATGTTATGCACGTGGATGCAATATTGGTTTTTGTATATGCCCGTGGAGGCACATGTTTTGCACCTGGATGCATGTTTGTTTATGGATATGACATGATGTGATTGGTGTGCCAGTCGAGGACACTGTTGGCCATATTATCTGCTACACTATTGAGGTGTCTTGGGACATGTGTGAATGTAATGGATTCAAACTGTCTAACCATTTGTTTAGTGCGCAGGAATTTTCTGAACAGACAGGGATCGCGTACCTGGTAATCATTGTTGAGCTGGGAAACTAGGAGCTGTGAGTCCAAGAAAACGTTGAGGTGACGTATGCTCATCTGGAGAGCAGCGGCCAGGAGACCGGTCACGGCATCGTATTCAGCTTGATTATTGGTGGCGGCACCTAAACATACTCCATCGATGTGAATTAACTCATGTGAAGGGGAGTATATTACCCAAGCTGCGGAGGCGAGATTGGGAGACCAACGGCTTGCACCATCAGCGAAACCGATATGGCAGAGTGGAAGAGGCTCCATCTGTGGTCATGCAGGGAAAACAAATATTTAGGTTTTTTGAAAATTTTTTATGAACGAAAAACGTATGCCTATACTAAAAAATGGACGATGGTGTCCATGAGATTTTCTATGGGTAAAATCTTTTAAGGTACAACCCGTTGCGTGGGTTGCGTAAGGTGTTGCCTTCTGAATCGGTCAGAATGTATGCCCCCTGCCCGAGGCAGGTGTGTATGATGTAGGGGCCTTGCCACATAGACACGAACTTTCCCTTTCCGGTTTTATCATGAGCTTGATCGTAAGCGAGGACAAGGTCTCCCTCCGAAAAGGTTCTTGGGTGGACGCATTTGTCGTAACTTAGTTTCGATCTTTGTTTAGCGGCTTCCATGTTTTGAATGGCTGTGCGCCGATCTTCATCGGCCTGCTCTAGGAGCAATAAACGTTGCTCGATCGGGGAAGTATCCGGTAGGAGCTCAACGGCGATGTGTAAAGCTGGGATCTGGCACTCAATAGGGAGGACAGATTCGACACCGTGAACTAAATGGAAAGGGGTAAAACCGGTGGCGGTTTTGGTTGATGTGCGGTAAGCCCAGAGTGCTGGGAAAAGCATGTGATGCCAATTGGACTTGTGCTTGTCTACAGTGCGTTGGAGAATGGTCTTCAAGATTTTATTGATCGCTTCGACTTGGCCGTTTCCTTGGGGGTAGTAAGCGGAAGAGAAATGGTGTTCGAATTTCAACATGGTTGATAATTCTTTCCAGACGGCATCTTCGAAGTGAGAGCCGTGGTCAGAGACTAGCTGTTGTGGTACTCCGAAACGAGCGATGACGTGGTTGAAGAAAAACCGCGCCGCGGTGTCGGCTTTGCAGTTATAGGTCGGCATGGCTTCTGCCCACTTGGTGAAATAATCTACGGCCACAATGATGTGTTTGTGACCGCCGGCTGACGGGGGGTTGCAGTCAAGGAAGTCTATGGCCCATTTGCAGAATGGTCCAACAGTAATGACTGGATGAAGGGGGGCAGGGGGAGTTCTTGCTTTGGGGGCAAAGAGCTGGCAGTTCTGGCAATGCTTGACTGCGGTGATGCAATCAGTGAACAATGATGGCCAAAAATAACCTGCCCGAATGATTTTCTGGGCGGTGGCCATGCCGGAGAAATGGCCTCCACAGGCACCGCTATGACAATCATTGAGGACTTGTTCTGCCTCACTATGGGATAGGCAGCGGCGTAAGATAGTATCAACGCCGCGTCGGTAAAGTACATCTCCAATAAGTAGGTATCGGGGTGCGTGGTGTCGTATGCGACGGCGTCCGTCACGATCGATGTGTGGTCGGAATTTTTGCGTACGGAGGTAAGTCAAAATGTCTCCGTACCAAGGGTCGTCCGACGAAATGACGAAGATCTGCTCGTCAATCAGGTCCGTATGGATAACGGGTGATGTCGAAGAGGACGGGAGATCTGTAATTAAGTGAGCAAGCGCGAGGGCTTTGGTGCTCTTGGGAGTCTTGAAAGTAAGGTCATATTCCTGGAGGATAATGACCCATTTAGCGACACGACCCTGAAGGAGCCTCCTGGTGAGGAGGTAGACCATGGGGTTGGAGTCGGCCACGACCGTGGTATGACTAAGCAAAATGTAGTGTCGTAGTTTTTGTACGGAAAATACTACAGCTAGGGCTAATCTTTCCTCATATGGGTAACGTAGAGGTGGGCCAGACAAGGTCTGGCTGACGTAATAAATTACATGCTCTTTGTGGGAAGCATCTTCTTGGACCAAAACTCCGGATACGGCATGTTCGGATGCCGAGACGTAAAGGGTGAAGTCTTGGGAGAAATCCGGTGGGGATATCAAGGGGGCTTGTGTGAGAGCCTTCTTGAGGGCTTCGAATGCCGTGTCTGCTTGTTCGTCCCAAACAAAGGGTATGTGGGTACGAAGTAAGCGTAAGAATCCATGGACTTTGGTGGCGTAATCAGGAACAAAGCGCCTAAGAAAATTGGACCGCCCTTGCAAGCTTTGAAGCTGCCGAAGCGTACGAGGAGGGGGAAGTTCTAAGATGGCTTTGACTTTGAGGGGATCAACAGTGATCCCATCTTGGGAAACAATGAAACCCAACAACCGGCCTGCTGGGACGCAAAAGACACACTTGTGTGGGTTCAAGCGGATTTTATACTTGCGACAACGCAGGAAAACTTGCCGGAGGTCGTTAAGGTGGTCTGATCGTTTTCGGGAACGCGCTGTGAGGTCGTCAAGATAGACCCGCAGGATATGGACCAAGTCGTGAAAGCAGTAGGTCATGGCTCGCTGGAAAGTGGCACCAGCATTTTTAAGGCCAAAGGGCATGACTCGATAGGCAAAGGTGCCCCATGGGGTGGTAAAGGCAGTCTTGTACTGATCCTCTTTGCGGATGTGAATCTGGTTGTATCCGGAAAACCCGTCCATGAAGGATAGGACTTCATGGCCCGCACACTCATCAATGAGTTGGTCAATGAATGGCGTGGGGAAATTGTCTTTTGGACAAGCGTGGTTTAGATCGCGGAAATCAGTGCATACTCTAAGGGTGCCCTGCTTTTTGTTGACAGGGACGGGGTTCGACACCCATGTGGTGTACGGAATAGGGTAGATGAAACCTGCTGTTCGAAGTTTCTCGACTTCAGCCTTGACAGCGGGGAGCTTGGCAGGGTGAATAGGTCGCTGTTTCTGACGAACAGGGGGTACTTCCGGCCATGTATCGATGTGGTGTTCAATAATGGCGGGGTCGAGACCAGGCATCTCGGTATAGGACCAGGCGAAGACGTCTCGGAACTCTTGAAAGAGTTTTTTGTATGCCTGAGTTTCTGCTTGAGTGCAAGATGCGCCCAGCGAGATGAGTTCAGGTTTCCCTGGTGTTGTGGAAATGTCTATCTGGATAGTGGGGGAAATGTTGGACATGTTCCCTTCTTCAAAGGCATCTGGTGCTGGGATGGGGTCCTTTAACCAATTGACCTTAGCAGGTATGAAGTCTTTCGACTCGACTGATAGCTGGTTGGATGCGGTGGAGGTAGATGCTTCCGGGAGGAAGTACGAGCGATGATGCATATCATCCCAAGGGTAGTCAGGTGCAGTGAGTGTTTCCAAAATCTGCTCGTCAGTATTGAAGTAGTCAGACCATAAATCTAGGGGTTCTGGTTTGAAGGTTGTCGAAATCATATATATCGTATTGACTTCCTCTGACGAGGATGATGGTGGAGGGTGAATCTCCTCGATGAGGGGAGGAGATATCTCTAAATCGGCATTGTTTAACTCGTACAGCGCTGCTCTATAGTCTGGTAGATCAGGGCAATGGTGTGAGTAGTGGCCGTAGACACTGCATATAGCACAAGGATGGTTAGTGCGCAGTGATTTGTCGCGAGGCTGTAGAGGTGGCTCTAATCTGACTACTGGGATTCCTATGTCATCGTCCAACATATTCATATGTTCTTGGAGTGCCGGTAAATGTGGGCATTGATGAGTTGGATGGCCAATTTCATCGCATAATGAACATTTGGGGGGAGCTCGAAACACCGGTGGGGGTTTGGCTGCCTTAGGAGGTGGTATGGCAGTGTAGGGTTGTGGACCTCTGCCCCCAGTGGGCTTAGCAAGGAGAGGGGGATCCTTTGACGTCGACGCAATCGTGAGACCCGGAGGAGGTTTCATAGACGACGAAGGAATATTGAGGTTAGGAGGAGGTGTCGTTGCCGACGAAGGGATCGCGACGCCAGGAGGAGGTTGATTTGTGGTAACAATAGGTTGTACCGGTTGGAGGATGACGTCTGGTGTTGGTAATCGAACGGGAGGCGGAATATACCACACGGGTAATCCCAATGTTAGCCCGGGTAGGCTAAGGGTAGCCATAACCGGGGCGCTTACTACACCCGAAGGAGGAAATAGGAAGGGGATGGTGTGGATGGGTGTAACACCAATGTGACTGGGGATCAATGGTGGTTGACCGCCGGGTGTTTGCGTATTCTGCGAAACAGTACAGAGGTTTGCGACTTGGGTCTCCAGTGACGGTGGTGGAATGGCCTGGAATGTAGAGGTCATTGGTGTATCCGAATACAGTCCGGGTGCCACAGAAGACACAAAGGAGGTAACTGCACCAGAAGCGGGTTGTTCAATCATGGGGAGAACATTCTCCGGTGCTGCAGGGGCGTTGGGGTCATAGTAGGTGAGTTGGTCAATTTTGACCACGCGGCCCTCATGGGGGAACATCATGGTGCGGAAGACGGAGGAGGCGACCGCTTTCATGGCATACATGTAACTGCGGCCAAGTAAAAGGTTATAGTCTAGCTGGGCGTTAATGACCTCTATGTCGATGAGCACAGTCTTCCCACCTAATTGGACGGGTACCTTGGGTAATAAACCTTGTGGTTGAGCTGACCGGCCGTCGTAGGCCCGCAATGCAGTGGTGGATTGCTGGAGAGCAGGAGAGCCCAACTTTTGCCAAACAAAAGTGGACATGACGCATGTGGAGGCACCCTCGTCGATGATACATAGATGGATGACAAGATTCCGGATAGAAACGGAAACTTGGACTGCAATGGTAGAAGGCAGCCGTGGTTCAGATTGGTCTAAGTCAAAGGTCATCAAGTTCGAATCATTTGGGTCAATCGCCCCAATGGCGGAAAGTAAAGTCTTGCGCTGAGTAGGACAGGTTTTTAAGACTTCTAACGCAGACATGGCTGCGGGAGATTGAGCTAAGTCATCTACGATGTTGTAATTGGACGCAGCTCGTGCATTGGGGTTGTTGTTGATTCGGCGAAGGGGGAAGCGAGGTGCTTTAGAAGCGCCATCAAGTGGAACCTGAGGTATACGCAATGTCTGGTCAGTGGGATTAGCAGTGGTATCCTTTTCGGCGGGGGGGGCTTCAGAAGTCGGTCCGTATTGATTTCGACGGGTTTGGACATTGACGTCAGCGGTGGACATCATCAATAAGTGGTGGGTACCTGAATCAAACATGGGTTGATCAGGAGCTGTGTAAGTTATTTGTTGTGGTTGCACGTTGCCCTGTTGGGGGGCTAACGGCTGGGTGTTTACCACTCCTTGTGTTGGAAAGGGGTTTTGGAGAACCAGAGGTTGTTGTGGAGGTGGTGGGGGGTTGGGTGGTGGCTGAGGAGCCGCCTGCCCTTGACGATGGGCGTCATTTGTCCATAGTTGTCGAGCTCGCTCGAGATGTGGGCAAGCGTGGGTATAGTGGCCATAGACACCGCAAATGGAACAAGGATGGTTTGTCCGTAAATTAGCATTTTTAGGTTGCTTAGGTGGCCGATCAGGATTCTGATGAGCGGGCGCCGCGTTATTATTTTGCGGGGGCTGGGTAGGCTGTGGAGCCTGGTTGCGGTTTTGATTGTTTCCACGGTTGCGTCCTCTTCCGCGGTTGGGTTGTCCACCCTGGTTGCGTTGGTTATTTTGATATTGGGGCTGTTGTTGTTGTGCGTACACATGCCCTTGAGCATTGGGGGGATTCTGAGGAGCCGCAGGTGCGGGAGCAGGTTGCGGTGGATAGTATGCAGGTGGAGCTGGAGGTGGTCCAGTTGCCTGTTGGGGTTGTTGGTACCCCAGCGCTGGTGGAGGTGTGAGGTTAGCCGGTGCAACCGGTTGTGGGTAATGCATGGGCTGTTGTGGAAACTGCATGGGGTTTTGTACCGTAGGTTGAGCATAGTATGTAGGAGGTACATATGCTGATGGCGCTTGGCCATAACAATGTTGTGGACAAGAGGGTCCATGAACATGATGGGTCTGGTTTATTGGAGCATAAGAAGTTGTCGCTCCGGAACTGGATGTAGCCCTAGAAAGGTCTGGGGCGGGCATGGTGCTCACCATACTGAAAGGTTTTGCTTGCGGTGTAATTTGGCCAATAATGCCATCAGCGGCATGTGATGCCCCCGGTGTGTCACCGCGTGCAGAGTCGCCTCGTGGGGCGTCAGGTATGATGGTGTATAGGTAACCTGACTGGGCATAGATAAGGTCAAACTGTTGGGCCTTAAGGATGGCCTCCTCTTCAGACTGGGGTCTTTCAGATGCTACATCCTTCGCAATGAGAGGAAGGAGGGATTTAAGGAACCAGTCTAAAAATATTCGGTCGTCTAATTTGATCTTGCATAGGCTTCGGCGCCGACGCCAATCATGGATATGGTCAGTGATGTGCGTGGCTGTGTTCTGTCTGCAAGACAGTAAGATCTCAACGCCCGCATCATAGCGGACCGGTAGCTGAAAGAACTGCAGGAAGGTCGAGGCAAGGGAGGTAAATGTGGAATGCGTCCCATGGGGTTGCTCGATATACCATTTGGCTGCAGAGCCAGTGAAGGTGCGCTGTAATAAACGGAGGCGGACAGAGTCGTCCACTATGGAGTTGGAGGAACACCATAAATGGAAGGACATGATGTGGTTCTGGGGGTCTTCTCCGGCCTTTCCCTCAAACTTAGGGATGTCAGAGGGAAGCTTAGTGGGCATATGGGGCCAAGCAGGATCATGCCTAATGGGGTCATTCGTAAGCCTAGCTAAATCTGGCAAGTTGAGACTTGCCATGTACGGTAGACTAGCGGATGTGGTGACCGGAACCGGGATTTGCCTAGCCATTGTGGTATGGTGTAGGGGTCCAGTAGCTCCTATAGGTATGCTAGGTATGGCGGGTATGTGCCCTCCAAAAGGTGTGGCCTGATATGGGTTAGCACTCCCAAGTGCAACCTGGGTTACACTTGGGTTAGGAATCGCACTAGGGATTCCTGGTATAGTACTACCGAGTGCAACATGGGTTACACTTGGGTTAGGAATCGCACTAGGGATTCCTGGGATAGCATTCCCAAGTGCAACAGGAGTGACACTTGGGTTAGGAATCGTACTAGGGATTCCTGGGATAGGGTTTGTGGAAACCGAAGGGGGTATGACCCCCATGTTGGGCATGCCCATGACAGGTTGTGGTCCTGTGCTAGGCATTCCTAAATGTGGAGTGTTACCCATATTGGGCATACCCAAGGGGGTGGATGTTGCCATGGATGGTATTCCCACAGAAGGGTTTGCGGATGTCTGACCTATGGTTAATGTAAATTGTGGATCTTCTGGTGTTCCAGACATAATTGTGGTCGATGGTAACTCTGTGGGGTTTTCGGATTCTACCTCCAAATCAAAGGTGAAGTGGGGTATGTCAGAATCGGATGACCGTCTAGATGATCGACGATGTGTCGAATCAAGGGATAATGCTCTGCGTCCGTGACGTGGAGAGCCAAGTGGACTAAACTCTGGGAGTTCGCCCTGTAGACGACGAGAACGTCTAGAATTCTCAATGGTGAGAATATGTTTTTTTATGTAAAAATTTGTTTTAAGTATCAGGTGGTGATATATGTATGTAAAAGACTCAAAACCCTAATGCAACCAAGGGTGCAAAAAGGGGAGTGAAAAAAGAAGGCTCACAGGCCAAAAAATCAATCCTCAAAAAATGCACTTATTCTAGCAGCTGTGCTACAATAAGTGGAGGAATGCAACAACCGGTCAGAATACCAACATGCAAGCGGCTCCTAGAAAAAATAGGTGTAACTAGACTCAAAAGGTGGTAAAGATCATGCAAACACCTAATCTAAAAGTATTGTGACTCAAACAGACGATATCCCCTGCAAGGTGATGAAATCCAAGTCAGACAATATGAATGTAGAGACAACGGCTAGATATCCCCCTACCGGGAGGGACACCGGGTAATCAATCCTAAAAAGACAGGCTACTAGGATACTCCGTTCATGACGCGTCGAGAAAAGGTAAATCTGCCGTTTGGTCCTTTGATCGCAATATCCCAATACAGGGATATCCCGAGAACTGCGAATGGTAGCCCTTCGGTTACTGAATGGGTTTCGGTATCCCACTCAGGCTTCCGGAACCATCCTCGCGACTTCAACCCTCCTAGGGGAGAGGCCTTCCCACAAACCGGTTGTGACCGCGCCAAAAAGTACTAAGAGATTTTAGCTCCCTAATTGGACAACTTCTATGTCTCAGATGTATGAACTGAGGGGTGTTATTGGAACACCTATCCCCCCAATACTACCTAGCTACAAGAATTCTTTTTGTGTTCCCCAAGTGGGGTTAAGAGTGTGTTCAAATTAGGGTAAGTTTTAAGTCTTAGTTCAATTAAGTGATCGTGTGAGTGCACGTGAGGTGTGTAAACTGAACTTGAAAAAATTAAATGCTTTAAGGGAAATTTTTCAAAAAATAAAGGACTTTTCGAAAAATAACGAGCAAATATTTAAGACTTTTTTCACTAAAAGAAATTAATTTGCTTTTTCAAAAATAACTCAAAAAATAATGGATTTTTTGGATTTATGAAAGCAAATAATAAACTTCTAAAAGAAATAAATGGATTTCTTCGTTTCAATAAAATTTGCTAAGGGCAAGATTCTAAAGAAGTAAACAAGAAAAAATTTGAATCTAGATAAAGAATGCCAAAATGAATCTTTCTTTCACTTTCTTGAAAATTTTTAAAAAGATTTCTATGTATGCATGTTTAAATAGTAAAAAAAATTTCTAAATCTGGAAAATGTGCAGAATTTAGTACTGTAAAAAATGTGCTATTGGCAGAAAGTACAGTAAAAAATATTTTTCAAAATCGGGATGGCCGAATGAAAAAATTCAGCCGCGCGGGTTTTGGACGAACAGCCGCGATGGGCCGCGCGGGTTTTGGCCGAACAGTCGCGATGGACCGCGCGGTTTTTGGACGCACAGTCGTGATGGACCGCGCAGGTTTTGGGCGCACAGTCGCGATGGACCGCGCAGGTTTTGGGCGCACAGTCGCGATGGACAGCGCGGAAAAAGGCCGCGAAGCCGCGGTGTGCAGCGCGGAAAAACACAGAAAAGTCGCGATGGACCGCGCGACTGTCTGGAAAAAGGCCGCGATGGACCGCGCGGAAAAATGCAGAAAAGTCGCGATGGACCACGCGACTGTCTGGAAAAAAGCCGCGAGGCGGAAGCCGTGCACGGAAAACGAGAAACGAACTCGAAAATTTAAAATTTAGGGCTGTTTTTTGGGGCCAAATCTCAGAACAGCAATGGATCTGCTGTCTAAGATGGCAGATCTATGGATCTAATGGTTAAAAACTCATAAAAACTAAGATTTAATGGCAAAGCTAGAGATCTAAAGTTCAAACCAAAGCGGAGTCGCCAAAAACTGTTGGCTCGGTTTTGCAACCAAGCTTAGTGCTATGGGCACCTACTAACTAGTAGTAGCAGTTTCAATAGAAATAAAAACAATAAACTAAATAAACAATACTTTTCATGGATCTAAACAAGAATCTAAGCAAATAATGTAAATATTTCAAAATCAAGAACAAGAAACATAAGAAATAATTTTTGTATTGAAAAGTGGGGGGCAAGAAAGTGCTTGCGATATTACCTCCAATGGTGAAGGTTGATGTTGAGCAACTCCCAAGATGAGTAGCTCCAAACTCCAATAGGTCTCTTTCTCCAAGGTTGCTTCAATGGCTAAAAGTGCTCAAGGGAGATTTCAGCAGCATAAGGATGAGATAATGGAAGGATGATGAAATGAGGAGCCCCTACCACCTTTTTATAGGTTTTGGTGGTGAGGAATACCATTTGTGGTTTTGTGGAAACCAATGGTATTGACCAACATGGTTTAGGTAATTTTCCCTCCTTTTTCCTTTTTTGAATAAAAATAATATTTTAATTCCCTTTTTAATATTTTTTGGGAATTTGGACCCTTTTTGAGGGTTTTTTATGATTTTCTTGGAAAAATAATCTTTTTTAATGGAAAAAGGGGTGTACCAAGGTCTTTTGGTGACCTTTTGTTGGTTTCAGAGGCTCAGATGGTGAAAAAGTGGACAAATGGGTCATGTGAATAGGGAAATGAGCTAGTGAGCACTTTTTAGGTGTTAACACTTGTATTCATATTTGTATTCCTAGAATATATTATGCTGAGTGTAAACATTCATAGAGCATTGAACAATATACTTCTAATGTGCATATGATTGGTAAGTTGGACAAACATTCCATTGTTGCTTGTCTAGAACGAAACCTCTTTGCTGACATGCCGAGAGCTGTGCACACTCTCGATAGTATGTTCTGGTAGAGATGGAAGGCATCTAGATAGCCACTGTATGCATACAAGATATGGGGTGTTGTGCCAAAGTATTGGTCAAATTAGTTGCATAACTATGTAAATGATATATGTATGCATAATAGGTTATTATGTCAATATGATTTGATGATTATGAAGTATTACTAATCCTGTACTTAATTTTGATTTGTAGGGAAAATCATGATGAATGATGAACAAGCGATGGATGTTCAACAAAAGGATTTACAAATCAAACACACTATAGAAAGCTTATGGTTAAGAGATTCTCTTAGAAAGAGGAAGAGAATCATGATGAGATGTTTTGACCATTCTCTTAATAATGTAATAAGGTTCTGTATGGGTACCCAGGATCGGTAGTCAATTGATGAGCTTAATGCTCATCATGGGTGAAGTGGATCTCAACCTTTGTTACAAGGTTGAATATGGCTTCTATACACATATGACATGGATGCAAGAAGGAACTCACCACAGAGTTCAAATGAGTTTGAGGCTCATTTTAGTAGACCCATCCGACGATAGATGGCACAGATAGATATGCAGAAGATCACTCAATGCAGAGTGTGAATAATGGTAAATTGATAGCTTCATGAAAAAGCTTGGGCCTTACCAAAAGTAAAGCTATTCCTAACCTTTACCTTGAGGTTGTGGATGATGAACCTATCATACCATTATTGCATGACGATGATCTCTTTCTGAAAAGGAATGAGAAACAGGTCATGAAAATGGTTGCATAAATGAAAATGAAAGATCTCGGATTAATGCACTACTTCTTAGAAGTATGGCAAGATCCAAAAGGAATCTTTTAAATCAAGGTAAGTATGCTGTGAAGTTTCTAAAAAGATTTGATATGTTGGAGTGTAAAGCCATGGCCACTCCCATGGACTCCAACTTGAAGTTATTAGTTAATAACTCATCAGATTTAGTGGACCTAACCCTATATAGACAAATCATTGGGACAATGATGTATTTAACAAATACTAGGCCAGATATATGCTTTGTTGTAAATACCGTAAGTCAGTATCTAGTAGAACCTAGAAAGGTTCACTTAATAGCTACAAAGCATGTAGTGAGGTACCTAAAAGGTACTTTAGATTTTGGTCTATATTATCTTGGAGGTCTTAAACTCCGTTTACATGGTTACTCAGATTCTGATTGGGAAGGAAGTGCCTCAGACAGAAAGAGTACATCAGGTGGATGTTATAGTCTTGAATCTACCATGATCTCATGGTTTAGCAAGAAACAATCTAGTGTGGCCCTCAGTACTGCTGAAGCTGAATATATATAGCTGCCTGTTCTGCTAGCTGTGAAGCAGTATGGCTTCGGAAACTTTTATCTGGAGTGTTTGACTTAGAAATGGACCCCACTGTGATTATGTGTGATAATCAAAGCTGCATGATAAGTCAAAACACATAGAGATCCGATACTTCTATATACGAGATATGGTGCAGAGAGGAGCTATCAAGCTCGAGTATATAAGCACTGAGGATCAGATTGCTAATATCTTGACTAAACCTCTGTCTCAAGTAAAGTTTGAATACTTCCGAGACAAGCTTGGTATAGTCCAGAAGGACCCTCCTCGAAAGGGGGAGTATCATAGTATCTGATAACAAGTCTGTCTCATCAATGATGAGGTTACCTATTTACTGCACTTAGTCACCTAGAATTATTTAGATTTAGGACTCTTATATTCTTTATTTTTATGATTAGATGTATACATACTTTTGATGATAGATGTATACATGCTAGATACTTTTGATGATGATTAGATGTATACATACTTTTGATGATAGATGTATATATGCTTTTGATGTTAGATGCTTTTGATGATAGATGTATACATGATTTTGATGTTAGATATTTTTGATGATAGATGTATACATGCTTTTGATGTTAGATACTTTTGATGATAGATGTATACATGCTTTTGATGTTAGATGCTTTTGATGATTAGATGATTATACATGTTTTGATGTTGATGATACATGTTGTGATTATACATGTTCTACATGTTGTGGTTATACATGTTTTGATGTTTATGATACATGTTGTGGTTATACATGTTTTGATATTGATGATACATGTTGTGGTGATACATGTTATGATGATGAGGATACATGTTCTTGATGAACATGTGAAGGGATTGGATCATCCCTGGACTTTCAGTCCTAAAGAGAGCCGTAGATGTGAGGTCTCCGAGAATGAAGTCCTTAGTGGACAGTTGAGGGGATTGGATCATCCCTGGACTTTCAGTCCTAAAGAGAGCCGTAGACGTGAGGTCTCCGAGAATGAAGTCCTTAGTGGATAGTTGAGGGGATTGGATCATCCCTGGACTTTCAGTCCTAAAGAGAGCCGTAGACGTGAGGTCTCCGAGAATGAAGTCCTTAGTGGACAGTTGAGGGGATTGGATCATCCCTGGACTTTCAGTCCTAAAGAGAGCCGTAGACGTGAGGTCTCCGAGAATGAAATCCTTAGTGGACAGTTGAGGGGATTGGATCATCCCTGGACTTTCAGTCCTAAAGAAGAGCCGTAGATGTATGTCTTCGATAATGAAGGGATTGGGATCATTCCTGGACTTCAGTCCGAAAGAAGAGCCGTAGACGTATGTCTTCGATAATGAAGGGATTGGGATCATTCCTGGACTTCAGTCCGAAAGAAGAGCCGTAGACATATGTCTTCGAGAATGAAGGGATTGGGATCATTCCTGGACTTCAGTCCGAAAGAAGAACCGTAGACGTATGTCTTCGAGAATGAAGGGATTGGGATCATTCCTGGACTTCAGTCCGAAAGAAGAGCCGTAGACGTATGTCTTCGAGAATGAAGGGATTGGATCATTCCTGGACTTCAGTCCGAAAGAAGAGCCGTAGACATATGTCTTCGAGAATGAAGGGATTGGATCATTCCTGGACTTCAGTCCGAAAGAAGAGCCGTAGACGTATGTCTTCGATAATAAAGGGATTGGATCATTCCTGGACTTCAGTCCGAAAGAAGAGCCGTAGACGTATGTCTTCGATAATAAAGGGATTGGATCATTCCTGGACCTCAGTCCGAAAGAAGAGCCGTAGACGTATGTCTTCGATAATGATAGGACTGGATCGTCCCTGGACTTCGGTTCAAAAGGTACATGACTGGTTTACATCATCCTTTGATGATGCTGATGATCGTGGGATGACGATGCTGATGACGATGCTGATGATCGTGTGATGACGATGTTGATGATCGTGCGATGACGATGCTGATGATCGTGTGATGACGATGCTGATGATCGTGCGATGATGATGCTAATGATCATGTGATGACGATGCTGATGATCGTGCGATGACGATGCTGATGATCGTGTGATGACGATGCTGATGATCGTGTGATGATGATGTTGATCGTGATGCTGATGACGATGTTGATAATCGTGTGATGATGATGCTGATGATCATATGATGACGATGTTGATCATGATGCTGTTGATCATGTGATGATGATGTTGATCATGATGCTGTTGATCGTGTGATGATGATGTTGATCGTGATGCTGATGATCGTATGATGACGATGCTGTTGATCGTGTCTTGACGATGCTGATGATTGAGTACTATCAACTCTGATGATGTTGATGTTCCAGTATTGAAGATGTTCCAGTAACTGGTTGAGTTACTGATGATGTTGAGAAAGCTTCCAATGATTTATAGATGTATCATGTATGATGATGATGACTCCTTGCTCGTGCAGGTGCTGTTATAATATCCTTCTTGTTAAGGGGGAGTGTTGAGATATTGTAACTTCAAAGAATATTATAATTGTACTTTATTATTTCGGAGATGTTTCATTCCTCCGTAAAGATCTTATTGTATATCCGGAGATGTTTATTCCTCCGTCAGAATGTGGTAACTCGGGTTATTAGACTTCCCTAGTGGAGGTCGGCCCTTTATGTGTTATGTGGGTCAAAGGGTTATTAGACCACCCTAGAGGGGTCGGCCCAGTTAGTTGTAGTGGGTTATTTAACCCATTGGTTAAATACGAGCCTACGTGTACTTGTGTAAAATACATATCAGTGAAGTGTATAAATAGAGGAGGTGTGTTCCTCATTTGATACACTCACTCATTCAAAGGAGGCGCACTTTTGGAGGAGAGGTCTGCTACGGTGGAGAAGGAGATCATGTCTTTGGTTTGCATCTTTGTATATTGCTGGTCATCTATATTGAGGAAGCCTTACTGGGTTTTCTACCCCATGAGGGTTTCCCAGGATAAATCTGTGTCTCTTGTGTTTATGCTATGCTTGTCGTTTCTTCAGTGATCCTGTATATGCTATTATTGTGAAATGGAATGTAATGCTGCTATTTTTTGTCTTAGCATATTGAATTTTAACAATCACACGATCATCAGCATCATCATCACATGATCATTAGCATCGCCATCAACATCGTCATCACACAATCATTAGCATCGTCATCACACGATCATCAGCATCGTCATCACATGATCATTAGCATCGTCATCACACGATCATCAGCATCGTCATCATACGATCATCAGCATTGTCATCACACGATCATCAGCATCATCATCAGCATCATCATCAGCATCATCATCACACAATCATCAGCATCGTCATCATAGTATACTCTGCAGTACACACGAACATATTACAGGATGATCAATCCCGCTCTCTTTAGGACATAGGTCCACGGATGATACAATCCAGATCAAGTTCCAGGATCATCAATCCTTATAACTTTAAGACAAGTCTCATGTCTAGGGATGATGCAATCCCATATCGTACATTTTGAACCAAGAGTCCAGGGACAATACAGTCCTATCATCAATTCTCGGAGACAAGTATTTACAGATCAATTTTGGGACCAAAGTCCGGGGAAGATACAATCCCCTACCTGTTCATTCAGGACTATTCTCGGAGACCCAGTCTACGGCTCAATTCTGGGACCGAATTTTGGGGACGATACAATCCCCCACTTGTTCATTCAGGATTTTATTCTCGAAGACCCAGTCTACAGCTCAATTCTGGGACCGAAGTCCGGGGACGATACAATCCCCCACCTGTTCATTCAGGACTTTATTCTCGAAGAACCAGTTTGCGGCTCAATTTTGGGACCGAAGTCCGGGGACAATACAATCCCCCACCTGTTCATTCAGGACTTTATTCTCGAAGACCCAGTCTACGACTCAATTCTGGGACCGAAGTCCGGGGACGATACAATCCCCCACCTATTCATTCAGGACTTTATTCTTGAAGACATCTGTCTACGGCTCCTTTTAGAACATGTGTTCAAGGATGATGCAATCCCTCTTCTTTCTCGGAGACATCTGTCTACGGATCACTTTAGGACTGAAGTCCAAGGATGATCCAATCCTCACATGTCCATGAAGGACTTCATTCTCGAAGACATTTGTCTACGACTCCTTTTAGAACATGTGTTCAAGGATGATGCAATCCCTCTTCTTTCTCGGAGACATCTGTCTACGACTCAATTTAGGACTGAAGTCCAAGGATGATCCAATCCTCACATGTATCCTCATCAACACAGGTACAAGTATCCTCATCCATACAAGTATTCTCATCAATACATCAATACATGTACTCTCATCAATACATCAATACATGTAATAATACAAGTACTCTCATCAATACATCAATATGTAACAGTATAGGTATTCTCATCAATACATCAATATATGTAATAATACAAGTACTCTCATAAATACATATATCATCAAAAGCATGTATCCTCACCAATACATATATCATCAAAAGCATGTATCCTCCCCAATACATATATCATCAAAAGCATGTATCCTCACCAATACATATATCATCAAAAGCATGTATCCTCACCAATACATATATCATCAAAGTAAAAGCAAGTAAAATAAGTATTCTAAGTATAAGAGTCCTAAATCTAAATAATCTAAGTATCCAAGTGTAGTAAACAGGTATCCACATCATCGACCTTGCTGTCGATGAGCCAATCTCATCATTAGTGACTACACTACTCCCCCTTTCGAGGAGGGTCCTTTTGAACTACACCAAGCTTGTCTCGGAAGTATTCAAATTTCACTCAAGACAGAGGTTTGGTCAAAATATCAGCAATTTGATCCTCAGTGCTCACATACTCGAGCTTAATAGCTCCTCTCTACACCATATCTTGTATATAAAAGTATCGGATCTCTATGTGTTTTGACTTATCGTGGAATACAGGATTTTCTGTCATCTTAATACAGCTTTGATTGTCACACATGATCACAGTGGGATCCATTTCTAAGTCAAACACTCCAGATAATAGCTTTCGAAAGCCACACTGCTTCACAACTGGCAGAGCAGGAAGCTATATATTCTGCTTCAGCAGTATTGAGAGCCACACTAGATTGTTTCTTGCTTAACCATGAGATCATGGCAGATCCAAGACCATAACATCCACCTGATGTACTCTTTCTGTTTGAGACACTTCCTGCCCAATCAGAATCTGAGTAACCATGTAATCTGAGTTCATGATTTCCAAGATAATATAGACCAAAATCTAATGTACCTTTTAGGTACCTCATTACATGCTTTGCAGCTATTAAGTGAACCTTTCTAGGTTCTACTAGATACTGACTCAGGGTATTTACAGCAAAACATATATCTGGCCTAGTATTTGTTAAATACATCAATGACCCAATGATTTGTCTATATAGAGTTAAGTCCACTAATTCTGATGAGTCATTAACTAATAACTTCAAGTTGGAGTCCATGGGAGTGGCCATGGATTTACACTCCAACATATCAAATCTTTTTAGAATCTCCACAGCATACTTACCTTGATTTAGAAAGATTCCTTTTGGTTCTTTCCATACTTCTAGACCTAAGAAGTAGTGCATTAATCCGAGATCTTTCATCTCGAATTCTGAAGAAAGCTTCTTCTTGCATTCAATAATTTGTTTCTCATTTTCGGTTAGAAATAGATCATCTACATATAACAACAGTATAATTGGTTCATCATCCATCACTTTGAGATAAAGATTAGGGTCATCTTTACTCTTGGTAAATCCCATGCTTGTTAAGAAATTGTCAATCCTTCCGTACCAAGCTCTGGGAACTTGCTTCAATCCATATAATGCCTTTTTCAGTTTGCATACATGAGTTCTCCCATCTTTAACCTCAAACCCTTGTGGTTGCTCTATGTACACTTCTTCTTCAATTACACCATTCAGAAAAGATGTCTTAACATCCATTTGGTGTAATTTCCACTTCATCATAGATGCAAGTGCCATGATAGTTCTAATTGAAGTATACTTAGCAACTGGTGCAAATGTTTCTTCATAGTCAATTCCCTCTTTCTGAGAGAATCCTCTGGCTACAAATCTTGCCTTGTATTTTTCAATGCTACCATCTGCAGCATGTTTTATCTTGAAAATCCATTTGGAAGAAACCACACTTTTATCTTTTGGTTTGGGAACTATATCCCAAACATCATTTTTCATTATTGACTGATATTCTTCTGTCATTGCTTCTACCCATTCTTTCTTTTGAGCTGCCTCTTCATAGCTAGTAGGTTGTTGATCCACAAGATCACACATCAAGGCCACATAGTTGGATACTAGCTTTGGTTTCTTTATTTCTCTAGTGGATCCTTCAGGAGCTCCATATCTTTCAGCTCCTTGAATAATGTCTCTAGCCCATGCTGGCCTTCTTTTCCTAGATACGTTTGTAATAGGGGGTTCTTGTGGTTCCAACATGTCATGATCATCTGGTGAATCATCTTCAGGGATGGGCACAACTTCTGTGATTCTAGGAGGTGTATCTTATTCATATATTTCTTCAAGTTGGCACTTCCTGGATTTCTTGAGAGCTGCTTCTTCATCAAATGTTACATCTCTACTTATTTCCATATGATGAAAACCTGGTATGTAAATTCTGAAGGCTTTGGATGTTTCACAATATCCAACAAATATTCCCTTCTTACCAAAAGGATCCAACTTGGTTCTCTTTTCTTTTGGAATGTGAATGTACACAGGACACCCAAATATTTTGAGATGACTTACCTCAGGCTTCTTTCCTATGAACACTTCTTTTGGAGTTTTGAATTCAAGAGCACTATGGGATAGTCTATTTTGCACATAGACTGCTATCCTAGCTGCTTCATCCCATAGATACATGGGTAGATCTTGGTCATGTATCATAGTCTTTACAACTTCCATGATGGTTCTATTCTTTCTTTCAACAACCCCATTTTTTTGGGGATTGTAGGGAGTGGTTAGTTCCCTCTTGATTCCATCTTCTTTACAAAAGTCTTCAAAGTCCTTTGAAGTATATTCTCCGCCATTATCTGTTCTGAGAATCTTGATTTTCTTTTCTGAGAGATTTTCTATTAAGGCCTTGAACTCTTTGAATTTTCGAAAGACTTCATTCTTACCTTTTAGAAAGTATATCCAAGTCTTCCTTGAATAGTCATCAATAAATGAGAGATAGTATTCAAACCCACTTAGGGAAGTGGTGGGCATTGGTCCACATACATCTGAGTGTATTAGCTCCAAAATGTTCTTAGTCTTTGTTTCACTCTTTGGAAAAGGGTTCTTGACATTCTTCCCTTTCTCACATCCTTTACATGAGCCATTATGATCAACCTTCAAATCTGGTAATCCTATGACCACCTTACTTACATAGGGGTGGGCTTTGTAGTTAATGTGAGATAATCTTCTATGCCATAGCTCACTGGGGCTAGAGGTTTCATGAGAAAGGGAAACTTATGGATGTCCCTTGAGCTTATAGAGACCTCCTTCCTCTTCACCAATGACAACTGCAACTTCAATTGATTTTCCTTTGGGCCACATAAGTACTTGTCCATCTATGAAAGCAACTCTAAAACCTTTCTTATCTAGTGCTGAGATAGAGAGTAGGTTCTTCTTCAAACCTGGTACATATAAAATTTCTTTCATCTTCAAGGGTGTTCCAGAATCAAGCTTGTAGCTTGCTTCACCAATTCCCTTGATGGGATATTGATAATCATCTCCTAGAGATACCTTTTGAGGTGAAGACTTTTCTTCAAGTCTTGAGAGAGTTTTCTTTTGACCTGTCATGTGCTTTGAAGCACTACTATCAATGAGCCATGTATCTTCTCTAGTAGACATAGATCCAGAGAGTGCAGAAAATAGGACATATTCTTCTGGATCTTCTTTCTTTACTTTAGATCTTTTCCTTCAAGGCCTTTCCTCTTCTTCTTCATCTTCTGCCATATGGGCATGATGTCTTTTGTGAACAAACTTCTTCTTCTTCTTTTCTGGTAAAGTACAGTTTCTAGCATAGTGTCCTAGTTTAAGACAATTGTAACATTGGACTGTGGAGAGGTCTCTTTCTGAGTTTCTTCCTCCTTTCCTTTTGAATCTATTAGAGGGTTGAGACTTCTTGTGATCCACTTTCTTGAAGTGGCCCTTTCTTCCTCTTTTGGTGTGTGTGGCCAAGGCTTGGTCATCCTCCTTGAGAAGGGCTTATCTGTTGGCTACCCTAGCTTCTTCTTGAACACAATCCTACCATACTACATAAAACTTCATACTTTCTTTTCTGGAACACATAGTTTGTATAAATGACTCCCAAGGTCTAGTGAGACCATTTAGAGCAGTCATCACAAGTTCATCTTCATCAATAGTATCACCAATGGCATCTAGTTGCTCCTTGATTTGGGAGACCCTTGAGAAGTAGTCTTGAATGGATTCTCCTTTGTGCATCTTGGTACTCTTCAACTGAGTTCTTAGGTTCATCTTCCTATTGATGTTCTTTCCTTCATACATTTCCTGTGGAGTCTTCTTGGAAGCCACTTGGGGAATCAAGTGGTCTTTAATAGAATCAGCTATGATTCTCTTTTCCCTAATCAAATCCTTCGTATGCTTCTCTTTGGCTTCATCTCCTTCAGGTTCTGTAACTTCATCCTTGATATAATGAGCAAGATCATTCTCTTCAAGAATGAGACCAATTCTGTATTTCCATGCCCGAAAATTCTCTATACCTTCTAGCTTGTCTTCAAGCTTAGTGCTTGGAGCCATCTTCTCTTGGGGGAGTCCAAGAGATAAGAGATAGAGTAGTACTTACCCGTAAAATTTAACTTTTCACTTTTCCGGATTTGCAACAAAATTTATGGTTTATCGCACTTTTGGTAAAACTAGGGTTTGACTTTCCTGAAGTTCTACCCAACCAAAAACCTCGATCCAAGGCTCAAAAGATAGATCTTTAGAAGGGCTATTCATCCATGCAACCAGAATCCAAAAATACTAACTTTTGCAGAAACCCTAATTTTGGGAGAGAGAGAGAAATATAATTTCACCTTGTGAAAGATGTTCTATTCAGGCTAGCTCTGATACCATGTTAAGTTTAAACCCAATAAACTAGCAAGATCACTGAAAGAAACATAATCACAAGATAGACACAGAATTTACCCTGGGAAACCCTCATGGGGTAGAAAACCCAGCAAAGCTTTCCTCAATAAGATGATCAACCAAAATACAAGATGTGCTCCAAGACTTGTCCTTCTTCTCTACCTCACATGCAGACCTCCCAAACAAAAGTGCGCTACTTTCTGAGTTGTGGAAGTGTGTCAAATGAAGAGCTCTCCTCCTCTACTTATACTAATTCCTGACTGACCAAAATCCCTAATGGGGCCAACCTCTCCTAGTGAAGTCTAATAACCCCTAAAATATAAACTCAGGGCCGACCCCCACATGGTGGGTCTAATAACCCTAGTTACCACAAACCATCAGAGGAATAAACATCTCCGGATACATAATAGAATCACCTCGGAGGGATGAAACATCTCTGGAATAATAATGTACAAATATAATGTTCTTAGAAGTTACAATATTTAACAATGTGATGATGATGTGCATCAGGATGATGCACTGTATGATGATCAGTATGATCATGAGCATCATGATGATGCTTCGTGCGAGGATGAACAGGTTTATCATGAGTATCAGGGTGATACTTCAAGGTCATGGATATGTGGCAGGTTGTGCAGTAGCATGTAATAGCTCCCTGGGAGATCTGATAGGTTGAGCAGTGATCTCGTAATCAGTCCTGGGATGCTCTTTCGAGGTTTTGTGAGGGAGGCATGTAATCAGTCCTGGAGATCCGATAGGTTGTGCTAGGCATGTAAAAGTCCTGGGATTCTCTTTAGAGATCTTGTCATTCTTGATAGGCACATAAACATTCCTAGGATGCTCTTTTAAGGTTTTCCCTGTTCACATGTAATCAGTCCTGGAGATCCGATAGGTTGTGCTAGGCACGTAAAATTCCTGGGATGCTCTTTAGAGATATTGCCGGTCATGCTAGGCACATAAACGCTCCTGGGATGCTCTTTAAAGGTTTTGTGAAGGATGCATGTAATCAGTCCAGGGAGATCTTACTGGTTGTGCTAAGGCACATAAAGGATCCTGGGATGCTCTTGTCAGGTTTTGCAGAGGCTGCATGTAATCAGTCCTGGGAGATCTTGTCGGTCGTGCTAAGGCACATAAAGGATCTTGGGATGATCTTGTTAGATTTTGTAGAGGCACATAATTAGTCATGAGATTCCACCTCTATCAGACTGCTCGCATAGATGATGAATCCCTACAGGAGGCTAGGCCTACATCCAGCATGAAAAAAGGTTGGCTCTGTAGAAATTCCTATGACGAGAAGAATTGAGAGATAGCACTAGTGATCGAGATGAAAAGTACAACAGTAGTGACGATGATGCTCCGTGATCCAGTGACGATGATCCAGCTCCAATATTGATGACTTGTGTCAAGAGAATACCTTCCTAGTTAAGAGGGAGTGTTGATGTATTTGTAACTTTGGAAGATATTCACTTGTATATTGTATGTATTACATTTGTACTTTCTTGTATCCCCAACAGAGATGTATTATTCCTCTAGTTGGAAGTGTCGTCATTTGTATTTGCAAGTGTCACAAGTTACATTGTAAGTGTCGTAAATTATATTTGATGGGTTATTAGACCACCTTAGAGGGGTTGGCCCAGTATGGGTTAAAGGGTTATTAGACCACCCTAGTGGGGTCGACCCAGTGACAAGTGGTAATGGGTTATTAGACTCTCCTAAGGGAGGTCGGCCCAGTTAGAGTAAAAGGCAAGTCAAAGTAAAGTATAAATAGAGAGTGTGACTCTCTCATTCTATTAATTCAGTCACTCACTCACTCTGCATTATTGAGAGAGACAGGAGGAGTGCACACAAGTTGAGGAGGAGTAGCTGCTAGGAGACTATCTCTTGTTTTGGGGTTTCATATTTGTGATCTTTGTATTGGTGCTCATTCTATTTCTGAGGAAGTTGCGGGGTTTTTCACCTTCTTGGTTTTCCCCGGTGAAATGCTTTGTGTCTCTTGTCTCTTGTGTTTTATATGCTGTACATGTTGTTCTCTCAGTTAAGATCGTAGATCATATTGAATTAAATGATGAAAAACTAACATATCACTCCAACCCTCTAGATGGATTTCCAATAAGACTTTCTAGAATTCTTGACCTATAATGCCAATTTTTGCTTGACATTATCAGACTACAATATTTATTATTTGAGGGAATCCTAGTTTTAGGGATGAATTGATTGTTTGATAGATACATTTATAGTTGATAGATTTAGACATTTAGATTATTGAATTTGATTATAATTGATGTATTTTGCATAGTTCATATTTGATGTAAGGTGATGACAAGAATAAAATACATCATGACATTAACATTTATGTTTATAATTTATTCAGTTATATCATGTTATAAGTTTTTAATACTATACTGATGGTTTATTGAGTGTGATATAAAAAATCATAGGTTCATATGGATGTCAAATTGCATCATATAATTGTTTTACACTTTATATTGAGTATATATATTATTTTGTTGGTCTTAGTTTGTGAAGAGATAGTTTTATAGCATATTTTGCCACACCATTTGAAGAGATGCTTATTTTGGCATTTTCTAGAATTATTTCATGTTTACTGATTTAGACTTACAGTCTAAATCAGTAAACACAACCTGTGGTTATGAACTATGACAATATTTGATACCATATTGATAAGTCCCCTTAATATATCGAACAATTTGCTTTACAACTTTCCAATGGATTTCCCTAGGATCCTGCATGAACAACCACACTAACAACAAAGGAGATATTAGGATGATTGTGAGTCAAGTAAATCAAGCTACCAATTGTCAAAAAAGGGTGGCATCAACTCGGGAGAGTCACAATCCTTATACAATTTAATGCCCGACTAATAAGGTGTAGAACAAGACTTATATTCATCCATTTTGAATCATTTCAAAATATACAAAGCATATTTTGGTTGAGAAATAAAGATACCATAATTCATTTTCAAAATTTGAATTCCTGGAAAGAAATGCAAAAGACTTCAATCTCAAAATCAAGTTGACATTGTTTCTAACTATGTCTAAATAATCAACATACAATGTCACAAGTAAAGTATCACCATGAACATGTAATACATAAATATTGTGATCACATTCACAACGTTTGAAGCCGATATTGATAAAGAAATAATCAATCTTCTCATACCAAGCACGTGGTGCTTGTTTCAAACCATACAACGAATTCTTTAGTCGACAAACAGGACTAAAATCTATCACAAAACCAAGAGGTTTCTCCATGTATATTTCTTCAAACAAGTCTCCATGAATAAAGGCACTTTTACATCCATTTGATGAAGTTCCCTTCCAAACCGAGAAAGAAGCCAAAGAATCAGTTGAATCGATTTCATCTTTGCAATAGGGGAAAATATTTTAGGGTAGTCGATGCCTTCTTAGTAAGAGAAGCCCTTGGATACTAGCCAAGACTTGTGACATTCAAAAACACTTTCAGAGGTAAACTTGGTTTTGTAGACCCATTGCGACTTTACAACATTATTTCCTTGTGGTTGAGGAACTAGTTAGCAAGTGTGATTCTTCACCAAAGAATCAATTTATGCAGACATAGAATTTTCCCATTTAAGAAATCCATGAGCATCAACATAAGTGTCAGGATCACAAGTTTCAAGAACATGTGCCATCAGTGCAACATTGCCATGTTGTTTCTGACTACGGGTCTGGCGACTAATACTGGTATCACCAATATTAGGTCCATCAGCTTCAATAGTTTTAGTATACACTAAGGTAGAGAAGTCACTAGTGAATCAAGTCAGTTATTGGAAGTCGATTGAGCAGGTGTGTCGAAATTTTCAGTCGATGTAGACCGACTACCAGTCGACTCAAGAGAAAATGTCGATTGTCTAGTTGAAACATCAAAGGAAGGTATAATTGATCTAGAGTCTTCAAGAATATCAAAAAGATCATTATGAAATGGACTATAGGAAGAGTTCAATAACTAAGTTAGTGCTTGAAATATTCTCATCAAAGATCACATTTCTACTCAAAATGATCTATTGTTTGATAGTATAAAATAGTCGACAATCTTTTGATTCATCAGAATATGCCATCATGATGCAAGCATTACACTTATCATCGAATTTATTCCTATACTGATCATTGATATGTGCCCAAGAAACACATACAAAGCTTCTAAGGTGTCTGAAATAAGTTTTTCTACCTTTCCACTTCTTGACAGGAGTCATGCCACTAACATCTCTACCATTTCTACCAAAGTCCTATTCTTCCTCTCTGGTCGAAACAAGGTTCATGAGATAATTTGAGCAGTAAACAACTTCTACCCAAAATTTGGTCGGAAGGTCTTTGGCCTATAGTAGGCACTGAGCCATTTCTACCAAAGTCCTATTCTTCCTCTCTGCCACTCCATTCTCTTGAGGGGTGTGAGGGACAAATCTTTGCCAAGAAATACCATTATGCAAGAGATATTCTTCAAAATACCAACTCACATATTCTCCACCATTGTTTGACGTCAAGGACTTGTTAGGTTGAAAACATTGGTTCTCAGTCAATGCCCTAAATTCATTGAATCTTTCAAAGACATGACTTTTATTTTTCAATAAATAGACCCATGTAAATTTGGAGAAACTATCAGTGAAGGTTAAAATATACTTCACACCTACTAATGAGGTTTTTTTCATGCAATATATATCACTATGAACAAGTTCCATTCAATCATGTGCTCACCATGCTTTCCCAGAATCAATGGGTGACTGATGATTCTTTTCAAGCATTCATCCTTTACAAATCCATCAGGTGGAATAGCCTTTGGGATACCAACAACCATATTCTTTGTTACCATCATTTTCAAACTTCAAAAATTCAGATGTCCAAGTCATTCATGCCAAATTCGACTTCTGTTGTCGATCTGAGAAACGAGTGCAGTCAATCCAGTTGTTCGGAAATCATTCCTGGGAGAGTCAAAAAAATTGTATAGTCCATATTTGGGATCTAAATATCCTAAAGAAACAGATTCCCCCCATGTCTTAGCTCCTTTATGATAAAGTCATCTGACCAAAACCCAACAATATTACCAGTCCGCGTAAGTTGAGCAACCAAAAACAAGTTTGCACTCAAGCTAGGCACACAATAGCCATTGGAGATTCAACCATGTCAACATTTAACATGTCCGGTTCTAGGGACCGTGAGAGAATAATCATCATCTACATAAATCTTATATTCCATGGCTCCACTTAAGGAAGAGAACAAATAAGCATCCTTAGCCATATGATGAGTGCAACCAGAATCAACTATCCTCTCAGTCTGAGTGGTGTGAGCATGTAATGCTCAGGAAATGTTGACAGAAAAGGTGAATTTATTTGCAGGTCGGTTGGTTGAGGGACTAGTCAACACATCTTCTTCGAGATTCTTAACCTTTTCTTCCAAATCCTTTGTCTTCTTCCAATAGGTTTTCTCCACATGTCCCACCTTTTTTTAGTAGTGACATGTTTTCTTCTTTCGTTTCTTCTTGTTCGATGTCGACTCATCGGTCTTTCCTTTTGTAGGTTGGTTGATACACTCATATAGTTCATATAAGGTGTTCAATCAACCCCATTATTTGCAATTTTTCTTGACCTTTCATTTGAGTAAGTGAGCCTAGTGTCCGCTACCAAGATTCCCTTCATCTAGTATTTTTTGTTGAGCCTTGATCAATAAATAACATAAGGTATCAAAGGAAAAGTCCTTACCATATTCCTTGCGTGACATCCAATTGGCATGAAATGAGGAGTAGAATACATCATAATTTGTCCTCAGATTCACCGATACCAATTTAATGAGTTTTCCATACTTCTTTAGAACATTTTTTCCACATTCACCCAATTTCAATTGTATCTATTTAATGTGAGACAAATAGTCCTCAATCCTGCCAAAGGAATGGGGTTCTAGAGAGATACATTTTTCTCTATCTGCATCACTTGATTTTCATTAAACTTTTTGAACATTGACTTCAGCTTATTCCAGATAACATGAGGACAGTCAATCCCACTTGTATGGAATCAAATCTCCCTTGAAATGTAGGTCGTAATGACCCCAACAACCTCATCCTTCTTTTCTTTGATGAAAAAATTAGCTTGGTCATTAGTCAGATCTGGAATAAAAATCTTAGTATATTCCCATAGTCCCTTTCTCTTCAACAATCTTTCCATATATGGTGCCCAAATTGCATAGTTATGGTCATTTATAATAACATGTTCTATCTTTGAAGAATCCTTCTAATATCAACCATATCTAATCCAAGTTCAAAGGTACCCATCGAAAAATATTCAATCCAGAGTCAATCAATTCTAGACCTGACTCAGCACAATTCACAAACAACAGGCTAGGTCAAAACCAATAGCTATGATACCATGTTGGAAAAATCCCTTGAACAACTGGACATATTCAAGGAAAATAACATAATGGATAAATATTCCAAGAAGAGAGGTGGTGCCTGAAGACACCATTTATAACACTTAAGCACAACACATTATGATAATAATATCAAAATGTATTATCTCATAAGAGATCACCATCATAAGTCTATATAATTTATCATATCAATACAAACCACAGGGTCGTTATTTATAGTCTCCATATTTAACAAAATTCCTTGAAGTGAGGAGGATCTAGTGCACAAATAAGGTTTGTCGGTTCTAACTATTTTCAGGAAATCCGCAACGTCCCATTGATTGGTCGACTACTTTAGTTGAACCAATTGTTTCCCAACCAACCATCAAGTCGATCGATCAATTAACCACTCAGTTGAGCCTCCATCTGAATACTATACTAGTCGATTGTTGTCTTTCAATTGATTGTCTTCAAAATATCCAGAGGTGTGATGAACCTGCATAGCCTTTGGTCCCAACATTAAAAAATTAATGAGATCATGCATTCCCTCCAAAAGAGGAAGGACAAAGAGATCAAGGGAATATTTTGGATAAAAAATAGGGGAAGTAGTTGCATATGATGGATAATCCTTAGTTTAAATTATAAAAAAAGAATTCCTTGTGTATGTAGTGATACATGGGTGGGAGAATAATATGCATTAATTTGTTAAATAATAAATACTTGTGTATGGATGAGACAAGTGGCTTGGTCCAAAAAGCCTATAAATATAAGGCTTGAGCTAGAGAGATCATACTTTTGCACCCTAATGCTAGATGGTTATCATAGTGTTAAAAATTTATTTTTGGTAAATTGTTGAGAGATTGGTCCTTTTTAAGTTAATTGTTAGAAGTGGGGTACTTTTCAAGTTTGACAAAGCTACATTTTATTCTTTCTATTATTGTACTCTTTCATAGTGTAGCTTGAGGGTCCTTCGGAAATAAGAGTACCTAGTTAGTCTCTGGTAGGGTGGTCAATTAATAGTCTTTAATAGTTGTTTTTTTTTTTAACAGGAACACGAAATAACTTATATTAAACAGAGGATAAGATAAAAAATCCCTTCCTTGAAGGGTAAACCATAACACAGTTAAAGAGCTGTTCAGAAATGAAAAATTCTAGCTTTTCAACCCTGAGAATTATTCTTCCTAACTATTCATATCTACTGTATTTTGTCGGATAGATCCTGACACAATGATTACATAAAAAGGCACAAAAAAACATTTAACAAGTCAAAAAGATGGAACACTTCAACATTTCTAAAATTAGGTGGGTGGAATTACTTCATGAGTCTGTGAGTCGTCTTCCATCAAAGAGTTGTCTTCATGTTGATTTCCTAGGTCCGCAGGTCTAGTTTGCTTCTCGAATTCATCCTTCAGGTGGCTCAAGCACACTTCCAGCTGAGCTAGGCGAGCCTCAATCCTATTATTTCCAAGATGCAAAGTGTCAAAGAGTTTCCCCTTTAGCGAGAACAAAAACTGTTCCAGACCTTTGAAATTGGCCTGCTGAAACTCTTTTATGTCTTTAACATCTTTCTACAGCTCCTCAAGCTCACGCACATGGACCCTAGAATTGGATTCGACGTCCTCAATGCGCTATTCCATCCGAATGATATCATGGCCTATGAGTCTTCTCTCATCTAGAGTGGACTTAGAATCTTCAAAAGTGTTATGAGCATTCTTTTTAATGTCCTAATGGACACCTTTTATTTCCCTGAGCTACTTCAACATGTTATCCATATTCATCCTTCTTAGAGAAGAGACAAACTAGGAGGCAGAGCATAGACCAGCCGAGAGAATTTATTCAGAACAAGTGAGAGCTTCAATGCCCGATACCACCAAATGGAGAGCGGTACCATCCCGCTATATAGTTTGGTGCGAGCGAGAACCTCGAAACTTCGCCATTAAACCACATGCTTCCATCTTACCTTCACATCGATCTTCATAAATGCATGGAGAAGCCCAAGGCTGAGGTTTAATGCTTAGGCCATGGTGTAATCCACTTGTCCGAGAAATGGAGGGGGAGCTATGCATGCACGTCTGCATGATGAGGTAGAGGGGAGGACCTTGGATTAGAAGCATGGAGACCATTTAGAGAGAGGAGGACCTTGGTTTAGAACACTTATCCCTTCATTAAGCTTAGCCCCTTGATTAGCCATGATGTCAGCCTCCACGTTATTATTCTCGGGAGTGTGAAAGAACTAGGTCCGAGAGATGTCATTGATGATGGAGACTATTCGTTTTTGAATTATGCTCATAGTCTTTTAATGGGCTCTTTGAATACTTGTCATTTTCTGAATAACAATCTTGGAGTTTCCTAGGATGGAGAAGTGATCTATATGGAGTGAGATCATAAATTCAACCCCTTGGAGGAGGGCCATCCATTCATCTTGATTGTTGGTTCTCCTTCCTAATCCCCATGCGAATTGAAATAACTTATTTCCTCTAGGGCCGTAAACGATCCCTCCCGCACTTGCCACCCCAATAGTCTTTAATAATTGGTAGATAAAATATTACTTCATTCATTATTGGGCAAGTCCAATTTTCTATTGTCTAGGTATGATGTGTTACTATTATGGCTTTATATGGTGAATTAATAAAGAGGATTTTGATGTCTATGAGATAATTCCTTATTCCTTTTTTATGATGTATTACTATTATGTTTTTTTATGGTGAATTGATAAAGAGGATTTTGATGTATACGAGATAATTCTTTATTCCTTTTTTTTTAGTTTATCTTTATACACTTAGTAATACCATCTCTGTATTATGGATACATATTCTAAATGTTAATTGCATTCAATTATTGTATTGTATATCTTGATCTTGATCGACTTAATTTATTATTGAGAATGTGCACAACCGAATTGGATTACTTGGAATGCCCTTCCTAAACAATGCGCATTGAGGAATAAATCGTAGATATTGATGGTCAAGTTGTCTATGAAATTTGATTTATCAGAATGAGACTTAGTAGTTTACTACATTTCTTCAAGTATTTTCATAAGATTCTAAATTATTAGCATTTGCCTCAAAAGGTGTAAAGGAAATCCAAAAGGAAAAGAAAATAGGAAGTAAAGTAGATGTAATGAAGTGAAAAAGATAATCGTTTTTTTCTTATGAATAATCATTGGGACAAGTTGATATCCAACCCAATGATGATCTTCCACCCAATGTCACGCAACTTGATAACTCTTTGATTATGCTCTGGATTAGATCCGCCATGTTTGTTGTATCATGGATTCTCAATTATGTATGTGTAGTGTTTTTTTGGATGGTTTAAACATATAGGTGCTTTGGTAGATGGCCCACCCAATTTTGAACTTTGTTGGTACTTGTGGGCACTCAAATGCTCTACCTTCATCCATTGTTTTCCATCAATGAGGTTATGTACTCCACACCATTCACTTTCATCAAGCCCTACAATTGTTGGGATTTTATGAGCTATGTTTCCATTTTAATAAGTATGTCCATTCCTCTTTAAATAAAAGTGGTCGAAAAGTATAGACACTATGTCAGTTAAAAAGAAAAGACAACTCATAGCTATGTGCATTGCATGACCTTTAACACCGATTTAAATTTATGGATATCAACATACTTAGTTGAAACTATATTTGTACATTGAATGAATCCAAGCTACATATAGTTGCAATACACACACACACACACACACACACATATATATCACCTTAGATGCATTTCAAAAGATAAAACTATCCCTTAACTGAGTACAGGGATTTTAAGTGTTACATAATCTTCTTGATTCCTCTAATGCCTTTGGTACATCCCTTTAAGGATATCCAAAATATTATGATAAAAGTCTTGAAGGAATTTTTTCATATGCTAATTGCCTTGGATTTCTTTATAGAAAAGACTACCTTGTCAAATCTCCCCTAGATATGGGCCTCATTAAAGCATTGCTTTTGCAAAAGAATCTCATTGTTGATGGTTTTCCCTTGCCATTGATCCATCTTCCCTAATAATTCTTGTGATGGCATTGTAAGATCCCCATTCATTGCATGTATTGCAAAATACATGCATGCTTGGACTTGTAGTCTCCTTGGAGCCATTGAATTCTAGATTTCTACTAATAGAAAACTAATTTCTTGTATATGAGATAAATCTTTCGTTTTATTAATTTTTCTATCTCTAGGATATCATCGTTGCAACAACCAAATAATGTGAAAAAAATCAAATTGTAGTAGATGAAATATTGAATAGAAAAAGGTAACCATTTTAAAATGTACTTATACTATGAGTTTAAAAGGAAACGATATTAGAAGGTAACAATAATGCTTGGAAAAAGATACATTGATGAAATGGAAATCCATAATTCCCTCATATATTGTATCAACCATAGCATCGCGTGGGATCAACCATCTTGAACTTTGAAGTCATTGTCTTTCAAAAACCTATCCGCTCATTCAAAAATATTCCATTAATATTCCATGGTGATTATACTTTGTAGTGGTCTCTAATACTACCACTATTAGCAAATCCACGATCTAAAGCCTCGAGCTACTACAACAAATAAATGAAGGTAATGACCAGAATAGGAATGAGGTTCAAAAAAAGGTCCATAGGGTTATGATGGACAATAACATGTAACAAATATGATACAACTGTCGAGGCACATATTTGCGTGTCCTTGTAGTGAAGGATCATTGCTTTTCTTCTTTTATCCATTTATGGATTTGGTGAGACCATACACACTTGTGATAATACATTGAACATATGAGATGTAGATATTTAAAATTCATGTATGGCTTCACTTGAAACCCCATTGGTTTGTGTGTGATTAAGTAGTGTGTTATGATGTTGAAATAGTTGTAACTCGTAGCAAAAAACATTTGTTGGACAAGGATTAGAGGCATAAAATAAAAGACATATGACTTGGGGTGGTGCATTTGAGTTAGGGCCTATTGTAATTCTTTGTAATCTTTAATCCTTTGATCCATTTGTATTTATTTACATTATTGTTAAATTAAATTGAATATTATACAATAATAAGTTGGCTTACTACAAATGATTTTCTATACTTTAAGAGTTACCAATGACCCTATACTCTATGAACAACAACCAAGTGATTCAAAATAAATAAAAGTTGTGTATTTCTTTTTTAATTTATAAAACATTGTAAAAACAAATTATATTTACAAAAATAATGCATAAATTGAATATTATTTTTTTCATAAAAAAATATATATATTTTATAATTTAGCAACAATTATATACATCATATCAATTTAAAAATATAATGAATTGGAAGAAATCTATAAAAATGAAAAAAATATTTTTCTCCCCAAAAAGAGGTTTATCAAATCCCTAGGCCAACTTCCTTTACTTAAATTGATATGAAAATCTCAAGATCTTTTTAGCCAATAAACTTGCATGTGGAATTTGCATGAAAACATTCATAAAATTGGCTTAAAAGATGATTTTTTAAATGCTTCAAATCTACACAAACATATATAACAGGGAGATGCAAACCAGAAACAAAACACAAAGATGATAACGGAGTTCACCCCTTCCTGGGCTACGTCTCTGGGCTTCTTCCAATGGGAAGGACGATCTTATTCAGTCTTAAAAGATTAGAAATTGGGTGTTCTAGAAACACCTCTGTTTTCTGTTGGTCAAACGCAGAAATAGACTGCAACACTACGGTTGTCTCGAAATTCTGAGAAAAATGAGTATAAAGTTGACCATATATGCCTGAGACCTCCTCTAGCATGAAAAACGAGATCAATTTCCTGCATAAAAGACAAAATAGCACTGACAGTACGGATTCCTCCTCGGGATCCATGCCCATTAATGGTCTCTGCACCTCGAGAGTCATGCTTGTACTCTGTCTTGGTTTCTGTGCAGAATAGCACTCTATATAAATCCGAACTTGACCATTGTGGCCTGGCATTCGGGTTCTTTTTATAATATAATGGCGATGTAACTTCTTAATAGTTTTATGCCGCTTACCACTCAACGGTGGGGTAGTGCCCTAGTGGTAAAGCGTAGCGCTGATGGGGGAGGGGTCCCGAGGTCAAAAGAGTTGTTCTAGGTATTTAAAACTAATTTATATGATTCCAAACACCAAGGTATCCTCAAGAGGACAACCTTCTTATCCACCTAATTCTTTGTTGGAAATATGGCAGAGGATGTAGATTGTCATTGATGGCAATCAAAAATGGGAGTGGAAAATAGCCATGACAAGAGAAAGAAATGAAGCAGCAATGCACGCTTGCTTCCAGAGACCATTTATGCACGCTAGAGGTCTGAAATCTCAGTGAAAGATTAGTGGCCAGCAAAGTAATAGATTCTATCCCTACAAAAATCAACAAACTGAGTCTTCTTTCTTGACAATGCTGAAAACATATGCTATGTTGGGACACAATGCTGCATGAATTCTCTGACCTCAAAGCAAGGTAAAAGTTACTATTATAGCATCTCCGTGGAAGATGACTCGTTGACAATTGCCAATTTGAAATGGACATGCTTTCATTCGATGCCTAAGTATGCCACTTTCCAATCATGATGCCACTAAATCTGGAGTTTCAGCTTCAATAGTCAACAGACTCGTGTGGACAGAGATTTAAAGATGTTGAAAGCTTGAAAGCTCATAAGAAGGGAATTAGAAGGAAAACCATGAACACATTTGGATACATTGCAAAGGCAATTCAAACGAAAGAGGGGAAGGCTGTCAACATGAGAGTGATAAGAGCATATCAGAGAGAGAGCACGAAAACAAAGACAAGGAGGATAGAGCAAAGTAGGAGTTGGAATTGGAATTGGTAGAGAGGGGAAATCAACTTCTTGATATAATAAATTCATGAATGCAAAGCTAGGGTCGAGATGGAGTCGAATAAGGATCATAAGGTTGATAATTAGTAGACATAGGTTGACAAATGGTTGTGGCAATCAATGGCGAATAGGGGGGCTGAGTTTGGGGGCGATATCGGGGAGTCTCCCATCGAGGAACTGCTCAGGAAACTGCGAACGACAGTCAAGATGAAAGATGAGTATGGTGTTGCAATCAACGCACCTGATGAGTGAAGAGTGGATATAGAAGAAATAGGTGAGTATATACTCAGAATGGAGCAAATGCAGATGATAAAAATGCCTATATTCAAGGATGAGCATATATCAAAACAAGTCAATTCACTGGTCGTTGAGAATGCTAATAAACTGAGGCACATTAGTGAGGTCTCAGAAGAAATAGCCAAATGCTATATGCAGAGACTCAATAGCCGTTGGATTATCAAATCAACGGTTGTGATTTTTTTTGTTTGGGATTTAGTCCCACATTGGCCATGAAAATGAAGTCTTATGTGTTCATATACACTGGTCAATACTAATCCTATTGACGCGTAGTGCAAAGGATAGGCGGGGGTGCTAGGTGTTTGGACTCCACGAGAAGATCACCATCTCGGCGCCTAGCACGAACTATCAGGCCCCCTATCCTTTTTCTACACGTGGCTTCTTCTGTGTGGATGATGACAAGGATGTTGCAGACGTGGCGTCTAGGTGAATATTGACTTGGTAGATGTGTAGCTGAGATGGACAATGGCATGGCATTGACAAAGACAGACGAGGTGGATAATCAAGTGGCAAGTGTATGAAATCCAAGAGGAGCCGAAGCTCTTAAACCTAGAGTGTGTAAATCAATGGTTTGAATCTATGTTGAAAAAGGGGGCATACATGGCGTCGAGGTGGCAGAGGAGTTATCAGACGTGGCTAAAGCATTAAGTGAAACATGAAGACTTAGTGAGAAATCATAAAGCGACAGTTTTGGAATAATTAAAAATATATATAGTCTTAATAATGAAAAATCATTTTCTTGGGGTTAATTAAAAATAAAAATAAAAATAAAATGATTTTAAATGTAAAGTTTTTTTTTTTTGGGGGGGGGGTTGTGTTGTTTTGAAAAGGTGTGTCGTTTCACAATGCACATGAACTTTGGAGAAGTATATATTGAAAAGACAAATTCATTTGTAAGAAGTGTCTCTCAATTCTTCATCTCAGTACTTGAAGAAGAAGTTAGGCCAAAGGAAGAGAAGCAGTCCTAGAAGCTTGTGAAGAATTAATATCTTAAGGGTGGCAGGGTGGTGCTAGGGTAGGTTGGTTCTTGCGAAAGGGAGTTGTTGCTTCCTTGTCAGTCGTAGTTGACTAAACAGGGGGCCGTAGCCTCCTACCAGTTGGTGCTGGTGAATTAAGGGTGTGGGTGCATCCTGATTGGTTGGTGTCGATCGAATTCTATTGTAACTTGTAAAAGCAATTTTGTAGATAATAGAAAAGCTTTGGTGGTTTACCCATTTGGGGTTCCACGATAAAATCTGTTTTTTTGTGTATTTTGTTGATTCCATGTTTGATCAAAATTAAATAAGTGGTAAAAGGTAAAAATTTAACAATATTGATTCACCCCCCCCTCTCAGTATTGACCAATATTCCATCAATTGGTATCAGAGCGAGGCTCCTTCACCATGGTTTAGCCACCGGAAGGAATATCTTACTCAAAGACTGCTATGGATCAACAAAATGGGTTAGCCGCTAACAAATCCCCACTCTTTACAGGAGAAAATTATGGATACTGGAGTGTGAGGATGAGGTGCCACCTGATGTCCCTTGGATGGAAGGTGTGGACAGCAACTCAAGAGGAGTATAAGATAGGAGACCAAGCATCTACAGATCCAAAGGAACTAAGCGAATATGAGAGTAATTCCAAAGCCCTAAATGCAATCTTGAGTGGATTGACAAACACTGTTTTTACAAAAGTTATGAGATGCAAGACTGCCAAGCAAGCCTGGGATAAGTTAAATATTATCTATGAAGGTGAATTTAAAGTCAAAGAATCCAAGCTTCAGATATACAGGGGGCAGTTTGAGAGCCTTAAAATGGAGGAAGAGAATATTGGGGAATACTTTCTAAGAATAGATGAGGTAGTCAATGCTATTAGAGGTCTTGGAGGAAAATTAAAAGAAAAATAAGTGGTTAAAAAAGTACTAAGGACACTGCCCATGAAGTATGACTCAAAAATATCCACCTTAGAGGAACGAGATGATCTTGATCTCTTGACAATGGATCAACTACATGGAATTCTCACTGCACATGAGATGAGAACGGAACAAAATAATACTTCAAAAGGAGAAGCAATCTTCAAAGTGACCAAGAAAATAAAGAATCAAAAGCAAAACACTTGGATCGACCACAATGAAGAACATGATATGGAAGAAGCCAATTTTATCAAGAAACTTCAGAAGGGGTCAGGAAAGTATAAAGGCAAGCTTCCCTTCAAATGTTTTAATTGTGGAAAAATTGGGCACTTTCAATCCAAGTGTCCTTATCCCAAGAAAGACTCTGAGGATGAAGATGACAAGAGTAAACAATACAAGAAAAAAGGAAAATTCGACTATAAGAAAAAGTACAAAAATAATTACTATTGAAAAGAAGAAGAAGAAGACACCAGTTCATCTGAGGCGAGTGACAGTGATGATGAGGTCCTGTTTCTAGGTATTGAAGAATCTAGTGATCTAGAAGAAAGTAAGCATAAGAAAGAGTCAGAAGATGAAACAGAGGTTAACATGGAAAAAGAACTATTTAGTGCTTTGAATGGAATGAAAAGATACAAAAATAAATATAAACAGTTGAAAAGGGTTATAGTTGAACAGCAGGAAGAGCATGAACAAAAAAAAAGGAGATGAAGAAAATCATGAGCAATCTGAAACAGAAAATTCAAGAAGAAAGTAGGATAGAAGAGAAACTAGAGGAATCTCTTAGAGAAAAGCAATTAATTTGTGAAAAAATGGAAGCAGAATTAATTCACTTAAGGAAAGAACACGATACAAAATTTGTTCAAAACAAATATGAAAACAGTTCTAAAATATAAGATGAAATTATAACTGCACAAAGAAATCCGAGTAACAAAAATGGATTAGTTTATTCTAAAGAAGAAAATAAAGTTGGACCAAAATCTTATGCAGTTGCTCTTCTTAGTACAGTCAAGAAGGAAGAAGAAGAAAAGATAAGGAATGCTCATAACTCCAGAAGACCACTTCCACCCATCAAGAAGGAACTCAAGACAACTCCAAAGAAGATTTATCAAAACAAATATCCTTATAGTTTCCTTGGATACTATTTTGCATGCTCCAACTTTGGACACAAAGCTGTGAATTGTAGAGAATATGAGAAGAAAAGATTGAAGGGGAAAAATTATAACTTCAAAAACAATCAAACAGTTAGTCAAGCAAAGAGTAGAAATTATATCTCATTTACACCTCTACAAGAAAAATATTTAGAATGCTTCAACTGTCATAACTATGGGCATAAAGCAAGAAATTGTAGATTAATGGAAATCTCAAAAAGGCCAAAGGACATTAAAGAGCAAAAGAAGCTTTAGAGAGAAAAAACATTAGAAGAGAAATGTCTTATTGCCTTAAAAGTCCAAGATAAAGGAGATCCTTGGTATGTTGACAATGGGTGTTCAAAGCACATGACAGGAGATAAGGACAAGTTTTTGAACTTAAAGAAACATAAGGGTAGAGTTACATTTGGTGACAATGCTTCAGGTAACATTCTTGGGAAAGGCACCGTGAATGTGGGAAAGGCCAAATCCAAGAATGTATTGTTGGTTGAAAATATGAAACCTAGCTTACTAAGTGTCAGCCAAACCTATGATCAAGGACACATTTGCATCTTCGATTCCAAGAAATGTGAGATTAGGAGAAAGGACTCGGGAAAATTGGTTGGTACTGCATCTAGAACTCCTGAGAATGTATACATACTAAATACAAAACTGGATGAGGAATGTCAAATGAATTTAGTGGATGAAAGCTGGCTATGGCATAGGAGGTTGGGACACATTAACTTCAACAATTTAGTAAAAGTCAGCAACCTTGGGGCAGTAAGAAACTTGCCAAAGATTACAAAACCTTCAAATCCCATATGTAGACATTGTCAACTAGGGAAACAAACTAGAATAAGGTTTAGGACAAAAGAATATTCAACCTCAAAACCTTTAGAGATGGTTCACATTGACCTTTGTGGACCTACAAGAACCAAAAGTTTGCAAGGAGCGTCCTACTTTATGCTATTCATTGATGATTTTACTAGAATGGCTTGGGTATTTTTTCTCAAGGAAAAATCAGAAGCATTTAACAAGTTCAAAGCTTTTAAAAATCTTGTTGAAAATGAAACAGAGGCAAAAATCAAATGCCTTAGATCAGACAACAGTGGTGAGTTCACCTCAAAAGAGTTTGATCTCTTCTATGAAACTCATGGAATTAAGAGACAATTCTCAGATGCCAGAACACCTCAGCAAAATGGGGTTGCTGAGAGGAGGAATCGAACAGTACAAGAGGCTGCAAGAACTATGCTCAATGAAGAAAAATTGTCGGATGGGTATTGGAAAGAAGATGTAAGTACAGCAGTACACATTTTAAATAGAGGACAACTCAGGATTAATAGTAATAAAACTCCTTATGAGTTATGGTTTGGGAGAGTTCCTTCTGTAAAGTACTTCAAGGTCTTTGGTAGTAAATGTTACATCAAAAGACTCGATGAGGATCTTGGAAAATTTGATGCTAGATCCGATGAAGGTATCTTCCTTGGATATGCTTCTACAAAGAAAGCATACAGATTCTATAATCTTAGATTACATAAGATTATAGAGAGTGTTGATGTTAAGGTAGATGATATAAAAATAAAGAAGCTCAAACATCAAGAAAGTATACTCGATGATGAAAGCGAGGATGATGAGGAGCCAGTTGATACACAAACAGATGTAGAATAAAAAGAAGACATATTAGAAGATGAAATAGATACTCGAGAAGAAAAAGAAGAGTCCCCTATAAGAGACACCAAGACACCCTCCAGAATAATTCAAAGAATCATCCTGAAGACTAGATCATTGGAGATAAAGATGCAGGAGTACAAACAAGAAGAAAATTTGTGTATCAAATAGAGATAGCACTACTGTCATGTATTGAGCCCAACTCAATTAAAGAGGCATGCAAAGATGAGAATTGGGTCAAAGCTATGAATGAAGAATTGAACCAAATTGAAAAAAATCAAACTTGGGAATTGGTTCCAAGACCAAAAAATAAGAATGTTATTGGAACTAAATGGGTGTTTAAAAACAAAGTAAATGAAGATGGGCAAGCAATCAGGAAAAAAGCCAGATTAGTATGCAAAGGATATGCTCATGTTGAAGGAGTATATTTTGAAGAAACCTTTGCACCTATGGCTAGATTAGAGGCAATTAGGATGTTCTTAGCTTTTGCCAGTTACAAAAAATTTAAGGTATATCAGATGGATGTCAAATCAGCTTTTCTCAATGGAAACTTAGAAGAAGAAGTGTATATAGAGCAGCCAGAAGGATTTCAATTATCTGATAAAGTAGACTATGTCTGTAAACTAAAGAAAGCAGTATATGGGTTAAAACAAGCACCCAGAGCATGGTATGCAAGGCTGGACTCGTATCTGCAAACATAAGGCTTCAAAAGAGGATCAACATATTGTAATCTCTATTGTAAAATTATTGATGATATCCTGATCATTGTAGAAGTGTATGTTGATGATATTATATTCGGGAGTGATGATGAAAAGTTGAGTGAGGATTTTGCTAAGAGAATGCAGCAAGAATTTGAAATGTCTTTGCTTGGTGAAATGAATTTCTTTCTAGGATTGCAAATAGTACAGTGCAAAAAGGGAATCTTTATTCATCAGTCCAAGTATATTAAAGATATGTTGAAGAGATTTCAGCTAGAGGATTGCAAGCCTATTTGTACACCTATGACAGTAGGTTGCAAATTAAGCAAAGAAGATGAATCCAAGGAAGTAGATCCAAAACATTATAGATCCATGATTGGGAGTCTACTATATGTAACAACCTCTAGACCATATGTCAAGCAAGCTGTTGGAATGGTGGCTAGATTTCAAGTTGCACCAAAAGAAAGCCATGTTCAAGCTGTAAAAAGAATCTTCAGGTATTTAAAAGGATCCATAGATCTTGCATTATGGTATCCTAGCAAAAATACATTCTCCCTAAAAGCCTATTCAGATGCAGATTGGGTAGGTAGTGTAGATGACAGAAAAAGAACAAGTGGAGGGGCCTTCTTCTTGGGAGAATCACTGGTAGCTTGGACAAGCAAAAAATAGACTTCAATCTCTCTATCTACCACTGAAGCAAAGTATATTGCAGCAGCCGAATGTTGCACAAAAATTGAATGGATGAGACAGACTTTACGAGACATCAAAATAGTGTTTGAAAAACCCATCACTATCTACTGTGATAATACAAGTGCTATAAGTCTCTCCAAAAACCTTGTTCAACACTCAAAATCAAAACACATTCCAATAAAGTTTCACTATTTAAGAGAGCAGGCTGCAAATAAGAACATCAAACTGGAATATGTTTCAACATAGGAACAAGTGGAAGATATTTTTACAAAACCTTTAAGCAGAGATGCATTTGAATATCTTAGGAAAAAATTAGGAGTGGTATCCTCTCCAATTTAAAACTCTCCAAACATCAGAGTGGCATCACCTCAGGGGGAGACAGGAATCAAAGTCAGGGGGAGTTAATCAATCCTTTGCCCTTGATGTCAAAGGGGGATAAATGGAAGTTGCATGCCATCAATGCCAAAGGGGGAGATTGTTGGCAATATGGCAGAGGATGTAGATTGTCATTGATGGAAATAAGAAATGACAATGGCAAATAGCCACGACAAGAGCAAGAAATGAAGTAGCAATGCACGCTTGCTGCCAGAGACCATTTATGCATACCAGAGGTCTAAAATCTCAGTGAAAGATTAGTGGCCAGCAAAGTAACAGATTCTATCCTTACAAAAATCAGCAAACTGAGTCTTCTTTCTTGATAATGCTGAAAACATATGCTCTGTTAGGACACACTACTGCATGAATTCTCTGACCTCAAAGAAAGGTACAAGTTACTATCCTTGAAAAGCTAACAACAATATACGGACAACTGAAATGATGAGGTTAAATTATAGCATCTCCGTGGAAGATGACTCATTGACAATTGCCAATTTGAAATGGACATGGTTTCATTCGATGCCTAAGTCTGCCACTTTCCAATCATGATGCCACTAAATCTGGAGTTTCAGCTTCAACAATCAACAGAGTCGTGTGGACAGATATTTAAAGATGTTGAAAGCTTGAAAGCTCATAAGAAGGGAATTAGAAGGGAAACCATGAACACATTTGGATACATTGCAAAGGAAATTCAAACGAAAGAGGGCAAGGATGTCAACATGAGAGTGATAAAAGCATATCAGAGAGAGTGCACGAAAAAAAAGACAAGGAGGATAGAGCAGAGCAGGAGTTGGAATTGGAATTGGTAGAGAGGGGAAATCGACCTCTTGATATAATAAATTCATGAATGCAAAGCCAGGGTGGAGATGGAGTCAAATAAGGATCGTAAGGTTGATAATTAGTAGACAAAGGTTGACAAATGGCTGTGGAAATAAGTGGCGAATAGGGGGGATGAGTTTGGGGGCGATATCGGGGAGTCTCCCACCGAGGAACTGCTCAGGAAACTGTGAATGATATTCAAGATGAAAGATGAGTATGTTGTGCCAAGCGACGCTCCTGATGAGTGCAGAGTGGATATAGAAGAAATAGGTGAATATATACTCAGAACGGAGCAAATCCAAATAATCAAAATGCCTATATTCAAGGATGAGCAGATATCAAAACAATTCGATGCACTGGTCACTGAGAATGCTGATAAACTGAGGCGCATCAGTGAGGTCTCAGAAGAAATAGCCAAATGCTATATGCAGAGACTCAGCAACAGTTGGATTATCAAATCAACGGTTGTGATTTGTTTTGTTTGGGATTTAGTCCCACATTGGATGCGAAAATGAAGTCTTATGTGTTTATATGCGCCGGTCAATACTAATCCTATTGACACGTAGTGCAAAGGATAGGCGGGGGCACTGGGTGTTTGGATTCCATGAGAAGATCACCAGCTTGGCACCCGGGATGACCTATCAGGCCACCTATCCTTTTTCTACACGTGGCTTCTTCTGCGTGGACGATGACAAGGATGTTGCAGACGTGGCGTCGAGGTGAATATTGACTTGGTAGACGTGTAGCTGATATGGACAATGACATGGCATTGACAAAGACAGACAAGGTGGATAATGAAGTGGCAAGTGTATGAAAGCCAAGAGGAGCCGAAGCTCTTAAACCTAGAGCATGTAAATCGATGTTCCGAATCTATGTTGAAAAAGGGGGCATACATGGCGTCGAGGTGGCAGAAGAGTTATCAGACGTGGCTAAAGCATTAAGTGAAACATGAAGACTTAGTGAGAAATCATAAAGCGACAGTTTTGGAATAATTAAAAATATATATAGTCTTAATAATGAAAATGATTTTAATGTAAAATCATTTTCTTGGGGTTAATTAAAAATAAAAATAAAAATAAAATGATTTTAAATGTAAAGTTTTTTTTTTTGGGGGGGGGTTGTGTTGTTTTGAAAAGTTGTGTCATTTCACAATGCACATGAACTTTGGAGAAGTATATATTGAAAAGACAAAGTCATTTGTAAGAAGTGTCTCTCAATTCTTCATCTCAGTACTTGAAGAAGAAGTTAGGCCAAAGGAAGAGAAGTAGTCCTAGAAGCTTGTGAAGAATTAATATCTTAAGGGTGGCAGGTTGGTGCCTGCGAAAGGGAGTTGTTGCTTCCTTGTCAGTCGTAGCTGACTAAACAGGGGGTCGTAGCCTCCTACCAGTTGGTGCTGGTGAATTAAGGGTGTGGGTGCATCCTGATTGGTTGGTGTCGATCGAATTCTATTGTAACTTGTAAAAGCAATTTTGCAGATAATAGAAAAGCTTTGGTGGTTTACCCATTTGGGGTTCCGCGATAAAATCCGTGTTTTGTGTATTTTGTTGATTCCATGTTTTGATCAAAATTAAATAAGTGGTAAAAGATAAAAAAATTAACAATACTGATTGTTGAGATATTGTAACTTCAAAGAATATTATATTTGTACTTTATTATTCCGGAGATGATTCATTCCTCCGTGAAGATCTTATTGTATATCCAGATATGTTTATTCCTCCGTCGGAATGTGGTAACTTGGGTTATTAGACTTCCCTAGTGGGGGTCGGCCCTGTATGTGTTATGTGGGTCAAAGGGTTATTAGACCACCCTAGAGGGGTCGGCCCAGTCAGTTATAATGGGGTATTTAACCTAATGGTTAAATACGAGCCTACATGTACTTGTGTAAAATACATATCAGAGTAGTGTATAAATAGAGGAGGTGTGTTCCTCATTATACACATTCACTCACTTGAGGATAGAGCACTTGTGGAGGAGAGGTCTGATATTGTGGAGGAGGAGATCATGTCTCAGGGTTTCATCTTTGTATATTGCTGGTCATCTATATTGAGGAAGCTTTGCTGGGTTTTCTACCCCATGAGGGTTTCCCAGGATAAATCTACGTCTCTTGTGTTTATGCTGTGCTTGTTGTTTCTTCAGTGATCCTGTATATGCTATTATTGTGTAATGGAATGTAATGCTGCTATTTTCTGTCTTAGCATATTGAATTTTAACATGGTATCAGAGCTAACCTGAAGGAAGACAAGGTATGGCACTAAAGACACTTGCTTTACTTACGAAAATTTGAAGGTTAGGGTTTTACATAGCAAAAACCAGTCATCGTAGCACTTTCGCTATAAATCCGTTTTGGCGAAGTTTTCGGATCTGAAATTGTTACAGGACGAAGCTAAAATCTCCAGGTACCTTGTGTCCAAAGGAAAACCTCTAATTCGTTGTAATTTGTGATTTATGATCTGTACAATATAGGGTTTCTGCCTCTTCCAGATCTGAGTCAAAATCAGGTGACCTTGGGAAAAAGGTCATAACTTGGGCTAGGAAGCTCCAAATTAAATTTCGTGAAAAGTGACAGGTAGTACACAGACTGTACTATCTCAGAAAACTTTTTCAGAGGCCGAAGTTGAACCAGTGACACGTGGCACGCCGTACAAGTTAGATCTCCTGTATTATCTCATAAACAGGTCACGTTGCGACACTTGGCATAACTCTCTCTCAGAGAATCCAATTGAGGTAAGACCTGTCAGGATGGAAAGATAACAGGCCGAGATATCTCAGAAAACGTTTTCAGAGGCCGAAGGTCAAACAGTGACACGTGGCACGCCGTACAAGTTCGCTCTCCTGTATTTTCCCAAAACAGGTCACGTTGCGACATTTGGCATAACTCTCTCTCAGAACATCCAATTGAGGTCAGACCTGTCAGGATGGAAAGCTAACAGGTCAGGCTATCTCAGAAAAACGTTTCAGACCCTGTGGATCAAAAATTTCAGAGTTACACCAGAAACAATCAGGTACATATTTCTGTCAAAACAGAATTATTTTTTGGTACCTTCATTCATGGCTTCCGGAATTTAGGGCTTTGAAGAAAGTTGGAATTTTTGTAATCGGAGACCACGGATGGATGCTACTCATCAAAATAGAAATTTAGAGACCAATATCAGAATTTTTGGTTGGGCAGAAGGCCGGGCTTGATTAGACCCTAGTTCGGGACTTTGATCTGAAAAGCGGAAAATTAGGGCTTCTGTAAAAATGGGAATTTTTGAAATCTGTGACCACGGCTGGATGCTCCTCAGAAAAATAGAAGCTTAGAGCTTTGGATCAAACTTTTTGATGGGGAAAAAGAGTGGGCTTCATCAAACCCCAGTTCAGGGTCACGTCCAGTGAATCCGAAAGTTTCAAAGGCAAAATTGAGGAGTAAAACTTTGCAGTTTTCAAATTCTGAATATATCAGTTTGATCAGCTCATCAAGGCGCATATCTCTATCCTTTCGGAAGTTTGAAATTCAAAGTTTGAATTTTTGGGGTTTCTCTGACAAACCCATATCCAGCTCCAGGTCCAGTTCTTGCAAATCAAGTGGATAGGGTTAATCCTAGAAGAAGATGGATTGGTCACCTACATAAGTGAAGGAGTTCATGTTTCAGAGGGAGATGAGGCTAAGGCTTTACATAAGGAGATTACAAGCGATCTCGACAGGTATGACTCATCGAGGTATGTTTTGAGATTTGTTCATGATTAAGTTTATGGTATGTTTGTCTTCATGTTATTATGGTTAGTACAATCTTGATTTTAGATTTGTTGTATCACCTTAACAAAATTATGAATGCATGATAGAAGATATTCATTGGTTAGGGTGTTGACACTTATGATAGTACTAATGCATTATAATGTTGTGTGAGGTTGATGTTGTCTGCTAACAAGATACAGGTACATCACAAAAGACAAATCAGGCTCCATGACCATGAAAACATGAAGACAAAGACTCATCCATAATCTTTGTTCTACTTACGAGGTATGTATGACTTTGTTATATTATGCTTAACCTATGAGACATGCAGGTTCTAGCTCAGGATCTCTAAATCATTGAAGAGATTGTTTAGGTATGTTGTACATAACCAAGTAGGTATACTAATCCAGGTATGTTTCCCATGAATCTTACCTTGTGTTAGGATCCCTTATATAAGTATACTTGATATGATTGGTTATGCTTATTCATAAAGTTAGTAATCAAGGGTTTATGCATGATTTAATTAACCAGAAGAGTACTATGATCAAACAAGAATATGCATGAGTAAAAGAAGACTTACTTGAAACCCTGAATACTAATGATCATGACTATACATATTCAAGATTATTTAGAATTAGAATGTTTTGAGAATATACTAATGAATGAATGTTTGTGTATGAGATCATGAGGATGACACTAGTGCACACTTGAGCATGCACAGTGGTACAGAATGAATAGAAGTTCAAAGGACATATAGAAGATCAAGCGGGAGGCAACCACACAAACATAAAAGATAAGTATTTGAGTTGTTATTTGAAATAGTAAATGATATTTCTTGTATGCATATTTGTATTCCTAGAACATATCATGCTGAGTGCAAACATTCATAGAGCATTGAACATTATACTACTAATATGCATATGATTGGTAAGTTGGACAAACATTCCATTGTTGCTTGTCTAGAATGAAACCTCTTTGCTGACATGCTGAGAGCTGTGCACACTCTCGATAGTATGTTCTGGTAGAGATGGAAGGCATCTAGATAGCCACTGTATGCATACAGGATATGGGAAAGTGTTGTGCCAAAGTATTGGTCAAGATAGTTGCATAACTATGTAAATGATATCTGTATGCATAATAGGTTATCATGATTTCATGATTATGAAGGATTACTAATCATGTACTTAATTTTGTTTTGTAGGAAAGATCATGAAGAATAATGAACACCGAACAAGTGATGGATGTTCAACAAGAAGATTTACAAATCAAACAAAATATAGAAGGCTTGTGGCTAGAAGATTCTCTTAGAAAGAGGAAGAGAATCATGATGAGATGTTTGCTCCAAGTGGCTAGATAAGACCATTCTCTTAATGGTGCAATTAAAAGTGTGAATCAGGTTCTGTATGGGTTCCCAGGATCGATAGTATATTGATGAGAATACATGTGGGATTGTATCATCCTTGAACACTTGTTCTAAAGTGAGCCGTAGACAGGTGTCTCCGAGAAAGAAAAGGGATTGGATCATCCCTGGACTTTCAGTCCTAAAGAGAGCCGTAGACGTGAGGTCTCCGAGAATGAAGTCCTTAGTGGACAGTTGAAGGGATTGGATCATCCCTGGACTTTCAGTCCTAAAGAGAGCCGTAGACGTGAGGTCTCCGAGAATGAAGTCCTTAGTGGACAGTTGAGGGGATTGGATCATCCCTGGACTTTCAGTCCTAAAGAGAGCCGTAGACGTAAGGTCTCCGAGAATGAAGTCCTTAGTGGACAGTTGAGGGGATTGGATCATCCCTAGACTTTCAGTCCTAAAGAGAGCCGTAGACGTGAGGTCTTCGAGAATGAAGTCCTTGGTGGACTTGAGGGGATTGGATCATCCCTGGACTTTCAGTCCTAAAGAGAGCCGTAGACGTGAGGTCTACGAGAATGAAGTCTTTTGTGGACTTGAGGGGATTGGATCATCCCTGGACTTTCAGTCCTAAAGAGAGCCGTAGACGTGAGGTCTCCGAGAATGAAGTCCTTGATGGACTTGAAGGGATTGGATCATCCCTGGACTCTCAGTCCTAAAGAGAGCCGTAGACGTGAGGTCTCCGAGAATAGAGGATAGGACTGCATCGTCCCTGAACTGATAGTTCAAAATGTACGTGAGGACTGCATTGTCCATGAACTGGGTTCAAAATGTACGTGAGGACTGCATCGTCCATGAACTGGGTTCAAAATGTACGTGACGACTGCATCGTCCATGAACTGGGTTCAAAATGTACGTGAGGACTGCATCGTCCATGAACTGGGTTCAAAATGTACGTGAGTACTGCATCGTCCATGAACTGGGTTCAAAATGTACGTGAGGACTGCATCGTCCATGAACTGGGTTCAAAATGTACGTGAGGACTGCATCGTCCATGAACTGGGTTCAAAATGTACGTGAGGACTGCATCGTCCATGAACTGGGTTCAAAATGTACGTGAGGACTGCATCGTCCATGAACTGGGTTCAAAATGTACGTGAGGACTGCATCGTCCATGAACTGGGTTCAAAATGTACGTGAGGACTGCATCGTCCATGAACTGGGTTCAAAATGTACGTGAGGACTGCATCGTCCATGAACTGGGTTCAAAATGTACGTGAGGACTGCATCGTCCATGAACTGGGTTCAAAATGTACGTGATGGGATTGCATCGTCCCTAGACATGAGACTTGTCTTAAAGTGATAAGGACTAATCATCCTGTAAGTAGATTGGGATTGCATCGTCCCTAGACATGGTGAAGTGTCTTAAAGTGATAAGGACTAATCATCCTGTAAGTAGATTGGGATTGCATCGTCCCTAGACATGGTGAGGTGTCTTAAAGTGATAAGGACTAATCATCCTGTAAGTAGATTGGGATTGCATCGTCCCTAGACATGGTGAGGTGTCTTAAAATGATAAGGACTAATCATCCTGTAAGTAGATTGGGATTGCATCATCCCTAGACATGGTGAGGTGTCTTAAAGTGATAAGGACTAATCATCTTGTAAGTAGATTGGGATTGCATCGTCCCTAGACATGGTAAGGTGTCTTAAAGTGATAAGGACTAATCATCCTGTAAGTTGATTCGGGATTGCATCATCCTTAGACATGGTGAGGTGTCTTAAAAGGATAAGGATTGATCATCCTGTAAGTTGATCTGGATTGCATCATCCATAGACATGAGAGATGTCTTAAATTGAGAGGGATTGATCATCCCATAAGTGGATCAGGATTGTATCATCCTTGGACCTATGTCCTAAAGTGAGAGGGATTGACCATCCCATAATTGGATCATGTGTGTTGCAGGGTATGCTGCTGTTGTGTATACTTGTATCAGTGTGGATACTTGTATTGATAGATGTATTAGTGAGAATACATGCTTTTGATGATAGATGTATTAGTGAGAGTACATGCTTTTGATGATAGATGTATTAGTGAGAATACATGCTTTTGATGATAGATGTATTAGTGAGAATACATGCTTTTGATGATATATGTATTAGTAAGAATACATGTTTTGATGATAGATGTATTGGTGAGAATACATACTTTTGATGATACATGTATTGATTAATGTACTTGTATGGTTGAGGATACTTATGTTGTAGATCGAGATGATCTAGATGCTGTAGATCGAGATGATCCAGATGCTGTAGATCGAGATGATCCAGATGCTGTAGATCGTGATGATCCAGATGCTGTAGATCGTGATGATCCAGATGCTGTAGATCGAGATGATCCAGATGGTGTAGATCGAGATGATCCAGATGGTGTAGATCGAGATGATCCAGATGCTGTAGATGAGATGATACAGATGCTGTAGATCGAGATGATCCAGATGTTATAGATCGAGATGATCCAGATGCTGTAGATCGAGATGATCCAGATGTTGTAGATCGTGATGATCCAGATGCTGTAGATCGAGATGATATGACGATGCTAATGATCGTGTGATGACGATGCTGATGATCGTGAGATGACGATGCTGATGATCGTATGATGACGATGCTGATGATCATGAGATGACGATGCTGATGATCGTGTGATGACGATGCTGATGATCGTGAGATGACGATGTTGATGATCGTGTGATGACGATGTTGATGATAGTGAGATGACGATGTTGTTGATCATGTGATGACGATGCTGATGATCGTGTGATGGCGATGCTGACAATCGTGAGGATTCAGATATTGATGTTGCTGTAGCTGTTTGAGTGCTGCAGAAGATAAAGACTCAGTACTGAAGATGTTGATGTTCCAGTATTGAAGATATTCCAGTAACTGGTTGAGTTACTGATGATGTTGAGAAAGCTTCCAGTGATTTATAGATGTATCATGTATGATGTTGATGACTCCTTGCTCGTGCAGATGCTGTTATAATATCCTTCTCGTTAAGGGGGAGTGTTGAGATATTGTAACTTCAAAGAATATTATATTTGTACTTTATTATTCCGGAGATGATTCATTCCTCCGTGAAGATCTTATTGTATATCCGGAGATGTTTATTCCTCCGTCGAAATGTGGTAACTTGGGTTATTAGACTTCCCTAGTGGGGGTCGGCCCTGTATGTGTTATGTGGGTCAAAGGGTTATTAGACCACCCTAGAGGGGTCGGCCCAGTCAGTTATAATGGGGTATTTAACCTAATGGTTAAATACGAGCCTACATGTACTTGTGTAAAATACATATCAGAGTAGTGTATAAATAGAGGAGGTGTGTTCCTCATTATACACATTCACTCACTTGAGGATAGAGCACTTGTGGAGGAGAGGTCTGATATTGTGGAGGAGGAGATCATGTCTCAGGGTTTCATCTTTGTATATTGCTGGTCATCTATATTGAGGAAGCTTTGCTGGGTTTTCTACCCCATGAGGGTTTCCCAGGATAAATCTACGTCTCTTGTGTTTATGCTGTGCTTGTTGTTTCTTCAGTGATCCTGTATATGCTATTATTGTGTAATGGAATGTAATGCTGCTATTTTCTGTCTTAGCATATTGAATTTTAACACTGATTCACCCCCTCCCCTCTCAGTATTGACCAATATTCCATCATTGTCAAACAAAAAAGAAAAAAAAAATCCTGTGCAACAAAGTGATCTAGATCGGGAGTAGCTCAAGAAATTCCTAACCATTCCACTATTTTGAAAGTTTGGCTTTGGGCCCAAGGAATATCTTACCAACACTCTCTTCCCCAACTACTTCAACCCTTCCATAATCCAATCAATCAAGATGGTAATCTACATCAAAATAATCGAACAGATACATTTTTTCCTCCTATCAACAACCACGGTTTCACCATGAATCCTTACTCCTTCTTCGTCATCTACCTCCATCCCTCTCTATCTCTATCACATGTTATATATATATATATAACCACATCAAAGTAGTCGAACAAATACATTTCTTCCACCTATCAACAGCCATGGTTTCACCATGAATCCCTACTCCTCCTTCGGCATCTACCTCCATCCCTCTCTAATCTCTATCAGACACACACACACACACACACACATTCCTAGGAATATTTTCATAGGGACACCCTCTAGGCACTTCCTCACATTCCATGAATGGTACCCATGGTAAATGTCGTTGATAAATAACATGTACGCCTAAATGGAAGGGAACCATGTGGATTCGATCTCATAACCTCCTTAGCCAACATAAATTTAGCATGGAAAGTCAAACAATTTGAGATAACCCTTGGGGATATATACATATTTTTTTTTCAAGGAAACCTTTTTAGGATTACTCCCTCTTCCTTGGAATATCTAGATGGAGGGAAATTCAATCACCAACCCCAATAGCGACTGGTAACCTAGTGAGACTTTGCCTAACTCAACCCTTAACTAGACTAGAACTAAAAACCTCATGATGAACTCTACCTTGAAACAGTCCATCCAAACTAATTAAGATAACTAACTTATATACATACTATACATTGATATTTTAATATACCTTGATTTTTTAATATACCATAATATGCATATATACCATCTATTATATATAACTATAATAACTAGTAATACCAATAAAACATAAATTATCTATCATTTCCACTTCTTTCTTTTATTATACCTTCCAAAGGCCATTGCAAGTATATTGTAATCCATATTTGGTCAACTACTATTAGTTCTTGCTTTGACGAAAAAATTATCACAATTTTCCAAAGTGTTACATTAGAGATTCCATTTTTTATTTTTAGTAAATTATTTTATGTCATTTTTTTGGATTGTCATTGGATATTCGATTCGGGGTCTGATTGCCAGGGTGATGATGGGCATTGAATTAACATTTAATTCAACACAATGTTTTTGTCAGGTCTCTGCCTCCACTGCACCTTCAATGCACCGCCCTCTTTGCCTCCAATGCACTGCCCTCCACTACCTTCAATGCACTTCCTTTGTCCAATGTACCGCCTTTGTGACCTAGTGATGGATTCCTTTATGTCAATTGCATGAGCTGCAAATCTTAGTGCTCACTAGTTTCCAGCCTTGCGCTTGCAATTTTCATGGTGAAAGTAAGCAATTATGTGTTGTGACAAATCACAATAAAACAAAGCAATTCTCTATTGTGATACTTTTAATCTATAAAATCTATAATCTATTGCATGATGCTCAGTTACGTCTTGCTTTTGTATTTACATATTTCAAATTCAACCCATTAGAGCAAAATGCAGAAGCGGAGGAATGGCCAGATGAATCTAAAATGTCCAAAAATTATCATCTTTCATTCAATTCTATTCAGTTTTTGTTGTGGGGCGTGGAAAAAAATAGATTTTTTTTCATTTCTCTTTGGCAAGAATATAGATAAATTATGTTTATGATTCATAATTTGGGTTGACGAGCCATACTCACCTGCATATACTTGTCCTATGCAACAAAATCCAATGCAAGCGCCTCAGAAATTAATCTCCATGGAAAAGGAAAGAAGATGACAAGAACTTGACGGTGAAACGCCCTTTCATTGCAAAATCTGCAAATTTATAGTAAAAGAGAAGCTCATTTGATCTATGTATTCCATATTTCTAAGTATTTTCAACTTTGAGAAATACTAATTCTCTTAAAAAAACCATACCTGTATTTCTGCATTTTTATTTCTAATTGATTAACATCCTCCTCCTCTAGACGACTCTTCACAGTTCGCACCATAGATTATATGGGCTAGATGCTCATCAAAAGTTGTCTAGTATCATCGCTATGGGCCTTCTTGCTATCTCTACGAATCCATAGTACCATCGCCCCCATGGGATAATCCCTCTTCCATGTAGTGATGGCCACGTGGTGGGTTTAGGGATTACACTATGTCATGAGACTTTGAAATAATTTGTAGGTTTGTGGGTGAGAGGCATGCTTGCGTGGCATTCTCTGCTCATCAGAATGATTATTAGACAACAATAATCAGGTTTTTTTGTTCATGCATTATAATCTCCAAGCGACCTATTTGCTCAATGTACAACGTTGAGCAAACATCTACCTCTGTATCTTGTCTTTGTGTGTATTCTCATGTTGATGTTCTATGGTTTATTAGCTTAATATGTTATGTTCAATCCATAGCTTCACACTTAACCCACTTTTATTTTTTTCTTCATTGTATTTTTGCTTGAGCACTATCCAACTCTGCTTTATCCTTACTACATTTTCTTACTGCACAACATTGTGAATTTGTGCTAGTGCATATAATAAGAAAGTGTAACCTTACCAATTTTCCATATGATATATGGTGGCTACCACAGACCGTCTCAATCTGGTTAGATTAAATCACTAACCATTCTAACAAGCGTTGAAAGATTTACTATGTGATGGCAGACAGGAAGCTATAGCTCAAGCCATGGAAACAATGGAGTTGTTTTTTTCTCATCAATATGCCCACACTACCCATCCACGACTCTCAAATAAATACTCCTAGCCAATTATCCTTTCAACATATTCATGAAACAACTCTTTGCCATGCTTCCCCGTGATCGGTTGCTTGACGGAATAGTCTCAATGCTTGTCCCTTCAGGACTCATCCTTTTCATGTCTATGTCACGCAACATCCCTTCTGTGTATGCGCAGGTCTGCAAACATGTCATTGGAGTGTCTAGGCGTTAGGGAAAATCTAATCCTAGCTTCGTACCATGCGAAATATTCATGGGAACCTTGGTGGCCTATGTGCCCCTTCTCTCAACAACCATCTACAACCAAGCTTTGAGTCTTTCAAGGGATTGTGGCAGGTGGCTAGGTTGTTTTCATGGATTAGAACACTATACCACCATGCAAAGTTTTCTTTTCCAATTGTTAATTTTAAATTGGCATTGGTTAATTAAGCTACATTTCTCTCCATAATGAACATTAAATCCCGAAAACCCACAACAGAACAATCTGCGCTGAAATTTTAAAGCAAAAGTTTCTCCTTGAACTTCTATGAAGATAGGAACTCAGAAATATTGAAGACAACTATTAGCATGCCATCTAATCCTCCAACACTATTACAGAGTTAATCTTGCCATCTTTGCACCACATGTTGTTTATATTACTTTTGATTTTCTGCTAATACAACACCGGGAATTGTGTTCTATTTTGAAAAACCTAGGACTGATCTGCCTCAAATTGCAGAGTTAATCTCACCATCTTTTCTATTACAGAGTTAAGATCGCCATCTTTGCACCATAGGTTGCTCATGTTACTTTTTATTTTCAGCTCATACAACACCGGAAATAGTATTATATTTCCACTAGTGTTTCAGCTCCTAAATTGTTATTAATTTAACTCAACGGCGTTTCAACTCCTGAATACAAATTTGGAAGTCATTGTTAAAGTGATATATATATATATATATAAAGCAGTGGCATTTAAGGTGTTTAACATGATAACATTTAACCTCACAATGGCTAAAATGAGGATGAGCTTAGCAGGTTAGCAAAATTTCTTCCGCATCTCATTTATGAGATGCAAATTAAAGCGTGACATATAAACATTGTCTTCTTCAATTATTGACTTTTTTATATTAAATGGTAGCTTATTAAATGCTACGCGACAGGTATCCACTACCACGTAGCACTTGTTTAAAAATGGATCATTAGCCATCATCCTACTCATATGCATTAAGTTTAAACTGTTAATGCGAATTATGAGCCCGATTTTCAAAAATAGATTCATTTCTGGTGAGCCAGATGGCCCAAGAGATAATCGTAGGAAGAAAAGGGAGCCCAACACATTTCCTATACCAATTGAGAGCACACAAATCAAACATACCAGAACCCCACTGAATATCTAAATGGAGATGGTTTACAATCGAGTTCCATAGTGTTCTGGAAAAAACACACTCCACAAAAATGTGATTAGCAGATTTCGGACTGTTTGTGCACAGAAAACACATACTTGGGCCCAGCCATCCCTTTTTTGTAAGATTATCCCATGTTTTTAGTTCTCCACGAAGAGCATGCCACATAAAACACTTAATTTTTAACGGGATCAATATGTCACTTATATGAATTGATCTTGGATGGAGAATATTATTTATTCTTTCCAATACTTGAGCTAGATACAATTTACATCTTTATATTTTTATATAAAGAATAATTGTGTAAATATTAATTTAAAATGTGTTATTTGTAACGCTTCATTAATGTTAAAGGATCTTTACGAATCAAGATAAACAAGAGACTAAACCATGTGGTGTGTAGTCCCTATCTAGTAGGTTGAAATGTTTGAAATGTTATTTTTATTAATATATAAATATTTATTTATTTATTTTTAATAAAGTGATTTTTTTTTTGTAAGCTAGTACCCACAAGGATTTGAACTTGTGACCTTCGATTTACAACTTCTCATCTCATTTACTCATTACCAATTGCTCTACCCCTTGTGGGCCTTTTTTAAAGTGAAATTAATGATAATTTGAAAGTTATATTGGAAAGAGTTTCATAATGCATTGATTTTGGAGTTATATTTGAAAATTTTGAAACTTTTCAAGTCACTATGATTCAAAGCAATATTTTTGTATTACTTGATTTTTTATGGGCATTTGAGTTTCCTATAAAAAATTGGATTTGGATAGTGTGCCAACTCTTTATCATAATCAAAATTGTTAGATTCATGAAACCTTTTCAATTTGTTTGATGGGGCTTCATTTATAATTACCACCATTGAGGTATTCTTGTTTTCTTCTTTATCCATTATAGAGAGCATTGTTTCATCCACTTGCATATGTGGGCATCTTTTTTTTCCTTGGAAAAATTCGTAATTTTATTTCAAAATATATGAACAAAATTACATTCTGCACATGTAAGGGAATCACTGAGATCCCTACATTGTCACATATTTACTGTCCCATATTATCAACATATCATGTCCCAAACTTAAAACAAAAACATAGTATACGGCTGTCCATACAACCCGCATATATCCAATTTCATATAAACAATTATCGTCACAGAAAAGAATGAATGTGTCCATCGCTGATCGATATGAAACAAGTAATGGATATCGCTGATCCATACAGCCCGCATATAACCAATTTCTTATAAGCAGTTACTGTACACAGAAATGAGAGAATCCATCGCTGGTCCACAGAAGCTGAGCTATTGCTCAATTCGATGGCTCAAAATATTCGTGAAAAGGTCTGTGATAAGCATATGTGGGCATCTATTAGTATCCTTATTTGAATTTATAGTATGTTAATTTTTTATTGTTTGTTCTTCTTTAGCATTCGACAATTATTGCTCAAATGATTGACATCCTTTGGGATTTTATTTATGTCCCTTTTTCCTTTTAGGATAAGCTTGTGCTTGAGGGCATGAATCTTACAAATGCCCTGCTTGTTAACAAATCTAACACCATAATGTTGTATTTTCATAATTCAATTCCTATATCCATCCATATTATTTCCTTTGAAGTATAAGCTTATATAATAATTCCTTACAATCTCAATCTCCAAATGTAAAAAGACCAATCTTAACTTGATTTATATCCATTTTTAAATATCTTACCAAGGTATTCATGATGTCTTAAAAAATTGTTAAATCCTAAAATTGTATTGGCAAATTTGGGAGGTGTACCCAAACAAGCATTTTACTGACTAACATATTGGGTGGGTTAAATTTGGGGAACCATGGGGCAACAAAAAGACCCATTCTTCCCTAGTACTAGGGACTATCCTTGAAAAAATTATGATAATCATCAAGAGGGAAACTGAACAATAAAAAACCTTTAGAAACAATATATACCTCAGAATCTTTTGTCTAGTTTGAGTATTGCCACTTGTATAAATTTGATGTAGGAAACTAAAAACCATTAAATTGACAAATTATTGCCTTAAATTTGTAGTATGAAAGGAGGTCAGAAACTAATAAGTGGTAATTTTAATGAACATTAATTTTTAGAAGGGGTGAAAAGCATTTTGTTACTATCTCAGTGTGTGTAGTTAATATTTTGAACTAAAAAAATTGCATTTGAATCATACAATATATAGTTGCAAGTGATTAAAAGTATATGGGGAGTGTCTTGTTGCTAAATAAGTTGGGAGGCTACAAGTCCTTCTAATGTACTTAGGGAGGATAATAGCGGGTACTCAAGATGATAATGCTATGTATTGAGGTCATCTCTATTACATAAGGGCCATTTAATGTGAAAAATAATAAATGTAATAAGGCTTACTAGAAGGTTCTTCCTACTAGAATATTTCTTTTCTAGGAGGTACCTAGAAGGTTCCACCTACTAGAAAGTTTCTTCTCTAGAAGTACCTAAGAAGGTAGATATAAAATATATAAAGGAATATAAGCAATGGAATGAGAGGTCTTGTGAAGTGTGTTAGATGTAATAGTTGTAGCAAGCATAACTTGTGGAGCGATTCCTTCCCTAAGGAATCATTAATGGTGTTACCCTACTTGAGGGGTTCTTTCCATATTCTTGTGTTCATTATTTTGCGGATTTATTTGTGTTTATTTTTGTAGGTTAAGGTACTGAACATTTGTATCAGATATCGTTCTTGGGACACAAAATTGGAAGTCTTTTGTTGCATAATTTTGAAGGAAAAAAGAGGTTGCGAGACTCCCATCATTTTCTAAGTATTTTTTTGATGTAATTTGCACAAACTAACCATATATTTGAGTTGTTCTCTAAAAAATACATGATTCCAAAAAAAATCACTCAAATCAAAGTCTAGATAGAGGAGATATTGCAATTTGAAATTTGTTATTTTACGGCTTCAAGTGACGACCATGCATCTTGTAGAGTCCACAAATATTGATGTGGAGATAAAAGTGAATCCAAATAAGTGCCATTGGATATGTATTTTTTAGGGATTTGATCTGACATATTATATGGTATATTCTTGGTTAATATTCAGTGTGTTACAATGATTATAAATTTCCGCCTTCAAACCCTCATAAAATAAAGAATGGAAAGTTGGGTGTTAGTTTTTTTACATGATATATATGCAAACTTGGGAGCTATAAAGTAGATAAACCGTAAATTTAAGGAGGAATGTATGATTGATTCTACATATTCTTTCATCATTAAAGAGTATACTGAAAAAAGATCTACATGGTATGAATTAGAAGATGCTTATGAGGATTGATATATGGATAGTTGTAATTTTTGAGGAAGACAACTACTTTCATTTTATTTTTGATGACTCTTTTGAACGATATGAAGAGAACCTCATGGAGAAAATAAAGTAGCAAACTTGGTGCCTACCAATTTCCAATATGATTCTTCTATAGTAGTAGAGTTACTTTTAGAGCCATCTTTTTACTACTACATGGAATATTTATTTGCTTTGGATAGTTATATTTATCCACATGACCATGGGGAGCTTGGATGTCATCAGTTGGATTCCATTTTGTGTTCCTGAACATGGGACCCAAGTTTATGGATGATTCCCTTGGATTACTTCAACATTGCAACTAGTCCTTGCATGAGGAACATTGGATTCTTTAACATTGTGGTTAACACTTGTACATGGGACCCTTGTTTATGGTGGAGCTTTTTTTACTACTTTAGAATGGTTAGCATGTGTACATGGGACCCAACTAATTCCATATCTTACTTGATCATTGTGGTAAACACTCATCCATGGGACCCTAGTTTATGGTTGTGCGTCCTCACATCAAGCGTTGAGGGAAAGGAGTTTTGAAGGGGGTTGGGATGTAATGTTGATACGAGAGGATGATATGGGGTACCTAGGGAGGTAATCGAGATGATAATGCTATGTATTGAATTCATATCTATTAAATGAGTCCCATGTAGTGTGAAAATTAATAAATGCAGTAAGGCTTACTAGAAGGTTCTTCCGATTGGAACATTCCTTCTCTAGGAAGCACCTAGAATATTCCACCTACTAGAAATTTATTTCTATAGAAAGTACCTAGGAGGGTATATAGAAACTATATAAAGAAGTAGAAGCAATGGAAAGAGATATCTTGTGAAGTATTAATGAATTTATTTTTAGCAAGCATGGCTTGTGGAGTGATTCCTTCAATAAGGAATAACTAATGGTGTTACTCTAACTTAAGGCATATTCTTGTGTCCATTCTTGAGTAAATGTGTTTTGGTTATTTATGGAGTTTAAGGATTCTATATCATTGTTGTGATTCAATTTTTTGGTTAAGAATCACTATAGTCCATGAGCTTTCTTTTTTTCTAGAAAATCAATCAAAATATGGTTTACATGGATAAAGGTAGATGAAAGGACATAAGAAAATACATGTTTATGTGGGGTAGGAAAGGGAGGGGGATTAATTAATATTTTAATTTTAAAATATGTATCTAAATTGTACAACAAATAGTTACAAGTGAGTAAAAGTATTAGGAGTTGGGGGAGAGTCATAAAACTAAATAATTTGGGAGATTGCTAGTCCCTGAGATTTATTTTTTTGTTAATAAAATTGATCAAAACCCTTTTTAAATAGATAAAGGAAGATGAGCTAAGTACATAATAAAATACATAAAAAAACATGTCTAGAATAAATTCCCATGTCAATTTATTTTTGTCATTGGTTGTTGAGCTGTAATGCACTTTTTCTTCTTATATTGTTGTCTAGTTCTCCTTTGGATCTTGAATGGGGGTAGTTGGTTCCTATTTCTCCTCTCCTATTGATCTTAGTTATTATTCTCTTTATCTAAGGTATCTAGAGATGGTTCCAAGATTTTATGAATTGTTTCTTCTTATTCTTCTATTTGATTAGGATATCTTTCTCAAGTGTGTTAGGATATTTAGACACTTAGGAGTTAGTTAAGATCAACTTGTGTAATATATCCATTAGGTAAAGTGTGTTTCTTTAGTATGAATTAGTATGCATTTGTAAATATTTAATCCGATGGTCACGATATGTTCTAGACATAGAGTGATCCGATGACTCAACTTGTCTTAGATCATACCTACCCTTGATCCGTGGCTGAACACCCAATTGGTCCATGATCTCTATTTAAAGAGCATGGAGGGTCAATGTCTAGTTGATCGATTGCCTTAACACCCGATTGGTCCATGATCTCTATTTAAAGAGCATGGAGGGTCATTGTCTAGTTGATCGATTATGAGAAGCTCATTTGTAACTTTCTTTCTTTGCATAATAAATTGCTCCGTAGAAGCTATTTGGCTGGGGTCGTGGAGTGTTTCCCTCTCGAGGGTTTAAACCACGTCAAAATATCAATGTATCGATCTATGATCTGTTTGTGTGAAGTGGTTTCTCTCGGTGTTTGGTCTTTTGGGAGTACCCTGTGTACCCGAACATGGTATCAGAGCATTTATGAAGAGCCGCTTCCGATTATGATCTAGATTTTGAACTGTTGTTGCCGAAACTTGAAAGGGTTTCTGGTTTTGGTATTTTTGTGCATTTTTGGGTTATGGAAGGTGTTCCATTGCATCCGGAGCATCGTTTCCATTAGGAAATAGTTTTCGTTTGATCGAAAATGATTTCCGGTTGCTTTAGAAACACATATTTCATTAGATCTGAAGGTATAATGTTACAGTGACGTTTTTTTATTTTAAAAAAAATATCTCATATTTTATTATTAGATTTTTTTAGTTTCATATTGTTGCTTTCCATGTCTGTGTATGCTCTTTTCCGTGCACCTTGTGCAATCTCGGCGAATCAGAAACAGAAAGGGAAAGGGTTTTTCTCGGATGTGTATGCTCTTTGCCGTGCACCTTGTACGACCTCGGCAAATCAGAAACAGAGAGAAAACATAGACTTTCCGGGAAAGCTAATGAGATCTAACCCCATAAGTGTGGAATTTTTTTTTTTTGTTTCAGTTTGTGGTGTGATTTGCAGGAAAAGAGGCAAGCACAGAAACCGAGAGAGTAGAGTTAAAAAAAAAACTCCTTCCTCCTTCCCTTCTTTTACGTACCTTTTAACTTTAGCTCACTTGGTTCAAAGTTGTTTTATTCCTTAATAGGTCTTGAGTTCAATTATTATTAAGTTACTTTTAAACAAAGGTGCATGCAATTTCTATTTTCAAGTTAATTTATTGTAAAGTGCATCTCACTTAAATAATAAAAAAAATATATAAAAAGTGAGTCACTTAAGTTTCCTTTTTTTGGTGCACTATTTAAAGTAACATCATTGTAAAAGTGAAAATCACTTATTTTACAAAAGTGATTCACTTAAAGCAACTTTCTTGTAAAGTGACTTTCAAAGGTTCATCTTGAGAAGAGGGGGGTTCTTTTTTTAGTTGGTCATTCTCTATCTGCCACGTCACTATAGGGGACATCTTCAACATTTTCTTTGTTCAAGCATAACTTCATCATACGAAATCAGTTTTCAGTGTCGTTTTTTTTAAACTGCCTATTTTTTCAAGCTCTTCGCATCCAGACTATTGGTTTCTATTTTTATATCCATTAACTTACAATATGGCCGCCCCTTGTGATATTCTACTTACCAGTTCCAACTATTTCTCATGGAAATATCGTATGGAGGATATTCTACGAAGTAGGGGACTTTTCAGAATTACCTCAGGGAAAGGAACAGAACCCACTGATGATGATAAGAAAATAAAATGGAAAAATAGATGTGACGAAGCTCGTGGATTGATTGGGATGTCAATCTCTATTGATTTGCAATTCCACATATCTGGAATTGATGAACCTGATACTGCTTGGGACAAGTTGGAAGCTGTGTTTGGTAAACACAATGAAATTCGAGGTCATCAACTCGAAAATGAGTTGATTTATTTAAATCCAAGTGATTTTTCATGCATTCAAGATTATTTATCTAAGTACAAAACTCTTAAACTCTTATGTGAAGAATGCAAGATTAAGAGGAAAGGCAAACAATGCATTTATCATATTCTTTCAAAACTTGGACCTCCATATCACGAATTCTCTAATTAGTGAGATGAAGGTGAAATATAGACAAAATAGATGCCAAATATGATATTTGAGTGGAATTTGTGTTAAGGAAAGTTTTTGGTGAGAAAAACACTTTCCTAGGTTGACTAGCTCTTTCCTATGGGGGAAAAAGCAGTAAAAGCAACAACTTTCTTCACAAATGCGCCCTCCTTCCTAAATCTTATCCAGAAATGTTTAGGAATGCGCCCAAGTGGCCCAGGTATCTTGTAGATCACACCTTGAATGGAATCTTATCCTCCCATGTTTCCTTGTGGACCACACAATGGCAATTTCCTCATTTATTACATAGAATTAACCAACAAGTGATTAATTAATGCATATTATGTAATTAAATAAATGGTAGGAAGGATTAATTATTCCAACACCTTGAACTTATATCCATCCTCGATCACTTATGCATACTTACTAGTATCATCATTGTGTTATCCTCGAGGTCTCATGCATACATGCATTCATTAGTATAATCACAATAATCTTAAACATGTATAGTCATGATCATTTCAAACACAGATAATAAACATTAGTATTCAAGGTTTCAGGTAATACTTCTTTTACTCATGCATATTCTTATTTGACCAAATGACTTTTCTGGTTAGTCATATCATCAATCAAGGTAAGAGACATACTATGCATAAACCCTTGATTACTTACATTTCTAACTTCATGAATAATCATTATCAACAATGCAACAGTATAAGATCCTAACACAAGGTAGGATTCTAACTTGATATAGGAAAAACATACCTGGTTATTATATTTGCTAGTTATGTTTAGTAATGTATTCTTGTTCTCTTCAATGACTTGTGCTAGTAACCTGCATATCTCATAGGTTAAGCATTGTACAACCAAATTATACATACCTCGTAAGTAGATCTTCTATGTGATCCATGACAATGGATGAATCTTTGTCTTCATGTCACCATGGTCATATGTTCCTGAAATAGAACATGATTTGTCTTTCTTGATGTACCTTTCATGTTAGTGGACAACATCAACCTCATACAACACCACAATGCATTAATACAATCATAAGTGTCAAAACCCTAATTAGTGAATATCTGCATTCATAATTTTATTAAGGTGATACAACAAGTCTAAAGTTAATCAAGATTGTACTAACCTTAATGAAGACAAAAATACCATAGAATTAATCATGAACAGATCTCAAAACATACTTGGATAAGTCATACCTGTCGAGATTGCTTGTAATGTTCTTATGTAAGGCCTTAGCCTCAACTCCCTCTGAAACAGGAACTTATTCACTTATGCAGGTGACTAATCCATTCTCTTCTAGGATTAACCCAATCCACTTTGATTTGCAGAAACTGGATTTGGAGCTGGATTAGGGTTTGTTAGAGAAACCCTAAAAATTCAAACTTTGAATTTAAAACTTTTGAAAGTATAGAAAGATGCGCCTTTCTGAGCTGGTCAAGATGGTATACTCAGAATTTGAAAACTGCAAAGTTTCACCCCTCAAAATTGTCTTTTAGATTTCTGGATTCACTAGGGAGGACACTGAATTAGGGTTTGAGTTTCCCGGAGCTTCACCCAACCAAAAAATTTGATCTTAGTCTCTAAATTTTGATTTTGATGAGTAACATTCAGCCGTGGTATCCGATTACAAAAATACCAACTTTCTCCGAAACCCTAATTCCCGGAGCCATGAATGAAGGTGCTCAAAATCCAATTCTGTTTTGATAGAAATATGCACCTGATTGTTTCTGGTGTAACTCCGAAATTATAAATCCACAGAGTCTGAAAATTTGACCTATGGTAGCCCGACTTATCATATTTCCAACCCCACAGGTCTGACCTCAATTGGATTCTATGAGATAGAGTTATACCAAGTGTCGCAATGTGACCTGTTTATGGGATAAAACACGAGAGCAAACTTGTACGGTGTGCCATGTGTCACTGGTTCAACTTCAGCCTCTGAAAACCTTGCCTGAGAAACTACAGTCTTTTCCCTACCTGTCACATTTTATGAAATTTCATTTGGAGCTTCCTAGCCCAAGTTGTGACCTTTTTTCCTAGGTCACCTATTTATGACTAAGATCTGGAAGAGGCAGAAACCCTAGATTGTACAGATCATAAAACACAAAGTACAACGAATTAGAAGTTGTGCTTCAGACACAAGGTACACGGGGATATTATATTTGACTGGTAAGAGTTTCAGATCCTGAAACCTCACCAAAATGGATTTATAGCGAAAGTTCTACGATGAATATTTTTTTCTATATCAAACCCTAGCTTCGCAAGTGCAACAAGTGTCATAAATGCCATACCATGCCTTCTTTCAGGCTAGCTCTGATACCATGTTAGTTTTTTCAGAATTTTCTATCTTATCTAAGATCTTAATTGAGAGAATAACATGTACAACATATCTATAGCATATCAATCATGGACACAATAATGCAAGCACACAAGAGACACAGAGTTTCACCGGGGAAAACCAAGAAGGTGAAAAACCCCGCAGCTTCCTCAGAGATATATAGAGCAATGATACAACCAAAGTACAAGAGATATTATTCTCCTAGCAGCTTATCCTCCTCCTCACATGTGTGCCACTTTTCGAGTGATGGAAGAGTGAGTAATAATATGATCAAATAGAGTGCCTCCCGCACTCTATTTATACTTGACTTGACTTGCCTAATAACCTTTGCTAGGTTGGCCTTAACTTAACGACATAACATAATGATGACAGGGCCGACCCCGAATAGGGTGGTCTAATAACCCTTTGACCCACATGACTTATACAAGGCCGACCCCACTAAGGTGGTCTAATAACCCATCTAGTATAAGTTACGACAGCTACAATACAAATGATGACACTTCCGTATAGAGAAATAATAACATCTCTATAGGAATACAAACACTTCTGTATAGAGGAATAATAACATCTTTATAGGAATAGAATATACACAGGTGAAATACATTCTGAAGTTACAATTACATCAACAAAAAAACCTTCTTAAACCCTCTAGCTTGGCATCTTGTTGTAGGCAACTTATTAGCATCAATATGAAACCTCTAGCTTGGCATGGTACCTGGGTGAAACTGAATCGAAGGAACTCAGATGATGCTGAGAAGAAGGATCTGAAGATTCCTTCTCCCCTGGACCTGAGAGTTTGCATTTCCTCATGAAATTTTTTATTAGATCATGCTACTACCAGAAATTGGAAAACAAGGAAATAAATTGTTTCCTTGTACTATTTTCCTTTTAACTACAAACAAATACAAATGATTTTAAAAATTTTGAGCAATAATTAAAAAGTGTGTTCGTGTACAAGAAGAATCTTAAAAAAATGCATCATTAAAGATAAGAATATTTATAGATTTCTTTGAAAGCAATCCTACTTGCACATAATCATCGAGAATAAGCAATGCTAAAAAATAAATGTTCTTAATCATTATTTATGTTGTAGTTGAATCTAACTCTTTCTTAGGTATACAAGGTTTATCAAAGGTAAATAGTCGTATGCTTGACAAGTCTTTCTAAGTCAAAATCAAGGAATTTTTCTTATGAAATAAGTGTTCTATGTTCATGATATCTGATAGAAGACCAGTCATTCTTATCCATTCCCTCTGAGTCTGATAGTCATCCAAGTAGTAAAAATAGGCTTCACAGACAAGTTCACAAGATTCTTAAAACATGGGTCCCACTTCTAAGGCGATTGCATCTTATATATAGTAAAGGCATAAAACAAGATTTGAAGGTTGATTTAAGGCCATTCTCCAGTTATGAAATAATGGAGTTCATTTATCCTTAGCCTCTCCACATATGTATCGTCATGAAACAACAATCATGAGTGAAATAAATGATAAGAACAATTCATATTTGAGATATATTATCTCTCGATATCATAGGTCCAAACCCAATGCTAGTAGGCCTATTTAGTACCCCGACGGGGTAACCTAATGAAATTTTTGTGAGATAATTTTAAGACTACCCTCTCTAAGCATTATGCCCCGCTGCCAGCAAGCCTGTTCAGTACCCTGACAGGTTTGCTTAGTGGTATCATAGGTTGGTACTCGCTACCAGTAGGCCTGTTTAGTACCCTAATGGGTTAACCTATTGCCCACATTTTACACCAGGCGCTCGTGTATCAAGATTTCCACCTTTTAGAATTAGATTATATTTGAGGATATTATTTTTCACAATGGATGGATGGGGGAGTAGTCCCAGAAATCTCATTATAAGCATGGGATGATACCTAGTCAAGGGTAGAATTTTGGTACCTATGTAAAAATTCCTTATTTAATGATGCTCATGTGTCATTCATTTAGAATACAATATGCAAAGAGCATTTTTAATGTGAAGTGAATGGAGCAACTGGAGAATAACTGAAAAAGGGCCTAGAGTCTTGCATCAAAACATTATAAAATAATAGTGTCCCTCCATGCACAAAAACTCATTATCTTGTTGTTAGTCCTGATAAAGATGCTTAGATGACAAACTCAAAGTTCATAGCCTAGGATGTACCAATCTGCTTTAAGCATCAATACACAATTTCCTCTTTACTTCAATAAATACTTTAATGATATAGACTTTGCAAGTAGTTATTTTTTATTAATAATCAAAACCTTGTATAAATAAGAAAAATAAATCTCTATCAAAACTGAAGAATGGTTAGTTATGAAAAAATAGTTTGGAATTAATACTTAATTTCTACTATTTTTAAATTTTGCTTCTATTAATAGTTTCCCAAACTATTAATTTAGAGAGGAAAATCAACCTCGAAAAATGCTAAAGCAAAATTAATGGGATATAGAAAACAATTTTGAAAACTAGTTTCAAGGAAGCAATAGAATAAAAGAAATTTTAGTTACTTCCCTATAATAGATGAAAATGCCTTCTTAATCCCACTAGAAAGAGTACCTACAAGATTCCAAATAAATCATCATAACTTAATTTATTTAAAAACTTGGAAGGAGATCTAACTATCAGCTAAAAACATGTTAAAATTATGAGGTAACATACTTCCTTATTGAACAATTTCTGCTTATTCAAAAAAAAAATGATGTTGCACTTATACTTTTAAGCTAAACTAACAACCATATGCATATTTTATTTATTTGTCTACTATCCTAACTTATCTAAGAAAACACTTATCTTCAAGTATAGGTATATTTTGAATGGAACCATGTGCGTAACAGAGTTATATGTATACTCACATTCAGGTTTGAAAAATATACTTTAATAAGTACCAAAACATGAGGAACCAATTGCTTTGATGGATACGGTGTCAAGAACTATTGAAGACTAGAGTGGTGCTTTGACCTAATGATTAACGTTGAAATTTGGTTGTCATTGATGTCAACTAATGTCAAAGGGGATTTCAATTGATTTAGTTTGAGTCATTTATGTCAACTGATGTCAAAGTGGATACAACATTCCTATGCCAGATTATAGAAGTATATGGAAGCCACTTTGAAGAAGTATACACGCAAGATGGTGAAGGATATAAATGTCGGTGTGAAGAAGTACATCTAGAAGTTGCATTCAGTCTGAAGATGTGTTTCCAAGGATACATCATGCATGATCAGTCTGAACAAGCATATGAGGAAGGTACATCATGTAGATCCAGTTCAAAGAAGCACATAAGCAATGTATCCTACTACATGTGGTACCAACACATATATCAAGTCCACCGAGTCATACTCTCTCAAGTAAGTATTCAAATAACTGGTTGGACAAAGGTACATCACAAGCATCCAAGGATTTTGTTAAGCAAAGATACAACTGTGCAAGCATGTTGAAAGAAGACTCTAGAATATGCAAGCATTGCTTGGTCAAATATCGGGAGTGCACAAACAACAAGAAAATGAATAGTCTTGAAAGCATGCAACTCCCACACATAATAGTACTGCAAGGGTCAAAGTCCCACCAAGTAGAAGTCATCTTATGCATAGATTCCATAAAGCATTGATACATCAAGAGCGCAACACCCACAAGGGATGGTATATCAAGGGGAAAAGACTCATCAAGTTCAAGAGCACGGATGCACACATACCTCAAAGAAATGGTACATCAAGAGAGCAAGAGTACACAACTAAGATTTAAGTCCCACTAAGTCGTGGACCATGGATTCACATGACCCACAAAGGATGACACATCTACGGCGTGGAAGATGACATGTGGAAAAATCACAATCCGTGAAGTATGGAAGAAGGGATGCCACACCCAACTTGTGGACATACAATCCTTTCAAGGCATGTATAAATAGAGATGCAAGTTGGAGATTTGACGTAATATCAATGGCGAGATTGTAGAGCTTCAGTTGGAAAATACGGATTTATATTGGGGGCATAAAGGGCTCAAGGATAGAACATCATGATCTAGTAAGGAGTCGAGTGCACACATACAAAGGAATGATACAACTTTGTTGGTCACCCTATATGCTTGCTAATTACAGTTAACAAACAGAGTGCTCAATATAAATTGTCAAACCAGGAAAGTATGATTGTTTCAAAGGTAACTAAGCAAAGTATATGGATAAACACTTCAATAGCTGACTAAATAAATAAAGAACGTTCATCCTACCTAACTGCCAAGCCGACTCAACTAATTGTGAAAGAAAATCTAAATTATCAATCTAAGAACTCAAGGGATTCCTATTTTCTCACAACATCAATCCTGTAACAATTGATCTAAGAATGAATTAACTAGAATTGCTTTTGCAAGAAGTTAAATCCTAAAAATATCATAATTCAAACCATGGCCTATCTAATTCTGCAAATTCTAAGAAAGATAAATAACAGTAATATGCAGGAGTTGAGCTTGACTGTAACAACAAATATTAATTAACACACTTGCATAAGAAATGAAACTATTCAACACATTCAACTGTTCACACCACACTATTGCAACAAACTAAAGGAAAACTAGAATTATGGGATCATCCGATAAACTACTGTTGCAACAACCTGAAACATTACCTACTGTAACTCCACATTAACCAAAAATAAATTCAAACTAAAAATATACTTAACTGGGAAATATCTGTGAGAAGGCAGGCCCTGGCCTTCCAATAGAGATGTCGCTGGAGGCTACCAAACTAACTCAACAACAATCGAGTCAGAGAAACATTTCTTCTTTCATTAATGGATAAGTTCAATTACAAAGGACTCCCAACTCCTGCTACAATTATCTTGAAAGTAAGACTAACCTTCTGTATGATTTCGTCTTCCTATATATAGTGAGGCAAGACAGTTCAAATCCCTTAATTTAGGCAGCAATGAAGATCTTTGATCTTCATGCTATCGAATATACAACATAAAATAGAAACAGTTACAAGATTTGCTACATTAAAATGGATTATGTTTCATAATAAATTTCTCCCTTACAATCTGGAACTGATCTAGCGCTAAGTGATTCACAGCTGGCCACGTAAAGGAGCATCCTGAGCTGTTTCAACAACGATCAAACCAAGCTCTGGATGCATGCAACTGCTACCATGTGTTTCAACACTTATGTGTATCAACGTCCCATTTGTATCAACAGCCCGAGATTCCTGGATTCCCTGAGGTATTTTACTTACTTCTCATAAATTCATCACAAGTCAGTATTACAAGGAACAAAATCCATAATCATAAGAAATTCTAAGCATTAATGTAGCAAGGTAATAATGAAGTATACCTGCTCGAATAAAAGCCTGATATTGGAAAATATAATGACTTGTTTGTAAAGTAAAAGACAAAATGAGAGAAAAAGGGCTAAATAGGAGTGAGAAAAAGGTGAATTTCTAGCACCCAACATCTCCCCCCAGCTGTCATGTTGTATGTCCACATGCAACAAATTCCAGTTAGTATGAATCTGAATCTAACTCTAAGCTCTTTCTATGGACATTAGTAATGTTAAAAGAAGTCGCAGGATTCTCACCCCAGTTAAAGAATCCATTGCAGGAAATCAACTCCTCCCAACACTTTTTCTCTGCTTTCTTGTTCAACCTATAATGTAAAATTAGTCACAGCAGATCTATTGAACAAGTAAATCAATCACAATGATGTAAAAAAAATTGGAGTAAAAAATGTGCAAGAGAGATGCAACAGTGCTCTATAACTCAGAATAGTGAAAATACAATACAGTAGTGTCAAGTGAATGAGCAATTCAAATTAACCAAGGAGGTCATTCGAATTTACTGCATGGAATAGCTTGGCTCCAACTAGGAGTCTCATCATCAGATCAGTGGAGTCATCAATGCACAAGTAACGATCAACCAGGTGTCAAACTGAGTCTAACTGAGTGTGGTATGTGTAACTAGCACATGTAGGCACTAACTGAATGAAGGAGGCTCAGTGAAGGGCGCATGAGGAGCTAACTGGAGTCAGAATAGGTAGTCTAGTCGCACTGGAGGTCCATCGAAGTGATACAATCAGTTGAGAGTTAGTCTAGCCTCAAATCAAGGAAAGATCTCAACTAACTGAAGTGAACTAGACTGGTAGGTGAGAAAATGCGCCCTTCTTAAGCGGTAGGTGCATGTTGGGCGCACTAAGCACTAGGAGGGCTAAAACTGAGTGGAAGGAAGCTCCCGGGTGTTGGCAGACTGGGGACTAGGTGCTGGAGGCATCAAACTGGTGACTGGGATGCATGCAAAGTACATAACTGAATGATGAGATATCCTAACACCCCCTATCAAGCTATACTATGATGTAAAAAATAATAACTGAATAGGGCCTTGGTTACTGAGACCAAAGGTCACCCCAATACAATAATCCAAAAATGATAGAAATAAATCTAACTGAGGAAAGAAGGGGAAACCCAATGGGAAGAAAGCCCCCCCCTCAAACTAAACATAGAAGGATCTAATCTGTCTCCACCATGATGGAACTCACCCCCAACATTGAACGGAGGTAAGAGAACTTCTTCTCAGTGAAGCTCTTGGTGAAGATGTCTGCAATTTACTCATCGATAGGGCAATATTGCAGAACAATGGTGCGATCATGCACAAGCTCTCAGATGTAGTGCATGTGAATATCAATGTGCTTGGTCCTCTGCCACTGAACTGGATCTGTGGATATCTTGATATCACTTTGATTGTCACAAAAAATGACATTCGAAGTAGTATTACCAAAATCAAACTCGAAAAGAATACCCTGCAACCAAACTGCCTGAATGCAGGCATTGACTGCCCCTCTATACTCTGCCTCTGTTGAAGAAAGTGAAATGGATTCCTGCTTTTTTATTGACCAGCAAATAGGGCCATGGCCAATCATGAAAACATATCCGGAATTGGACTTCCGATCAATGCTATCACCCGCCCAATCTGAATCAGTGAAACCAATGAAATCTAGCTTAGAATCTGCAGCATAGTGTATGCCAAAATGTCTCGTACCTTGCACATATTGCAAAATCCTTTTGGCTTCCCGAAAATGAAGCTCAAGGGGCTGCTGCATATACCTTTATACAACACTCACGACATAAGAAATATCATGCCTTGAGTGTGTCAAGTATAGTAGTGAACCAATCAGCTGTCGATACATAGTGCAATTTGCAAGCGGTGTAGAATTTCCCTCTTCAAGACTGATTCCTGAGAGGAATGGGAACGGAGCTGCCTTACATTCTGCCATATTAAATTTTAATAGCATGTCTGAAGCATACTTTTTCTAAGATAATGTGATCCCATAAAAATTTTGAGCTATCTCCAAGCCCAAAAATTGCTTCAGCAAGCCCAAATCGCTCATGTCAAAAGCTAGATTTAAGGCAGTTTTTAGCTTGTTTATTACAAGAAGAGTGCTACCAGTAATGAGACACTAGTAGATTTAAACCCAAAATCCGATGAGCAAATCCGACGACCTCCGACGAAATGGACTATGTCGTCGGATTTTTCTTTCGAAATTACTTTTTTTGTTTCTTTTTTTATAAATTTTGAGAGGCGTCCGTCGGATATCCGACGTAATTTTGAATATCCGATGAGGCTCGTAGGATATTCTATGGCTCTGTGAATATCCGACGCCTATTCGGGTATCCAACGCTTTGGATGTCGGATAAACGACGTAATTTCATACCCGAGGAAGTCGGATATATGACGGATTTTTCCCAACGGTAACTAGATTATTGTCGTCGGATATCCGACGTAGGTTTGACTTTTTGACTTTTAAAATTTATAAATACCCAACCATTCCGACATGTTTGCTATACCAGTGATGGTTTGCGGATGGTTTTTTTGTTCAGCAGACTGTTTTTTGTTGTTTTTGTTATTCAAGTGAGCAAAGTACTGTGGAGCTTCATTTTTTAAGATCGATAATCTTCATTTAAGCTCTTTACGAGAAAATGCCAACTACGAATATTCCTGATCCAGACAAACAAAATCAACAATTGCTTGCAAGATTGTGGGAAGGAGTTGAAAGAAGGGGTGATGGTAAATGCTATTGTCCATGTAATCAATGCAGGGGCTTTAAGAGTAGAAGAATTTTGATCACAACAGCCACAAAACATTGTAGGGAGCATGGGCATGCCGAGGGGGGACATGAATACCATCCATTTGTAAGTTTTGCATTATATATATATTTTTTTATTTTGATTGCTTTTGTAAATTTATGTATTATTATAATATTTCTTATTTTTGACAAACAGTACAATTGGTCATTGTTCTTTTCATCCCAATAGTACAAAATTTGTTAAATTTTTAATGTATCACATAAATTTTTACATTTTGCGTTTGAATTTCTTATATTAACTTTTATCTATTGATTGTTTCATGTATTTATAAAGGAAAGACATCCTATGGCATATCGTCCGGATCAGCAAGTGCTTCCAGAACAAGTATCGGAGGAACATGGAGCTATGAATATTAATGGAGAACAAGTTAATGATCACATTGAAGAAGATGATGATACTGATAACATAGTTGAAGATGATGTTACAAATACTTTGATCCATGATTCATTTAATGTTGGAATGGGTGATGATGATGATCATGAAAATGATGAACATTTTGATGATATTCATGATACACCTCTTCTTGACAAGGCATACGAACCCCTTTATGACGGCTCCAAGACAAATCTTCTCTCTACTATATTGTTGGTAGTGAACTTGAAGGTTATGAATGGTCTTTCAAACATATCAGTCACACGGATGTTAAGGTATGTAATATATTCCATCACAAAATATATATGATTGTCATGTATTTTATTGTTAATTCATATATAAGTCAAATTACTACGGATGAAATTTGTTTCATTAATATTATTTCTATATTATATTAACTAGATTTTTATTTTAATTTGTTGTAGCATGATAGGTGAATATTTGTTACCACCGTCAAATATTTTACCTCTCACATATTGAGATTTATCTGCCATCATGAAAGAAATTGGAATGCAGTATGAAGCAATTCATGCATGCCTCGATGCTCATGTTCTTTATTACAACTAGCATGAATTTGCAACAGAATGTCCTGAATGTCATATCAGTAGATATCGCACAGATCAAGTAACTAAAAAGGTGCCTTGCAAGGTTCTACGTTACATTCCCATTATTCCCCATTTGCAATGACTGTTCAGGTGCAAAAACATAGCGCAGTTTATGGATTACCATGCATGGAACAGAATTCAAGATGACATTATTTGGATGCCTGCAGATGGGTCTGCATTTAGAGATATGGAGGAAAAATGGCCTCACTTTAAAGACGAACCTCGTAATCTTAGGATTTCTTTGGCAGCAGATGGTGTCAATCCTTTTGCAGAGATGAGATTTGTTTACTCGGTGTGGCCTATTTTTGTTATCAACAACAACATTCCTCCATGGTTGACAATAAAGAGGGAGCACATAATGTTGTCGATGATTATTCTAGGTACGAACACTGCAGTTTTTTTTATTGCAGTGGTATATTCTCATTTGTCATTTTTTGTCTCATAATGTTATATATATATTTAAAGTTTTTCTATTGCGAAATATGGTTTATATATCTAAATGGTACGTCTCATAATCAGAATATTTATTTTATATGTTCAAATCAATCAGGTAAGTACCAAGTCAAAGATATGAATGTATATATCAAACCTCTTATTGACGAGCTACTGAAGTTATGGAATGGCATCACTATGTATGACTTATCTAGACCAATACGACAAAGGCAATTCCAATTCCATGCAATGCTTGTATGGACAATACATGATGCCCCAGGGTTAACCCATTTCTGTGGTATGTAATTATAAGTTCCACTTTAGTTGCATTTAAATTTACAAACTACTAGTTAATATAATACGCATGCATGTTTTTCTACATAAATATCCAGTCATTTTTATATAATTATAATAGACAATATTGATATTCCATCTTTTTATTTAGGTCTTCAGACAAAGGGGAAATTTGCATGTCCAGTTTGTGGTCCTAAGATCAAATCTCGTCATTCAAAAAGCTTAGGAAAGGAGGTGTTTGATGAGTATAGGAACTTCCTCTCCAATAATCACAGGTATCGAACTAGCGAAAAACATCTTTTCAATGGCAAGCAAGAGACTGCATTAAAACCAAAGAGAATGACACCTCAGCTATGGAAGTTGCAATATAATAGAAATCGTCAAGGTACGTATAATCAATCATTGTATATATATGATGATATTGTATTTTATTATATTGTATGCTGTTTACTGTAATTGACATTGATTTAATATTTAATTTCATCATTGTTGTTCATGTGATCATCATGAAGGCATTAATGGGCTTCCACGAGGAATGAAAATTTATCCTAGACAATTTAGTAGGTTGCCCTACTATGAGCACCTACAAATTGCCCATCTATTTGATACAATGCATATCAGAAAGAATGTGACTGAAACATTATGGCGAATATTGGATGGAAGGAGTGACAAAGAAAAAATTGTCAAAATTTGCAAAGACATTCAAGATAACAACCATGCAATGAAAGACGTCATTCAATTTCATAGCAACGGAGAGAAAATTAATATAAACTCACTTCCATGGATGTTAACGGACCAGCAAAGTAATGTTGTAAAAGAAGTCATTCAAAAAATTAAATTTCCCACCGGATTTTGTGCGTACATGAAGAATATCATAACAAAGAAAGGTGATTTCGCGGGGGTGAAAACGAACGATTGGCATGTCTTCATGAAGGTAATAATTAATATGGTATGCATTTAATATATATTTTTTTTCTTTTTCTAGTACTCTTATTCGATATACTGAAACTATTTGTATATTATTGTTACAGTATGTTCTACCTCTCTCTATCCCGGACAATTTCGACAACAATGTCAAGCAAATAATATATAGTCTTGGGAAATACATGAGGTAAGTGGTGATTTTTCCATGTGCTTACTGTTTGTTTAATTCAACATAGAACTTATTCTTAATTTGATTTTCATTATCTACTTCATGTTACGTAATATAATGACTTTTTTCTTTAATCTCTTGATTGGGTTGTCATGTGATCACTTGTAGATGGTCGTCATCTAAAGAATTCCATAAAGAAGACATAAAGTATTGGAGGAGAGAAATTCCTCGTCTCATGTGTGAAATGCAGAAGCATGTACCTTTAGCATTTTTCAATGCACGGGAACACTACCTCATACACCAAGTTGAGGAGATTGAACTGTGTGGACCTGCGCACTCAAGGTCCATGTGGATGGTTGAGAGGCACTTGAAATTTATGAAGGGTTTGGTCAGACAATGATCATATGCTGAGGTTTCTATGATGGAAGGATATATGGTATACCAAAACATGATGTACATTAGTGAATATCTTCCTATATTGGTGTCAAGGCTCAATTTATGTCGCATTTGTGATCCAGACTCCAAAAAAGATTTCGAAGGGGAGTACCCGAAGGGGAAAGGTAGATCGAGGAAGGTGAAAGGTAATATAACACATTTCACTGGTGATTTTTATGTTTATATATCATACATATATATTCTATTTTTTTATTTAGTATTTTGCATCATTTTATACTGTAATTATATACTTTTTTATGTGACTAATATACATTTTCATTGAATTTTAATTTTATTGTTATCAAACAGTTGGTCGAGAGTGGGATGTGATTCATTTATACATCGCAAACAATCTTGACTGGATGAAGGTATGGATTGAAAAATGCGAACAATCTGGTCATGGAATATCATGGGAAGGTGTGGCTTCATTGGTTAAAGTTGCACATCGCAATGGAGACACCAGTCTAACACAAAGGAAAATCAATTTAGCAAGAGGTTTAAAAGATAAGTAGGCAAGCATATTAATCAACGGCACTATTTTTTTTTTTTTAAAATATTGTCATTGTATGTCACGCTTGTTATTTTCCTTTTATGGCATTATAATAAACATGCATTACTTTATCATAAATATGGTGTCATTATGTAATCTTTTCCTATATGGATTGTTGTACTAGGTAAAACACCATAAGGATATGTGGTGCAATGGATGTAGATATCGCATCAAAAAGTTGGATGAAACAAATAAAACATCTGATTGTGGGATATCTGCAGTCTTTGAGGTGACCAATGTTTCTTCTAGAAGTGACAGACATCCATAACTATCTGAAAATCGATACTATGGGTATCTGGAAGACATTCTTCAGTGTGAATTTAACTCCTTCAAGGTATTTCTGTTTGTTGTCAAATGGTACAGGTGTCGATTGAATCAACGTGATCCCGATAGAACAATTATTGAACATGATATTGGTTTTACCATGGTAAATACAATGTTGTTTGAGCCAGGAACGGAGCCCTATGTTCTTCCAACCCAATGTGAACAAGTATTTTACTATGAGGTTCCAGGTAGAGTGGGTTGGTCATTTCTTGTGAGACATGATCCAAGGGGAAGGCCGGTAAAGTATAACGTAGATGAAGGCCGTAATGAAGACGTTCTTGAAGAAGAAGATGTTGTTGAAGATGATCATGATCAACATGAGTACTTAGATGATATTCCTGTTCCAAAAGAAGATGTCGAAGAACTTCTTGAATCGGATCATGACGTATATTCAGACAATGTCCATGAAGATGATATCGACGATGACATGATGATCGATGTAACTGACATCGACGACGATGATGATATGGCCAATCCTTACAATGTTGAATCTAGATCATCGGATGATAGTACAGACGATCAATACTCAAATGAAGAAGATGATGAAGACCATTGAAGTCTATGATCAGGTATGCATTACTAATAATAAATTATTAACCGTTTCTTAGCTAATTTCCATTTTCCTATATGTTAAAATTAGAAACCTTTCTTGTTATTTAGTATGAATGAGAAAAGACATTTAATTTTTTTGTACATAGATATTTTTTTCGGGCTATATTGGGGAATTGAGAGTGATGAGAAGGGGGGGGAGGTACCATAAGATATTTCACCTTCGCGTGGTTGGCCCTGTTTAGTAGAGAATATTAAACGATTCTCGAAACAGAGAGAAGCTTATAATTAAGGAAATGCAGTACAATTATCATGCTACCCCAAATGGCGTACTGCTTGATCATCAATATCATCTTCATCATGATCACCAGGATCATCATCATCACCATCATCATCATCATCTTCTTCATCATCGTCATCATCATCATCTTCATGATCGTCATCATCATCATCTTCATGATTGTGATCATCATCATCTTCATCATTGTCGTTGTCATCACCACCAACATCATCATCATCATCATCATCATCATCATCCCCATCTTGATTATCATCATCATCATCATCATCATCATCATCGTAATCATCTTCGTCTTCATCATCATTCTCGTTGTCATCACCACCAACATCATCGTCATCATCATCATCATCACCATCATTTTCATCATCATCATCATCATCATCATCATCATCATCATCATCACATTCATCATGATCATCATCATCGTCGTCATCATCATCGTCATCATCATCATAATGACAAAAAACACATTCTTCATCATCTTAGATAGACATTCTTCATTATTGTCTTCATCATCATCTTCTTCATCATCGTCATCATCATCATCTTCATGATCGTCATCATCATCATCATCTTCATCATTGTCGTTGTCATCACCACCAACATCATCATCATCATCATCGTCCCCATCTTGATCATCATCATCATCATCATCGTAATCATCTTCGTCTTCATCATCATTGTCATTGTCATCACAACCAACATCATCGTCATCATCATCATCATCACCATCATATTCATCATCGTATTCATCATCATTGTCGTTGTCATCACCACCAACATCATCGTCATCATCATCATCGTCGTCATCATCATCGTCATCATCATCATAATGAAAAAAACACATTCTTCATCATCTTAGATAGACATTCTTCATCATCGTCTTCATCATCATCTTCTTCTTCATCATCATCATCATCATCTTCATGATCGTCATCATCATCATCATCTTCATCATTGTCGTTGTCATCACCACCAACATCATCATCATCATGCTCATCCCCATCTTGATCATCATCATCATCATCATCATCATGATCATCATAATCATCTTTGTCTTCATCATCATTCTCATTGTCATCACAACCAACATCATCGTCATCGTCATCATCATCATCATCACATTCATCATTATCATCATCATCATCATCATCGTCGTCATCATCATCGTCATCATCATTATAATGAAAAAAACACATTCTTCATCATCTTAGATAGACATTCTTCATCATCGTCTTCATCATCTTCTTCTTCATCATCGTCATCATCATCATCTTCATGATCATGATCATCATCATCGTCCCCATCTTGATCATCATCATCGTCATCATCATGATCATCGTAATCATCTTCGTATTCATCATCATTTTCGTTGTCATCACAACCAACATCATCGTCATCATCATCATCATCACCATCATCTTCATCATCATCTTCATCATCATCTTCATTATCATTGTCGTTGTCATCACCACCAACATCATCGTCGTCATCATCATCGTCGTCATCATCATCGTCATCATCATCATAATGACAAAAAACACATTCTTCATCATCTTAGATAGACATTCTTCATCATCGTCTTCATCATCATCTTCTTCATCATCGTCATTGTGCAACTTATTCCCACTTGGTAATTTGATTGAACACCTTGTAATCATGTGCTCATAAATGATAAATGATATTGGAAAGTCACTCCTTTCATAATTCATATTTATGAGTGAGTGTGATGAAAGAGAGTGGCATCACTTATTCATGTTTTTTTAATCACTAGATAGTTCTTTATGAGTGAGTGTGACAAAAGAGAGTGACATAACTTATTCATGTGTTTTTAATCACTAGCTTAGTTTAATTCAACATCGTGTAATCTTTCTGCTAATAAATGACATTGGAAAATCACTCCTTTCACCTACAGTGAGTGTGACAAAAGGGAGTGATTAGATATTGCAAATGAATAACTTACTTAGATTTGTTTTTTAATCATTAAATATAGTTTAATTTAACATCTTGTATTCTCATGCTCATAAATGATATTGGGCATTCACTCCTTTTATCATAGAGGTAAAAATAATAATCAAAGTTTGGATTAATTTGTTTAAGGATGGAGCGGTAGCAATAGTTGTCTTGATTTCTCAACCTTAGTTTATAAAATCATGCATCCTTCTTAATCATCTTTTATAAGGGTTTGAGGATTTCAATGAAGTCAAAGCCAGAACACCTTATGAAATTGATCCTCCCAAAGAATGATTACATCAATGCCTTGTTGTGTGGCAATGGGATAGAATGTTATAGGTTTTATTCTTTTTGAATATACCAATATCATGTATTTTGATATGATATGCCCAAGTAATTTTTCTTATGCAATAATGAAAATGGTTTTATTGGGATGTAGTGTGATCCCATATTTTCTACATCTATTAAAAATAGCTTTAATTTCAATATTGTCCATATAGACAAGTACATTTTGATTTATAAGGCATATGAAAGCTATATCCATTACACATGAATTGCTCCATTTGGTGTTGAAAGAAATTTTCGATCTATCTTCATTTGAGACAAGAACTTGATTAGATCCCAAAAATACATCCTAGAGTGAGCATTTTAGATCTCATTACAAGTTTCAAAATTGACTCCATAGGTGGAACTCGATAATTATATTTCTCTTATGCTTACTTAAGGTTTCTAAAATTGACACAAGGCCTATTTTCACCACTCTTGTTCCTTAACATGTACAAGGTTTTCAATTCATGGCTAATGGTGCATTGGAAACATAATGTTTGCATCTAGCAACTTCTTCAACTCCTTTTGCATCAACGGTTCTAATGATGAATGAACCTTTCACATCTTTTATTGAAAGGGATTAGTTGTTTTCTTCAATGGTATCACCTATTGAATAATTATTGTGTCATAAACCTTCAAGTCCTGGTATGTCTAAGAAAATACATCTCTATACAAGTAAAATAGCTTGATATAAGATCTTCTTTTAACCTCTAAACAAAAATAACCTAGATTGATTATATTTCGATCCTCTTCTGGTTAAATTTTTAATTATTTGTGTTATTGTTTGTATTATTTGTTGTATTTTTTTGAATTTAATATATAAATATTATATAAAAAATGATAATATATATATATATATATGTGTGTATATATATATGTGTGTGTGTGTGTGTGTGTGTGTGTGTGTGTATGTGTATGTGGTATTGAATAAAAAAATAACAAAAAACAAACATTATATATAAATACATAATAAAAAAACAAAATATAATAAATATATAACAAAAAAACACTATATAATAGATATATATATAAAAATAAAAAATACATAGCAAATTAAAAACTTACCTGCTTGATATCTCCCGCGATGTGTGCTACCGATACCTCCTGCGACAGTTTTTTCCCTAGTCCCTTTCTGCTACCTCCCCGCGAGACCGTTCTTTTGTGGACCATGTCTGCTACCTCCCGCGATGACCTTTCTGTGACCTTTGTTGAGCTGTGAGAAGAGGATATTCACCCTGCACATGCAAATTTGGATTGTGGTTCCCTACATTTGAGTCTGGTACTGAGCTGTTAGCAGAGGATATTGAGCCTGTACGTGGAAATTGGGATTGTGGCCATGCATTTGAGACTGATCCAGAGTGGAGCGACTCCGAGAAGAAGCAACGGCGCCTCCCAAATCGGTGAGTACGATTCCCTAATTTTTATGGGGTCCAATCCAGAGTATAAATCTCTAATTTGGTGTTGTAATTTTGTTTTTCATGTGGTAAACAATGTTATTGCAATGCATTCATTTGTTATTGCAAGTTTGTCTTCACCCATATAAGTTATTCAAACGCAAGCTATAAGCTACAAGCTATTGGAGTCCCTGCCACTGGAAATCCATGAACGCCTTGTGGATGAGGCTCTCTAGATACAACCCACATATCTAGCCTCGGGATGCCAGAATTCATACCAGTTGGGGAAAACTTGAACACCACTGCCTAAATATTTGCCACTCAAGGCATTTCTTGTGTGTGAATCAGAACCCTCGTGATGGCACTTATGTGGTCGTACCCTTCTATTATGATCTCTTCCATTGAATGAAAAACTTAACCTTTGAGCAAGGTCCAAAGAGCTCACAAGATTAGACACCCTCACCTCTTTGTCATTTCCCATGGAAGCTATTATGCTTCTCATCAGCCAGAAAGATGGTTGAAAATGTAGATGCTACAAATTTGGAAGCAGGACTGACAATTCATTTTTCCTAGTTCTGAAAACAAATGACTTATATGAACTGAAAATGACCTTAATATCTCATAGCAAAAAGAATGTAGTGACTTTTGCTTATTGCCTTGCGTTTTGATTCTGGAAGGGCCTTCATCAGAATGAGAATACTGTGTTTGACGAACATAGGCTTGTTGTCCTCGGGCAGAGGAATCAATGTTCAACCTTCATTGAAGCTGAGCAATGTGACCAATATCATGAAATAGATGTATTAGATCAAAAAGTTGAGGTTCAACATTCCAAACAGATGATTTCCTATGTTGATTCAAAATAAGATCCACATAGTGTCCAACAGAAGTTGGCAATTGATCATCAATTTAATTTGCATGCGCATCCAAATCAGTTGTGACACTGCTGGAAACATTGCCATCATCTTTCTTTAGCAGCGCCTTTGAATCCTCAGTAAGTGCAACTTGCCATAGTATTTCTTGATGTATCATCCCAATATCAAGAAGCACATCCTTGCTATCATTTCCAAACTGTCGTTAATGCTACCAACCATCGATTCTCTTTAGTATCATCAGGTAGAAAGACAAAAAATTGTACCACAAACAAGCACCAAAATACTTTCCGATTCAGTCCATCTTTTGCAGCTAATAAATTAGTCCCTGCAACATGATCCAAAGCATTTAATGTAGTCTTGAGATGTTCCTTTAGATGAGCACAAAATACCCTTGCAAGGGAAACTGAGTGTTGTTGTGTGAATGCTTTGCAAACTGCAACCATGTGCATAGCTACAGACATCCCTTTTGAAGATAGCGGAATACTTGGAAGAGTCAAGAACCTCATAAGGGCTTCAATGCCCTTTTTCTCAACAAATATTCTCCAAGTTTCTGGATTTTCCATTGCCAGATGCACAGACACCATGGCATGTGAAATGCTTAATTTTAGAAAGCGTTCATTACTCATATTTTCAAGAGACAATCCACTAGTTCCAACCCCATCATTATGCTTATCTTCAGAATCAGTATCCATAGGAACAGGACTATCCAATCTATCTTTGGCCTGTACTCTGAGCCTATGGGCCTTGCTGGGGCATACATTGTTGATCCCTGGTGGCTGTCAGCAATCTTCTCAGTATTTAATCTGTTGGTCATTACAAGTTCAAAGTGACTGAATGCTTACTTTGGGAAATTAACTTAACAATTCATGCTTCACATCTAAAGCAAGTTGATCTCTTTTCCCTTAGCTCTCCCAAAACCTAATATCCAATCAACCCATAGGGAGCGTTTTCTTGGCCTTGAGAGCTGGCCTAAAAGAGGAAAGTCAAGCACTAAGGTGAGAGTGGTGCTTCTCTTCTGAAGTTGCACTTGATAGCTGTAGTGGATCGAGAATTTTCCATTTAGGTGCTAAATTGAGTTGTACAGGGTCAAAAGGTGGGATAGAACAATTGTCAGAAGGGGGATGAAGAATAGGGACAAGGCTTCCGAGATGGAAGAATCTCACCACGAATGGGGTGTAACTTTGAATAATTGGGTTTGGGTTGATGAAAACTTTGTCTTGGTCACCATGAGGGAGCTAAAGAGTGGTTTCCCACTCTACACGCCACGAGGGGATGGGATAGCTAGCTAAAACCTGCAATACTTAGTACAGATCAGAGAAAGTAATCTTCCAATCTGCAAACTAGCCCTAACAACATGCACTAGAAATAAGTCAAGATTGCACTGGCCAAAGATTAAGCACACAGGAAAACAGGAAAAAATATGTGGATCAACAAACTAGCTTTATTCAACTGTCAATCTGGAATTAACATAGGCGATCTCTGGGATTCCCCCTTTACAATGAGCCTTGAACATCACTTTATAAGCTCCAATTGACCTAAGTCAATGTGCCCTCTCTGAGTGCATGTGCAAGCTCTTTTAACCTAGTAAACTCAAGCCCAACTACTAGTCACTTTTTGTTCAGTGTTTTACTAGCATTGAATAAAACCTAACCTGGAAATACTCCACTTGATCTTGGAAATAGCATCAAGATAGAAGTGCCAATACTCCCTTTTTCCAAACTACATGTATATAATAATAATTGTGGCGTGTAATTACAACCTATTTGCAGTTTGAATGCTGTTCCAATTTAAATCTTGAGGTCTTAATCATCCTTCATAAGCTGGACGCACCTGTTCTTGTATGAGTTTATCCATGAGTTCAGACATACATCCCGATCTTCTCTCCAAAAGAATTATGTAATCATCAGTTCGTTATGGTCTAACTGCTGAGCCATTTATGTCATGCAAGTGCCCCATATATTGACCATTGATTGCTATGCCTTAACCACTATGATAACTCACGTGCGTGCATATATAAGTCATATTTGTAAGGAATTGATATTGAACTCATTGTTTTGACTTCAAACTGTTGTCTTTTAGATGGCAACTATTGCTTTCTTTTATTCCTTTCTTCCAGTAATCAACTAACACTTATTGACCAGGGCACACCTCGTACACCTTGTTCAACTGTTTCTAGAGTATGCATACATCAAGAACTCCACATAACTACCTAGAAGAAGAAGTCACATGCATTTATGCTTTTAGAAAGCTAATTTAGAAATTAAAACTAGCACACGTGTCCACCATAGAAAGCAATTCTAATTAAAGTTTCGGTCTTGGTATAAGTAGTGTGTATGTCATTTCATCATTTAAACTGTTGTCTGCATGCACAGCATACCGACAAATGCTACTTAAAGTCCACGTATAATTGGGGAAAATATGTAGTTGGCTCCAACTGTGACCTCCGCCTGTGCAATTATTGAAGAATGTTATAAGTGTTCCTAGAGAATTATGAACATGGATATGTACAATTCCTTATATTTATTATCACTTTGTTTTATGTGATGAATTCATTTGCATGACTTGAGTATATCTGAAGCTCTCCTTGAGGTCCCATGAATGAACTTGAGCACTTGTTGCATTCATTTAATTTGAAAGAGTAGTTATAGTTTGAAAGAACTCTCTCCTTACCTTAGCTAGCATTCATTGAAAGGAAAGGCTTATTTTATTCATATGCATTTGCATGGTTTGAGTCAGTCATCACACCACGAGTTTCACTTCCATCACCCGATTGAGTAATACAACCACTAAAATTTACACCCCCTAACTAAACACACCATAACCTCACTTGAGGAAATCAAAAGAATTTGGTAGTTAGGTAGGACATCGGGGATAGGCATCCAAATAATTCCCCCTTGTCATTATCATCTGAGACATAGTTGTTGTCCTCTAGGGAACCAAAATCCTGCAGTATTTGTTGACACGGCATACACCAGTTTGTGGAGGGGCCTCCTGTTGTTTCAGGGGTTAAACCACTGCAAGATCGAGAACCGGAAGGACTATTTGGAATGCCGCACTCCACTTATCCCTAAGGCAACATCGATCATTGTCTTCCTTGTATTCTCCAGCCACCATACTGGTGATACAAGGGTGATAAGGCAGAAGTGCCAAAAACCTTTTTCGACATGTCATGAACGAGGTAGCTTAGTGACTTTTCTACTAGGGCTCTTTTACCCAGGGTCCCTTTCGGTAGGTAGAGGGATATCCTTCAAATTCGGTCTCTCACTTCGTATTGTTCGACTTGGATTTCATCACCTTGTGAAGGATACGATTTGTCGAGGTCTCCAGCTCCTAGTTAGGAATTTTGCTTGCATTTTGACCTTTTTAGAGGGTCTTTTTCTTTTTAGTGCTACTTGTTGGCATTCTGGCCACTTTTGTTTCAGCTCGCTTACTATGACATCGGTCCCAGTATAGTTTTTTGAGCTTGTTTTTTAGGCCTGCGATCCTTGTCTTTTCATAGCTCCCCTTTTGCATGCTCGGTTGCTTTAGGGTTTTTGAGTTCATACACAGTAGTTACCAATACTTATTTGATGATGTGTGATGTCCTCTTCTCCTAGGTCTTTGAGATGGTTGAGTTAGATGGTCTTTTGAAGGGACTGAACACCCTTTCATGGAGCCACTAACGCTTGATCGTAGGAGTAGTCTAGAGGACCACGTGATCACATCACCCATGTGGACTTTTCCGTTTACTGTGATGATGGTATTTCAAGTTATATGGAACAATGGTACATCTGAGAGAGAGATGAATGGTTGTAGCCCACCTTGGTCGATTGTATTATGGTCCTTTCATTTTGTCGATAATATTTTTGTGGTACCTTGCCTTTTACCTTTTGGGTGTTTTACTGATATTGGGATATCATTTGATTTGTACCACCTTTTATGTTTTAGGTCTTGTGGGTACTATGGTAGTTTTTCCACATTTGAGGTACACCAACTTTTTCCAAATTGTTATGTCTTTATACCCACTTCGTACCACCCTCCTGACCTTAGCTTGGAAGATTGCATGCTATCATACCTTTTGGTGGTACTATTTGAGTTTCAAGAGGTAGTTACAAGGAGCTATTGCATATATGAGGTAGTTACAAGGAGATATTGCATATATGAGGTAGTTACAAGGAGATATTGCATATATTGATTTGGATCGCCTTTTATGTTTTTGGTCTTGTGGTTATAACTATGGTAGTTTGTCCACGTTTGAGGTAGTGCACACCCCCTTAGTCCCAAGGGTTTTGAGTCTTTATACCCATTCTTTTTTTTTTTACTTGTACCTTATTGGATACCACCCTCCTGACCTTAGTTTGGAAGATTGCATGCTATCATACCTTTTGGTGGTACTATTTGAGTTTCAAGAGGTAGTTACAAGGAGCTATTGCATATAGGAGGTAGTTACAAGGAGATATTGCATATATTGATTTGGACCGCCTTTTATGTTTTTGGTCTTGTGGTTATAACTTTGGTAGTTTGTCCATGTTTGAGGTAGTGTACACCCCCTTAGTCCCAAGGGTTGTGAGTCTTTATACCCATTCTTTTTATTTTTACTTGTACCTTACTGGTTGGAATTTGTACTGATCCTTTTTACTGTCACTGAATTTCTTTGATTGACCATTCCATAGCCCAGTCATCTCTCTCTCTCTGGTTTGTACTAGCCCTATCATAGGGTCACTTGGTTCCTAGAGTTGACTGACCTCTAAGAGGCACAGTCATTTCTGAAAGTAACTCTTCTAAGTATATTACAGGAAACGTCTACACTAAGGTAATCAAATATGTGGTAAATAGTTTTCTTTAAGTAGCCAGGACTTGTAGCATTAGAGGAGATCTTGTAACGTGTATGTGTAGTGTTTCATGTGTGCTACATGTGTGTTACGTGTGTGATGTAGCGTTAAATCAAATAGTAAAAAACAACTCATAAATATTGCATGACTTTCTACTCTTAAGAAAGATAAATAGGTCATGTTCCGATCATCACTTGAATGCCTACATGTTGACAAAGGGAATGAGGATCAAGTAAAATTATAAAAGGTGATACACGTCAACTTTTAAGAGGCGCTATGCCTTGCGGTCGAATCTAAACTTTTTTCCAATGGTGTAGGTAGAACCAAACAAGTATTTGTCTGATCTGTCTTCCTCGAGTGAGGGGAGTTTAGGAAGGCTAGAGGAAAGTGAGACATCCAGTAGGTCTAGAAGAATTGTATCAACTAGATGTCAAAAAACCAAAAGAAGATTCCATAGACATAATGAATTTTTTCACGATCAAGGGGGGGCATGTTCCTATGGTGATGAGACAAAAGACGACGAAGAGGTGCCCTTGAGGTACAGACATTTAGTGAAACAATGGGTACCGAAGGATCTTCCTCCACCAAACACTGATTTTTGTGTGAACGAGAGGAGATATCAAATTGCATCATCGTCGATACATGGTTTCGGGTTGTTTTCCATGGATTGCATCTTGGTCTGTTACGAGACATGTACAGAATTGATGGAGTATGTTGGACCCATATACAACTACAACGATTGGATGCGCCTTGTTCGATATACAAAAAGTATGCGTAGCTATGGATTGTCAACAAACTATTTACAATTGAAAGACAAAAATCAAAATAAAGGAGGAATGTTGTACATGGACGGAAGGCCAAAGGCCACAGGGAATATTGCGGGGTTTATAAACAGTACATAACCAGGGTCTACAATTAAGCAACCAAACTGTGAATTTGAGGGGGCATGAAGGAAACCATGTTTTTGTAGTTGCTATTAAAACAATATCTGCAGGGGATGAGTTGCTTATTAATTACCCTGTCAACCGAGTAAATACAAACAAGGTTACTATATAACATTTTACCCAACCTTTTAGTAATAAATTAAACATTATAAGGATTTTTTGTTAGTTTATTTCGTTTAAATTTCCCATATTTACTTCGCAGGCCAGTGATCAGGATAAATCCCTGCCAACAAATGATCGGAGGACAACTTCTTCCTCGACGGAGCAGGTATACATCTTTCTAATAGTACAAATATAATAAGAGAAAAGAGTTTTTATTTGCTTTGTTTTTCCGTTAATAATAACTTGGTTTGTTTTATATAATGAAATTTATATTTGATGTAGAACGTTGATCGGGAAATACACCTGTCGAATGTTGATCAGATGACAACACCCTCGGGGCAACAGGTAGACCTGATTTGAATTGTACAATTAAAATATGTCAAAATGTTTTAGCATTATATTAATGTTTCAATGAATATTTTGGTTTCGTTTATGTAATTTTTTAGTCTATGTTTTTTACGCAGGCTGGTTCCGTAAGGTCGGCCACACCAGGGTCCGCGCAACGGGTATACATCTTTGTAATATTAAAAATATTATATGAATAATAATTTTTTTGATGTGTTTTCTCATGAGTACTTTTGGAATCGTTTAGGTGACTTTCACTATGTTTTTTTATTAGGGTGTTTTTAGGGGCAGCTCCCAGATATTAGCAGATCGGGGCAAGTCGCCTATGACCATTGATCCAATGAGTGGATCGCGATCCTTGAGGTCGCAAGGTATAATTCATTTCAATTGTACCAATATAATACGTAGCATAATGTTAATTTTGTTATGTATTTTTCGTGTGATATACTGGTTTCATTGTGATAATGTAAACCGTGTTGTAATTTTATGAATCTATCATGATAGATGTGTTATATACTTTAATATAAAATTTGGAATCTATCAGTAGAGAACTCAGTAGTGCTTTATATATGTTTGTTGCAGCCCACTAGTGAATCGCAGTATGAATCAGCATCGCAAGATTTTCTGTTAGACCCTGAAGTGGCAGAGGTGCTTCACGATTGCGAAAAAATTGGTGAAGCCACACACCCGCTAAAGATGGCAGAGAAATTGTTGAATAGATATACTGCGAAAATCCTTTCTCTAGTAATCCAGGTTCCACAGACAAGCGCAATTAAAGAAAGGATTGCATTATTGGAACATAGATCTAATAACTTGCGAGTAAGTTGAGGAATATTGAATCATAGAATAATTCGTTTAAATCTTTATAATGTTCTCTTTTATATGATAGTATTGAACATATAAGTCGTGGTGTGTATTTACAGAATTATAAGGGACCACACAATATTGGTGAAGGTGGTGTTGGCCCTAGCGAGGCTCATGGAGAGACTTCGCATCACGACCAAACGACTCCATGTAGTTCGAATCCTTTGCCATTGTTGTCGACCGAACAATCGGCAACACGTTCCGAAACACCACGGACCCCCGTTGTGAGTGCAACAGCTGCTACTGACCAACACACAACGGATCCTCCATAAGAAGGGGTCGACACCGAGTCCCCTATCAATTTTGATGTCGAACAAGCTACATTTCCAGGATCTTTCCGTGTCAAAAGCACGGGAACACTGGAGACAACATTTTTGGTGGACGAGGATCTCGTCCCAATAAAGATACCGACAATCCCAGGTAATTAATCATAGTTGATCAGGTTAATTAGTGTTTATAATTTCATTGTAATATACCGATAAAACATTTTTTATCAACTATTTATGATCATGGCATGATCGTTGTGCAGGAAACAATGTTTTCTATAAACATATGGATGAATTTTGCTTGGAGATCTTCGGGCCCACCATCCGATCAAGGTGGGATAGACAACCGAAACATTTAAAAGATGAACTCACTAATCGGTTGGTTGGCCTGTTCGGGGAGAAAACCTTCATCATGCCAATGTCTTGAAAAAGGCTTGTCAATATGTGAAGGTTGTCCGAGACCAATATAGGACACACCTCGAAATAAACCATAGGTATGAGAGCCCACCAATGATTCCAGTAATGGAGTGGAGAGCTCTAGTGGAAGATGGAAAGGAGAAGGCTCTGAGAAGAGAAGGCAAGCTAACACCAGGCACAGGGAGGTATGCAATACTTCTGCAATGTAATTCTAAACCTTATTATCCTTGATTTCTATATCTAACTTGGAACATCTAACGTATTTCAACACTTGCATAGGCTACCAGACACATCAAAGGCCACAAAGGCAAGACTAGAAAAAGTAGGTCAGCACAAGCTTGGCCTTGGTGGTTATTCGAATTTGGCGGCACGGTTTGTAAGTTTCGAGAAACCAACAATGAATACAAATAATAAATTGAAAATTATTTTTCGTTTTATTGCACGGTAAAATGTTAATTAACGACGATAAGCAAATATGCAGGCCGATCGATTCAATGAAGTACCCACAGAGGAAGACATGAAGCTTGGCTTCCAGGAAGGATTTGGAGCTGTTGTTGAACGTAGAAGAAGCTTATCTAGGCAGACACAGTCTTGTGGTACCAATCCATCCGGTGCATAGGTATATAGAATCTATATAGTTTAATGAAGATTTGTCACTTATGGAATATTTTCATTCCAAATACTTGATGTAAAATATTGACTCTGTTTTTAACAGGAAAGTAATGATCCCATTAGTGTCGAGGAGGGACAACAACAAATCGATGGTCAAGCTTCAAATCCCAGTAATGAATTTATTCATATGCTACAATTTTATGTATAGCATTGCAAATGGTGACCATTAATTGTAGTTCACCGTATTTCAACTGCAAAGCATGTAGAGGGTGAAACTGTACAGGTTGAGATTGGACAAGAACATCAACAACATGATTTGGTCACACCTGGTAAAAAAACACCTTCGTAATGAATTGTTTTAAATGAAAAACTTGTCATTACAATAGAAAAATATAACGATGTAACATTTTCACATTGTTGCAGCAAATCCGAACCCCTTGCCGCAAAATCCAGGTCTAGATCAACAACAATCAGCTGGGATATTGCAAACATCACCAAAAGCGCCTGCTAAAGAACCAAGAACTGGAAGAAAAAGTCCAAATGATGTAGATGGTCTTCTCATAGATTATATACCACTGAAGAGAAGAAAAACTTATAAAAAGGACGGGAAAAACAACGTCTAAATATTTTCGATAACAATATATCGTCCACTATTTTTGGTCTAATGAATGAATGAATGGTTTAATGAATGTTCTAATGTTTTAATGATTCAGTGTAGTAAACTGTTACCTTCATGAATTTCAACTTTTATTGAATGAATGTGTTGACTGAATGATTAATGAATGGTGTATTGAATGTTCTCTTTTATTGAATGAATGTGTTGATCGACTGAAACGATGGTTTAGTGAATGTTAGCATTTATTGAATGAATAATGGATTAAAGTTCATGATGAAATATGGATGAATTTGCACATATTTGTTTTTTTCAAGTACATGCATTGGGTATGGGCAATTGAGAGTGATGTGAGGGGGTGGGGGGGAGGCATAAGACCTTCCACCTTCATGTGGTTGGCCCTATTCAATAGAGAATATGAAATTATTCTCGAAACAGAGAGGAGCTCAATGAATATTTTGACAACGGTGACGATTCATTCTATATTTATGTATCCCTTAAGCTGCAATATGGCAAACTTATAGTTCACTATCAAAATTTCTTTGACCGTCAGCTTTGTCAGACAAACCTTAATAGTGAACTATGAGTTTGTCATTTGCAGTCGAAGGGAAACGTAATACCATGAATCGTCAACCGTTGCCAGGCTGAAACTGAAGACTGTGGAAACTCATTGGATGGCGGAAATTCATTGAATGGTTTAATGAATTTTCTAATGTTTTAATGATTCAGTGTAGTAAACTGTTACCTTTATTGAATTTCAGCTTTTATTGAATGAATGTGTTGACTGAATGATTAATGAATGGTTTATTGAATGTTATCTTTTATTGAATGAATGTGTGTATCGACAGAAACAATGGTTTAGTGAATGTTAGCATTTATTGAATGAATAATGGATGAATGTTCATGATAAAATATGGATGAATTTGCACATATTTGTTTTTTTCGAGTGCAAGCATTGGGTATGGGGAATTGAGAGTGATGTGAGGGGGGGGGGGGGGCATAAGAGCTTCCACCTTCACATGGTTGGCCCTGTTCAGTAGAGAATATGAAATTATTCTCGAAACAGAGAGGAGCTCAATGAATATTCTGACAAAGGTGACGATTCATTCTATATTTACGTTTCTCTTAAGCTGCAATATGGCAAACTCATAGTTCACTATCAAGATTTCTTTGACCATCAACTTTGTCAGACAAACCTTAATAGTGAACTATGAGTTTGTCATTTGCAGTTGAAGGGAAACGTAATACCATGAATCGTCAACCGTTGCTAGGCTGAAACTGAAGACCATGGAAACTCATTGGATGGCGGAAATTCATTGAATGGTTTAATGAATTTTTTAATGTTTTAATGATTCAGTGTAGTAAACTGTTACCTTTATTGAATTTCAACTTTTATTGAATGAATGTGTTGACTGAATGATTAATGAATGGTTTATTGAATGTTATATTTTATTGAATGAATGTGTGTATCGACAGAAACAATGGTTTAGTGAATGTTAGCATTTATTGAATGAATAATGGATGAAAGTTCATGATAAAATATGGATGAATTTGCACATATTTGTTTTTTTCGAGTGCAAGCATTGGGTATGGGGAATTGAGAGTGATGTGGGGGGGGGGAGGGGCCATAAGAGCTTCCACCTTCATGTGGTTGGCCCTGTTCAGTAGAGAATATGAAATTATTCTCGAAACAGAGAGGAGCTAAATGAATGGCTACGATGCTGGCTTTCTACAACCCAAAACCCTAACTACATGCAATCTCAAAATTAATGACTACCAACCACCTACTGGTTCTTATTTAATAAAAATGAGTCTTTTACATTAAGTAACTACCCAACAACTATCTAATGAGCCTTATTCAAAGAATATGATCTCATACATGAATATACAAACTCCTCAGTATACCAAATTGGAGAAGTTAGGTAAGAGTACCTTGACACAATGGAAGCACACTACCATATCTTTGTGACGAATATGCCACAATGTTACATAACTTCCCAGTCCTTTTATTCTGCTATGTGGAAAGACTGTAGTCCATAAAGTAAGTTTCATAGACACTAGCACTTGAGACTTAGAGTACAGTCTTTTGTGCCACCTTAATAGGCACCCACTAGCCTATAGGTCCACTTGAATAATGATTGACTCCGCCGCTTAATACAATGACTCTAATACAATGGATTTATTACAAGGGCTCTATTCCCTTAGGCTACTCTGCTGCTAATACAATGGGAAGAGCATACTGGGGTTCTCAGTTATATATATATGTAATTATTCTACATATTTCCACAATAGAGATAGAATATATTGATTTCCTGCAGTATGAAAATTTTTATTTGAAAAATGTTATTTTTTTAAAATGTAATGGGTAGTCGCTTAACCAACGCTCTAATCCGACAAAAGTATGGTAATATCCAATGGTTTTGCAATACTACCGACGGCTCGGAACGTCGGTTTCCTTTTTTTGTATGGCATACACGTCGCTTAACCGACGCCCAATATGACGACCGTATGGTAATATCAAACGGTTTTGCAATACGACCAACAGCTCGGAACGTCGGATTCCTTTTTTTTTGTATGGCATACACGTCGCATAACCAACGACATAATCCGACATTTTTATAGTAAATACATCGCTTAACCGACGACTAAACCGACACATAATCGATGGTGAAAGATGGTAATCCGACTACCTGTGAAGCTGGAGGAAGTCGGTTAACTGACGTGTTTTCTAGTCGAATATCCGACGTCTTGAACTACGTCAGATTTTTGCCGATATCCCACCGACGATAAAAAAACACTAGAATTGTCGGATAGTCGACCATAGGTTGTAGCAAATTCGACTTTTTTGCCGTCAGATTTTGGGTCAAAAAAATTTAGTGAGAAGATCATCAACATAAAGAAAAATAATTAGAGAATTACCTTTAACATGTTTTAGATACACATTCGGATCAAATTTGCATCTTTTGAAATTCTGAGAAAAAAGGAAGGAGTCCATCTTTGCATACCAAGCTCTTGGGGCCTGTTTCAATCCATACAAAGATTTCTTCAATCTGCAAACTAATGATGGATCTGATATGTATCCTTCTGTCTGCTTCATATATATTTCTTCATTTAGATCTCTATGTATAAAAGCACTCTTCACATCCATATGGTGCACTTCCTAGTGCTTGGATGCAGAAATAGCCAAAACTAGGCAGATGGAATCCATCTTTGCAACCGGTGCAAAAGTCTTAGTGTAGTCCACTCCTTGGACTTGGGAGAAAACTTTTGCCACCAGCCTAGATTTGTATTTGTTGATAGAGCCATCAACGTCAATCTTCGTGTGGTATACCCATTTACATTGGACTAATTTTCTTCCAAGTGGAAGAGAAACTAGCTCCCATGTAGCATTCTTTTGAAGAGAATTGTACTATTCATCCATGGTGGTTTGCCATCTTGGATCTGGATGGGAATGATAATATGATTTAGGATCTGAACCTATCATCAAAAAGAATTTCTCATATAGAAAATGATTAGATAAATCAAGAGCCATACCTTCTCTTTGAAAGTTTGCACGAGTCCTCCTTGGATCAGCAGGATTTCCAATGTTTGGACCAGCAGAATTGAGTGTATTTTGGGCCTACTTTGGCAAGTGTGGAGGCACAACTAGATCATCTTCTGAACCTGATATATCATGTTCATCAAATTCTGATAAAATATCAGAAATATCAAAACCAATACTTTCATCATCTTCTTCAAATTCTTCTTCTGGTGGAGGCAGTGAATCGACAGTTTCTTCCTTGATTAGCTCTAGAGTTTGAAGCGGTTCTTCAAACTTGACACTTCTCTCAATGAATATATTTTTGGTTCTAATATCCATGAGTTTATATCCCTTTGATTCTTCATCATATACCAATAGGATGCATTCAACACTTTGTGGATCCAAAGATCTTCTCTTTTTAGACGGAATTCTAGCCCAAGCGGTTGAGCCAAAAAACCTTAAATTGGACACATAAGGTTTGTGACTTGTGTAAGCTTCGAAAGGTGTAACATCAGTCAAAGATGAATGTGGAACCTTGTTTTGAATGTATGCAGAAAAATTCATGGCCTCAACCCAAAGGTTTTCAGCTAAACCTTTTGATTCAATCATACAGGTTGCCATCTCTTTCAGTGATCTGTTCTTCCTTTCCGCTACACCGTTCATCTGAGGTGTGTAGGGAACTGTGTGCTGGATCTGAATTTCATTTTCAGCACAAAGTTGCAGCAGCTATGATTTGATATATTCACCTCCATTATCAGATCTAAGAGCTTTGATCTTCCTTTCAGTAGCAGTCTCAACATAAGCCTTAAAAAACTTGAATTTTTCTAGTACTTCCGACTTGTTTTTGAGGAAGAAAACCCATGTAAATCTGGAGAAGTCGTCGATGAATGTCAGAACATAACTTGATCCATTCATGGATGTCTGTGGCAGTGGACCATTGATATCAGAATGTATCATCCCCAAAATAGTAGAAGCTCTGCTAGCTTTGCCTCGGTCAAATTTATGCTCGGGGTGCTTCCCAATGATGCAACCTTTGCATATTCCCTTCGAGGATTTGATCATCGGAAGGACATCAACCATGGATTTTTTCTGGAGCAGCTGAAAATATTTATAATTTAGGTGTCCAAACCTCTCATTCCAAATCCTACTAACCTCATTGTCATGTGTGAGAAGAGCAGTGGGCTTGTGTTGTGGAAGAAAGTGAGAAAAATCATAAGCTTTTGCGGTGTGATTTGTTTTTCCAACCACAATAAGTTTTCCACTTTGAATATCAGAAATTTCAACTTTGTTAGGGCAGAATACAACTTTCTTTGGTGTACCAATGTGAGTCATCTGATAAATGGAAAGAAGATTCGAAGCTAAGGAAGGAACATAGAGAACATTGTGAAAACTGCCATGCTCTAAATGAATGGTACCTTTGCCCTTTGATGAAATATGAGAGTCATCCCCCATGTGGATGGGAATGGTTCTTGATGGATCATAATCTGATAGAGAATCTTTATTTGCAGCCATGTGGTTCAAAGCTCCAGAATCAATGAAAAGAGTGGAGGAATTCGAAATTGTTTCCATGAGTGCATGACCTCTTTCGGGATGATCATTTTTGTCCTTCTTCCTTGCACCGTCAGGAAGGGTTATGTTGTTTTTATCCAAGAGAAGTGCCATCTGATCTATTGTCTTCTTCATGCATGAGCTTTCAGGATGATAGCCTCTGCTGCAATAAGAACATTTTGACTTCTCTTTGGTCTCTTTTCCTTTTTGCTTGTTTCTTGAACCGGATGGCTCATCCGCTTGCTTGCTTTTCTCTCTTTGCTTGGATGGATCAAACTTTGGCTTCTCTTTCTTTTGCTTCCCTTTTCCATTCGTAGCTTTGGATCCTCCAGCAAATAATGCTTGGTCTTTGGAGCATATTGTTATTTTTTCATCATTTAATTCAATAGATCTAGGATCTTAACTGAAAGAACAACATGTACAGCATATCAAGCATAAGAGACAAGAGACAAGAGACACAAAACATTTCACCGGGGAAAACCAAGAAGGTGAAAAACCCCAAAACTTCCTCAGAGATAGAATAAGCATCAATACAAGGATCACCATGATCAATCCCAAGAGATAGATATCTTCAGAAGCATGCTCCTCCTCCACTTGTGCGCACTCATCCTCTCTCTCACTAATGCAAAGTGAGTGAATGAGAGAGATGTGTAAAAAGAGAGAGACACACACTCTATTTATACACTAACTTTCACTTGACCTTTACTCAACTAGGTCGGCCTCAACTTAACCACTTAACATAATGCTGATTGGGCTGAACCCTACTAGGGTGGTCTAATAACCCTTTGACCCACATGACTCATACAGGGCTGACCCCATCAAGGTGGTCTAATAACCCATCAAGTATAAGTTACGACACTTATAATATAACTTGTGACACATGCAAGTACAACTGACGCCACTTCTAATCGAAAGAATAATACATCTCCATTGGGGATACAATAAAGTACAAATACAATATACAAGTGAATATCTTTCAAAGTTACAAATACATCAACACATATGGCTCCCGTTTCAATGAGTTTATCATGCTCCTTCCTCACGGATTCAATGAAGGCACTTAAAGTAGGCATTTTCCAATTCGGAATTGTGAGCTTTCCGGAATTGAATGTAGAGACAAATACCGAATAATATTTTCCAAGTTTTGAAAGAATAGAAAGAATCAATTGTTTATCATCTTTTAAAACTCCACTTTGCTTCAATAGCAATACCAAGTGCTTGAATTTGGTGAAGAAATCATTGATGGTATCGAAATTATCAGGATTCAAGGCAATCAATTCATTTTTCAATTGAAAAGACCACATGTCATCTTGCTTTCCAAAAAGCTTTTTGAGTTGCTCCCATACTGCCTTTGGAGTAGTCAATCCACTGAGGTGAAAGTGAAGATCCTTGGAAATATTGAGGCAAAGAAGACCATATGCTTCATCCAATTTGTTGAAGTGCTTGGATTTCTCAATGAGTGTATTTGGCTCAACTTCGAGGCCTGTGGTGACTCTGTAGTACTCTATTGAGTGCAATGTTGGTGTTTATTATGTGTTAAATAATTTCAATATTTAAATTGTCAACCCGAGGAGGGAGCTTATGAGATGCAATCACTATATGTGCAGGATTGAAGGCTAACATGCAACTATATGACTTTAAACTACTTGCATGACTTTCATAAAATTCTATCTATGCAAAACAGGAAACTGATTAACCAATGAAGCAAATAGAAAACTTAATAAAGATGTTTAATTGAACTGTATTTGATTATGGAAACAAGTAGAAAACTTGATAAAGATATTTTGATTATGGAAACAAGTAGAAAACTTGATAAAGATATTTATTATTAATCCAAATCTTAAACCATGAACATCTTCATTATTTGTATGAATGGAAACTAATCCTATGATAATTAGATGAAACTATCAAAAACTAAAACAACTTAAGAAATGGAATTATTAACTATTACTTGGAAGACAAACTATCTAGAAACAAGACTAATAAATTCTGAATAGTAACTAATTAGCAGATCAGATCGAAGAACTGAAGTTTGGAAGAAGGTTGAGAAGAAAGTTTCATGAAGAAAGTAGGAGAAAGGAGGGAATAATAACAAGACTTAATTAAGAACTTTAAGTAACATGAAATAAACTTTAAATTACTTCTAAAACTGTTAAGGAGGAGTAAGAAGAATGATGATTGAGAGGTAGAAGAAATTAGATTTTGAAGAAGGCCTAAAACAATGCAGAACGTAAACAGGTCCGAATGACAATCCAAATGCCTGTCTGAATGGCAGTCCGAATGGAGGAAAATGAGTCAAAGTTAGGAAAAAGGAAGAACTAACAAGAAGCTAATTACTCTAATCATTATCTAAGAGAGGAACTATTTCTATTGGAGCAAAATGATGGAAGATAGAAGTCACCTACAACGATAGAGGAATGATTTCTATGAGAAGTAGGAAGAAGGTTAAGATGGAAGAAGGGAGAATTAACCTACAACAAAATAGGAAGAGAAACTAACAGAAGAGAAGAGAAGAGAACTAACTAAGGAAGAATTTGGAAGCAATTTTGAACTACAATGATGGAAGAAGAACTAGGAACAAATTGCAAACTAGCAAATTGTTGGTCGACCATTTCCTAATTTAGAAGAAGAGAGATTATATTAACAGCAAAATATTAATTACAGAGGAATGAGGATGACCTACACAGGAAAAATGAAGTTAATTACACGCACAGGAAAATAAACTAGTTAATTGCAGAAAAGAAATGCAGAAGAAGATAAAAAAAACTCTGGTTGATGAGGGGCCCTTCCCAACAATCATAGGGGAAACTAAATCATCTAAATGACTGTCAGCAGAGCATCAACTAACTACCACTTCCATTAACTGAGAAAATTATAGTGTTTACAAAGAACAACCTATCTATCTCTGTCTATCTCCGTATGGATCCTCTATGTCTGTTGCGTTTCTCCAAAGGAGGCATCTATTTATAAGTTACAAATGGTGAGAGGGTCGACAGAGTCGACCTCTCTAATAATAAAAGTGTTTAAATGATTATAACTGTTGGTTTAATTGATACATGCCAATGCAAGGAGCGTTCTTCAGACTTTGATGGATTTGATTCCTTCATAGGGCACATACAACGTCGATCTACCCAGCTCCTTGGCGTCAATCCCATCCAATGCGAACAACTGAGCATTTGTTTCCTCAAAATGTGAGCAAAAGCACATGCTAGAGCGTCGATGTGGGCACAAGAGTTAAGTTGGAAGATTGAGCATGTGCGTGGGAGTTATGTCAGCCAACTGAATGTGAACAGGATGGACTCCTTCCAGAATGACAACGTGCAAGAGCGTGAACAGGTGCGAATGAACCTCGGCCAAACGAGCAGAAGAATCGGAGTGTGGGGGTGTTGACATGGATGAGAAGTGTGCTGTCGAGCTTGGACAGCCTGGGGACGAATCTTCTAGAACCAAAGTTCCTTAACCGTGCCCAATGCGTGGCAAACATAACCCACATGCCCTTTTTTGCATTTAACGGTCTGAGATGTGTCAACCATGGATTTCACAGGCTGAACGAAGGGTTGAATGATGAGTTGAACACGTTTTAACTTAACACATAAGCACACGGTTTGAATGAAGGGTCATTTGAGAAACGTAGCCTGCAAATTAAAACATAAATACCAATTATGCTCATAAAATGTCACTTTAACATAAATAAATCATGATATAATGAAATATCAACAAGATTTGCATAGTAAGTAAATATGTGCATACCTGGACTGTTTGATGGGATGAATGGAAAATAAAACAATTTACTATAGCAAAAATGATAGAAATAATGCTATTTCGAGTAGATTAGATGATCAAAAATGGTGACAAAATGGACATCAACACGCAACATAATCTCCATGTCATTCTTCCATTGAAAATAATTGAAGGGAGTGAGAAGTTTTAAAGAAGGAGTTATAAAACCTGCAAATCACAAGAAAATAAGAACTATAAGGTCAAACAATCTGCCCTTTTAGAGTTGCATCACACCCGGCATAGGAGATCAAGAAAGCTTGAAGATCCAATGATTCAAGTCCAGGAATTCTGTGGAAAACTCAAGCTTTTAGAGTGGATTGGAGAGAAATTTCATCCTTGCATGCACATGGACGAATGCACATGAGATTTTGCATGCCGTTGTGTATTATTTTGAGCAAATTCACTCAATTCTTCATGCAGAACACCTGTAGAAGAGAAATCTTGTCCCTGCCATGGGTCTGATACCATGTAAAATTATTCATAGCAGATCTATTGAACAAGTAAATCAATCACAATGATGTAAAACAAATTGGATTAAAAACTGTGCAAGAGAGATGCATCAGTGCTCTATAACTCAGAATAGTGAAAATACAATACAATACTGTCACAATGGATGAGCAAATTGAATTAACCAAGGAGTTTATTCGAATTTACTGCATGGAATAGCTTGGATCCAACTAGGAGTCTCATCATCATATCAGTGGAGTCATCAATGCACAAGTAACGGTGAACCAAGTGTCAAACTGAGTTTAACGGAGTGTGGTAGGTGTAACTGGCACATGTAGGCACTAACTAAATGAAGGAGGCTCAGTGGAGGGCACATGAGGAGCTAACTGGAGTCAGAATAGGAAGTCTAGTCTCAGTGGAGGTCCATCGGAGTGATAAAATTAGTTGAGAGTCAGTCTAGCCTCAAATCAAGGAAAGAACCCAGCTAACTGAAGTGAATTGGAGTGGTAGGTGAGAAAAAGGCACCCTTGTTAAGTGGTAGGTGCATGTTGGGCACACTAAGCACTAGGAGGGATAAAACTGAGTGGAAGGAAGCTCCCGGGTACTGGCAGACTGGGGACTAGGTGCTGGAGGCATAAAGATGGTGATTGGGCTACATGCGGATGCATGCAAATGCATGCATGCATGCAAAGTATATAACTGAATCATGAGATATCCTAACATATAATTCCTCTTATGTTGCCTCTCGGGAAGCCATATCAGTGGAAATTTTAATTTCAGCCCCAACCATCGTGGCCCACAATTTTCCATACATTTAACATACTCAGGCACCCGAGATAGAGACTTCTTGAACTTATCAAAATAGTAAGGGTATTTTCCTCTCAAATATGGAGAAGATGCTTGCCAGCTATGCTTACTGCCTTCCAGGGCATAAGGATGTTGTTGAGAGATCATTCGAGCACAAGTAGAGATGACTCTCTGTTGTAAAGCTACCAACTGATGAGCTTTTATAGGAGATCAAAGGTACCTTTCATGTTTTTCAATAAGGGCCATAGGGGACTGAGGTTCACTTCCAATCCAGAGAGTGGATTTGTCCTTGTTCTTCTGAATGGTCTGGAAAGCATTCCACCATTGCATCTGATTGGTGACAAAAGAGGTGAAATCCATCAAGTGAATGTATCCTAGATAAGGAATAGGGTTAGAACGAAAATCCATGAAGCATGGCATCTCATGTAGATACAATTCACACAATAAATTCTGCTCACTGAAATCACTCTACAAGGAGGCCTCCAGAAATTGAGGAGTGGTCATAATCTGATAAGTTCTCCCTTCCTTCAAAGCTCTCAATTTGAACAAATTAATCTATTCATAGAGGAAAATAGAATAAGAAGGAGATGGGGGTCTATAGCTCAACAAATTCTGAGCTAAAGTGTACATTTGATCTTTATCCTTCTGCATAGACTTGGATTTTCTCAGCTCTCTTAATTATTCTTTCCCATTGAAGTTTTTGAAAAATCAATTCTTCTTCCCATCTCTCTCTAAGTTATTTAATGGTATTTATATGCTCATAAAGAGGGACCATCCCTTCCTTACACAGGTCAGCATGATTTCTCCATTTACTTACTTCAAGCTTCATAAATGAAAGCTCTTCTATCAATTCCTGCATTCTTTTGTCCCTATATCTTCCTCATCCTCGATGTCTAACTCAATGAACTCTTATGGCTCTTTCATTTTTTATTTATCATCAGGTTTCTCTGTCAAGGCTTGATCTCGGGACACCAGAACCTGTGTTTCATCATTTATCTTTATATCCATTAGCTCAGAGACTTGTACAGCAACACCAACAAATTCTATATGTACTGTTGGTTCTTGTGTTTCAACAGTTTCTTTTCCACTCACTGGATCGGGAACTTGCACAGCAACATCAACAAATTCTATATGTATTGTTGGTTCTTGTGTTTCAGAAGTTTCTTCTCCATCCATTGGCTCTAGAACTTGCATAGCAGCATCAACAAATTCTATATGTACTGTTGGTTCTTGTGGTTCAGCAGCTTTCTCTTCTAATGCCACAGTCTCAGCAAATCCTTCATGACCCAGCACGTCAGGAGACTTAACAATCTCCTTATGTTCCATTGTTTCAGCACTGTCCTCTTTCCCAATCACCAATTCAGTAAACTCAATGATTTCTTGGTATGCCACTGTTTCGGCCACTTGTTCTTGGACTGGTGGTTCTTCTATTTCAGCATCCAATTCCTATCTTGATTGACCCAATTTCCAGGCCAAAGGCTCCATAAGTGTAACTTTAAATCCTGAATTTTTGAAAATGTCCCCACATCCGGGGCACACATATTCCTCATGCTCCAAATTCTCTGCTTTAGGAGACAAGTTCTCCACTTGGTCAGCTGCATCAACTAACGTGCTTAATCTCTGTATTGCCTGTTTCCTTAACACTTCTTTCAACTCCTGTAACTCCTTCCTAAGCACGTCTACATCCTGTTTCAGCAAATCATTTTCAAAGAGAAGGGTTTCCATTTGGATTCTCTCTTCTTCTGCAACAGGTTCTTGTGGATCGACATATTTTGGTAAGGATTTTGAGCTACCCCCTGTTTCTTGTGTTACAGGGGATGATCAAGGCTTTAAGATTGGAATTTCAATATCTGCCTCAACTCTCTTTAATGCCTCTGCTACATAAGTGGCTCTGGTCCTCGCTCTCTTTGATGGAGTGCTTGAATGCTTCTGGGTGATAGTCATCTTCTTCCTTCCTTTTGATGTAGAGGGTGTAAGTTTTTCTGGGAGAATTATAGACCCCCTCTTCTTCCTTTTTGATGTAGAGGGTATGGGTTCTTCTGGAAGAATTTCGATCTCTACTGGGAAAAATAAGGAAATCATACTTTGATACTGATTCCTCCCCTTCAGCATGCAGTTCCTCTTCCTGAATTATGCCCCCTTTCTCAGCAAAGGACTCAATCTCATGAATTTCCACAGTCATATTTTCAATTTCCTCCCTTTTCTCTTCTACATTGGCCTCTGCTTGTTGGGATGGGTTTTCAGCAGGCTCTAGGGGGTTTAAATTTTGCAAATTTTCTGTAGTTTCAGCTTCCCCCAAAGTCATTTCCTGGGAATTACCAACTTCCTCAGGGTCTCCATTATCCACCCTAACTAAATTGGACAAGATCTGCGTGTCATCTTCCCCACTGCTACCCTCTCCTTCTTCTATAGGAACCGAGTCTACCTTGACCCCGGCAAGAAATTGTTCCTAGGGTTGATTCCTTCTCTCCAGGGCTCTTAGTAATAGCAGTTTGATGAGTCCATGATTGGTAATGGAGGCCTGAGGATGGAGAGACCCTCGGGCATAATGAGCCATGTTTTGTAAAGTTCTTAGAAGAAAATAGGGAATATTGATTAATGCATTGTGACGTAGGTGGGAGAGTAGCAAAAAATTGTAAGTATAAACAACTTTGTACCTACCTTCACATGTAATGCATTTCTTCAAGAATATGGCCACCTGGTCCCAAGGAGGAGGTAGGATTTCCAATGTGGTGCCGCGTTGTCTTGGCTGAATGGCTTCCCCTACTGCAGGGAAATATTCGACTGCATTCAGGTTGGGATTCTTCCGGTCGAACCATTTTCTCCCAGTTCTTGGCAGTCCCGTGACTTCTGCTATCACCTGCTTCAAAACGTTGACCCTTAAACCCTTGAATGTGTCATGATCTTCTCTTAAATTCATAGCAAACTATAGGGCTATTTCCCCATTAAATCCACTCAACCTTTCAAAGTATGTAGTCCATCCGACCTCCTCAAAAATTATGAAGACCCCTCTATTTCTGTGAAGGTCATCCATTGATTCTGGCTCATGGCGAAAAACAGAACTTCCATACTTCCTTATCTTTGATAATCTCCAATGAGATCAGCGAAAACTTTCCAAATTCAGACGCTGGAGTTGCAGCATGCAGTGACAGTGTCGAATAGTGGAGAGTTCATTGAGTATGTTAGAAAGTTGGTGCATTATTGAATAAGCTCGTGCTAGAGAGTTTTCTCGTGAATTGGGCAAGGTGGCGGTGGTAAAAAAAATGGATTGGGTGGTGATATGGACAAGTTAGTTAAGAGTCGCTGACATGGATGTACAAAACAAGATATAATCATGATTATTCTACCACTTTATGCCTAGTCAGACTTATGATTAGAACCTGTACCTACATACTTACCGTGATGAATCGTCATTCTCCTTAGTGGCCTTCTTTGGTTTTCAAATTAGTTGATGAAGACAAACTTTTCACACGCGGATTCATAAAGTCGGTTGGCCCATATCCCAAAGTGTGTCCATGTTAGCTTCAATTATATGAATAAGTGGACATTTAGCGGGTCACAACTCCATTATTTTTTTTGAAAATTGTAATAGGCATTCTAAATGAGAGAATTGACAGTGTTCCAGTGGAGAATTGGTGTAGTTTTGGCAAGAAGCGGAAGAGTCGGTAAAACTTTAACCGAAGATATGGTGGAGTTTTAGTAGAAAGCGAACAAAGTACAGCCTCCAACAGAAATGCGAATAAAGTTTGGCCAAAAAGCAGGAAGTTTGATGGAGCTGTTGATGTATATGTAACTTCGGAGTGTATTTCACATATATGTATATTGTATTCCTATAGAGATGGTATTATTCCTCTATAAGGAAGTGTCGTCACTTATATTGTAAGTGTCATAACTTATACTTGATGGGTTATTAGACCACCTTATTTGGGGTCGGCTCTGTATAAGTCATGTGGGTCAAAGGGTTATTAGACCACCCTATTGGGGGTCGGCCATGTGGGTCAAAGGGTTATTAGACCACCCTATTGGGGGTCGGCCCACTCAACATTATGTTATGTGGTTAAGTTCGAGCCTACATGAGTTAGGTAAAAAGGCAAGTCAAGTCAAGTATAAATAGAGTGCGGGAGGCACTCTATTTGCTCACTCACTTCTCACACATGCACTCAAGGAGGAGTGGTGCACTCATGGAGGAGGAGGATCTGCTGCTAGGTTATGGCTATCTCTCTTGGTTGCTTGTATCATTGCTCTATCTATCTCTGAGGAAGTTATTGGGGTTTTTCACCTTTATGGTTTTCCCCAAGTAAATCTTTGTGTCTCTTGTGTGCTTGCATTATTGTCTCCATGATTGATATGATGTAGATATGCTGTACATGTTGTTCTCTCAGTTAAGATCCTAGATCATATTGAAGTAAATTCTGAAAATCTAACATGGTATCAGAGCTAGCCTGAAAGAAGGCATGATATGGCATGTATGACACTTGTTGCACTTACGATGCTAGGGCTTGATATAGCAAAAACCAGCCATCGTAGCACTTTCGCTATAAATCCGTTTTGGCGAATATTTCGGATCTGAAATTGTTACAGGACGAAGCTAAAATCTCCAGGTACCTTGTGTCCAAAGGAAAACCTCTAATTCATTGTACTTTGTGATTTATGATCTGTACAATATAGGGTTTCTGCCTCTTCCAGATCTGAGTCAAAATCAGGTGACCTTGGGAAAAAGGTCATAACTTGGGCTAGGAAGCTCCAAATGAAATTTAGTGAAAAGTGACAGGTAGTAAACAGACTGTACTATCTCATAAAACTTTTTCAGAGGCCGAAGTTGAACCAGTGACACGTGGCACTCCGTACAAGTGCACTCTCCTGTATTATCCCATAAACAGGTCATGTTGCAACATTTGGCATAACTCTTTCTCAGAGAGTCCAATTGAGGTCAGACCTATCAGGATGGAAAGGTAACAGGCCGAGCTATTTCAGAAAACTTTTTCAGAGGCCGAAGTTAAAACAGTGACATGTGGCACGCCGTACAAGTTCGCTCTCCTGTTTTATCCCAAAACAGGTCACATTGCGACATTTGGAATAACTCTCTCTCAAAGAATCCAATTGAGGTCAGACCTATCAGGATGGAAAGATAATAGGTCAAGCTATCTCAAAAAACTTTTTCAGACCCTGTGGATCAAAAATTTCAGAGTTACACCAGAAACAATCAGGTACATATTTCTGTCAAAACAGAATTATTTTTTGGTACCTTCATTCATGGCTTCCGGAATTTAGGGCTTTGGAGAAAGTTGGAATTTTTGTAATCGGAGACCACGGCTGGATGCTACTCATCAAAATAGAAATTTAGAGACCAAGATCAGAATTTTTGGTTGGGAAGAAGGCCGTCTTGATTAGACCCTAGTTCGGGACTTTGATCAGAAAAGTGGAAAATTAGGGCTTCTGTAAAAATGGGAATTTTTGAAATCTGTGAACACGGCTGGAAGCTCCTCAGAAAAATAGAAGCTTAGAGCTTTGGTTCAAACCTTTTGATTGGGCAGAAGAGTGGGCTTCATCAAACCCCAGTTCAGGGTCACGTCCAGTGAATCCAGAAGTTTCAAAAGCAAAATTGAGGAGTGAAACTTTGCAGTTTTCAAATCCTGAATATACCAACTTGATCAGCTCATCAAGGCACATATTTCTATCCTGTCAGAAGTTTGAAATTCAAAGTTTGAATTTTTGGGGTTTCTCTGACAAACCCATATCCAGCTCAAGGTCCAGTTCTTTCAAATCAAGTGGATTGGGTTAATCCTAGAAGAAGATGGATTGATCACCTGCATAAGTGAAGAAGTTCCTGTTTCAGAGGGAGATGAGGCTAAGGCTTTACATAAGGAGATTACAAGCGATCTCGACAGGTATGACTCATCGAGGTATGTTTCGATATTTTTCCATGATTAAGTTTATGGTATGTTTGTCTTCATGTTATTACGGTTAGTACAATCTTGATTTTAGGTTTGCTGTATCACCTTAAGAAAACTATGAATGCACGATAGAAAATATTCATTGATTAGGGTATTGACACTTATGATTGTACTAATGCATTATGGTGTTGTATGAGGTTTATGTTGTCTACTAACATGAAAGGTACACCAAGAAAGACAAATCATGTTCTAGTCCAAGAACATATGATCATGATAACATGAGGACAAAGATTCATCCATTGTCATGGATCTCATAGAAGATCCATTTACGAGGTATGTATAACTTGGTTTTGTAATAGTTAACCTATGAGATATACAGGTTACTAGCACAAGTCATTGAAGAAGAACAAGAAGACATCATGTGAGTATGTTAGACATAAATAGCTAGCATGCTAATCCAGGTATGTTTTTTCCTATATCAAGATAGAATCCTACCTTGTGTTAAGATCTTATACTATTGTTGATAATGATTATTCATGAAGTCATAGGTTTGAATAATCATGGTTGTATGCATATTATGTTTCTTACCATAATTGATGATATGACTAACCAGAAGAATCATGAAGGTATAGGTTTGAATAATCACAGGTTTTATGCATATTATATCTCTTATCTTGTTTGATGATTCAACTAACCTGAAGAGTCATAGGTTTGAGTAATTACAGGTTTAGACATGTTATGTTTCTTATGATTTGACTAACCATAAGAATCCTACATAAACCTTGAATGCTAATGCTTATTATTTCTGTTTGAAATGATCATGACTATACATGCTTGAGATTATTTTATATGAGTTCACAAGGATAACAAAATCATGATACTAACAAGCATGCATAGGGACCAAGGATGAATATGAGTTCAAGAACAGGTAATCCAGGAAGCAAAGATCAAGAGGGAGTACACTCCAGTGGTTTATGCAAGGATGCAGATATTCAGAGGAAGTTGACCATATATCTACATTCCACAACAGAAAGGTGTAGAAGAAGCTACTGCAGATTAGGACTCCAACAGCTCCTGCAAGAAAGCAAAGACTCAGAGGGAGTCCACCCAACGAACAAACAAAGATAAGTATTTTAATTATCATTTCTTGCATATGTGTTTGTTTAAATAAAATTGTTCAATGATGTATATGCTCATGTTCCTAGACTTAGGATATGTATTGTGCATATTAGAATAGTTGCATTGATGAACAGTATACTACTAATATACATGGGTAAGTGGCCTATGGCACTGTACAACATTCCATTTCTACTTATCTAGAATGAAACCTCTTTGCTGACATGTTGGGAGTTGTGCACACTCTTAACAATGTTCTGGTAGAGATCGGAAGGCATCTAGAAAGTTACGGGATATGGATAAATGTTGTATTGAAGCATTGGCTAAGATAATTGCATGACTGTATGACATATTTCTTTATGTGTAAGAATTTGTTCTGAAAACTATGAGATGTTTTCTAATCATGCAATTTAACTTGTTGTGTAGGAAAGATCGTATATCTTCACCTACAAAAAGACTACAACATTTGTTCCAGCAACAAAGATATCTATTGAAGATATTGAAGTTCCCAGGATCTGGGATGAAGAAATGGAATGCCATGATCCGTCGATCATGAAGAATGATGTTTGGGATGCGATCCCAAGAGCTAAAGGGAAGTCTGTTGTGACTTCCAAATAGAACTATCAGATCAAGCATGTTGCAGATGGAAGCATTGAGAAATACAAAAGTGATGAAATAGAAGATGCACCAGGTGGATTATGGGCTCAGGTATGAGGAGAATAAAAAGTTTAACCTGCAGGGTTATGTTGATTCAGATTGGGCTGGCAGTGCTGCAGATAGGAAGAGCACATCTGGGTGTTGCTTCAGTATGGGATTAGGTGTGATCTCTTGGTTTAGCAGGAAGCAGTCCTGCGTAGCACTGAGTACAGCTGAGGCAGAGTATGTTGCATCCTGTTCAGCTAGTTGTGAGGCAGTATGGCTACGGAAGCTACTGTCTGAGTTATTTGATCTCCCGTCGGAGGCTACTGGTATCTTCTGTGATAACTAGAGTTGTGTGAAGCTGTCCGAGAACCCAGTGTTTCATGACAGGTCGAAACACATAGAGATCAAATATCACTATATCAGGGATATGGTGCAGAGAGGAGCTGTGAAGCTCCTGTATGTTGCGACGGACGAGCAGATTGCAGATGTGCTGACGAAGCCACTAGCCAGGGTGAAGTTCGAGTACTTCAGAGAGAGGCTTGGCGTTCTTCAGATCGAGGACACTTCGAGGAAGAAATGATGGACACATTTGCTGAAGCCATTCCAAGCATGTTGGAAGGAGGATCCTTCACATGGCTGTGGATGTAAGCACTGGATGATGAGCATCAGGATGATGTTCTGGTTTCTGCTTGGATATGATCAGTTGGATCATTTTTATGTATGTATGTACGCATCATGTTGGATGCTGGATATGATCAGTTGGATCATTTATGTATGTATGCATCATGTCGGATGCTTGGACCATGTATCTGTATATGTATCAGGTGGATACATTGTATGATCAGGTGGATCATGTATGATGATATGTATCAGGTAGATACTTGGTATGCATCAGGTAGATGCATTGATGATCAGGAGGATCATGTATGATGATATGTACCATGTATTTGTATCAGGTGGATACATTGATGATCAGGAGGATCATGTATGATGATATGTATCAGGTAGATACTTGGTATGCATCAGGTAGATGCATTGATGATCAGGAGGATCATGTATGATGATATGTATCATGTATTTGTATCAGGTGGATACATTGATGATCAGGAGGATCATGTATGATGATATGTATCAGATAGATACTTGGTATGCATCAGGTAGATGCATTGATGATCAGGTGGATCATGCAGCAGGATGTTGCAGTGATGATCAGGATGATCATAGATGACGAGCTTCAGGATGTTGCTCCAGATTACATGCAGCAGGATGTTGCAGTGATGATCAGGATGATCATAGATGATGAGCTTCAGGATGTTGCTCCATATGACATGCAGCAGGATGTTGCAGTGATGATGATCAGGATGATCATGGATACATCAGGATGATGTATGGTGAGTATCAGGTTGATACTCTGTGGCCGTGGATCAGGTTGTGCAGATGAGCATGTAATCCGGTGCCCTGGGAGATTTGTAGATGGTCTTTCGAGGTTTTTCCTATGGCATGTAATTCGGTGCCCTGGGACATCTGGCAAATGCTCTTTCGAGGTTTTGCTCTGGGAGGACATGTAATTCGGTGCCCTGGGAGATCTGCAGATAGTCTTTCGAGGTTTTGCCTATGGCATGTAATTTGGGGCCCTGGGATATCTGGCAGATGCTCTTTTGAGGTTTTGTCCTATGGCATGTAATTTGTTTCCCTGGGAGATCCAATAGGTTGGGCTGTGTGCCCGTAATCAGTCCTAGGATGCTCTTGCGAGGTTTTGCCATGACCACATGTAATAGCGCCCTGGGAGATTTCAAGTCAGAGTTGTGTACCCGTAACATCCTGAGATGCTCTTGCGAGGTTTTGTGGTGGACCACATGTAATAGCGCCCTAGGAGATTTCAGGTCGGAGTTGTGTACCCGTAACATCCTGAGATGCTCTTGCGAGGTTTTGTGGTGGGGTCACATGTAATGGCGCCCTGGGAGATCCTACAGGTCGGAGTTGTGTACCCGTAACATCCTGGGATGCTCTTTCGAGGTTTTGTGACGCACGTAATAAGTCCTGAGGATTCCACAGTATGGCCAGTGATGACGAAGACCTGCAGATGGTGGGCCTACATCCAGTATGAAAAAGGACTGGCTCTGTAGAACTTCCTATGACGAGTAGATTCAGAGATTGATTGAGATAGCAGCAGCAGTGACGATGATGATGACTCGATGACGATTATCCAGTGACGATGATCCAGAGAAGATGACTTGTGCTAGAAGAACTGTGCTGAGAAATACCTTCCTAGTTAAGAGGGAGTGTTGATGTATATGTAACTTCGGAGTGTATTTCACATATATGTATATTGTATTCCTATAGAGATGGTATTATTCCTCTATAAGGAAGTGTCGTCACTTATATTGTAAGTGTCATAACTTATACTTGATGGGTTATTAGACCACCTTATTTGGGGTCGGCTCTGTATAAGTCATGTGGGTCAAAGGGTTATTAGACCACCCTATTGGGGGTCGGCCATGTGGGTCAAAGGGTTATTAGACCACCCTATTGGGGGTCGGCCCACTCAACATTATGTTATGTGGTTAAGTTCGAGCCTACATGAGTTAGGTAAAAAGGCAAGTCAAGTCAAGTATAAATAGAGTGCGGGAGGCACTCTATTTGCTCACTCACTTCTCACACATGCACTCAAGGAGGAGTGGTGCACTCATGGAGGAGGAGGATCTGCTGCTAGGTTATGGCTATCTCTCTTGGTTGCTTGTATCATTGCTCTATCTATCTCTGAGGAAGTTATTGGGGTTTTTCACCTTTATGGTTTTCCCCAAGTAAATCTTTGTGTCTCTTGTGTGCTTGCATTATTGTCTCCATGATTGATATGCTGTAGATATGCTGTACATGTTGTTCTCTCAGTTAAGATCCTAGATCATATTGAAGTAAATTCTGAAAATCTAACAGGAGCTTTGGCAGAAAGCGGAAAAATAGCGGTGTTTCAGCAAAAAGTGGAGAAAATGGCGAAGTTTTAGCAAAGCGGGGAAAATGGTGGAGTTTCAGCAGAAAGCGGGGAAAATGGTGGAGTTTCAGCAGAAAGCGAGGAAAATAGCAGAGCTTGCAGCAGTGATTTTCTCCGATCCTTGACTTATCCAGTAGGCACAGAGGACTTCTCATGATTTCATAGTCGATTGGCCCACTACGATTGTCCCATTCCCATCGGGTCTTTCGCATCTCATCCCTGCACACCATTTTCTAAAAGAAACAATTAAATATAAAAAAATAAAAACTATGAAGAAATCCATAAACAAAATCCAAAATATAAAATCAAAATGAATTTATTTATTTACAATATTTCTTATAAAAAATACACAGCAAACTTTAAAGTATTGGAGAAATAGGAGGAGACTCATGTTCCTGTACCAATTCACAATTTGGATTAGCTGCAACACTAGAAATGAACACATCCTTTGAAATAGGATTATGATAAATCCGTAGCCGATGACCATTAGCAAATAAAGGTGTCTAATGATCATCGATGGTGGTCAAACAAACGGTTCCATTGTCGAATACCTTGGCTATTCTGTAAGGTCCCAATCATCTTGTACGCAATTTGCCCTTAAAATACCTCTAGAACCGTGAATCATATAGTAACGCCCAGTCTCCTTCGCATAATACTTTCCTTTTTATGAACCTGTCGTGCCATTTGGAGCATTGTTGTTGAATTAATGTTGTCTGGTGTACATCAACTATGCACTTCTTATCCAATTCATTCAACTAATTCAACCTGTTCCTCTGAGCCTCCGTTAAGTCCAGATTTGCTTTTATAGATGTCTTCAAAGTTTTGATCTCAAATTCAATAGGAAAGACATCATTCTTCCCATATACCAATTCATATGGACAAAACCCTGTAGTATTGCACCATGTGGTACGATATGCCCATAATGCTTCTAGAATTCTTTCAGCCCAATCCTTGCAGTGACTCTTCACTGTTTTTGTAAGGATAGATTCAATTACCTTATTCGTGCTTTCCACCTGGCCATTGGCCTGTGCATGATATGGTGAGTTATCCTATGTTGAATATGATATTTCTGCAATAAGGCTTCAATCTTATGGGACAAAAACTATGGTCCTCCATCTGTTACTATTTCCTTGGTTACTCCAAAGTGGGTAAAGATCTCCTCATATAAGAAATCTATCACAGCTTGATCATTGGATCTTACTAGAGCCACAACCTCCACCCACTTGGTCATATAAACTGTGAAAACTAGGATATAAACGTTTTTTTTTAGGGAGGGAGGGTTGATAGGCCCTACAAAATCCAATGCCCATCTATCAAAAGGTTCAACCACTAACTGTGGCTGAAGTGACATTTCATCAAATCTGTTTGGATGGCCCATCCTTTGGTAGTTGTCGCAGGCTTGAACATATTTCTTTGCATCCTGAAACACAGTAGGCCAAAAATATCCCATTCTTAGTACCTTATGACCCGTTCTCTTATCGGAAAAATGCCCCCCCACAAGGCTCATCATGGCATGCTTTAAGGATGCTGTGAATCTCATATTCTCTCACACATTGTCTGATCTCCAAATCTGGTCCTGTGTAAAAGAGATGTCCTTCTATCCAACAGTATCTCACACTCTGCTATATAATCCTTCTTTTTTCTCTTTTTGATAACTGCGCTAGAATATTACCTGCAGCCAAATAATTAGCGATATATGCATACCAGGGGGAGTGTGCTGAGACTGCGAACAAATGTTCATTAGGAAAAAAATATTCGACTAGTGAATTATCATCATTGTTAGTAAGTCGAGAAAGAAGATCAACAACGACATTTTATTTTCCTGGTTTGTCTACAATAGTAATATCAAATTCTTGTAACAACAACAACCATCTAGTCACTTGAGCATTAGTGATAGGTTTATTCATTAAATAATTAATGGCTAAGTGATCCGTATGCACGAAAGTAGAATACCCAGTGATATAGTCTCTGAACTTATTAATGGCAGCAAGGAATTCTTTTTTTGTCACTGTGTAGTTTAGTTCAATATGGGCCGAATTCTTACTAACATAATAGATAGAATATGGAATATGGCCTTCTTGTGTTAGGATATTCCTATACTACATCCTAGTCCTTCCAACATTACATTCAGTCATGCATGCATTTGCATGCAAGCATGCAATTGCATGCATCCCAGTCATCAGTAGCCTTGTCTCCTAGCACCATGTCCCTAGACTGCTAGCCCCAGGAGCTTCTTTTTATTCATTTCAATCCCTCCTAGTCAGTGATGCGCCCTCTTTTCACCTACCACATGTGAAGTGAGCCCTCTCTCACCTACCACCAGTGGCACACTCAGTTAGTTGCTTGTTAACTTACTACACTCATTTAGGTGCTTGTTAATTGACTAATACACGCTGTTAGACATCCAGAGAGACAATTTTATCTGTTATGACTACTGACAGGTTCAGTTACATCCAGTTAACACTAGTAATATTTTGTTAGACTCAGTTACATCTAGTTGACTCAGTTTGACAGCTACAAGTGCATTGATGACACTCCACTACTAATCTAATGATGAGTTCATGCAAGATAATTCGAACTACCTCCTAGGTATTCGAATCCTCTCCATTGTATTACTTATTGTTCATATTATGATTAATGAATTAGTGTGTGATGTTATTCTGCTTCTATCTAAGTTCTACTATATCATAATTCTGCTTCTCTTTTACACTCCATTGTCCACTCTTCTTCTATTTTCCTGCTTAATCTTTCTTGTGAGATATACATCAGCTCTCAGATCTGCTGTGAGGATTTTCACATGGTATTAGAGCATGTTGAGAGTATAGTCTATCTCCATTCCCGAGAGTTTTTTTTTGCAGGTTATTACCAAGATTTTGAGTGCTGCAGCAGTTGCAGCAGTTTTCTACAGTTTTGCAGCAATAGCAGTTGCAAATATTCTCTATTGTTTTTGCATGTCTTCTACAACAGCTTCCATGAATCTGGAAGGAATTCCTCCTCTCTCTCCATTCAACTATGATCAGCGGAAACCAAAGATGATAGCATATTTGAAGAGACATGGTATTTTTTATTATTTTCTTGAAAGAGAGTTCGAATCCTCTGAAGAGGAGAATGATTGGTTAAATGAAGGTGACAGAGCCTATGGAGCAATGTCGACTGCTATGTCTCATTGTATGTTATCCCACTTCCATGATTCTGCTGAATCTCCAAAAGAGTTATGGGCCCATCTGGATGAAAGATTTGGAAAACAAAATGAAGGGATTGGTGCAAACTATTTGGAGAGCAAGCCTAGTGATGCATTCTCCCTCCTTGATGGTCTCTCTGATCATGATTCAATATCAAACATATCTCATAATGAAGTTCTCCAAAAAGAAGAAGAACTTGCAAATTCAACACTCATGTTCTCAATGTCTTCTATTTCGAATTTTGTGCCATCTCACACTCCAGAAACTGAAGAGGTTCTTAAATCCTCTCTTGCACAAGATTATGTTGGTTTTCATAATGATGATCTATTGAATGTTTTGGAGGTTAAATCAGCAATTGGAGGTGATGCATTCGCTCTCCTTGATCACTTACCTCTTATGTACTACTATATGATCATTTGTACATGCTCTCAGAAGTTCAATGAAGATGTAGGGCATTACCATTCGCTTGAGATAATTTCTCATGCATATCATGGTTCATTTGGTTTTGATCTCACCCCTGCTGGTTCAAAGGAGATCTCAAGAAACCATTTATCAAGTCTTGGAGATGATTTGAAGTCCAAGAAACCACTATCATGTGATGGTTCTTTTGGGCATGATCTCACCTATGATGGTTCAAAGGAGATAAAAAAGACTATCTACACATTCATGGATTTGATCCTACCTCAGCTGATTCGAATCACAGGTTCCAGAATCATCCTCATACCTTTGGATTTGTTCTCATTATATTCAGTCTGAAGAGCAAGTACAAGCACATGTCTCCATATTCGCTTGCATCCACTGAAGGAGAACATAAGCACATGTTTTTCGAGCATGAACCACTTCTTTCCAAGAAGAATATACCTCCAGACATATGACCAAGCATCACACCTGCTTGAGTTTGGAGCATTTATTTTTTGGTGTGCCTTATAGTCTCTTTTGAGGGGGGGGGTATTTTTCCCATGAGGTTTTTCCCCATTTCCTTATTTCATAGACTATTCTTTATTATTCATTGTATTGGGTGACCTTTGGTATCAGTTACTAGGGCCCATGATGGATTAAGGGGGGTTGTTAGGATATTCCTATACTCCATCCTAGTCCTTCCAGCATTGCATTCAGACGTGCATGCATTTTTGCATGCAGTCATGCAATTGCATGCATCCAAGTCATTAGTAGCCCTGTCTCCCAGCACCTTGTCTCCAGTTTGTTATCCCTAAGAGCTTATTTTTGTTCAATTCAAGCCCTCCTAGTCAATGATGTGCCCTCTTTTCACCTACCACATGTGAAGTGTGCCCTCTCTCACCTACCACCAATGGCACACTCAATTAGTTGCTTGTTAACTGACTGCAGTTAGTTAGTTGCTTGTTAATTGACTAATACACTCTGTTAGATGTCCAGAGAGACTAGTTTATCTATTCTGACTACTGACAGATTCAGTTACATCCAGTTAAGACTAGTTATATTCTATTAGACTCAGTTACATCTAGTTGACTCAGTTTGATAGTTGCCAGTGCGTTGATGACTCTCCACTACTGCTATGATGATGAGTTCATGAAGGATAATTTGAACTACCACCTAGGTATTCTAATCCTCTCCATTGTATTATTTATTGTTCATATTATGATTAATGAATTAGTGTGTGATGTTATTCTGCTTCTATCTGAGTTCTACTGTATCATAATTTTGTTGCTCTTTTACACTGCATTGTCCACTCTTCTTCTATTTTCCTGCTTAATCTTTCTTGTGAGGTATACATCAGCTCTTATATCTACTGTGAGGATTTTCACATCTTGTTGTCCTAACACTACTCCAATAGCAGTATCTGAAGCATCAAAGGAAATATGAAAAGGCAAGGCCCAGTTAAGCCCTCTTAAAATAGGTGGTGTGGACAACCTTCCTTTAGTTCTGCAAACGCAGTCTGGCATGCATCTGTCCAATTAAATTGTGCATCCTTCATTAACAAAGTGAATAAAGGAGAGGCTAATTTAGAAAAAAATTCTATGAATTGTCTGTAATCACTAGCATGTCCAAGAAAACTAAGTACCTCTTTCTGCATTACAAGAGTGGGAATATTTGCAATTACCTTTATTTTAGTTGGATCTAGCTAGAATCTTGCAGCAGAGATGAAATGCCCAAGAACTATACCCTCACTCATCATCATGTGACAAATTTCAGTACTCATGGATAGTTGGGTCTGTTCACAGCGTTCTAAAACTCTTTCCAAATTTCTTAAGACTTTGTCAAAACTACTACCATACAGAGTAAAATCATCCATGAACATCTCCATGCAATCATTAACCATTTCAGAAAATATTTCGATTACAGCTCGTTGAAATGTAGCTGGTGCATTACATAACCCAAAATGAAGCACCCTATATGCAAAGGTGCCCCAAGTACAAGTGAAAGTGGTTTTATCCTTATCTTCGAGAGCGAGCTGGATTTTATTATATCCGCTAAAACCATCAAGAAATAAAAAGAATCTTTTTCTAGACAAGGTATCCAAAACCTGATTGATAAAGGGTAGAGGGAAATGGTCTTTTTGTGTTTCCTTATTCAATTCTCTATAGTCTACACAAATTCGCCACTTCCCATTTTTCTTAGGTACGATCACGAGTGGGGAAACCCACTCACTATTTGAAATAGGATAGATGAATCCTTCCTCCAAGAGTTTTTGAATCTCTTCTTTCACAATATCTCTTAATTTTGGGTTCATTCTGCATTGTGGTTGTCATACTAGCCTAGAATAATTTTTAATATAGATGTGGTGAGTACACAGACCTAAGGGAATACCTCTCATGTCTGTATACTCCCATGCAAAGGCCCCCTTATGCTTTTCAACAAAGTAACAGACGTTCCATTTTATTGGGCGCAAGATTAGGATTAATATTCAGGGTTTTTCCAGGATCGATTTCTACTGGGGTGCTTTTTAAGATCTCAATTACTGGGATTGTTTCGGCATTACTAGCTAGGGTATCTTAAGTGAGTTCTTCATGTTCCTGTTCGCTTAAGGTACTGTTCAAGATTTGATATGCATTTTTGTTGATAGACATAGGATCACTTATAAAACTGCTGATAGTGTTATCTTCTTTTTCGTTTTTGAAATTCGGGGCGCTCCCAATTGTTAACAATGGCTAAGTGCCTTCCTCTTCCTCCAAATCCATCCATAATGGAGTTTCATCATCTAAGCTTGGTTAGGATGGAGGATATAAGGTCAGGATTTTGATATCAGTTCCATCGGAAATCGTCATGGATCCTTCTCTACAGTCGATACACGCATCTGCTGTGGCTAACCATGGTCTCCCTAAGATTAATGGGTGTCCCCCCGGCTGTGTTTTAGGCTGAAAAACAAGGAAGTCTGCAGGGTATTCCCATGATCCCATGGAGACCACCAGGTCATCCAATATTCCTTCGGGTATAACTGTATATCTATTAGCTAATTCTAGTATAGTAGGGGTAGGCCTGAGATTAGTGAGTCCTAACTTGTTTACAGTCTCAATGGTCATAATGTTTATTGTTGCACTTAAGTCAACCAAAATGTTGGGGATCTGAGTATGCCCAATATATACTGTGATAGTGGGATTACCAGGGTCATCATATTTGGCCAGTGGAGCCCTTCCCATCATTAGTTTGGATAATTTCCCCACTACATGAACTGTAGGAGGATCCTTAGGCTTCCTTCCTGGATTTTTCACACACATATCCCCAACATTTTTGGTGTAGATAGGTACATCGAGTAGGGATTGTAATAGTGGAATCTTAACGTAAAGGTTCTTCAATTCTCCTAGGATATTGAAATGAGGTTGTTCCACTACCTTCTGTAAGGCCAAACGTTCAGGATACGATGGTTCTCTCAAAAATTGTGTAGGATGAGTTTCAGTGTGTGTTTCTGCAAGTGTTTCAGCTGGTGTCTCAATAGGTGTTTCAACACCCTCAATAATGGGGATTGTTGTGCTGACTGGTTTCTCAAATTGTTGATTCATTCTCTCTTCGGTCATAGAGGATGGAACGTCCTCGTAGACAATAGCTCCACTACCCTCCCTGATCGTAAGTGTAATTCATTGCAACGGACAGGGGAAATGGAATAAGCTGGCATGTTGGCAGTTTCAAATTGTTGTACTACCTTATTATTAGGATTGGGGTTAGGTTGAGAAGGAAGTTGTGTTCATAGTGGTATGTTCATTGGTGTGGCATTATTTTGGAGTTGCAGCTATGGATGCTAATTGTAAAATTAGTCACAGCAGATCTAATGAACAAGTAAATCAATCACAACAGATGAACATAGAAAATATGGTGTAAAACTGTGCAAAACATGCATCAGTGCTCAATATCCCAGAAAGGGTGAATGAATTACAATAGAATACAATCTCTGTCAATGAGCAATTCGAATTGACTAAGTAGGCCATTCGAATCACTGAATGGAGTAGCTTGACTCCAACTAGGAGTCCTCATCATCAATCGGTGGTGGTCATCAATGCACAAGAACCAGTCATCCAGGTGTCAATCTGAGTCTAACTGAGTGTAATAAGTGTAACTGAAGTGTGTAGCACTGATTAAGGAGAGGGAGGCTCAGTGGGGGCGCATGGGAGGCTAACTGATGTCAGAACAAGTCATCTAGTCAATCTGGAGGTCCAACGGAAGTGAAACAGTCAGTCGGGAGTGAAACTAGCCTCAAATCAGGGAGAATCGGAGCTAACTGAGTGTAACTGAAGTGGAACTGCAGTGGTAGGTGAACAAGTGCGCCCTTCTTTGGTAGTAGGTGAGAAGTGGGTGCCTTTCAGCCTAGGAGGGCTAAAACTCTGTAGTAAGTGGCTCCCGGGTGCTAGAATGAGGTGGCTAAGGTGCTGGAGGCATCAAACTGGTGACTGGGATGCATGCAAGTGCATGCAGGTGCATGCAAACCCTAGATTGTGCATGCAAACCCTAATTGCATGCAAGATCCTGAAAAAGATGATGTGGATATCCGAACACCCCCCCTCAAGCTAGACTATGATGTGCCAACAAAAATAATGTGGGGCCCTGGTAACTAAGACCAAAGGTCACCCCAATACAATAATCCAAAAAATGCTGAAAATAAACTAAGTGAGGAAAGAGGGAAAACCCAGTGGGAAGAAAGCCCCCCCTCAAGCTAAAGCATAATAATGAATCAATCTGTCTCCACCATGATGGAACTCACCCCCAACAGTGAACGGAGGTAAGATAACTTCTTCTCAGTGAAGCTCTTGGTGAAGATGTCTGCAATTTGCTCATCAGTAGGGCAATATTGCAGAATGATGGTGCGGTCATGCACCAACTGTCGAATGTAATGCATATGAATCTCAATGTGTTTGGTCCTCTGCCGCTGAACTGGATCTGTGGAGATCTTGATAGCACTTTGATTGTCACAAAATAGGACAGTTGAAGTAGTGCCACCAAAACCAAACTCGGAAAGAATACCCTGCAACCAAACTGCCTGAATGCAGGCATTGACTGCCCCTCGATACTCTGCCTCTACTGAAGAAAGTGCAATGGCTGCTTTCTTTTTGCTGGACCAGCAAATAGCACCATGACCAATCATGAAAACATAGCCGGAAGTGGACTTCCGATCAATGCTATCACCTGCCCAATCTGAATCAGTAAAACCAATGAAATCTAGCTCAGAATCTGCAGCATAATGTATGCCAAACTGTCTCGTACCTTGCACATACTGCAAGATCCGCTTGGCTGCTCTCCAATGAAGCTCATGTGGCTGCTGCATATATCTTGACATGGCACTCACGGCATATGAGATATCAGGCTGTGAGTGTGTCAAATAAAGTAGTGAACCAATCAACTGTCGATACATACTGCAATCTGCAAGCGGTGTAGAATCTCCCTCCTCAAGACTGATTCCTGAGAGGAATGGGAATGGGGCTGCCTTACATTCAGCTATATTAAACTTCAATAACAGGTCGGAAGCATATTTTTGCTGAGATATAGTGATCCCATCAAAATTTTGAGCTATCTCCAAGCCCAAAAAGTGACTCAGCAAGCCCAAATCGCTCATGTCAAAAGCTAGATTTAAGGTAGATTTTAGCTTGTTTATTGAAGTAAGTGTGCTACCAGTAATAAGAAGATCATCAACATAAAGTACAATAAACAACAAATTACCTTTAACTCGCTGAAGATACACATTCGGATCAGATTTGCACCTTTGGAAATTCTGAGAAAGAAGGAAGGAGTCCATCTTTGCATACCAAGCTCTTGGGGCCTGTTTTAACCCGTACAAAGATTTCTTCAATCTACAAACCAATGATGGATCTGATGTATAACCCTATGGCTGCTGCATATAGACCTCTTCAGCAAGGTCTCCATGTAAGAATGCACTCTTCACATCCATGTGGTGCACTTCCCAGTGCTTGGATGCGGCAATAGCTAAAACAAGGCGGATGGAATCCATCTTTGCAACCGGTGCAAAGGTCTCAATGTAGTCCACTCCTTGGACTTGGGAGAAACCTTTTGCCACCAACCTTGCTTTATATTTGCTGATAGTTCCATCAGCAGCAACTTTAGTACGGTAGACCCATTTACACTTCACTAATTTTCTTCCAAGTGGAAGAGAAACTAGCTCCCATGTGTTGTTCTTTTGAAGAGAACTGTACTCTTCGTCCATGGCACTTTTCCATCTCGGATCTCGATGAGCTGAATAGTATGATGTAGGATCTGAACCAGCCATCAAATAAAAAATCTCAGGAAGAAATGGATCAGCAATAGAAAGAGCCATACCTGCTCTTTGAAAGTCTCCTCTTGTTCGTCTCGGATCAGCAGGATTTCCAAGATTCGAACCAGCAGAATGTAGAGTGTTTTGGGCCCACTTTGGTAATTGAGGAGGATCATAATGGTCGGATTCCGAACCTGATATGTCATGATCATCATATGCTGCTACAATATCAGAAATATCAGAACTCATACCTTCATTATCGCTGCTCGGATCTTCTTCTGGTGAAGGCGGTGAATCGGCAGTCTTCTCCTCGACTAGTTGCAATTCTTGAAGCGGTTCTTCAAATTGCACACTGCGCTCTATGAATATCTTTTTAGATCTGATATCCATGAGTTTATATGCTTTTGATTCTTCCCCATATCCTATCAGTATGCACTCGATACTTTGTGGATCCAAAGCTCGTCTCTTCTCAGAAGGAATTCTAGCCCATGCAGTAGAGCCAAAAACTCTCAAATTTGACACATCCGGTTTGTGACCAAAGAATGCTTCGAAAGGAGTCATACCTTTCACTGATGAATGTGGAACACGGTTCTGTATATATGCAGCAAAATTTATTGCTTCAGCCCAAAGATTTGCAGCCAAACCTTTCGATTCAATCATGCATGTAGCCATCTCTTTCAGTGACCGATTTTTCCTTTCCGCTACACCGTTCTGCTGGGGTGTGTAGGGAACTGTATGTTGGATCTTAATTCCGCTTTGGGAACAAAGTTGCAGCAACTCGGACTTGATATATTCCCCACCATTATCATATCTAAGAGCTTTGATATTGCTCTCAGTGGTGGTCTCAACAGAAGCCTTAAAATCCTTGAATTTTCCAAGCACTTCTGACTTGTTTTTGAGAAAGAATACCCATGTAAAGCGGGAAAAATCATCAATAAATGTCAAAACATACCTTGAACCATTTAATGACATATGGGGCAGCGGACCACTGATATCAGAATGGATCAATCCCAAAATAGTAGAAGCTCTTCTAGCTTTGCCGCGGTCGAATCTGTGCTCGGGGTGCTTCCCAATGATGCAACCAGTGCATATTCCCTTCGAGGAATGGAGTTGTGGGAGCCCATCTACCATGGATTTGTTTGATAACAGCAGAAAATAATTATAATTAAGATGTCCAAATCTTTCATGCCAAAGCCTACTAACCTCATTACCATGTGTGCGAAGAGCGGTGGGCTTTGCAAGCGGAATAAAGTGTGAAAACTCATAGCATTTTGCAGTGTGATTTGCCTTTCCGACTGCAACTAGTCTTCCACTTTTGATATCAGAAATTTCAACTGTATTAGGGCTGAATGTAACTTGCTTTGGTTCACCAGTGTGTGTCATTTGATACACAGAAAGGAGATTTGAAGCCAAGGAAGGCACATAGAGAACATTCTGAAAGCTTCCATGTTCTACATGAATCGTACCTTTTCCCTTTGAAGAAATTTTTGAGTCATCTCCCAAATGGATGGGGATGGAGCTGTTTGGATCGAATGAGGAAAAAGAATCAATATTTGCAGCCATATGATTTGATGCACCTGAATCTATCAAGAGAGTAGTGGGCTTTGAAACCGTTGCCATGAGTGCTTGTCCTCTTTCATGATCATCATTCCTATCCTTCTTCCTTGCACTGTCAGGAAGGGTTATGTTGTTCTTTTCCAAAAGGAGGGCCATTTGATCTATAGTCTTCTTCATACATGAAATTTCGGGATGAAATCCACGGTTACAATAAGTACATTTAGATTTTTGGTTACCTTCTTTGCCCTTTTGCTTGGATTTCGAACTGGATGGAGCATCCGTTTGCTTGCCTTTGTCTTTTTGCTTGTGAGGCTCGAATTTGGGCTTCTCCTTCTTTTGCTTTCCTTTACCATTCGAGATCTTGGGTCCTTGAACATATAGGGCTGAATCTTTGGAGCTTATGGACCCCATTTGAATCAACTTGTCATGCTCTTTTGTGACGGACTCAATGAAGGCATTCAAGGTAGGCATCTTCCAATTCAGGGTAGTTAGCCGACCGGAATTGAAAGTAGAGACAAATACTGAATAATCTTTCCCAAGCTTGCTTAAAATGGAGAGGATCAATTGTTTATCCTCTTTGATAACTCCACTGTTCTTCAATTGTAAGTTCAAGTTCTTGAATTTTGTGAAGAATTCATTGATGGTCTCGAAATTCTCAGGACTAAGGGCAATCAATTCATTCTCTAATTGAAAAGCCCTAAGCTCATCCTGCTTGCCAAATAGTGTTTCAAGTTGCTCCCATATAGCTTTTGGAGTCTTCAATCCGCTGAGATGGAAGTGAAGATCTTTGGAGATGGAGAGACAAAGAAGACCATAAGCTTCATCAAGCTTGTTGTAGTGTTTGGTTCTATCTGATAGATTGCTTGGCTCCAATTCAAGACCAACAGTGACTCGGTAGTAACCTTTTGAACGTAATATGATCTCCATATCATCTTTCCAATCAAAATAATTGAATGGGGTGAGGATAGGCTTTGAAGAAGAGTATTCCATTGCTAGGAGCGAGTCAAACTGATGTAGGAGAGGCTTGCATGCACAATATAGCGAATGCAATTGCTGTAGGGAAGCTTGCATGCACAATGTAGCGAGTGCAATTGATGGAGACAATAAACCTGCAAATCACAATAAAACAGACACAAGAAGGTCGAACAATCCACCCTTTTAGAGTTGCATCACACCTGGGATTGGAGATCAAACAATGTTGAATGGGTCCAATGTATCAGATCCAGGAATTATGTGGAAACTCAAGCTTCTGGAGTGGTATTGGAATAATTTTCAAGCTTTGCATGCACAGGAGCGAATGCCCTTGAGATATCTCATGCCAAAACTTTTTGCAATTTGAGCAATTCAGTCAAATCTTCTTGTACAAACACCTGTAGAAAAGAGATCTTGTCCCTGCAATGGCTCTGATACCATGTAAAATTAGTCACAACAGATCTAATGAACAAGTAAATCAATCACAACAGATGAACATAGAAAATATGGTGTAAAACTGTGCAAAACATGCATCAGTGCTCAATATCCCAGAAAGGGTGAATGAATTACAATAGAATACAATCTCTGTCAATGAGCAATTCGAATTGACTAAGTAGGCCATTCGAATCACTGAATGGAGTAGCTTGACTCCAACTAGGAGTCCGCATCATCAATCGGTGGTGGTCATCAATGCACAAGAACCAGTCATCCAGGTTTCAATCTGAGTCTAACTGAGTGTAATAAGTGTAACTGAAGTGTGTAGCACTGATTAAGGAGAGGGAGGCTCAGTGGGGGAACATGGGAGGCTAACTGAAGTCAGAACAAGTCATCTAGTCAATCTGGAGGTCCAATGGAAGTGAAACAGTCAGTCGGGAGTGAAACTAGCCTCAAATCAGGGAGAATCGGAGCTAACTGAGTGTAACTGAAGTGGAACTGCAGTGGTAGGTGAACAAGTGTGCCCTTCTCTGGAAGTAGGTGAGAAGTGGGCGCCTTTCAGCCTAGGAGGGCTAAAACTCTGTAGTAAGTGGCTCCCGGGTGCTAGAATGAGGTGGCTAAGGTGCTGGAGGCATCAAACTGGTGACTGGGATGCATGCAAGTGCATGCAGGTGCATGCAAACCCTAGATTCTGCATGCAAACCCTAATTGCATGCAAGATCCTAAAAAAGATGATGTGGATATCCGAACACTAATACTGTTGGTGCTGGTATTGTGGATGAGTAGTTTGATTGTGAGGAAACTAATTTCCTGGATAAGGATTTCTCCAACTAGAAGACCAAGGAGCTTGTTGGTTTGAATGTTGTTCCCATGGTGTCCAAGGAGCAGGATATTGCATTGCAAGTTGGGGTGGATTCCATTGGTTATTAGGATAGGAATAGTGTGAAAGAAACTGATTATTCATATTATTACAAGAGTTGAAAGATGAGGGATCTAGATTCATACCTAGATTCCAAGGCTGCCAAGGCTTCTTCTGATAGATGAAATAATATTTATCCACGTCCGAGGTCGATTCTTGAAGGACTGCTTTGAATTTTGGAAGTGAAGGGCATTCTTTAGTATTATGCTCCAAATCACACAGTCCACATACTTCCACCTTATCAAGCAGGCACTCCCTCAATGGGTGCTTCTTCCTACATTTAGCACAAAATACACCTAGTTCCAGATCTTCTTCTACTTGCCTCTGTTTTTCTCTCAAAATATCCAACTACGAGGAAATGCAACTCATCATGTCAGTTTTAAATTTCTCAAGAAGATTACCTATCTCTGCCCGAGTATCCCCTCCACTGGCTTACTTGTGTTCCTTGGTGAGGGCATCTTGGTCTCAATCTTTGTCTCGAGTGTTCGTTCTAGAGGATCCCCTAGAGTATATTCGACATAAGTCGATGATGTGTTCAAAAGGTTCTTTTGAGATATATCATTTTCCCAACAAATTAAGCATGTCCAGGAAGTCTTCTTTGATTCCACATAGTAAAATAATTTTGAGGACATCTTTCCCAATATCAGCATGACCAGATCTCTGCAAATTATATAACAATATTTCAACAAATTCCTCCAAACTCTCCTCTTCTTTTTTGACCATATTAAACAATTCTTCCCTCCTATCCTTGGTTATGCAATAGTCTTGATATTTGGAAAGGACAATTTGTTTCATTTTCTCCCAAGTGGTATAAGTCTCACGACCCAAACTCATGAACCAACGCAGGGCATTTCCCTTTAGGGAAGAAGGAAATAGTTTCAACTTTTGTGCACTGGAGGTGTAATCATAGCTTCGCTAGAGGATATCAAATTCGAAAAGAAATTCATCTGGATCTTCAGAAGACTTACCATGGAAATTCGGAAAAACAGAAGGTGAAATATTCTTCATCAGAGTCGCCCCTTGTGCTTTTCATATAGGGAATTCAAGTGTGACAATAGTGTCTCCATGCTGATTATCCCCCACTTCCTCTTCATGATAATTGGGATGTTCTTGATGCTCTCCATGTTCTTCATTATCCATGTTTTCCTGGTTTTCCTGTTCTTCTTTTCTTCCTTCCTCTTATTCTCTTCTTTCTTCTTCTCTCCTTCTTTCTTCCTCTTCCCTTCTTTCTTCCTCCAGTTCTTGACGGTGATCTAACCACTCCTCCTTTGTTACTCTGTGTCTGTTGATTCGATAAATCTCTTCTCGATCCACTGCACCCGCAACACTTCCCTTATCTTCAGGAGGTCTCTTCTCCGGAATAGGAGTTGAAGGTCCCGTTACGTTCTCCACAGTTGATGCAGATGTTTCAAGCTTAGGGAGAATGGAGCCTCCTCTTCCTGAATATGTTCATGGTAGTCTGGTACTAGAGGAATCATCTTTAGTGTTCAATTCATCAATGAATTCTTGTCTTCCTAAAACCTAGTTACTTCCAAGACCTCTTCCACCTGCAGGATTAGTATTTTTAGGGGGTTCCCAAATTTTTCTTCTCGTATTCATGAAAGCTTCAAATATTTCATAGCTAATGAAATCAAATTAATCAACTACCATCTATTTCTATCAATTACCTTCCCCAGCAATGAATCCAAAATGTTGGTCACCCTATATGCTCACTAATTACAGTTAACAAACATGGTGCTCAATAGAAATTGTCAACCTAGGAAAGTCTGATTGTTTCAAAGGTAACTAGGTAAACGATATGCATAAACACTTCAGTAGCTGACTAAATAAATAAAGAACATTCATCCTACCTAACTTCCAAGCCAACTCAACTCACTATGAAAAAAAATCTAAATTATCAATCTAAGAACTCAAGGGATTCCTATTTTCTCACAACATCAATCCTGTAACAACTGATCTAAGAATGAATTAACTAGAATTGCTTTTGCAAGAAGTTAAATCCTAAAAATATCATAATTCAAACCATGGCCTATCTAATTCTATAAATTATAAGAAAGATAAATAACAATAATATGCAGCAGATAAGCTTGTCTGTAACATAAAATATTAATTAACACACTTGCATAAGAAAGGAAACTATTCTACATAGCCGACTGTTCAAACCACACTGTTGCAACAAACCAAAGGAAAACTAGAATTATGTGATTATCCAATTAACTACTGTTGCATCAATCTGGAACACCACCTACTATAACTCCACATTAACCAAAAATAAATTCAAACTAAACATCTACTTAACTCGACAATCTCTGTGAGAATACGAGCCCTGGCCTTCCAACATATATGCCGCTGGAGGATACCAAACTAACTCAGCAACAATTGAGTCATAGAAACATTGATTGTTTCATTAATGGATAAGTTCAATTACAAAGGAATCCCAGCTCCTGTTACAATTCTCTTGAAAGTAAGCCTAACCTTCTATATGATTTTATCTTCCTATATATAGTGAGGCAAGACAGTTCAAATCCCTTAATTCAAGTAGAAATGAAGATCTCTGATCTTCATGCTACCGAATCTACAACAAAAAATAGAAACAATTACAAGATTTTTTACATTAAAATGGATTATGTTTCATAATCAGTTTCGCACTTACAATCTGGAATTGATCCAGCGCTAAGTGAGTCACAACTGGCCACGTAGAGGAGCAGCCTGATATGTTTCAGCAACGATCAAACCAAGCTCTGGAGACATGCAACTGCTGCCAAGTGTTTCAACGCTTATGTGTATCAGCAACCCATGTGTATCAGCAACCCGTGTGTATCGGCAGCCTGAGATTCCTGGATTCCCTGAGGTCTTTTACTTACTTCTCATAAATTCATCACAAGTCAGTATTACAAGGAAAAAAAATCCATAATCATAAGCAATTCTAAGAATTAATGTAGAAAGGTATGAATGAAGTATACCTGTTCGAATACATGCTTGATATTGTCAAAGAGAATGACTTGTTTGTAAAGTAAAATACAAAATGAGAGAAAAAGGGTTGAATAGGAGTGAGCAAAAAGGGCATTTCTAGAACCCAACAAGATTATGGTGCGCAGAATGATGTTGGAGATCTGTGACAGATGCACAAATACTGAAAGGTAGAAACACATAAGTATGCACAACTGTATGAATATTGAATGACGGGATTGCAGACAAATAGTCATATATGTTGTAAGGAAAGAAGTAGCGCAAAAACATAACCGAAGTATATCAGGTGATGCGCAGATGTTTAGCTTATGCATGAAGACTGAAGTGAAGTGTTTGAAGTTGAGAATTCCATCTAATGCGCAATGAAAGAGAAGCAACATGATCCAGTAAGCGCATCATGATGAATATGAATCGAAAGGACGAATCAATTGATGCACGACATGTCACAGATTGTCTAAAAGACTGTGGCACTTAAACATAACAAACACATCAGTAATTGCATAGTTCCATATGTTACTGGTGCATTATCTCATAGCAAAAAACTATCAATTGAAAGCACAATATCAGTTGGTGAGTGCAGTTGCGCAATAGCAGATCGACAGAGCATACCTTAGCGCAAACTGCAGAATCAACAAGCACATAGTACATGTAGTAAGACATTAGTAGAAGTGTAGAATTGAGAGGAATGAGAAGTCAAGTGATGTATGCAGCACAGTGACAGTGAATGGTCTACATACGAGGATAGCACACAACATAAATAGTATTAGAAGATTAGAAGTGTGCATGAGTTGCAATTTCAGTAAGTCAGAATCACATCTTGGATATATGGGCAGCAGGATGAAGCAAGGAGAAAGGGGGTTGTAGCTTCCTTCCAGTTGGTGTTGGAGAACATAGGGATTTGGATATTCCTACAGGTCGGTGCCTATAAAACTAGGGGATCAGTGCCTCCTTCTAGTTAGTGTTGGTAAATAAAAGAAGTTGGTGCTTCATTGAATGTATTCTTTTCATTACAAAAGATCATTCTGTGGTTTTCTCCCGATTGGGTTTCCACGTCAAAATTCTTGTGTGTTGTGTTCTTTGTCTTGGTGCATATATGGATGAATGACTTTGTTTATATTGGATGCATAAATAAATATCAAGATTAATTTAAGTCTAATCTATTAAAGAAGGTAAAAACTGTTGATAACGACACTAATACTGATTCACCTCCCCTCTTAGTATTAAATCGATTCCAACAATTGGTACCAGAGAGAGGTTTCTTCAGTAACAAATTAACATATGGAAGATAGATCTGTGTGTATTTATGGGAAAGGAATGTTCTCCAAGCAAAGCACCATGGTTACAAGAAGATTTTTTTTAGAGAAGCTCTCTGTTATAGAAGCACGAAAAATCATTCACACACAGATAAAGACAATAGAAGAAGTTAAGAGGATAGCAACCAAGAATCTAAAAATAATGAAGAAGAAAGAAGCAAGATCTAAGGAATTGGTAGCATCTCTCACCAGTCAGGTACATCAAGTGAATGAGACCTTCAAAATGAAATATTGAAGAATAATTCCTTGGAGACCAAACTAAAGAAGTCAATTGTAGATAATTAGAGACTTGAAAATGAGATCACTCTTCTAAAGGAGAAGTTGGAAAATGTCACAGAATAAAAGGAAGGAAATACTAGGGAAGTCCCACCATTAAAGGATCATATACAGAAACAATGTGATAGTCAAGTTCATCTTCAAGCAAGACAACTAGAGGTGATCTCTCTCAAAGAAAAGAATTCAGAGTATGAAAAAATGCTTGATGAGCAAAGACTAAAATTACAGGAAAAGGACAAAGAAATGAAAAGAATGCAAGATCAAGTTATGGTGACAATTTTTTTTGCTAAAATCACAGAGGTACTAAATGAGATTCTCAGCAAGCAAAGATCCCATTATGATAAAACTGGTATAGGTTTTAAGGATGACTGCAAAAAGGTTGTAGAGGAGGTTGCACAAATAAAGAATATGAACTTACACAAATCATTTCAATGTTGGGAATGCACAATGATCGGACATATTGAAAAATATTGCAACAATGTTATTTGTTTCAAGTGCAACAAAATCGGTCACAAGGCTCAGGACTGTGAAAAGATAGGAAATATTGTAAAGCACTCGATCAAGAAAGCTAGTAAGGATTTCCAATTTGTTAAAAGTTGCTGTATATCTGATAATCAAGGAAAGGATCCTTGCAAGATGGTTTGGAGAAAGAAAAATGTGAACATCAATCCTGAAACAATCAGATCTATGAATGAAAAGTTGAAGGACTTGGAAGACCAATCCTTCTCCATTCAAATACAAAACTAACTCACTGTCAGTCGGTCCCGTCGTAGTGAAGTACTTGTGCAACAACATAAACTATGGAAATGGGTGAAAATTAATGATTTAGTGGAGTAGTGGCATGAACAACTTTAAATTCTCAAACAAAAATAACAATAATGATGAGAAGCGGTTAAGTGATTTTGGAAAAAGATCAAATCAAATTGGAACTTTTTGAATTCCAAAATGGACCAAATCCTGATAAATCCGTAGAAGTTCGAAATCATTAAAGAGGGACTCTATAAATCAAGAGAATGCTCAGTCTTAACTATTGTGCCTTTTGAGAAAAAGAGCTATTGAGTTAACAATGTTTGAAGAAGTAACAGTTGAAGATCATGGCACCCAAAAGACAATGTATATCTAAAAACCCGTTTGTGAAGAAATAGGAAATCTCTATGAAGACTGAAAATCTTGAATATGATTACATTCCAGCTTGGAAACCTGATGCTTCGCATGTGACTCTGCCAAAAGTAGAAGACATGCATTTACATGATCGAAAGAGCTATGAAGGGGTTTTTGTTGAAGGAAACCTGCATGGCCTACTGTTACACCTAAAATCCTACCATCGTGAGTTTCAGTGTATACATCCCTAAAGTTTCTTTGACTAAGTTATTGTCCTGGAAGAGATATAACCCATTTACATTAGGTTTTGAGAGGTCGTCGCAGGCTGCAGTCATGCAACCTGGGACGTCGCACCTTGCTCTCTTGCAGGGTGCGACGATGTCAGTTAATGAACAAAAATAGCTCTTTCGAGCCCATTCTTGAAGCCAACTGACATGGATCCCTATCCCTGACCTTGAGGGAGAGCTGGTACTCGGTTCCTAACCTCTTGGAAGGATCCCCTATCTATCTCCTACCATATATCAACCTATCCTATCCATACCCTATCCACTTAGTCCTATATAAATGAAGATCCTTCCCATTCCAAAGGGAGGAAGTCTATAGTGTCTACATGCTGGTGAAATCAATATTGGAGAGATCTCTACTCATCCATTGAGAGACTCACACTTCCTTGGGAGGATATGGCATTGGCTTGGATGGAGAAGGGATACTTCATTAAGCTTTGGTTGTTGTCATTATTTTCTATGTACTTTCCCTATATTTACAATAATATAAATGCTTTCCACCAATATTGTTGCGATTGATGATATTGTGTAGTTTACCTGCTTAACTGTTTACTTAGATCTGTTATCGTTCGGATATTTTTACTTGTTTATCTTGTTTTGTGCATCTTGACATGTCTTGCAGCTTAGATCTAACGACTGCAAGGCATGGAACAACATCTAGAAGAAGGGACTGCAAACTTAAGGTAAGACATCCAGTAACTTGATCCTTAACTAGATCTAGGAAAGTGGTTTATAGTCTGTACTATTTGTTCTAGACTCACATTGAGCTAGGGAGATCCGGCTCGCATCCACTCGAGTGGATTGTCCGTCAAACAAATCTGGTGACCATACTGGGGAAGAACCCTGCAGGTTCGATGCACCAACAGTTTGAGATAAAGTCTCCAATGATGGGTAGAAGACCCGATGTTACCCCCTTATTGACCAATCCCAGGTCGCTCTTTATCTTTTGAGTCACCAGAATCATCTATGCAATGCGTGACCACTGTTGAAGCTGGTCAACCATCCATCCATGCACATGCGTCCCCTAGATAGGAGACCAATTCAACAGCTCTCACGACCCAACCTGTTGAAGCACAATAGTCCAACACACCTGTGATCACCACGGTTATGTTGCCTGCTCCTCCCCCACCTCAAAATTTGAGGGGAGGATACTCCTTACCCCCCACCTTCCTTATGAGTAACGTTAATCCTATGGTGAATAACCAACAACTAGTGTTGGGTCAACCTTTACTTAGTGGTCAACAATTTGCTGTTGGGGGGAAACCCTCGTCTCTTAACCATAATGCTACAGTAGGAGTTCCCATCAGGCCTTCTATTGGAAATTCCTTACCTCTTGGACCTTCCACGACGGGACTATCCCATGTTGGGGGACCATCCAACGTAATTCAACCTCCATCGATTCAAGCGTGTCCAGGTCATCTTAACCCTGTGTCGGGTCAACTTAATCTTGGAAACGCACTCTACGGGGTACCCTACCCCGGAAATCCTTACACTCTATGGGGACAGCAAAATGTTTTACAACATGGACCCCCACTTATAGTCCCTCCACCCCCATTTGGTCCACCCCCACTTCCCATTGGAGGCGGTGGGCTCCCACATAACTCTGGAGGGGGCGGACCTCTACCTTCTAGCGGAAGACCACCTCATTTCGGTCATCATGGCCCACCCCCTTTGGTGGAGGCGGTGGAGGACCACCCCCTCCCATTGTAGGTGGTGGTGGAGGACCATCCCACCCCGGTGGTGGTGGTGGAGGACCTTCTTATCCTGGTGGCGGTGGTGGTGGACCACCACCCTACTATGGTGGAAGTGGCGGAGGAGGTTCTTACACTTCTGATAGTGGCGGTGGCCCACCACCCCCTCTTGGCGGAGGTGGTGGAGGCCCGTCCTATTCCGGTGGTGGTAGCAGACCACCGCCTCCTCCTGGCGGGGGTGGTGGAAACCCATCCTACCCTAGCGGTGGTGGCATACCCGCACCATTTGGAAGTGGCCCACCCCCTCTCGGAAGCGGAGGCGGGCCCCCACCTTATGGTAATGGGCCACCTTATTATGGTAATGGACCACCTTACTATGGTGGTGGACCTACATTCGGTCCAGGTGGCCCATACCCCTATGGCCAGTTTCCTCCTGGAACACACTATGGTCAGTCAATACAAGGTCCCACAGGTCCTTACATGCCTTATCAGTACTATCAGTACCCGCAGCCTAATCCGAAGTTGCCCTTTTTGGACACTTTGGACCTACCTAACCTGTCTCACCTCACTAACGACCCCATCTACCATGGAACTAACTGGCCACCCATTTCGGTGAAACTTCCATCAAATATCCCAAAATTTGATGGCAAGCCGGGTGAGGATCCTAAAAAACATGTGATGACATACCACTTATGGTGTTCATCCAACTCCTTGATGGACGAATTGATCCGTCTTAGGTTATTTCAATGGACTCTCACTGGTTCGGCTGCCAAGTGGTATATTGAACTACCACCCCATTCTTTTCTTGATTTTGGTTCTCTTGCTATGAACTTTTTGACTCATTTCCAGCTACCTATACGGTATGAAACTGGTACAAATATTTTAACCTCACTCCGTCAAAATACCGCTACTCACATCTTCGATCATATACATGAGTGGCGGACGATACAACGTCTCATTAAGGCTCCTATTCCAGATCAACTCCTAGTAGACTGGTTTACGAAGTCTCACATTCCTACCATAGCACGAGATGTTGCCATGGGAGTCGTTGTCACTGAGGAACAAGCCATCGCTCGTGCCCATTTGCTAGACTTAGTCTATGCTCAATCTGGCACGTTGTTTGATATTCTTCCTGACGCACCCTGCAACACTTACGACCCCATGAAACCACCCAAGGGACCCCAAGCCCATGGCATCATTGGATCCCTTCACACCCAGCCTTCTTCTCAAATTGTTGGTTCGTCGAACCCCCAGGGTTCTTCCCCATTACCAACACAGGATGGTCACAGCACCACCAAATCATCCACTCCTGTTGTCACCGAAGAAGTCAATTATGTTTCATCAGCTTCACCTCAAAAGTCCGATGGTAAGAAAAAGAACAAAGGGAAACCTAAGAAATCTTCCACCCAATAGGAACAAAAGAGAACCCCTGATGATACCAAAAAGAAAAGGAAGTTGAAGTATCCTTGTCTACTGTGTGGTGATGATCCCTTTTCTAAAGAGTTCTCCCATAGAGATGAAGTTCAAAAGTTTCTCAAAGGAAAACCCACACCCGTGGTTCTCAACGATCCCTTCCCTACTCAAAATCAGCAGTCAATCGCTTACACTTCTTCTTCCCAAGGAGAAGCATCCACCACCGCACATGTTCTCATGGTACGTAATGAGACTATCAACTTGAACACCTGTTCCCGTTCGTATGACTCTGTTCCGGAAAAGGAACCCGTTGGAAGTAATACTGAAAAAGCTTCCACCTCGATGCCCAATGTCACTGTACCAGCTGCTCCTCTCACCATTGAGAAGCCCTCTTTCGAGTCAGTGTTGCGTCCACCCAAGAGCACGATTAGAAAATCGGTCTTCAATACTAATGCTTGGGCTGCTCAAAACTACAACATTGTAGAGGACCTAGCACAAGATCCTTGTGCTATGTCGACGCTTGAGGTCTTGCAAAACTGTTCGAATCAGCGCAAGACTCTCCTCGTTGGCATCGGTGCAGTTGACCTGAATTCATCGAATACCATCATGTTCTGGATAGAATACTTCAAATCGAGGCTCTCCCATCAATTGGCATTTCAAGTTTCTACAAACATTATTGGGAAGATAATCCATCATACCGTTTTGGATGAAGGAGCCTCTACATCAGTCATGTCGATCACATGTTGGACAACCATTGGCTCTCCCGAGTTGAATCGTTCTCCTACCACTTTGAGATCCTTCGATGGACATGGGTTTCATCCTCATGGGCTGTTACAAGATTTACCAGTCGAGCTGGGGGGAAAGACCGCAACCCTTAACGTGGAAGTGGTCGATGCCCCATTGGATTATAACATTCTGCTTGGTTGTAATTGGTTTTACCCCATGACTGCAGTCGCATCATCTGTCTTCCACATAGTATAATTCCCCCATCAAGGTCGAATTGTCATAGTCGACCAACTGGATTTTTGCACACCTGACACCGCTACTCACCCAAGCAATAACATTCCTTCAATTGGACAATCTTCGCAGAAGTATGAGAGCATGGGGGTCGACCTCATTAAGGATTCATACCTTATGGGCGTCTTTCCTACTTTGGATCCCCCAAACCATATTGCCACGGTGAACATGATCTCCTCGCATATTTCATTTATCCCCAACTCCGTTGATCCATGGCTTGTACCTGATGAAGCCACCACACACCTGATTAGAAAAATCATGCCTCCATCAGCCGCTGAACTCATGTACGAGGCTATCCAGTCAGCTCTGAAGGACCACTTAGTTGTGGCCTCCACCTCCTGTACTCTACAACATACATCATCCGATCCTCTGCTATGGACTTTTCATTCTGACGAGTCCATTATGGAAATCATGAGTGCAAATGATCCTCTGTGGGAAGACCTCCACCATCACTCGTCTTTCCTTCCCTTTTTGGACACTGTGGAGAATAGCATTTGCACCATCTTCACACCGGACGTCTACTCTGGCTCTTAGTCCTCAATATTCGTGTGTCAAATGGACTCCGAAGGCAACTGAGCCAACATTGAGCCTACCACTTTGATAGAAATTTTGGTTACTCCTGGTGTAGTGGAACACATTCAGTTAAGCAAGAAGTGTTCCCCTGAAGAAGTCATCACCGCTGCGGCCTTATTCAAGCGATTTCAAGACGTGTTCACTTGGACCTGCAAGGAGATGCCTGGGATAGACCCCTCTATTTTTTTACATGAAATTAAAACCTATCCCGACATCAAACCCATCCGCCAAAAGTTGCGACTGGTACACCCTTGGAAGACTGTGGCAATCAAGGCAGAGATTGAGAAACTCTTGAAGGCCGGCTTCATTTACCCTGTCCCGTTGAGAGAATGGGTCTCAAACGTCGTCCCTGTTAATAAAAAGAAGGGGACCATCTGTGTCTATGTCGATTATCGGGATCTCAACAAAGCTTGTCCCAAGGACAACTACTCGACTCCCTTCATCGACCAGATTATCGAAAATTGTGCTAGAAGTGTCATTTTTTCATTCATGGATGGATTTTCTGGATACAACCAAATTGAGATCCACCCCTTCGACTAACACAAGACTGCATTCATCTGTCCTTAGGGAACGTTTGCATATCGTAAACTTCCGTTTGGTCTTAAAAACACTGGTGCCACATTCCAGCGGGCCATGTCGTACGCCTTCCATGATGTGAAGGACTTTGTGGAACCCTACTTGGATGACCTCCCTTCCCACTCAAAGCAGCGTGAGTTCCACTTAGATCATCTGACGGCCATTTTCCTTAAATGCAAGCGGTACAATATTCGTCCGAATCCTCATAAGAGTATTTTTTGTGTCGAGTCTAGATGCCTCTTAGGCTTTATCGTCTCGAAATATGGGATCTGTATTGATCCCTCGAAGGTGGAATCCATCGTCACTCTTCCACCTCCAACTAACATTACAGAACTTCAGATTCTGCAAGGAAGAGCAACTTATTTACAGCGCTTCGTTTGTAATTTCGCGCAAAAGATGCAGGGTTACATGAGATTGATGAAAAAGGACGTCTCGTTCATTTGGGATAACCAAGCTCAATGATCTTTTGATAGTTTGAAACATGCCATTATGCATGCCCCTGTGCTCCAACCGCCGAATTACTATCGAGATTACATTCTATATCTCACCACTTCCGACACCACTATCGCCATGGTTTTGGTGTAGGAAGACCAGAATGCCCAAGAACATGTGATATACTATGCCAATAAAGGTATTATTGACACTGACACTCGCTATTCACATGTTGAGAAGCTCGCTCTCATGAAAATCATAGCCATGTAGAAGTTTCAACATTACATTTTGCTTCGCACCACCACCATCATCGTTGATTCGAACCCCATGTACCACGTTCTGACTCGTCAGGTACTTGGGGGAAATTATTCATGGTGGATCATGATACTGCAGGAATTCGATCTTCTTTTCAAAAAAGCCAAGATGAAAAAGTCTTGGTGTTTGCTAAGCTCATCTGCGACCTCCCCCGTACTAATGTAGAATCTGATCCCAATGACTCTTTTCTGGATGAGTCATTGTTTCTTATCAATACGTCTAATCTGTGGTATGGAGATATCACATTTTATCTTCAAACCCAATGTTTCAACCCTGAATTGTCCTGTGATGACCGCCTTCGCATACGCCACCATGCAAAGTATTACCTGATCATCAGTGATACTTTGTACCGTCATGGTATCGACTCTATACTTCGACGTTGTCTAACTCATGACGAGGCTGAACACGTTCTGAATGACTGTCACGCTGGGGTGTGTGGCAGTCACCTCTCTGGGATGGCTACATCCCAGAATATTCTTCGCGATGGATATTATTGGTCGTCTATCTTTAAAGATTGTATCGGGGCCATAAAAAAATGTCCTCCATGTCAACATTTTCATATGAAAAAGCGCACCCATCCCGCCCCGTTACACCCTATTATTTCTGTTGGCCCCTTCGCTAAATGGGGCATTGATTTCATGCATTGTAAGCCTACCTCGGTCGGGGGGAATAGTTACATCATTGTAGTTGTGGACTACTTTACAAAGTGGGCTAAGGCAATGCCTACATACACGAACGGCGGCAAGACCACCGCACTCTTCATGTTTAATCATGTAATAGCCCGGTTTGGAGTTCCTCAACCGATAGTTATTGACCATGGTTCTCAATTTATGAACCATATGGTTGACGAGTTGAGTGATAGATTGGGTTTTCGCCATGAAAACTCAACACTGTACTACCCACAGTCGAACGGACAGTCGAGGCCATTAACAAGGTCTTGAAAACTATGGTACAACATATGGTGGGTACGCACAAGGCCAATTGGCATAACATGCTCTTCTCCTCATTGTGGGCTTATCGAAGCTCCGTTAAAACCGCCACTGGATTTAATCCCTTCCAACTACTGTATGGATTGGAGGCCATCCTTCCTATCGAGTGCGAGATTCCGTCCCTCAAGCTCGCCATCGAACTTCTCCCAAACACTACTACCGAGGAAGAACGCTTAATCTACCTAGATAAGCTCGACGAGACTCGCCGAGATGTCGCTATTGCCAATGAGGCTCATAAGAAATGCATCAAAGCACAGTACGACAAGTCGATAGAACCTCGCACCTACAGCCAAGGATATTTGGTCCTCACATACGACCAAAAACATGATAAGTTGGGGGCAGGAAAGTTTGAGTCCATGTGGCATGGACCTTACATAGTGAAACGCATCTTAAGGAAGGGAGCTTATGAGCTTGAATACTACGACGGGATATCTTTGGGTGACCCCGTAATGGGCTCTACCTGAAGAGGTACTATGCCTGAGTTTTTCATGCATAAGTACTGTTGTATATACTGTACATGGAGTGTGTGTGTTTTTGCGTGGTGTGATGCTTTGATTTTTTGCATGTTTAGGTCTTGTTTCGTTTCTTATACCATGTTCTGTCTGCATGTACAGATGGAAACGTGCTATGGATTCGTGGACGGTGCCAGACGGCATACCTGTAACCTTGCTTTAGCAGCCTGGGTACTCTATTCACCTACTGGCGAGCTCATCAGCTCAGGGGGAATGTGTCTAGGTTTCGCAACCAACAATGCTGTGGAATATCAAGCAGTCATTGGAACCCTAACTGACATTATTTATTTGGGTATGGACCATGTTGTCATCCACTTGGATTCTCAACTAGTGGTCTCTCATCTTAACCGAGTCTATGCCATCCGTGATCCTACCTTACTCCGTCTCTATAGACAAGTCCGTCTTCTGGAAAGGTCCTTTGAGTCCAATCAGTACATGCACATTCCACAAGACATGAACACAGTTGCTGACTCTATGGCCAACTTCATCTTAAATTGGCACATTGCACACACATAAGCATATTTATGAATTGTTAAAAGTAGACATAACATGTAAATAACTCATTTTATAAGAAAACACATAAACAAGATCACACCATTCATCCATTTTAAACACATATATGTATAAAACCGCCAAAGTGTCTGTATATATATCATCATAAAAATAATGTTGGTACAAAATTTGAAGCATGATAGCTTTCAGTGAGTCTCTACAAAATCTGAAGCCTCGTAGCTTTCAGTAGTACAAAATTTGAGGCCTCTAAGCTCTCGGTACATGTATAACAAAAATATAAGGCCTAACGCCTGGCCCGTATGTTAATTTTTGAGCATTAATTCAACATACTCTAGGATCTTTACTGAGAGAATAACATGTATAGCATATCAAGCATATCAATCATAACAAGCAATCACATGAGACAATAGACACACAGAGTTTCCTTGGGGAAAACCATAAAGGTGAAAAACCCCAATAACTTTCTCAGAGATAGATAGATCAATGATACAAAAACCCAAGCATAAGAGATAGTCTCCTAGCAGCAACTTCTCCTCCTCCACTAGTGCACCACTCTCCAATGAGTGTATGAGTGAGAAAGTGAATGATCAAATAGAGTGCCTCTTGCACTCTATTTATACATGACTTGACTTGCCTAATAACCTTACTAGGTCGGCCTCAACTTAATCACATAACATAATGCTGACAGGGTAGACCCCCAATAGGGTGTTCTAATAACTCTTTAACCCACATGACTTATACAGGGCCGACCCCATCAAGGTGGTCTAATAACCCATCAAGTATAAGTTACGACACTTACAATATAAATGACGACACTTCCATATAGAGGAATAATAACATCTCTATAGGAATACAATATACATATGTGAAATACATTCCGAAGTTACAAATACATCAACACTCCCTCTTAACTAGGAAGGAATTTCTCGACACAGATCTGCTAGCACAAGCCTTCTTCTTTAGATCATCATCACTGGATCATCATCATCAAATCATCATCATCGTCACTACTACTGCTATCTCAATCAATCTCAAATATACTCGTCATAGGAAGTTCTACAGAGCCAGCCCTTTTTCATGCTGGATGTAGGCCTGCCACATGTAGGTCTTCATCATCTCTGCGAGCAAGCCATCAAGTAAGTACACCTCAGGACTGATTACACTACCTCTGCAAAACCTGCAAGATCTCCCAGGATTGATTACAGTGCCTCTGCAAAACCTGCAAGAGCATCTCAGGACCAATTATATGCATCTGTAAAACCTGAGTACCATACTTTCACCTCATCATCTTCAGATCACCTCATAGTCCACAGAGCACAACCCAGATGCACATCACACAACACGTACACTCACCGGCATGGGAAGACACACTTCAACCATCCGTGAAAGGCTTAGCACTTATATCTACGCCATGGGAAGACACACTTCAACCATGCAAGAATGGCACCGCACTTATATCCATAGCCATGGGAAGACACACTTCAAACATGCTAGGAATGGCACAACACTTATATCACAGCCATGGGAAGACACACTTCAACCATGCTCGAATGGCCTAGCACTTATATCGTGACCATGGGAAGACAAACTTCAACCATGCTCGAATGGCCCCAGCTCTTACATCAACGACCATGGGAAGACACACTTCAGCCATGTCGGAATGGCCCCAACCCATATATCTCAGCCATGGGAAGACACACTTCAACCATGCTAGAATGGCTCATGTGCATCTGTGTCTCTGGACTCATCACTTCCCCTTGGAAGAAATCTCGATCTGAAGTACACCAAGTCTCTCTCTGAAGTACTCAAACTTCACCCTAGCTAGTGGCTTGGTCAACACATCGGCTATCTGCTCGTCCGTCACAACATACAAGAGCTTCACTGCTCCTCTCTGCACCATATCCCTGATATAGTGATATTTGATCTCAATGTGCTTCGACCTGTCGTGGAACATCGGGTTCTCAGATAGCTTCACACAACTCTGGTTTTCACAAAAGATACCAGTAGCACCCAACGGGAGATCAAATAACTCAGAAAATATCTTCCTCAACCATACTGCCTCACAACTAGCCGAACAAGCTGCAACATACTCTGCTTCGGCTGTACTCAGTGCTACGCAGGACTGCTTCCTACTAAACCAACATATCATACCTGATCCTATACTGAAGCAACACCTAGAAGTGCTCTTCCTATCTGTAGCACTTCCTGCCCAATCTGAATCAACATAACCCTCCAGGTTAACCTTTTGATTCACATCATACCTGAGCCCATAATCAACTGTACCCTTCAGGTACCTGAGAATATGCTTTACAGCAACTAGGAGAACACCTCTGGGATTCATCAGGAACTGGCTCAATGTGTTCACCGGAAAGAAAATATATGGTCTAGCGTTTGTCAGGTACATCAAGGACCCAATCATTTGACGATACACCATGACATCAACTGGCTCAGATGAAGCATCACACAGAAGCTTCAGGTTCGATGCCATAGGTGTGGCCATGGCCTTGCAGTCCATCATCTCGAACCTCTTCAGGATCTCTTCTGCATACTTCCCTTGTCCAAGGAATATTCCATCTGTGCTCTGCCACACCTCCATACCCAGAAAGTAGTGCATCATACCCAAGTTCTTCATCTCGAACTCGGAAGCAAGCTTCCTCTTCGTATCGACAATCAATCTATCATCACCTGTAACAAACAAGTCATCCACATACAAAAGTAGTATCATTAGATTGCCTTCCTCAACCTTGTAGTAAATGTTGGAATCCGCTTTACTCTTGGTAAAGCCCAAACTGGATAGAAATATGTCTATCCTACCATACCAAGTCCTAAGAGCTTGCTTCAATCCATACAAGGATTTCTTCAACCTGCACACATATGACTTTCTGTCATGTGTCTCAAAACCATGTGGCTGCTCCACATACACTTCCTCCTCGACTACACCATTCAAGAAAGATGTCTTGACATCCATTTGGTGTATCTTCTATTTCATCACTACAGCCAGAGTAAGTACTGATCTGATGGAAGTGTATCTGGCTAAAGGAGCAAAAGTCTCTTCATAGTCTATTCCCTCTTTCTGGGAAAAGCCACGAGCTACAAACCTCGCTTTGTATTTTTCTATGCTTCCATCTGCAGCATGCTTGATCTTATAGATCCACTTGGAAGTCACAACAGACTTCCCATCAAGTCTTGGGACCACATCCCAAACATCATTCTTTATGATCGACTGGTACTCTTCGATCATTACTTCATCCCGGATCCTGGGAACTTCAGATTCTTCAATAGATAGCTTTGTTGCTAGAGTAAATGTTGTAGTCCTTCTTTTGTAGGTGATGGTATACGATCTTTCTTACAAGACAAGTTAAATTGCATGATTAGAAACATCTCATAGATTCATAACAAATTCTTACACATAAATAAATATGTCATACAGTCATGCAATTAATTTAGCCAATGCTTCAATACAACATTTATCCATATCCCGTAACTTTCTAGATGCCTTCCAATCTCTACCAGAACATTGTTAACAATGTGCACAACTCCCAACATGTCATTAAAGAGGTTTCATTCTAGATAAGTAGCAATGGAATGTTGTACAGTGCCATAGGCCACTTACCCATTACATGCATATTAGTAGTATATTGTTCATTAATGTAATTATTCTAATATGCATAATACACAACCTAAGTCTAGGAACATAAGTATATACATCATTGAACAATATTACTTAAACAATCAAATATACAAGAAATGACAATTCAAATACTTATCTTTGTTTGTTTGTTGGGTGTACTCCCTCTCAATCTTTGCTTCCTTGCAGGAACTACTAGAGTGTGCTCCCTCTTGATCTTTTCTTCCTGGATTACCTATCCTTGAACTTATATCCATCCTCGATCACTATGCATGCTTACTAGTATCATCATTGTGTTATCCTTGAGATATCATACATAATCATACATTCATTAGTATAATCTTAATACACAATAATCTTAAACATGTATAGTCATGATCATTTCAAACACAGATAATAAGCATTAGCATTCAAAGTTTCAGGGAAGACTTCTCTTACTCATGCATATTCATATTTGACCATAGAACTCTTTTGGTTAGTCATATCATCAATCAAGGTAAGAGACATAATATGCATAAACCCTAGATTACTCAAACTTGTAACTTCATGAGTAATCATTATCAATCATACAAAAGTATAAGATCCTTACATAGGGTAGGATTCTAACTTGATATAGGAAAAACATACCTAGTCATCATATTTGCTAGTTATGTCTAGCAATGTTTTTCTTGTTATCTTCAATGACCTGCATAACTCATAAGTTAACCATTGTAGAACCAAATTATACATACCTCTATGTGATCCATGACTATGATGAGTCTTTGTCTTCATGTCATCATGGTCTTGATCTAGAGCTTGATTTGTACCTTTCATGTTAGCAGATAACATTCTCCTCATACAACACCACAGTGCATTAGTACAAACATAATACAATCATAAGTGTCATAGCCCTAATCAATGAATGTCTTCTATCATGCATTCATACTTTTACTAGGGTGATAAGACAAGTCTAAAATTAAACAAGATTGTTACTAAACTCAATAACATGAGGACAATCATATTATAAACTTAATCATGAACAGATTTCAAAACATACCTGTAAGTCATACCTGTCAAATTGCTTGTAGTTGTTGTTGTTCCTTTTGTTCTTAGGACAATCTGAGGAAACGTTTCCTCTTCTTGGTATGTGCTGTGAGAGCTTGATCTTCATTCCCCATCTTCTCTTCTCGAGCTACAATTCGAGCTTCTTCCTGTGAGCATTCTTCCCACCGCTTACTAAAAGAGATAAGTTTCTTCCTAGCACAAATTCCTTGGATGAAGGAATCCCATGACCTAGGAAGGCCATTAAGAGTGGTCATTACCACTTCTCCATTCTCTATAAATTCTCCCACAGCTTCAAGTTGTTCTTTTATCCGGGAGACCCTTGAGAAATAAGATTGCATGGTCTCCACATTCTGGAACTTGATATTCTTCAATTGATTCCGCAAGGTCATCTTCCGATTTAGATTCTTCCCTTCAAATAGCTTGGTCAAGGAAACAAGCATCTCCTTAGGTGTCTTTAGAGATGAAACGTGTGGCATGAGATGGTTTTTGATAGAATCAACAATGATCCTTTTAGCCTTGACTAAGTTCCTCTTGTGTAAGGCCTTAGTCTCTGCTCTCTCTGGGACAGGAACCCCTTCACTTATGTAGGTGTCCAATTCACTCTCTTCTAGAATTAACCCAATCCTATACTTCCATGCTTGGAAGTTATCATCCCCTTCAATATTATCCTCAATCTTGGTGTGGTGAGACATATTAAAGAGTATTTCAAATGAAATAGAAAATATTTTGGTCTTACCACTTGATTTGCAGAAATCTGGATCTGGAGCTGGATTAGGGTTTGTCATAGAAACCCTAAAAATTCCAACTTTGAATTTCAAACTTCTGAAAGGATAGAAAGATGCACCTTGATGAGCTGATCAAGCTAGTATACTCAGAATTTGAAAACTGCACAGTTTCACCCCTCAAATTTACTTTTCAAACTTTTGGATTCACTAGGGAGGACCCTAAATTAGGGTTTGATTTTCCCGGAGCTTCACCCATCCAAAAATTTCGATCCAAAGCTTTAAAATTCGATTTTTCCAAGGAGCTTCCAAACATGGTCTCGGATTTCAAAAATTCCAACTTTTGTAGAAGACCTAATTTTCGGCTTCACTAGACATGACCCCAAACTAGGGTTTGAGTTTCCTGGAGCTTCACCCAACCAAAAAGTTCGATCCAAAGATCTAAAATTCTATTTTTCCAAGGATCTTCCAGCCATGGTCTCAGATTTCAGAAATTCCAATTTTTGTAGAAGCCCTAATTTTTGGCTTCATTAGACAGGACCCCAAACTAGGGTTTGATTTTCTCGGAGCTTCACCCAACCGAAAAGTTCGATCCAAAGCTCTAAACTTTGATTTTTCCAAGGATCTTCCAGCCATGGTCTCAGATTTCAGAAATTCCACTTTTTGTGGAAACCCTAATTTTTAGGTCAAAATATGAAAATGCTCATAATTGAATTCTGTTTCGACAGAAAGATGCACCTTGCTAAGGAGAGTCATTCTAGCCTCCTGCATTTCAAGATCTGTGGAGAGAAACCCAAAAAATAAGAAGCCCTAGCTTCCGCAACTGCACAGTGTCTTCTTCTCAGGTTAGCTCTCATACCATGTTAATTTTTTAGCATTAATTCAACATACTCTAGGATCTTTACTGAGAGAATAACATGTACAACATATCAAGCATATCAATCATAACAAGCAATCACATGAGACAATAGACACACAGAGTTTCCTTGGGGGAAACCATAAAGGTGAAAAACCCCAATAACTTCCTCAGAGATAGATAGAGCAATGATACAAAAACCCAAGCATAAGAGATAGTCTCCTAGAAGCAGCTTCTCCTCCTCCACTAGTGTGCCACTTTCCAATGAGTGTATGAGTGAGAAAGTGAATGATCAAATAGAGTGCCTCCCGCACTCTATTTATACATGACTTGACTTGCCTAATAACCTTACTAGGTCGGCCTCAACTTAATCAAATAACATAATGCTGACAGGGCCGACCCCCAATAGTGTGGTCTAATAACCCTTTAACCCACATGACTTATACAGGGCTGACCCCATCAAGGTGGTCTAATAACCCATCAAGTATAAGTTACAACACTTACAATATAAATGATGACCCTTCCGTATAGAGGAATAATAGCATCTCTATAGGAATACAATATACATATGTGAAATACATTCCAAAGTTACAAATACATCAACACCATACACCCCTAGGTCTAACAGCTCTAGCCTCCTGAGTATGAAAGCAGTTAATTGCTCTCGCAACCCTGGGGAGCAGCGCATTGAAGCGCGCAGATGCTCCCACCGTATATCCTTGCATGGGCCGCGGTAACTCATCTACCATCGGCTCTGGAATGTTTGACATCAACCCACTCAGGTTCACGTAGACATCCTCCATCTCAGCAATGGCAACATGTACGGCTGGAGGCATGACTGCTCCCTCTCCTCTCTCTCTCTCCTCGCCAGAAGAGAGACTCCTACTGGTCATACGGGGCCCACATCTGCACACACATGTTGTTAACTTGTCAGCGCTATAACAAAAAAATCATAAAAATACAAACCTAAAAAGTACAAGGGCTAGTTTTTCTTACCTATGTCTCCCCATACTACTCCCTCGGGTAGTACTAGGCCTGGGTCATCTCTGTAGTCCGTACCCCTGTACGGGTAATCCTCTACCATAAGTAACTGGATTTCTAGCCAGGTGAAGAACTCAAGACCATATCCGACGATGGGGCCCCCACCATGTCGGACCATCACCTCGGTCCATCTAGCCATGTGTGGATCCTTAGGATCCCTGTCATCTACTGGTACCTATGAGTGCAAGAGGGGAACCTACTCCAAGAGGAACGAGATCACTATCAAACCATAGCCAAACTGTTTGAGCTCTCCCCGCTGACACTTGTTCAGCTAAGCTCGGATGTTTGTGAGGAGTCCCTCGCACTAGTTGAAGATCTTCGGAGACATGCAGTCCTCCTCATATAGCATTTGTGATCTGGTGGCTAAGTGAGGAGCTTGGATCCCTGTTATCCTCGTGATGGTAAAGAGTATGGCACACAGCGGACGTTCCCGTATGTCCTTGATGGGAATCTTCCCACTCAAATCACGGGTGTTGGGAGTACAATGCTGCAAGATCATAGCATCCACGATCGGATCACTTCCCTGTGATCCAGTAAGAGTCACATTGTCCCCTCTTCGGGACAATCTAGTCAGAAAATAGATGTCCTTGACATCTATGGTGAGTATGTGCTCACCGAACATGAAATATTGCTGAGCCGTGTCTCAACATCGGAGCATATGTGTCAGCAATGGGATTTGGGCCTTCATGCCCTGGATTTGGAAGAACTTGAGGAGACCACAGTTCCTCAGTGCTTCCACACATCATGGATCATTTGCAGCTTGCATGTCATTTGCCTCGTGTGCTCGTTTGCACCACTCTAAGACCATTTTTGTTGCTGCTAACCTGCCAAAAGGAGCATTTAAACATTGTTAGGACTCACTTCAACCACCAAAAGTTCATATTTTTACTTGTTAAGTAAAAATATCCGAACGATAACAGAGCTAAGTAAACAGTTAAGCAGGTAAACTACACAATATCATCAATCACAACAATATTGGTGGAAAGCATTTATATTACTGTAAATATAGGGAAAGTACATAGAAAAGAATGACTACAGCTAGAGCTTAATGAAGTAGCCCTTCTCCATCCAAGCCAATTCCATATCCTCCCAAGGAAGTGTGAGTCTCTCAATGGATGAGTAGAGATCTCTCCAAGATTGATTTCACCAGCATGTAGACACTATAGAATTCCTCCCTTTGGAATAGGAAGGAGCTTCATTTATATAGGACTAAGTGGATAGGGTATGAATAGGATAGGTTGAGATATGCTAGAAGAGAGATAGGGGATCCTTCCAAGAGGTTAGGAACCGAGTGCTAGCTCTCCCACAAGATCAGGGATAGGGATCCATGTCAGCTGGCTTCGAGAATGGGCTCGAAGGAGCTATTTTTTTCCATTAACTGACATCGTCGCACCCTGTAAGAGAGCAAGGTGCGACGTCGCAGGTTGCATGAGTGCAGCCTGTTTCGACCTCTCAAAACCTAATGTAAATGGCTTATATCTCTTCCAGGCCAATAACCTAGTCAAAGAAACTTTAGGGATGTATACACTGAATCTCATGATGGTAGGATTTTAGGTGTAACACCTACTACATAAGTTCACATTTGTCGATCATGATGTTACCAATGAAGAAAGGTTTCCTAGGTTAGCTATGGATAAGTATATGGACAATAAGGAAAGATCAGACCCCAGGATACCAACTGTTATGGTACTCAAAGAATGGGCATATGAACTTTCAAAAATATGGATACTAAATCTATTGGAAATACCTCATTTTGGAAGATCACCACAGGTAAAGATGTGTGCAAAACTACTACTATCACAAGTATATGATGGATATTTCTGGCTAGAAAAACCTATTCCTATTAATGCTAATATTATAGAAGAGATCACTGGGCTACCCTCATCTGGGGAGGATATAAGTCCTTTGATGAGCACAAGTCAAGAAAAGGCTCTCGGAAGGAATATGGATGAAAAATACGGAACCCAACGAGCAAGTGGAGGATTGTCATTCACACAAATAAAGGATGATGTAGTAAGATTCATCTCACAATTACTAGCATGCAATTTATTCTGAAAGAGACACCAGGATCAGGTCTCAACAACAATTTTTGCAGCAACAGAAAAATGTGTTGAGGGAATCTAGATGAACTAGTCAGAGTTCCTACTGAATGAGTGTCTTGAAGACTATCTAGAAGCACAAGAAAAATGTAACCCCTTTCACTATACTTGGCTATTAATTTTTGTAGCACTCACTGGTTGGAAGGAGCCCAAGGGAAGTTAGTTCTTTGAAAGAAATAGAAGACCCTTTCAAGCTGCAAGATACACAAATATGTGGGTCTCTGACATCACTAGAAGACAGGTGGACAACAATATCAATTTCTTCTTATACTATTATGAAATCAGATTTATTTTGAAACATTCTCCATGCATATTTCCTCATGTTGTTGAAACACACAAGGGAATCATGCACTTCAAGATTGAAATGCATTACACATATGTTCAGACCAAGAGAGACCCTAAAAAGTGGTGGATTACTACCAAATTCATGTGTACATAAAATGATATTGTGCAGATAGTATAGGAATGGGATGCAGAGTAGAGAAGAATTACGATGGAAGAAGAAGAGGCTGCATACAATAGTAATGTAGTTCCCATAGTGGAAGAGACATTCATTCCTCCTAATTCCACTCAGTAGTGTGTTCCCACTAAAAAGAGAAAAGAAAGTGTGCATCCAGAGGGGTCAGTAAGAAATAAAAGATAATATTTCAATCCTAATCCAATATGTACTCTTACCATAGATGAATTTGATAGGATAAGCATAGAGATCAAAAATTCCATAGAAGAATCCATAGAGCATGTAGCCACAAAAGGGGACATTGATGAACTTGCATCTCAACAGGTAGAAATCATGTTAAAGATGGATGAAAAATTTGCAGTCCTAGAACAACAAACATAGAATTCCAAAGAAAACCAGAATAGTGAACCTCATCCAAGTAGCCCACAGTCACACTCAAATTTCCAAAAGAAGAAAACATTGTCGCATCAAATCCTGAAGATCCCATCTGCAGTGTTGTGACTCTCCACCCAGGAGAAACAAAATTCGATAAGCTATTCTGAATTGTCTTTAGCACTTTTATATTTGAATAATTGCATGAGCTACACACATCTGCTGCATAAGAAATCAGAAGGAGATACGAATCCACTGCATCAGATTGGCACAAAATTAAGAGTGAAAGGCAAGCCTTGTAGGCCGAATGCTTGAGGTTGAAGGCAGAAAATGAAAAGATTGTGCAGAAGACAACAAATTTGGAAAGAGAAGCAAAAGAAGTTGTCACAATAAGTAATAATATGAGACAAGAAGTAGAAGAGGTGAGGCAAAATGCCTCAAGATTACAAAGAGAAGTAGAAGAATTGTTCAATTTTCTTCCAGAAGTTCAATAAATCCAGGCCACTTCTCTAGAAGGAATATTGCTCAAATTAAGTGAATTTATTCAGGGGATGGAAGAAAAAATCGAATAACTATCACAAGCACCTTCAACACCTCCAGAAATCAAAGCAAAACGCGAGAAAATGCTTGAAAGAGCCAACATTGCATTTGAGAACATCAAAGTTATGGATTTAAAATGTGCAGAGCTACACGAAGAAAGTGCTCATATATGGACAAATATAATTGAAAATGAGCAGTCGAAGGAGGTAGAGAAGAAGTTATGCAATGCATAAGAAACATAGAAAACGATTCATGAAAGCTTGGTCAATATGTCAGCTACTAAGAAACAAGATAAAATGAAAAATTTTAAAGTACTGCAGGTGGAAATAAACATGTTCAGGGATGAACACATGAGTCTAATGGAAAGGCTAGGACCTCTTCAAGAATAAGCATCCAGTATGACAGAATCCTTTCCACAATTGAAAAAGGAAATATAATGGGAAGTTGGTGATGGCATAGAAGCCATTGAGTCAGTTTCTGACCAAGTAGAAGAAACTATGGTGGCTAAAGAGAAAGAGATGAAAGAAAAAAAAATTGTCACAAATACGAGTCTACAAAAACTCAAAACTTCAGTTCAATCAGACAAACAACAAGAACAATGAAGCATTGAGACAGGGAGAGTCATCCTTGAAAACAATTGAGGTAGAGGTTGGTGCAAAAATAAAACAAAAGGAGAACCTACATTGCGCAAGTAATGACACCTCTTTTCCATTTATTTCCAAGGGGGAGAAATGCATGAAGCTGATAGAACAACCAGGAGTAATGCATGAAGATGGATGTACATCAGTAGAGAAGAACCAACATGAAGATAATTGAAGAGATAGCATGAAGATCCAACAGATGTGAAAGAGCGTGAAGCAGAACATTATGCATCAGAGGTGAATGAGCATGAAGTAGATGACTTGAAGAAATGGCATGAATATGACTGTACATATGGTATACACAAAAGTAACAAAAAGCAGAAGTAATGACAGCATAAAACGAAGAATTCAAAATCCCAAAGCACTCAGAGGGAGCACATACACATAAGAGCAATCCAGGAATTGATGAATAAAATATTCTGGCCCTACTTGTGGAAATTCATTCTAGTCTTCTTTGATGATATCCTCATTTATAGTAAAACAAGGGTTGAGCATCTCTAGCATCTGGATCTTGTACTGCAACTTTTCTCTGGTCATCATCTCCATGCCAAACAGTCTAAATGTGTTTTTGGACAAGAGGAAGTAGAGTATCTCATGATTATTATTTCAGCACAAGGGGTTTGCGTGGATCCTGCCAAAATAGATTCCATGAAAAATTGGCCGCATCCTCAGACACTCAAGAGCCTTCATGGTTTTTTGGGATTGATTGGCTACTACCGCAATTTTTTCAAGGATTACAAGAATATTGCAGCTCCATTAACCTATGTATTGAAAAATGATGCTTTTATGTGGACACGTGCTACTGAGTGTGCATTTGAAAAACTGAAACAAGCTATGTGTACTACACTTGTTCTAGCTAGGCCCGATTTTTCCAAGCCCTTCACTATTGAGAGTGATTCTTGTGACTGTAGCTAGGGTTTTACCCCTAGCTTGTGCAAATGAGCACCTACTAAGGAGAATGGACTCCTTAGTAGCAGTTCAGTAAATGTAAATTAAAATACTAAAACAGAAATATAAATTACTCTAAACATGTGCATGAAACATAAAAAGAACAAGATATAAAGAATGGATTTTGTATTAATTTTACCTCCAATGTGAAGGTTGGTGAAGCTCTTGCAATGTCCAAGAGGGTTGCTCCAAGCTCCAACTTGCTCCTTCTCTTTCTCCAATGGCGGGAATGGGCCAAAAGGGGCTCTCAAGGTGAAAGTAGCTCAAGGGTGAGCTAGGGTTTCAAGAGAGATTTTGGCAGAGTAAGGGTGCTTATGACTGTGGATATGAAATGAGGGGTCTCCATCACCTATTTATAGTTTTTTGGTGGTGGAGTGTTGGCCCATGGTTTTAGGAACCATATGGTTTAGGGCAGCTGTATAGGGTTTTTTCCTCCTTTTCCTCATTATTTTATATTTTTTTATTCCCTTTTTAGAGGGATTTTGCTATTTTAGAGGAATTTTGGATATTTTTGGAGGAAAAAGGGGTTTTTTAGCCTTTTGAGGCTTTTTTGATGGTTTTGTGGCCTTTTGGAGGCATTTTAGGCCTTTTGGAGGCTTTTTAGTGGGATTTTTAGGGTTTTTAAGGGAAATATGGTAGGAAAATGGACAAATGAGCCATGAAATGGGGTAGATGAGGTAGTGAACACTTTTTGGGTGTTAACAGATTGCCCCCTGATGTGTGAAGGCAGGAGCTCATCGTATGGCCGATGGACATCATAAGTCATATATGGTTTTCCTGGGGTATGGAGAAGAGAAGAAACAAGCTGAAGCCCGGAACAACGATCCCGAACAAATTGCAAGAACTAAAAGTACATAACCTCAATAATGGATGAGGAAGCATCTGATCATATGGACGAGGCAGGCATTCCCATGCTCGTATCAGGATATAACATAATAATAACAATGGGGTCCAAAAAATGGGGACCTGAAATATACATGACCTCAAATACTAAATGAGGCAGAATCTCAATATATGGACAAGGCGGGCATACCCATGCTCGTATCAAGATACATAAAAAGAACTGTGAGGCCCGAAAAGAGGGACCTGTAAGATACATAGAGAACCACTGTGTACATCATAAGGGTCCAGAGGGTACACAAATCTGGGACATACCACTGGGCTGACCATGTCTGAGCTGAAGAACTGATACACTGGAACAATCAACAGTACTACTGAGTGTGGTACCAAAGGAACTAATGAGCTGCTGGATCATAGTGACAATGGGTCATGCTTGTAATGGTACACTGAACTGGAACTGATATGGGACTGAACTGGGTACTCAAGGAAGCATATAACTGGATGGCTTCCGAATACAATCGCCAACGCAGCCCGGACATCCACGGGAACATACAACTGGGTGTTCCGAAGTGACTCACCAATGTGCTAGAGTCGGGGGAAATCCGGGGTCTTCGACAAATAATGGTAGGTATGTAAATCCTGCGCAATTCTCAACGATGTGATCAAGGTGCTGAAGTCGAGCATGTGAGAAACAACCATTCGGAGAGGCAATGATGACTCCTCTCAAAATTATCCATAAGCACTCAGCACAAATGGTGATGGGTCCAAGGCGCAGGGGCCTCTGGGTCTATCCTCTGGAATAGAGGGGCTGTCGTCGACAGAGGGAGACCTGCAACTATCAAGGCAATGATGTTTCCTTGACAGGAGCGCGAGGTGGAGAACCGAAATGTGATAGTACTAATGGGAGGACTGACAAACTGGGGGGACAATTGGGCAAGTAGAGTGGGTGGACTCAAACTTCCTTTGTTCAGAGTATGATAACGGGGATGATCGAGCAGCATATGAAACTGACTGATGGGAAAGGGATCATAGCCGTATTGGATCTGGGAGGGGGACTGAGCTGAGGGGGACTGGGCTGAGGGAGACTCAAGATGGGGTAAAATGGCAGGAGACTGCAGAATACTCTGAACAAAGGCGACCTGATTGGGGGTGTTGCCGAGATGATCGATCAGAGTGCCAAGAGGCACGGGGGGAATTCTTCATGGGTTAGGGAACTAGAAGAAGTGAGTGTATCATGGTACTGTCGTGTGGATTTATACGATCCCAGGATAGTTCGTGCTCATGATTTCTTTCAATTTTAAGGAGTCTGAAAGTGATAAGAAGACTCTGAAATGATGGAATGGTACTGTCGTGTGGATTTGACGAGCCCAGGACAGTTCATGCTCGTGGTTGCTTTCAATTTTAGACAGTCTGAAAGCGATAAGAAGACTCCAGGGGGTTGCTTTTTCATGTGTTAGTCTCCAAGGCCCAAAGAAGCATAAAAGGATGCAATGAAGAACTCTTCTAGCTGGTGTGACTAGAGTATTCCTTTTTCGTAATTAGTCTACCAGGTCCGGAAAAGGGTTAAACTTATACCATATAGACGCCCTTTCAGGTACTTTAACGAGCATGAAAGGAAGCAAGATTGCTCAGCGATCTTTTCATTGTTTTAGGAGTCAGAAAAGAGCTTAACGGAAACTCCCTAAGTGCCTTTTTCATAAAGGACTTGTCTGGCCCGAAAAAGGGATAAAATTATACCGAACAAAAGGAATGGCCAGGCAAGGAGGAAGTGTTCAATCAAGGAACATGTATGATGACCAAGAACAAGGGTAGGGGGGGGAACACAGGTGGGCCTCCTTGCGGGGTGAATGAAATGGTGGCAAAATAACGAAACATTTGCAGTATGACAGGAGTGAATGGCTCATGTAAAAGTGTGGAACAATCCAATGGCGGCCGATGTGGCACACAAACCGAGGCAACAAGGTGTAGGGACATAATGTTGAAACTGTACCGAGTGAGAGCAAGAAATGATCTCAAGAATCATCACGAGCTCGGAAAAATGAATACGGTGATATAAAATGTGTCAAAAACGGATAACGGCCAATGTGGCACGCAAACTGAGGTGGGGGGCGTTTTGGAAAAAAGACCCAAAAAATCTGGGGGTGAGAGCAAGAAATGATCTCAAGCATCATCACCAGCTCGGAAAAATGAATCCGATGATATAAAATATGTGACAAATGGAGAACAGCCGATGTGGCACGCAAACCGAGGCGACTAGTGGCGTCTGAAAAATGTGTAAAAAATGACGGGGACAAAATAATGCAATGAGGTGACCATCAGGATGGTCTCGTCGTGCTGATTCCAGTGGTGGAAACGGGTCGAAAAATGGACTCCGTATGGGTTCAGAATGGCCAAAACAAGAAAAAGTCAACTGACTATAAATAGTGAGTGGGTCCAACATGACAAGTGGCAGTTGTTGTTAGAACATTTTTACACCTATGTACATTAATCATTTATTAATTGATGATTAATTAGTGCCCAAGTGATTAATTATTACATCCCTAAGTTGGTTAGCTACTAAATGGTCAATTATCATGAATTAGTTAGCAAATGTGAACAAGTGCTGAGTCAAACTGGCTGTTTGGTGCGCTCCCCAGGGCATTTAATGCATTCAGCATGCCTAGAGCGCCCTCCCCAGGTTAATTAATGCATTCAGCATGCTTCTCTTCTACCTAGGGCGCACTTGCTCAGATTGTGGACAATCTTGCCAACTTTGTCCAATTTTTGGCCAATTTTAGCTACCAAACCTCTAACCAACCAGTTTCTTCACATGTGTGAGGTCACATGGGCCTGTCCAGTCATTCCCAGCATTCACACAGCAGATTCGAACCAGTTTGGGATGGTTTGGGATATTTTGGTCAACCTAGGGGGGTTTGAGCTATTTCTAAGCTAGATCAGTGTGAACACTCCAGATGGATTCGAATTCTTCCAGATTTGTATATATGGGTGTTCTTAACCTATTTAGAGGTTGGACAGTTAATAATATTGACATTATTCACCCATTTCATGTGTATTGTTCTTCATTCATTTACAGATTTATGCTATTCTTACAATTGTTGTGCAATCTTTCACTAGTGAGGAATCCATAGTAGCTAGGTTCTGCTGTGATTGAGATTTTACATGGTATCATAGCTCTTGGAGCTACCATTCGAACCCGCAAGACTGTTTTAGTGGATTGCCAGAAGCAGTGGAGAAACCACATAATTCCTGAGGCCATTGCCTTGAGCTTACTGGAGAAATCTAGTGGCTCCTCTCAGGTGTGATGCTCTCCCGAATGCACCCACTATCCAAACAGGGTTCGAATCTGTTAGTGTAGATCCCTCCTGAGTGATTTGAGAGTTGTTTGCAGGTATTGAAGATCAACATTGTCAGCAAGTGCAAATTTCAGCAGAGGAGAATGGAGCCATCTCACCCAAACGTGCTCACTCCCTTCAACTATTTCGATTGGAAGGCAGAAATGGTGATTTTGCTGAGATCTAAGGGTCTCTACAGAATTACGATGGGCACTGAGGTTGAGCCAAACTCAGCTGTGGAGAAATCCAATTTTTTTAATAGAATGGATGAGGCATTTGGCCTCCTTTGTCTCAGCATTTCGAGAGACCTCCTGTTTCATGTAGAAAGTCTAGCAACTCCAAATGAATTGTGGCTCAAGCTTGAGACACTGTTTGGAAAGACTGATGAGATGAGAGGCCACCAGCTCGAAAATGAGCTTGTCTCACTGAGCCCAGGGAATTTCGATTCCATCCAGGACTTCTTCACCAAGTTCAAGAACTTGGTCTTGCAGATCAGACAATGTGGCATAGAGAAGAAAGAAGAACAGTTGGTGTTGTCCATTCTCTCCAAATTGGGTTCTGAATACTCAGTTTTTGTGTCTTCCTTCAACTCCACAAGGCTCACAGTTAGAGGTTGGAAGATGCCATCTTTGGCTGACTTCATGGAGATGCTAACTCAAGAGCAAGACAAGCTGGTCTTGATGGGCTCCATCAAGCAAAAAGACCAAGTTCTTGCAGCTGGAGATTCGAAATGTGGAAGAGGCAAGCAAAAACCCAGGGGGTCGAAACCTCAAGAGAAGAAGAGGAAGGATGAGAGGCCCAAATCCTCTGAGGGGGTTTCGAATCCTATCAAGAACAAGGGAAAGAAGGCTGAGAAGACAAAATGTAGCTACTGTCAAAGAGGTTTTCATCCAGAGAGCTCATGCATGAAGAAAACCATAGACACCATGACCCATCTCCTACAGAAAAATAATATTCCTCTTCCTGAAAGTTCCAAGAAGAAGGAGTGCGTTTCTGAAGACAAGGAGAGCTGCCATGCTTTGGTGGCTAGTTCATCTCATTCACACTTGTTCATCATTGATTCAGGTGCCTCAAGGCACATGGCTTCCTCAAGAGATTCGTTTTCTGAACTTGCACCCTACAGTGGCCTCTCCATTCGAATGGGAGATGACTCAGAAATCCCTGCTCATGGCATTGGGAAAATCTCTATGGATAATGGCTTCTTCTCCAATGTGCTGTATGTGCCAAATCTTGCAGCAAACTTGTTCTCTGTATATCAAATGACACATACTGGAGCAGCAAAGAAGGTGGTCTTCACTCAGGATGATGTGGAGATATCAGAAGTTTCCACCGGGAAAATTGTTGCAATGGGTGTTGCAGACCATGACATGAAGATGTACAAGTTCTCCCACTTTCTCGAGTTCTCTTCACCAAGTGTACTTCTGTCACATGGGAATGAGACCAGCAAGCTATGGCATCAAAGGTATGGTCACCTAAACTACAGATATCTTCAAGTTTTAAGCAAAGAAAAGATGGTAGAAGGGCTGCCACAAATCAGTTTTTCAAGTGGAACATGCAAGAGTTGCATGATTGGGAAGCATCCTGAAAAGAAGTATGACAAAGGGAAGGCAAGGAGGGCTGATCAACCACTTGGGATAGTGCATTCTGATCTAATAGGGCCACTCCCCACACCCTCCTATGGCTGCAGCAAATATGTGCTCACCTTCATCGATGACTACTCAAGGTACTGCTGGTTATTTTTCCTTAAGCAAAAATCTGAAGTCTTTGAATGTTTCAAAATTTTCAAGAGCATGGTTGAGAACTTCAGTGGGAAGGCCATGAAGGTTTTGAGGACTGATAATGGTAGAGAGTATGTCAATAACAATTTGCAGCAGCTCTGTCAAGAGCATGGCATTCAGATGCAACACTCAGTTCCCTACACACCACAGCAAAATGGTGTTGCAGAGCGCAAAAATAGAGCACTGAAAGAGATGGCAACTTGCATGTTGCAAGCAAGGGATTTGTCTCCCAAATTATGGGCTGAAGCTATGAATTGTGCAGCATATGTTCAGAACAGAGCACCACACAAAGCATTGCAAGGAATCACTCCATTTGAAGCATGGATGGGCCACAAGCCCAATGTCTCACATTTCAGAATTTTTGGCTCAAGGGCTTGGGCCAGAATTCCACCGGAGAAGAGAAAGGCCTTGCAGCCCCAAAGCAAGGAGTCAATCATGGTTGGGTATGCAGAGGATTCCAAGGGCTACAAGCTCTTTGATCCATCCACTCACAAAACTTTCATCGAAAGAAGTGTCAAATTCGAAGAAGAAGAATTCTTGCAAGCTAGTGAACAAGGTGATGGGGAATGCTCATTTCCTCGTCTTGATGATGAAGTAAGTAGTGATTCTTTCTCTGATATTTCTGATTCTGATATTGCTGAAGATGATGTTGATATGGATTCTAAACATATCCCTCCCTCAAGGCCCAAGTGGGCAGAGAAAACAATTCAAAGTGTCGGAGAGCTTGTGGGAGATCCCCAAGATGCTAGGAAAACTAGATCTCAATTTCACAATTCCTTTGCATGTGATAATTCTGATCTGAGTGAGGCATGTTACTTGATGTTTGGATCTGATCCAATGTCATATTCAGAAGCATGTATAGACCCAAGGTGGCAATCAGCCATGCAAGAAGAGATGAACTCACTCCATGAGAACAAAACTTGGGATTTGGTCCCTCTTCCTCCCAAGAGGAAACTAGTGCAATGCAAATGGATTTATAGAACCAAAGTTGGATCTGATTTCTCTGATCTGAAGTATAAGGCCAGGTTGGTGGCTAAGGGTTACTCTCAGGTCCAAGGAGTGGACTATACAGAGACATTTGCACCGGTGGCAAAGATGGACTCCATAAGACTAGTTTTGGCCATTGGGGCTTCCAAGCGATGGGAGATTCATCACATGGATGTAAAAAGTGCCTTTATTCATGGGGATCTGAATGAGGAGATATATATGCAGTAGCCTGAAGGTTTTATTTCTGATCATACACTTGTTTGCAGGTTGAACAAGTCACTCTATGGGCTCAAGCAAGCTCCTAGAGCATGGTATGCAAAAATGGACAATTTTCTGCTATCTTTGGGGTTTGAGAGGTGTAAGTCTGATCCAAATGTGTATATGCAGCATGTTAGTGATCTGATATTGATTATTGTACTGTATGCTGATGATCTTTTGATCACTGGTAGCTGCACCAAAGAACTTGACTCAGTTAAGAGAGCATTGCACAGTGCATTCTCCATGACCGATCTAGGATTGCTAAAACAATTTCTGGGTTTGGAGATAGATCAAATTGTGAATGAAATTTCTGTATGTCAGTCAAGGTATGCTTCAGATTTGCTGCAGAAATTTAAGATGGCTGAATGTAAGTCTGCAAAATTTCCATTTCTTTCAGGAGTTAAGCTTACAGAATGGGGTTCTTCACCACTAGTTGACAGTTCACTGTATAGACAACTAGTTGGGAGTTTGTTGTATCTTACACACTCTCGACCAGATTTGTCTTATGCTGTTGGGGCTGTTGCAAGGCACATGCAAGAGCCTCATGAGATCCATTGGAAGGCAGCCAAGAGGATCCTTCATTATGTTCAGGGTACTAAGTCCTTTGGTATCCATTATGCTGTTGGTTCATCCCTTGAACTAGTAGGATTTACAGATTCTGATTGGCCCGGTGATTGTATCGATCGGAAGTCAACTTCCGATTATGTCTTTATGCTTGCACATGGACCTATATGCTGGTCAAGCAAGAAACAAAGCGCTATTTCCTTATCTTCAGCTGAGGCCGAGTACAGGGGAGCAGTTAATGCAGCCACACAATGTGTTTGGTTGCAAGGTATTCTTGCAGAGTTCGGGATTGTCTTTGATTCACCCACTATTCTTTGGTGTGATAATCAAAGTACAATCAAGATTTCTACCGATCCAGTACAGAGACAGAGGACCAAGCACATAGAGATACACATGCATTACATTCGGGGTTTGGTGCATGACCGGACCATAGCATTGCAGTATTGCCCATCCAGTGAGCAAACTGCTGATATCTTCACCAAGTGTTTTACCGAGAAGACCTTCACTCACCTTAGATCTTTGCTTGGGGTGAGTGATGCATGGTGATGATTGGTGTATTTTGATATATGCCACATGTCCATTTTAGAGGGGAGGTTTTATTTCCCATGTGGTTTTCCTCCTTACCTTGGTTACATGGACAAATAAATTTTATGATGTAAAAGGTGACTTGAGCCTAGTTGCCAAGGCCTTAATTTTTGATATTTCACTAAGTCTAGCTTAAGGGGGGGTGTTAGAACATTTTTACACCTATGTACATTAATCATTTATTAATTGATGATTAATTAGTGCCCAAGTGATTAATTATTACATCCCTAAGTTGGTTAGCTACTAAATGGTCAATTATCATGAACTAGTTAGCAAATGTGAACAAGTGCTGAGTCAAACTGGCTGTTTGGTGCGCTCCCCAGGGCATTTAATGCATTCAGCATGCCTAGAGCGCCCTCCCCAGGTTAATTAATGCATTCAGCATGCTTCTCTTCTACCTAGGGCGCACTTGCTCAGATTGTGGACAATCTTGCCAACTTTGTCCAATTTTTGGCCAATTTTAGCTACCAAACCTCTAACCAACCAGTTTCTTCACATGTGTGAGGTCACATGGGCCTGCCCAGTCATTCCCAGCATTCACACAGCAGATTCGAACCAGTTTGGGATGGTTTGGGATATTTTGGTCAACCTAGGGGGGTTTGAGCTATTTCTAAGCTAGATCAGTGTGAACACTCCAGATGGATTCGAATTCTTCCAGATTTGTATATATGGGTGTTCTTAACCTATTTTGAGGTTGGACAGTTAATAATATTGACATTATTCACCCATTTCATGTGTATTGTTCTTCATTCATTTACAGATTTATGCTATTCTTACAATTGTTGTGCAATCTTTCACTAGTGAGGAATCCATAGTAGCTAGGTTCTGCTGTGATTGAGATTTTACAGTTGTATTATTTGACTTTGACTAGTGATCAGAGTGGACCAGAGGTGAGGTGGCATTTATGGACGATCCGACCGGCCGATTTCAGATCCGGGAGATACAAGTATTCCGTCAAACTCATACCTGCATGTTTTTTGGGTTCGGGGGGTGGGTAGTGGGTCCCAGGGCTTACTTGTATGGTCCACGTGGGGTGGACCGCAGGTTTTTTAGAGGGAGCCGCGGTCGGAGACCGCGAGTTCCACGGCGAATGACGCACGTGGAGACCGCGGGGTCCGATGCGGAACACACGGTCTGGGACCGTCTGTTCCGAGGCTGAACACGCGGTTCGGTACCGCGTGTTCGGGACTGACAGTCGCGGTTTTGGACCGCGACTGTGGGTCAAACAGCCGCGGTCGAAAACCGCGGCAAGGGGGCCTAAAGCCGCATTTTGGAGCGAGCTGTTAGGACTTCTCCGGGGGGGGGGCAAGGTTTATTTCTTTGACATGAGTCTGATGAGTTTGCCTTGTGTGTTTGACAGGATGCCGCAGGTTCTGTGGAGAGAGCGGGAGATTCCAGATGAGATCGTCACCGTTGTCCGAGGGGAACGGCATGTGCGATCGGTGCTGGGACTATGCGGACTAATAAAGTTCGCCCAGGTACCCATGATGCAGTCAGCAGCGTTGCTGCTGAACCGACTGATTAGTTTCTGGGAGCCGGACATACAGGCCTTCAGAGTGCAGGGTGAGAGGGTGGACCTCACCCTAACAGATGTATACTTCCTGACAGGGTTGCCCTGTCTGGGTAGGGTGGCAGACACGCAGCCACGGGTATCCGCGGACATAGATATGGAGGACATGCTGGAGCGGTACTGTGGTCCAGAGGCGAGGGTGCATAGGAATGCACTTCTGGTGAGAGACCTACAGGAGCCAGCAGTGCAGGCCATGGCAGCATGCGTGGTTCACGTCTTGGGGTCCCAGTCACCGGAGAAGGTGTCTGGGGGCCAGATGCAGCTGGTGGAGCGTGTACTGGATGGGGTGTATTACGCGTGGGGCCAGATGTACCTGACCTGCGTTCAGCGGCAGCTGACAGCAGCGAAGGAATCTGGCAAGGGGTTTTGATATGGGTCCTTCTTGTGTGCATTTTTTATGGAGAGGGTGCCCACACTGCGGCCGCGGGTGCCAATCAGAGCAGGAGGTTTGAGGGAGCCGCGGATGGTGCGGTGGGGCAAGATGATGCGCCGCCGTGGGGGCAGCGATGTGGGTAGATACTTTACGCAGGAGTTCTACCTGCAGTGGCTCCAGATACCATTGACCCTGGATGACTACCCGTATAGGGACATGGACTACACCGGAGACCCAGAGGCACCACGGGCACCAGGACAGGCATGGGGGCCCGATGGTACGTATGTTTTTGCTTGCATGTTATGGATGTCAAGTTTTATATATGATAGTTGGTTGATATATTGTTACTGACCAATGGGTGATCTGCAGATGTGGGACCGAGGCCGCCGCCAGGGCATGTGGCACGGAGGGGGATTGTGGTCGTTCCAGCTCTACCCGGGCAGGGCATTAGAGAGATTTTGAGGTCAAAAAATGGCCTCCTAAGAGATGTACTACAAAAATATGAGATATATTAAAATATTATGAATTGGGGGTTTTATAGGGTAGGTATATATGACAAGTCACCTCCCACACTATTTTCTATGCACAATATAAATAACCATGGTTGAGTTGCTTTTCAAAATTCACTAGAAATAAAATTAATAAAATAAGTCTACATTGATGTGACTAAGATTCATTGTAAATTCCCAAAAATTTATTGTCCTTTAACATTTATTTGTCTTGAACTTGCAAATGAAATTAAATAATAAAAAATATTTTTAAAAGCTATTTTTTTAATTTTATGTTGACTTTTTATATTTAATACTTTTCTCATGAATTTAATATAATGTAATTTAATTGAGAATTTATTTACATGTAAAATGTTAATAATATTATTATAATCCACATTGCATTATTATTATTTATTAAATATATTATTATTCTTTATTAGTTTGACATTATCTTATTAAATAGAATGGAGTGAATATATAATTTAAAATTAAAAACATAAAAATAATAATATATTATTTTATAAAAAAATGTGAAAGGACTTTCTTTATGAAATAAAAGTACTTCACTTGAAAATGACAATAATATTATTTTATGAGAAAGTGTGAAAAGATATTCATTATGAGTACTTTACTTGAAAATGACAATAATATTATTTTATGAAAAGACTATCATTATGAGTACTTTACTTTATGACTTAAAAGTATTTACACCACTACCTTGGTTAACTATGTGTTTTCATTCACCATAGAAAATTTGACAAATAAACATTCTTAACTCATGCAATGCCACCTCACCAAGGGGGATGATGTCATCTACTAGAATGTGATTGGTTGTTTTTTATAGTACATTTTCTTTGTTTTGAAGCCATTTTTTGACCTCAAAATTTCTCCAATGGGAGGTGCGTCGCCGGGATGCGGAGGGGACGCTAGAGTCCGTACGGGCACTACTAGACCGTTTGCTGGTGGGGGTGACCGACGAGGGGTGGAGGGACGTCGATCTAGACGTGGTTCAGGATTGCATGAGGGCACCCCGAGAGTTCAGATCCATTGCGATCCAGGTGGCTATCTTGGTGGACAGGGCACGGGCACAGGAGCCGGTAGGGGATGAGGACTTGCCGGAGGAGGAGCGAGGGGAGGACTCAAAGGCAGCCGATGCAGGCAGTGATGCAGGGTACGACTCTCACTAGGGAGTGCAGGGGACTCCCCCCGAGTTTTGTAGCTACGGCATATATTTTTTGATATATATATATATGCACGTGGATGCACCTTTTTGTGATATTGTTTTAGTTGTACGCACGTGGATGCGCTTTATGATGTGTGATATGTTTGTATTGCACGTGGATGCAAGTAGTCTAGGATGTTGGGCACATGGATGCCCCTTGTGTATTGTATGTGATGCGACATGATGTATGTATGACTAGGCACGTGGATGCCCCTATGGATACAAATGTGGTTTATGGTTTATGTACATGGATGCAAATGTTGATGCAATGCAGTCTTTTTGAGTTTTTATGTATTTGTATGAGATGCTATGAGTTGATGATGCATGATGGAGGTGTTACATGGTGTGATTGATATGCCAATCTAGGATGTTTTTGGCCATTTGATCTGTGACACTATTTTGAGCTCTTGGGACATGGGTGAATGTTATGGATTCAAACTGTCGGCTGAGTTGTTTTGTGCGCAGGAATTTTCTAAAGAGGCAGGGATCACGCACCTGGTCGCAGTTGTTCAGCTGGGAGACAAGTAGCTGGGAGTCAAGGAACACATGAAGGTGACGTATGCCTATCTGTATGGCAGCAGTCAGGAGACTGGTCACAACATCATACTCCGCCTGGTTATTGGTAGTAGCGCCTATGCAGATTCTGTCAAGGTGAATCATTTCATGGGAAGGGGAATATAGAACCCACGCTGCAGAAGCCAGGTTGGGAGACCAGTGGCTTGCTCCATCGGCGAAGCCAGTGTAATAAGGTGGAAGATGGTCCATTTGTGGTCATGCAAAAATGAAGAATGTAAGATTGCGGTAAAAAGGTGAAAAACAAAAAAGAGAGCAAACTGTACAATGTGGACCAATGGGGCCACGAGTTATTTAGGGATAAAAGCGTTTGAGATACAACCCATTACGAGGGTTGCGCAAAGGGTGACCTTTGGAGTCAGCTAAAATGTATGCCCCCTTGCCGAGACAAGTCTCCATGATGTAAGGGCCTTTCCACATGGATTCAAACTTCCCTTTGTCGATTTTGTCATGGGCTTGGTCATAGGCGAGGACAAGGTCCCCTTCGTGGAAAGTTCGAGGGTGTACGTGTTTGTCGTAACCAGCTTTGGAGCGGTTCTTGGCAGCTTCAATGGTCTGGAGAGTGGCACGACGGTCTTCATCGGCTTGTTCGAGGGATAGCAGACGTTGCTCAAGTGGGGTGGTATCGAGGAGAAGCTCAATGGTGATATGTAAGGCAGGTATCTGACACTCGATGGGGAGGACAGATTCGACATCGTGAACTAAATGAAAAGGGGTAAAACCAGTGGCGATTTTAGTGGATGTACGGTAAGCCCATAAGGTGGAGAAGAGCATGTGGTGCCAATTAGACTTATGTCAGTCAACAGTGCGTTGGAGGATGGTTTTGAGAATTTTGTTAATAGCCTCTACTTGGCCATTCCCTTGAGGGTAGTAAGCAGAGGAGAACTGATGTTCAAATTTGAGGAGGGTGGATAACTCGCGCCAAACGGAATTTTCAAAGTGTGAACCATGGTCTGAGACCAACTGTTTAGGAACCCCGAATCGAGTGATAACATGGTTAAAAAAGAAATGGGCAGCTATGTCAGCGGTACAATTGAAGGTAGGCATGGCTTCGGCCCATTTGGTGAAGTAATCGACGGCGACAATGATGTATTTGTGGTCGTTGGCAGATGGGGGTCTACACTCCATGAAGTCGATGGCCCACTTACAAAAGGGACCAACGGTGACGACTGGGTGTAACGGAGCAGGTGGTGTCCGAGCCTCGGGGGCAAAAAGTTGGCAGTTATGGAAGTGCTTGACCGCAGTGATGCAGTCGGTGAAGAGTGTGGGCCAAAAGTATCTGGCGCGAACGACCTTTTGGGCAGTGGCCATCCCGGAGAAATGGCCGCCGCAGGCGCCGCTATGATAGTCATTAAGGACGTGTTTAGCTTCCTCGTGTGTAAGACAATGACGAAAAATTGTGTCAACCCCTCGCCGGTAAAGGACATCGCCTAAGAGGAGATATCGAGAGGCCTGGTGACGGATGCGACGGCGTCCATTACGGGTGACTTTGGGTCTGAACTTCTACGTGCGCAGGTATAACAAAATATCACCGTACCATGGGTCATCAAACGAGATAGTGAACAAGTGATTGTCGAGTAACTCATCGGAGATTTGTGGGGCCGGGAGAAGGAAAGGGAGATCAGTGATGAGCTGGGCAAGCGCAAGGGCTTTAGTGCTCTTAGGTGTTCGGAAAGTGAGGTCATATTCCTGGAGGATAATGACCCATTTAGCAACACGACCTTGCAGTAGTCGCCGGTTTAGGAGATAGACCATGGGGTTGGAGTCGGCAACGATAGTGGTATGACTAAGTAAGATGTAGTGTCGCAGTTTCTGGACAGAAAAGACCACAGCTAGGGCTAGTCTCTCCTCATATGGGTAACGTAGGGGTGGTCCAGACAAGGTCTGGCTGACGTAGTAAATGACATGCTCTTAGTGAGAGGCGTCTTCTTGAACCAAGACTCCGGACACAGCATGCTCTGATGCCGAGACATAAAGGATGAATTCCTGAGAGAAATACGAAGGGGAGATCAAGGGGGCTTGTGTGAGAGCTTTCTTGAGGGCTCCGAATGCAGCTTCTGCTTGCTCATCCCAGACAAAGGGTATGTGGGTACGGAGCAGGCGCAAGAAACCATGAACGGTAGTGGCGTAATCAGGGATGAAGCGTCGAAGGAAATTGGATCGCCCCTGCAGACTTTAGGGCTGCCGGAGCGTGTGAGGAGAGGGAAGGTCTAAGATGGCTTGGACTTTCAGGGGATCAACAGTAATTCCTTTCTGGGAAACAATAAAACCCAACAATCAGCCTGCCGGAACGCAAAATACACACTTGTGTGGGTTCAAGCAGATTTGATATTTGCGACAACGCAGAAAAACTTGCCGAAGGTCGTTAAGGTGGTCAGATCATTTCCGGGAATGAGCTGTAAGGTCATCAAGGTAGACTAGCAGGATATGGACTAAGTCGTGAAAGCAATAGGTCATGGCCCGCTGGAAGGTGGCACCAGCGTTTTTGAGGCCAAAAGGCATGACGCGATAGGAAAAGGTTCCCCATGGGGTGGTAAAGGCAGTTTTGTACTGATCCTCCTTTCGGATCTGAATCTGATTGTATCCAGAAAAACCGTCCATGAACAAGAGGACTTCATGCCCCGCACACGCATCGATGAGTTGGTCAATGAATGGCGTGGGGAAGTTGTCCTTGGGACAAGCTCGGTTTAAATCGTGGAAGTCAGTGCATACTCTAATAGTGCCTTGTTTTTTGTTAACGGGAACGGGGTTTGAAACCCAGGTGGTATAAGCGATAGGATAAATGAATCCATCCTTGCGAAGTTTCTCAATCTCTGCTTTGACAGTTGGGAGTTTTGAGGGATGAATGGGACGCTGTTTCTAACGAACGGGGGGTACATCAGGCCATGTGTCAATGTGGTGTTCTATAATGGCGGGGTTGAGACCGGGCATCTCAGTATAGGACCAGGCAAAGACATCACGGAATTCTTGGAAGAGTTTTTTGTACTCCTCAATCTCTTGTTCACTGCAGGAGGCTCCTAAGGCAATGCATTCATTGACGCCAGGTGGGTCAGAGATATCTATGTGGATGACGGGTGAAATATTGGCCATGTTTCCTTCCTCAAAGGCATCTGGAGCAGGAATAGGGTCCTTAAACCAATCGACCTTGGTGGGAAGGAAGTCTTTGGATTCAACCGCAAATTGGGTAGCGGTGCTAGAGGAAGATGCTTTTGGGAGGAAATACGAACGATGGTGCATGTCATCCCAGGGATACTCCGGGGCAGTGAGTGCCTCAAGAATCTCCTCATCAGTACGGAAAGTTTGGGCCGTCAAATCGGTTGACGCGGGAATGGTAGTTGAAGAGATCATGTAAATGGTGTTGACCTCCCCGGATGGGGGTGAGATCGGGGGGTGAATCTCTTCAATGGTGGGTGGTACCGTCTCAAGATCCAGATTGTTCATCTCATAGAGAGCTGCTCTGTAATCGGGGAGATCGGGACAGTGATGTGAGTAATGCCCGTAAATACCGCATATGGCACAGGGGTGGTTAGTGCGCAGTGATTTGTCGCGAGGCTTAGGGGTGGGATCTAGTTTGACAACCGGGAAAATGGGGTCATCGTCAAGCATCTGCATGTGTTCCTGTAATGCAGGCAACTGTGGACATTGGTGAGTCGCATGGCCTAACTCATCGCACAACGAGCATTTGGGAGGAGCACGAAACATGGGGGGGTTTTTTACTGTTTTGGGAGGTGGTACAGTAGTGTAAGGTTGGGGTCCTCTGCCCCCAGTGGGTTTGGGAGGAGGAGGGGGATTCGTGGAGGATGAAGGGGTAGAGACACCGGGGGATGGATGAGTGGTAGTAGCCATGGGTTGCACCGGTTGGAGGACGACGCTTGGTGTCGGCAGGGGAACGGGAGGCGAAAGATACCATATGGGTAATCCCAAGGTTAACCCAGGGAGGCTAAGGGTAGCCATGACCGGGGCACTTACTACTCCCAAGGGAGGGACTAGGAAGGGGATTGTATGGATAGGTGTAACACCAATGTGGCTAGGTACCAATGGTGGTTTAGGCAACAAGGGTGGTTGATTGTTAGGTGTTTGGTTATCGTGGGACAGGGTACATAAGTTAGACACTTCGGGCGTAGATGATGGGGGAGGAATGGACTGGAAGGTGGATGTCATCGGCGGGTCTGAGTAAACTCTGGGTCCCAAGGAGGAAACGAACAAGGTAGAGGCACCACTAACCGGTTGTTCAACCATGGGGAGAACATTTTCGGGTGCAGCGGGGGCATTTGGATCATAGTAAGTAAGTTGGTCGATCTTGACCACACGTCCGTCATGGGGGAACATCATGGTACGAAAGACAGAGGAAGCTACTGCCCGCATAGCATACATGTAGCTGCGACCGAGTAAGAGGTTGTAATCAAGCTGGGCATTGATAACCTCGATATCGATGAGGACGGTTTTACCACCTAACTGGACGAGGACATTGGCTGGGAGACCTTGGGGCTGAGCCGAACGACCGTCGTAGGCGCGTAATGCAGTTGTGGACTGCTGGAGGGTAGGGGATCCTAACTTCTGCCATACGAATGTAGACATAACGCATGTGGAGGCACCTTCATCACTGATGCACCGATGGATGACAAGATTCTGAACGGAAACAGAAACTTGGAATGCTAAGGTGGAAGGCAGGCGTGGTTCGGACTGGTCCAAATCAAATGCCATCAAATTCGAATCATTTGGGTCAATAGCCCCAATGGCTGAGAGTAAAGTCTTGCGCTGGGAGGGGCAGTTCTTCAAGACTTCTAACGCAAACATGGCTGCGGGGGATTGAGCTAAGTCATCTACGATGCTGTAGTTTGACGCAGCACGTGCATTGGGGTTATTGTTGATACGGCGAAGTGGGAAACGAGGTGCTTTGGAAGCGCCATCTATTGGGGGCGGAGGGATACGTAACACCTGATCAGTGGGATGAGCGTTAGTGGTTTTATCAGTGGGAGGGGCTTCAGAGGTGGAGCCATACTGGTTTCGACGGGTCTGGAGGTTGACATCAGCGGATGACATCATCAACAAGTGGTGGGTACCTGAGTCAAACATGTGTTGATCAGGGGCAGCGTATGTGATCTGTTGTTGTTGTGGTGGCACATTGACCTGAGGGGGAGCCAACGACTGAGCATTCACTATGCCTTGGGTTGGTAAGGGGTTTTGCAGCACCAAAGGTTGCTGCTGAGGTTGCGGGGGGTTGGGCTGCGCTTGAGGAGCTGCATGTCCTTGGCGATGGGCATCATCAACCCAAAGTTGCCGAGCTCGCTCCAAGTGTGGGCAAGCATGTGTGTAGTGGCCATAGACCCCGCAAATAGAACAAGGATGGTTTTTTCACAAATTGGGGTTTTTAGCCTGCTTGGGCGGGCGATCAGGGTTTTGGTTAGCGGGGGCCGCATTGTTGTTGTCTGGGGGATTAGCCGGTTGACCACCTTGGTCTGTAGGTTGGTTTTTCCCACAATTACGGCCCTTGCCGCGGTTTTGCTGGCCCTGGTTGCGCTGGTTTTGCTGCTGATTTTGTTGGGCGTACACTTGCCCTTGGGCAGCAGGTGGGTTTTGAGGTTGTGCAGGTGCGGGAGTAGGCTGCGGTTGATGGTATGTAGGTGGAGGCTGCGCAGGTGCGACACCTTGAGGAGGTTGTTGATATGTCTACGGAGCAGGTTGTGGGTTTGCCGCAGGGGCTGCCTGTGGCGGGTAATAAGCTGGTGGGGGCTGGGAATGCGCAGGGGCTGGGGTAGCCTGCTGGTGGTAATAAGCGGGTTGGGTCTGAGAAGGCGCAGGAGCCGGTGTAGCCTGCTGGTGGTAATAGGGCTGAGGTGCGACCAGGGGGGGTAAGAGGTGGCCACATGACCAAAGCACTAAGGTGGATAGGTGGGTCCATGGGAATGATGGTGATGTGTCATAGGAGAATACGAGTTGGTAGCCCCAGACTGTGAGGTAGCCCGCGAAAGGTCGGGGCCCGGGGTAGGATGTGCTATGGAAAAGGGTTGGGGATGCGAAGAAACACGGCCGATGATGCCGTCTGCAGCATGGGATGCCCCCAGCGCATCGTGCTGGGAGGACTCACCGCGAGGGGCGTCAGGAATAATGGTATAAAGATAACCCGACTGGGTGTAAATGAGGTCGAACTGCTGTGCCTTAAGGATGGCCTCTTCTTCAGACTGGGGTCTTTCTGATGCCACATCCTTAGCAATGACAGGGAGAAGAGACTTGAGGAACCAATCTAGGAAGATACGGTCGTCTAATTTGATCTTGCATAAGCTACGGCATCGACGCCACTCATGAATGTGGTCCGTGATGTGGGTAGCCGTGTTTTGTCTGCAAGATAGGAGGATCTCAACGCCCGCGTCATAGCGGACAGGTAACTGGAAGAACTGCAGGAAGGTCGAGGCAAGGGAAGCAAAGGTGGCATGGGTCCCGTGGGGTTGCTCGATATACCACTTGGCTGCAGAGCCAGTGAAGGTGCGCTGTAACAGACGAAGGCCAATAGAGTCATCCACTATGGAGTTGGAGGAACACCATCGATGGAAGGACATGATATGGTTTTGTGGGTCCTCACCTGCCTTGCCCTCGAACTTAGGGATGTCAGAGGGGATCTTGGTGGGCATGTGAGGCCATGCAGGGTTGTGTCGGATAGGGTCGCTGGTCAATCTGGCTAGGTCGGGCAGGTTGAGGCTAGCCATGAATGGCAAAGTGGAAGAAGGATGTGACACAGTAGTGGGTTGGACCAAGTTGGGGCCAATGCCCCCAAGTGGAGGGACATGGTTTGGGATGTTGCCCCCAAGTGGGGGAACTGAGGTGGTATAGGATGGTCCTGCACCACCATGGGTAGTGTGAGCCACTGATGGAGTGGGGATAGGTATTCCAGCTGTAGGAATAGGTGCCGTGAGGGGAACGGTAGATGTGGGCCCTATTGAGGGCATACCCACAGTGGGAGTGGTAACTGGTGTAGTGGTGGATGGGCCACCAATAGTCCCTACCAAGAAAGGGGTGGAAGTAGTACCAGCCATGGGGCTAGTAGGGGCAGTATAAATGGGGTTCTTAGACTCTTCTTCAGAATCGGAGGTAAAGTAAGGGGCGTCAATATCTGGTGACGGAGTCCTATGCCGTTGACGAGTGGAGTCAAGTGACAAGGCTCTAGATCTGTGATAAGTGGTATCAAGTGATGATGATCAAAGTCTATGACGGGTGGTGTCAAGTGAACTGTGCTGTGGGGTCTCGCCCCTGAGGCGTCGAGAATGTCTCGGGGACTCAATGGTGACAGATGGTGTCAAATCACTGGGGATTGTGGTGAGTGAGAAAACAACTCAAAAATCCTAATGCAACCGAGTGTGCAGAAGGAGAGCTCAAAAACAAGGCACTCAGGCCAACAATCAACTCAAAACACCTACTGTAACAGCTATGCTACAATAAGTGGAGTAACAACAAAATGGTCAGAATACCAACAAGCAGCAGGTTTCCTAAAAATAAAAAATGGTGGACTCACTAGACCAAAAGGAGGTAAGGGAGCATGCAAACACCTAACTAAAAAGTATTCTGACTCAACTAGACATATCCTCTGCAAGGTGATGAAATCCAAGTCAGACAATATGAATAGGAAATCCAAGTGGCTAAGATGTCCCCCTACCGGGAGGGACACCGGGTAGTCAATCCTAGAAGAATGGCAACTAAGATACCCCGTTCATGACACGTCCAGAAAGGTGAATCTGCCGTTTGGTCCTTTTACCGCAATACCCCTATACAGGGATATCCCGAGAACTGCGAAAGGTAGCCCTTCGGTTACTGAATGGAGTGCGGTATTCCACTCAGGCCTCCGGAACCAATCTCGCGACTTCAACCCTCCTAGGGGAGAGGCCCTCTGGTAAACTGGTTGTGACCGTGCCAAAAAGTACTAGGGGATTTTGGTTCCCTAATTGGACAACAGCTATGTCTCAAGTGTAAGTAACCGAGGGGGATTTTGGTTCCCGATTTTTCCAAGCCCTTCACTATTGAGAGTGATTCTTGTGACTGTAGCTAGGGTTTTACCCCTAGCTTGTGCAAATGAGCACCTACTAAGGAGAATGGACTCCTTAGTAGCAGTTCAGTAAATGTAAATTAAAATACTAAAACAGAAATATAAATTACTCTAAACATGTGCATGAAACATAAAAAGAACAAGATATAAAGAATGGCTTTTGTATTAATTTTACCTCCAATGTGAAGGTTGGTGAAGCTCTTGCAATGTCCAAGAGGGTTGCTCCAAGCTCCAACTTGCTCCTTCTCTTTCTCCAATGGTGGGAATGGGCCAAAAGGGGCTCTCAAGGTGAAAGTAGCTCAAGGGTGAGCTAGGGTTTCAAGAGAGATTTTGGCAGAGTAAGGGTGCTTATGACTGTGGATATGAAGTGAGGGGTCTCCATCACCTATTTATAGTTTTTTGGTGGTGGAGTGCTGGCCCATGGTTTTGGGAACCATATGGTTTAGGGCAGCTGTATAGGGTTTTTTCCTCCTTTTCCTCATTATTTTATATTTTTTTATTCCCTTTTTAGAGGGATTTTTCTATTTTAGAGGAATTTTGGATATTTTTGGAGGAAAAAGGGGTTTTTTAGCCTTTTTGAGGCTTTTTTGATGGTTTTGTGGCCTTCTGGAGGCATTTTAGGCCTTTTGGAGGCTTTTTAGTGGGATTTTTAGGGTTTTTAAGGGAAACATGGTAGGAAAATGGACAAATGAGCCATGAAATGGGGTAGATGAGGTAGTGAACACTTTTTGGGTGTTAACAGCGACAATGGACTTGGTGTTGCTCTCCTTCAAGATTAACATCCCATTGTGTTCACCATCAAATCCCTTTTTGGTAAGAATTTAGTCGCCTCTACATATGAGAAGGAAATGATGGATATTTTGCATGCAGTACAGAAGTGGCGGCCATACCTATTAGGGAATCATTTATGCATCAAGACTGATCACCAGAGTTTGAAATATTTCCTAGAACAACGGGTCTCCTCCCCAACACAACATAAATGGGTTAGCAAACTCATGGGTTATGGCTATGAGATCAATTACAAGAAGGGTAAGGACAATCTTGTGGTGGATTCTCTTTCTTGCACATTTGATGACCAAGTTTCTCTTTCATATATTTTTATGCCTATTCCAAATTGGTTGCAATCTGTTCAGAAGGGCTATGTCAATGACTCCTCATTATCTCAAATCATCCAACAGTTGGCCAAAAAACCTTCTGTTGTACCGCATTACTCTTGGGATGGTTCTTCCTTGAGATACAAGGGTCGTCTAGTGCTTCCCCATAGCACATATCTTCAACAGGTTGTCTTCTATGAACTCCATGCTTGTCCATTAGCAGGGCACTCTGGGTTCCTCAAAACATATGAGCAGGCACGGTGTAACTTCTTTTGGAAGGGAATGAAAATGAAAATTCAACAGATGGTGGTTGAATGTGATACCTACCAGTGCAACAAGGGTGAAACGACACTCCTTCCGGGATTGCTCGAACCCTTTCCCATCCCTACATGGATTTGGATAGATATTTCTATGGATTTCATTGAAGGGATCCCTAAATATGGAGGGAATACAATGATTTTTGTTTTGGTTGATCGCCTCTCCAAATATAGTCATTTTTTTCCCTTAGACATCCCTATACCGCCTCCTCAGTTGCATAGATTTTCCTAGACCATATCTTTTGTATTCATGGAATCCCTTCTTTCGTTGTCTCAGATCGCGCTGCAACTTTCACCAGTCATTTTTGGACAAAACTATTTCTCCACACTGGCACCGAACTGAAGATGCATTCAGGGTATCACCCACAAATAGATGGTCATATTGAAGTTATCAACAAATGTTTGGAAACTTATCTTCGTTGCATCACCTCCGAACAACAACATCAGTGGGAAAAGTGGCTCCCTCTCACTGAATGGTCGTACAATACCTCCTACCACACTGACTCTAAAATGACTCCATATGAAGCAGTATATGGTCAGGTACCACTAGTGTTTCTTCCATACACCCCCAGCAGTTCACCAGTTCAGGAAGTTGACAAAGTTCTTCAAAACCAATATCAATATCTTCACATTTTGCAGGACAATCTTCACATGGAAAGAAATCGAATGAAACAACAAGCCGATCAGCACCGTTCTGAGCGCACTTGTCAACTAGGCGATATGGTTTTTCTCTGTCTACAACCTTACAAGAAATCCTCCCTAAAATTCAAAGGGCATCATAAGATGGCTCCAAAGTTCTATGTGCCATATAAGGTTCTTCATAAGATTGGGTCCATTGCTTATAAATTGGAACTTCCTCCTTCTTCCTGCATTCATCCAGTATTTCATGTCTCTTGTCTAAAGAAAGTTCTTAGCACCAACATCAGAGCACAAACTGTTTTACCAGAATTGGATAATGAAGGATCCATCCGTTTTGGATCCATAGGCCATCCTCAGTAGGTGCACGCGTCATATTTTCCCTTGATCCATCATAGAGGTATTAATTAAGTGGCACAGAATGCAACCAGAGGATGCTAAATGTGAATCACTCCTTCAGATTCAACAACAATTTCCACATCTACAACTTTGAGGAAAAAAAAAATTCTAAGGGGGAGGGGATGTTAGGAACCCATGTCAGCCCTTCTCTTTACTTTGTTATTATATTGTCGTTGGACGCATATGCTTTGTAAGTCATCCCGTGAGTATATTGTATTATCCCACATTCATGGGGAGTAATAGTTGTTTAGCTTAGACTTAGTATATAAGTACGTTTGGAGGCCAATGAAGGCATCCATGAGTTATTTGTATTGAGATTTCTCAAAGGAGGTTTCCCCCTCGAAGTGTCCTGCTATCAATAAATCCCTTTCGTGTTCTTTTATTTCTGATATATCGTGCATTTTCATCATTTAATTATTGTATGTTCCCCACACTGAGGTTGATAGAGGTTATATCGAGGCTTCCACAGTGGAGGAGTAACCCATGAATGATCATGAGAATAAGAAAATAGAGGGATATATTTTTGGACCATACATGTAGGTTGGTGTTGAGATAGATTTTGGGGAGCCATGTCATAAAGTAAAATTGCATTTCTCGGTTGAGCTTGATATGATGCTTTAACCATAGTCAAGGAAGGGAATCTATATATCAAATGGTTCAAGTTACATTGGCCAAAAATTTCAATATCATCCAAAGGAAAATCCCTTGTGGTATGCTTTTTCTGGCATTAAGGAAAAAATATGGATACAAATCCTTCAGATTCCTATTGCTTTTCCTTAACCTACAAAACATCCAATTGTAAATTTAAAGAGCTAATAATATTAGTTTTAAAATTGCTAATGGAATTACCAATTTCATCTCTTGTAACTTGTATCCCTGCAATAAATTTATCCTCCTTGAACATCATCTGCATAACTCACATACCTCTTCATATTCCAATTGAGAAACATCCCCTATTAACATCATATTCAAGAATTCTAAAAATTCATCTTGAATTCCTCTAAGAAAGATTGTTCGGAGGGTTTCTTTGCTTAGTTGTCTTTGTTTGATCTTTGGAGGTTGTATTGGAATCGGTCTACATATTCCTCCAAACTTTCATTCTCCTTTTGTGTCATTCCGAAGATCTCTTCTCGAGCCTTGTAGTAGTCTTGATATCTTTTCAAGAATAAAATTTTCATGTCTTCCCATTTTTGAATGCTATTCCCATTGAGGCCCACAAACCATTGGAGAGCCACTCCTTTGAAAGTATCAGAGAAAAATATCAACTTGTGAGCATTAGTATAATAATTGTAACTTCTACAAAGCACTTCAAACTCAAATAAAAATATATCTGGATCCTCAATTTCCAAAACATAAAAAATTGTTAGCACAGATGGGGGAACATTCCTTATTTGTGTTACTTCTCCTACATATCTAATGGGAAATTCGAAGGTAACAGTTTCTCCCTGATTATAATCTTCATCTTCTTCACCTGCCATCTCTCCTCAGAATAGAATAGGTTTAGGTTCTAGCTACTACTAGGATTTAAGAGAGTTCTTGAAATAACAAACACCTTTAACATTCTTTGGATTATTCAACTAGCTGATGGGTCCTGTCTCATACATGGATTAGTACCAATGGTTCTTACAACACCCAAAATTGATTGGAATTTATCTTTAAGAATCCTACTAAAAAAATGAAATGAAACTAATTACAAGACTAAAGCACACCAAACTTGCAAAAAAAGGAACAATCTTGACTTTGGAGAAACCCACAAAATTCGATGCGTTGGGATAGAACCTCTACATAATTTACGAAGTAAGGGAGTATTTTCGTCTTACCATCCACTCCCCCCAAGTTGTGTAATTTAAAGACAACCTACCTACCCACCTAAACTCTAATGCATTTAGCACCTCCCTGACAACGACGCCAAACTATTGAGTAAAATATATGAACTATTAATTCAACATTAAAATTGTCAACCGAGGTTCATAAGCTTTGAGGTGAAAGCACACTATGTGCAGAATCAGAGCCTATTTAGTGAAAAATAACTAATGTAATGATTTACAAAAGTAAGGTTGATAACTAGATTCCTAAAAATCATAATCAAAACTAGTACGAGAAATTAATAAACTATTTTATAAAACTATGATAATTTCTAAGAAAAATATTTATAAAAAACACACTTTAAATGCAATCTATGATCTATTATTTTATAAACAAATCACGTCAAACAATAAACAAACTAAAAATATCCCTATATACAAAAGTTATGAAAAATCTTTTATTTATAAAAATGAATAACTATGATAAACACACCATTCAAAGTAATACAAAATAAATTTCAATTAACAAACTAATGCTAGATGTGAAAACAAAATAATATTTCAATTAATAAAATTTAAAATCAAACCTAAAATCACTTGAAAAGTAATTAAACTAATTCTATCTCTAAAATTGTTGATTTATAAAAGAGAAAATAATCATAAACTAGTAACATATGAAAACTTATGAGACTACTATTTATTTGCTATGAATTAAAAGGACTTATGATAGCTACTCACAAATTTTATTAATCTAAGAAAAATTCCCAATTGTAATTGTATATTTTCTCTTTAAAAGATTAAAAACAAAGTAAGAGCTTATGTAACAAAACTCAAATCAAACCAAATGTGCTAGCCTAATAACTAATTATTAATCAAACCACTTGTCTTAACATATAACTCTATTCTAACTATAATGACAAATCATATGCTATCCTAATTTATTAATCACATAATCGATCTTCTTTTCAGACAAAATACTTTAAAAACTAACAATATTCTTATATGATTCATGGACTAAGTGCTTGAGATTCTATGTTAAATGCAATGCAAGTCTAGGAAAGGAATCCCTTAACTGATTAAATGTAGGAGACACTGTTTATACAGATGCATTGTGTAAAAATGTCAATCTAGAACACATAATGTTTACAATCATGAAGATAAAAATATAAATATCTTGAAGTGCATTAGTCTAAGTGCAAATGAAGTTCGTTATCTAATTATATGGATGTACAAGATTGTGCTTACAATGTACAATGTGTGATACACAGTGCACTAACCTGAAAGCTAAACACAAATGGTATTTACGATGTCAATATTTGTATGATGGAAAAGATAAGGTTTTAAGCATGGTAGCATAATTCAGTCGTATTGGTAGTTCATGTACGGAAATTCGGAACAATTCGAATTCATCGAATATTCGGTGTAAGTTGAATACGGATATGGATTTTTACTAGTGAACAATTAAATTTTTAAAAACAATTTTAAAAAAACAAACTTTAATTATTTGAACATTATAAAACAAAAATACAATTCAATTTAATACTATCTTATTAAAATAATTATTAATAACTACTTGCCGTGTGTCACACTAACAGTATTCTAGGTTCTTGAGATTTTATTTTTTTTGTTTTTTAAATAAATGATTGATTTTATTATATAAATATCTATGTATATTTATGGTGTATTTGTGAATATTTGATTAAAAGTATTATATGTAAGCATTCTACTTCCGTATTTTATTCGTACTAGATTTTTTCATTACGTATTTTTTCCATATCAAATCGTATTCGTACTCGAATTATGCAGATGAATATATTAACAACAAAATACTTTCAATTTAAGATACAAGCAAAAGAAAAGACAAAGATCTTCAACATGATAAGTAAGTTAAATGAATTTATAAACATTTATACGTAGAGGAAAAAAATGAAATCTACAGGTATGAACAAAATTACAACGTTAAGAAGAAAAACCAGTCGAGAGGTTGGGCCAGGCCTCCGACGGGTCTACTTTGAAGAACATTAATTCAAAGAGGTGGTTCGATCCATCACTAAGAAAATGTTGCCTCCATGTAATAAGCCAACATATATTCATTGCATAATGTGTCATCGTTTATTCAAATATAAAAACCAAAGTGAAAAATATAAATAAAGTGCCAAATGTATGAAGTTTTACCTTGATTCTTTATGAAATGTCAATTTAATCTATATATGCTTGTACTTACAGCTAGAATACCATTATGTGCAATAGAATGAAGATAATCGAGAAGAATAACAAACGATTTGGACTTTATACAATGTAAAAAATGAAGCAAAATAGTGAACCATCAAAGATATAACATTTAATTGCTTGGGTTCTAATAAGTGTATTGAAACATCATGAAGAATGGATTCCTTACCTAATGTAGTCAATCCTTTGGTAACTGAGTTGTGCCTTGTGATCATGAATTTGATTTTACAAGTGGGCTCCCCAATCCATTCTTGTAGAACCTATGTGGTGACCTGTGTAGTGCTTCTAATAGTTCCCAAATAGTATTCCTTGATTGTCCTTATCTCCATCAAGCATTGTGCCGTAAGAATACATTCTTCAAAAGTCCCTGGTGAAAGAAAGTGACATATTTCAAACACTCTTTCTATGGTCATGTACACATTCTGAAATTTCTTCAGTGACACTGTGACATCCTTCTGTAGTGTTTCCCCTTCCTTTTGACAATTATCTAAAGTGGAATAATCATGCTGCATTTCTTCTATTTTCCTCCTAGGAGAATTTGATGGGATTTCCATATTCTGCTTATGCCACTCTGACACACATTTTAGCTTTCTTCTAAAATATTTGATCTTGTGGTCACTTCTTTGTCCTACCCCTAACATTTCCTTGATCTTGGTTGAGATCTTCTGCACTTCATACAATTGTTTTGTAATTAACTCATGTGTGTGAAATAGCGCTTCTTGTATTGCAGTTGCATAGGAATGTAATTGTGCCAAGCTCTACCTTTTTTCCATGGAAGCATCTACTTCTGGTGTAAGTAAATCCATTTCTTTTTAATGGAGTTTCTTTATTTGATCTTCCATAGTGGCCTTATTTGCTACCAAGCCATCAAATCAGGATGTTAGTTCATCCTTTTCTGATTGTAGATCTTGGGTCAAGACTTATAATATTCTTTTCTCAACCTCCAAAGCATCATGATCATGTCTTAGCTCAACAACTCTCTCTCTCTCTCTCTCTCTCTCTCTCTCTCTCTCTCTCTCTCTCCTAGATTCCAAGAGGAGGTCTTCCATAGTGCCAATATTTTTGTTAGTCTGTTTGAGGTCCTGGTCCATCTTTTTAATATTGTCTTGGTTAACCATGGCAGTAGCCACATTTACAAAATCATAAATTATGGTTCCTTATAAGTCCATGTGAATACTGGAACCTCCTGAGTTGGGATGATCTCTAGTCGTGACGAAATTTAAAGTTTCTTTTGTGTTCTTTTGACAATCTATTTATTTTTAGGATCGAATATTAAGGTATCTAGTCTAGCTACAACGTTCTCTTTGGATGGTGTGTATGCGGTGATTCCCAACTCTAAAAGGAAGTTGACCTTTGGTGAGTGGGATTGTGGTGCTAGTAGTATGCATTTCAATATCCATGTCCCGAGGTCCGCTATCCTATACTTCCTCGATCTTCCCGTGTTCTTGTTTTGTAACAACCTATTGGTTTTCTTCCACATTCTTATTTAGAATTTCCTCTTGTAGGATTTGTTCCTCTCCTTTCAAGACTTCTTCCCATTCTTTGAACAATGCTTCTTGCCTACTATTTTCTTCCTTTCCTCTCTTTTCCTACTCCTTAGCTACCCTTTTAGCTTTCTCTTCATCCTCCAATTTTCTCTCCATTTATGCTCGAAGAGTCTATGCTTCTACCTATTTTAGGGCATCTTCCCTTATTAGTATATTTTGCAATTCTTCATGGGTTTCTTCAGTTTTCTTGCTAGTGGTGGCCTATTTTGTTCCTTTTCCATGCTTTCTCCTCTTATCCAATTCTTTTGAACTCTATGCTCATTGATAGATTTCCTATTCTACACAAAAATGGTCAGTATAGGCCCAATAAAAATTGATAGTTGGATAGTGATTAGCAACCTTCCCATGGCTATCATTGCTATAGAAATTTATTTCACCAAAATGAAAGGCTTCAAAATTCTTGGTTAACTCCAAAGACTCCATCAATCCTTTATCTTGGACATCTTTTAGGATCCTATTGTGATTAGCAGGAGTGGCCATGATGCCTTCTTAGCATTGTGCAAGGCATGTCCTATCCCATTGATGAAAGTTTGTCTCACAATTTCCTTGAGAGCCATGTAGTTAGTAACATACTTAGGGAAGATGTAAGGGGCCTTAGATCCTCCATAAATTCACAGATAAGTCCCTTACTTAGTCAGGTACCAGTCTCTCTATTGAGTTACCGTATTGATGGCATTATTGGACATGCATTTGGAAATATTCCTGTATATGATATTGTCCAAAGGAATAATGAATTATTCACATATTTGCTTATAATAGCTGGCATGGGTTTTTTCCTATAATGCTTGACAACACACATGTATGAGCATTCCTCAAGATTCCATTGCCATCCTTCTCCCAATAATTTGTGGAGGATATAGATTGTATCAATAAGATATGAAGACATTAGAAATTTAGATTTGTGTGCCAGAAGACCATCTTGCGCCTTTCAGAGCGTCTTCCATGTTTTCAGAAATAATGGATGGCCAGTTAAACCTTATGGAAAAAATGATGACATGATATAATAATAGAGTCTATTCAATCTTGAAATGTACTGCAATTTAAATGTCATATAATCTACACAAAAGAGTTGCAGCTACCCGATAAGGATTATTTATCATTTTCATCTCATACTCACCACTTTCCCTTTGACAAAACTATTTCCCAGGAATCCACTTGCTTGATAAAGTCTATGTAGTTGCTTGATAAAGTATATGTAGTTGATTTTCAAGTCTTTAATCCATTTGAGTGTCATGTTAATGTCAACTACGGGGATATTATATCCCTTCTCCAAATGAGCTAGTTGAAAATAGGTAATGCCTTTGTCTACGGTGTTCCTCAGGGTGTGTGATGTGGCATCAACATGGTGTATAATCTAACTGATCATTTTTACGCAGGGGAAAATATAGGCTCTTAATGCCACTTTAAGATCGCTTGATATTTTGATATATCATGATTTATTCCATGTTGGCTGATTGATACTATTCATTGTTGAAAAACTAATATATATCTCCCCACTTATATTATGTTTCACTCTTGTTGTGCTTTGAGTATCATCATATTGAATTTGAAGGGGGACCTCTTTTGCTTGCTTGTCACAATACGATACCTCCTGCACAACTTTGGAATTTTGTCTGGTGTTCCGTCAAGACATAGTGAACTTCTGTAAACATTAATAACAACATCATTTTCCATGGAATACAAATTAACAGGATATGCACACAGAATCAACCTATCATTGCAACATGAAAAAAATACCAAGGCATAATCAGTTTTGGAGCCCCGTCTATATTTGAGACCTTGTTGGTGATGACTTCCTGTCACCTACCCAAATTTCTGAAAATTATTATTTTATTTGCAAAATACTTTATGTTAAATTTAATTACAAAGTTTTGTAATTATGATCAATTTTGATCAAGGATGAATGTAATTACTGATTATTATTATTTAAATTAATTAATTAGGAGACAAACACCCAAGGGGACTATTAAATGAGTGTTCACTGACCCACTAGGAGGAATGGAAGTTGTTGGGAAGCATGAGACAGATGGCAGCAATTGCACTATACACTAGCTGTTGGTTATGGGACAACTACCCCTAAAAATGTGGCATTATCCCCCAGGTGGTGGGAGTGGGCAGGAAGCTCATTTAATGACAAGTTACTAACTGAAAAGGCCTACGCAGCCTACATAAGGCAAATTCGAATTGAGCAGGCAGCTCTTACCCAATGTTTTCTGCAGAAATATTTTCCTCAAGTAAATCAGGTGATTACTGAGAGATTCGAATAGGGAGGCTAACTGTATGTGCAAATTATAAGTCTGCAAAAATCTTTTGGAGAGGGAAACCCAGAGGTGCTGGTGCAGGTCATTTGACTACTAAATCTCCAGCTGGATAATTTTCTTTTACTGCAAGCATAGATTCTAAGCTCCTAGGTTTCTTCTTCCTAGTGGTTCAGTGAACAGGCTCGGGGGTCCTAAGGCAAGTAACTAGGATGTATTCAGGAATTGGTTGGGTGGAACAGGCTCCTTGGGCTGTTTGTTTCTCTATAGTTAACTAGGTTTTACTATTCTAAATCTGTTATAGTTTTCAATGTTTTAAACTAGTAGAATTATTTATTTCCTTTTCTATGTTTAGGTGTGAATGTTAAATAATTAAAAATATTGCTGAGATAATCTTCTCTATATTTTTCCTGTGCTATTATGTGCACAGTACTCTCGTACATAGAAGTGAATTAAATAATAGATGATAGATGGGCAATTTGCCAGTGATTGAATGAATTCTTATTGTAAATGTTCTATTCTAACGTTCTTGTTTATATAAAAGAAAATAAGTTGCATGACATTTATTTATTTCTGCAACACTGGAAAAATCATAACTATTCATACAGTTATAGAATATCTTCTTCTTTCATCTCGGTTCTGTCTAGATAGCAATTAATTGAATGAAAATCATATATTCAGGCTTTCTGTCATACTAGTATCTTTGCAAAGAAATTTTTACAGTCGCATTTATTTTTCAAAATAATATTCAATCACTAACTGATGCATTCTATTCATCTTTTACAATTTCATAAGTGTTCTGATAAAACATTTCGTCTCATTTACTGTTCATAGTATTTCTAAATACAAATGTATCAATATTTCTACATTGTCCTATGAATATTTTCAAAAATTGTATTCTCTTCTCTAACCCTAATGCTTAGTATCTCTTCTAAACTTAGATATTTCTTCTACTCTGTGTTTTTGTTTATTGTTATCAACTTGTCAAACATTTTGTATAAACGCATTACAAAACACAGTTCCAAACTATCGTTTCATAGTTTTTATTTTTTTTAACGAATTTTCAACACAGTAAGCATCCTGTACAATTTCGTATTCATGTTATAGTTATTACTTATCTAACTATTTCTTTAAGAAATATTTTTCATCAACCGAGATTAGAATCAAGACGAAATGAACAGACATGCACGATAGTTGAAAACACAAACATTTTATTTCAGAAAACATTTTATTCACATTGAATCAACTATTGCATTAACACAAACAGGTTCGTTCCACATCAAAACTCAACAAAACGGAGTCATGGATTCATAAAGTATTTTACACAGGGTTTTACCCTCAGGTTTTACAAATAGTATCATGAAGTTTCGAAACTACAACAACCTTTTTTAACATTACATCAAGATGCCAAAGGCAACGGAAATAACTGAGTAAAACACTCTTTACACACTATAGTAGGAACCAAAAACAAAACCCTAGTTTTGTTGCAACGTTCGGCGTCCCTTTGCAAACTAGCATTCATTGTAACCACACCAGAGTCCTACGAGGAAGCAAGGGAAACCACTGGAGCTTACTGGAGGAAGACAAAGGATACCCTTTCGCAACAATTGTACCATAGTTTCCCAACTGGAAGTGGTACCTGCAGTTTAACAAACATCCGAATGGTTAAACGATATTCCAGTTATTACAAGAGTAATTTTACAGTAATAAAACCCTTCAACGGTTTTGAATTTTACCTTTAAGGCTCAAAGCCAAGCTTCTCTGCATCTTCACGATGGCGACGAAGCTTCATTTTCAACAGTATCCACCTTAAAAGAAAACACAGAAGGTTCGTCAAACAACCCAAGTATCGAAACCTCGACCAAAAGCTTTCGCACTAACAGATACTGGAAGAGCTTCAAAATTCACACAACGGTGGAAAAACTAATGACAGAGAACGTAGTTGGTTTGAATGCAAAGACAATGCAGTCGTATGGACTGTGAAACCATGCTAAACACCTTAACGATTTGCAGGGTAAACTTTGATCGAAACCCTGGAAGTTTGAAACCCTCCATTCGAAACTCGGGTAGCCTGTCAGCCATATCCAAGTTCACAATGAATACCGGAAAGGCCGCAGAGTGTTTTTCACTTACCGCGTGTTAGGGTTCTGGATCGATGACGGCGGGAGACCAAGATCAACAATGGTGAGCAAGCCAACACACCACTTGGTAATTCGAGCAAACAGCATTTAACATCACATTTATGGCACCACCTTACCAAATCTACTAATGCAGGTGACGCAACACATATCTGAGTTATGAAACTACCAATGACGTACGCCAACAAGGATTGACCACCCCTTTCGATGACAAGGTTCACGTGGTATGGTGGTGTGGCGTCACAACTCAGCAATCCACCTCGGGAACTTTAATGGCGACCATAGCATGGAAGACCTATTAGCACAACACGATACCGTCAAATCCTTGTATTTAATGTTTGATAAGATAGTACGTTAACATAGGAAAGGTTACGAAAACCATAGTTTAACGTTAAACTTTGCATTGTATTGTTTTAATTTTTATCGCAACCATGTTTACGATATAGTTTCATTACGTAAACATTAAACTTTAATGTCAGTTTCGATATCGTATATATTTTATTCATATAATACCTATGGTATTGATACCATATTGTTTAGCAATAGTTTCGCCTCGAATTCCATCATATATTGTTATTTGTATAGTTTTCAATATTATTCACATTTGATTATGAATAGATTATATTATTGTTAATTTGTATTATTAACATTAGTTTGATTTTTAATATATATTTGATTACAATATAATGTTAATATTACAATAATATATATGTTTTGCAATATATATATTATGTTTTATAATGTTATGTTATAATTATTGAATGTTATAGTTATTATAATTGATTTTTGTAATTTAAATACAATAATTCATTATCCATAGAATGATTCATATATTGTTTTTGCAATAACATAGTGTTATGAGATTATTATATTTTCTCAAATAATTATGTGATTAATGTCGCTTTTGACAATCATAACATATAGTCAATTGTACAGTTCTATTGACCAACGACTAGGCACAATCATAGTATTTAACTAGGCACAATAATACTAGCATTTTTGTAATATTACATTTGTAAATGTGTAGGACTTAATTACTCTATATCGTTTATGCATTTGATAAAATAAGATACATAGAATGATTAGTTTATATTTCATTAGTGCGTGGACTACTAATGTGACTCTAATGACGATAATTCGATCATTAATTGTAACTTTTTAACAAGTACAGGGGCGCTGTAATCGAAACCTGGAAGAGTATTGAAAGTCTTTTTACAAGCTATATTAGGACTGAAAATTCATACCTCTGTCTTTTTGCAGGTCATCGCAAGAAAGTACTAACACTTAAATCTTTTACATTGACGTCGAGCTTAAATGAAAACAAGTACTTCTATTTATTTCTATGTTGTCTTGTGAAATATATTACCTGTAGTCTGCACATGAAAACATTTCAACAGCCTTAGATAAACGTAGCTAAGTAAGCTCCAGGGCGTCGCGTAGGACCCCTTGTCAAACAAACAATCAAGCTGTCAGTATTATTCTCAAGTTTCATTTCATTACTAGTTGTATGCATTTTAGAATTGAAAAACAAATCAGATTATCATACACATCTGCTTAACAAAAGGAGTCGTTATCGAAGTATTTAACATCTGCTTAATTCAGTAGCTTTTCATTTACAATTAATTATTGAGAAATTATGATAGGTTACCATCATTAATTACTTTAGTCAAGTTTTTCATTTATTTTTGTTTATTCCGCATTAAATGAAATCGTTTAAATTAGCTACTATAAAAAAAAAATTATTTTTGGAAATTTCGGGATGTTACATGTGGTATCAGAGCTCATGTTCGAACTCTAGGCCTAAAAATGGTCCAAGACCACGCAACAGAAATTTATTACAGCAGAAAAACTTACTAATTAAAAATTGAACTATTGTGTTATATAGAAATTATGTTAAGTTACAGGTATGGAGAACTCAACTAAACATTTCGAAGACAAATTTCATCCAAACAGTCACAGCTCGAGACAGCACTATGCAGAAGAAGGTCACGGTGAGCTAAATAACAGTTCGTCAGAATTGTTACGTGTTTTTCATGAATTAAAGGCGGAAATCAGATCTGTGAAACAAGACAATGAAAGAATTTTGCAAACAAGAACAATTAAACCAAGTGTTGTTTGAACAGTGCCCAACTGAAGAGCAAGAGAGAGATAATGAAGATATCTCCAAAGTTGAGGATCTACCTCATGCAAATAAAAATCAGAAAATGAAAACCAATGAGGCGAAAAATAGTTCAACCTCATCAGGAGATGCTATTGAAGTGCGTAAAAAGAAACGTAACTACACCAGTGATAGCAGTGAAGGAGATTTCAAACCCAGAAGTAAAAATCATAAGGAGTATGAGCAGATTTCTGGAGAGTTCAAAAAGATTAGACCTCCAACTTTCAATGGAGAAACTGAGAAGGGAGAAACAACTGAAGCTTGGCTATCCGGTATGAAGAAATACTTCCAGATCTATAACTATTCGGAGTCCTTGAAGGCAAAAATGGCTATATATAACTTGACCGGAAAAGCGGATATTTGGTGGAAGGACATCAAAAGAGTAAAGACCATCAAGGATAAAGATGTAAACTGGAGCACTTTTAAATGATACTTTAAAAAGAAGTATTTATCTGAACAGTACTATGAAGAAAAATCCAAAGAGTTCTACGATTTGAAGCTGGGAGGTATGAGTATGAAAGAAATGAACAGTAAATTTTTAAATTTACTGAGATATGTACCGTACCTCATAGAAGAAAAACTAAATATTCAAAGGTACTTGAGCTGTTTACCTTTCAATATTAAGGACATAATCGAGTATGATAGCCTAAAGACCCTGGAAGAGGCTATGCGAAAGGCAGTTTTCTGTTATGACACAAATCGGAAAAGAGAAGGAATGTTGAACTGGAAAATTCATAAGCCCAACAATTTTGAGCAGAAAAAGAAGAATTTTAGGTTCAGTGGAAATTTCGGTTTCCAAAAGAAAAATATTCAGAATCGGAATTACCAAGGAAATAATTCCTGAAACAATCAATAGCAAAATTCTATAGCACCCAGAAATGCACCTAATAATGCCAGGACCAATGAGCAAAAGGAACCTATCAAATGTTTTGAATGTCAAGGTCCCCATTACGCATAAGAATGTCCTTTGAGGAAGCGAAAATCCAACAACATCAACTCTATTCAGACTGAACCTACTGTTGGAGACGTGGTGAGGCAGATGCCCAGAATTAATGCATCACTCGACAACAGGCAAGCAAATCATCAAATCTCCATGGTAGAGATTGAAGGTATGCTACAAAATCATCATTTTACTGTTTTAATTGACCTAGGTGCTAGCTTAAGTTATATATCACCAGATATTGTGGAAAGTCTCAAATTGAAAATAGAAAAGTTTAGTAAATCTTGGTTAGTTAGACTAGCAACTAGAACAAAGAGGAAAGTATCAGATTTTATAGAAAGTTGTGCTTTATCCGTGAATCATTTACAGACACAAATCAAGTTGAATATTCTACCTTTAGGATCTTATGATATTATAGTTGGGATGGACTGGTTAGAAGCCCATCATGTCATTCTGAACTGTTACGAAATTTTTTTTACATGTTTAAATGAAGAAGGAAAAACTGAAGAAGTAAAAGGTATCCCAAGGAAGGTAACCCTTAGACAGATTTTAGCGATGCAAGTTAAGAGGGCAGTTAGGAAAAGATGCCAGTGGTTTGCAGTAAATGTAGTAAATGATGAGTTTATTGGTAAAGAGGACAAACTGAAATTAGAAGACATACTTGTCCTAAAGGATTTTAAGGATGTATTCCTGAGGAGATTCCAGGATTGCCTCCTAAAAGATATTTAGATTTTACCATCGAGTTAATACCAGGAGCAGTACCAAATTCAAAAGCTCCATACAGAATGAACATACTGGAATAAAACGAATTAAAATCACAGTTGAAGGAACTTATTGATAAGAAGTATATTAGACCCAATGTGTCTCCTTGGGGAGCACCTGTCATCTTTGTTAAGAAGAAATATGGAACCCTAAGACTATGCATAGATTATCGTCAGCTTAATAAGATGACAATCAAAAATCGGTATCCGTTGCCCCGCATAGACGATCTATTTGATCAATTGCGTGGAGCAACAATATTTTCAAATATTGATCTAAGATCAGGATATCATCAAGTACGGGTTAAGGATGAAGATATTTTCAAGACAGCTTTCAGAACTCGGTATAGACATTATGAGTTCGTAGTCATGCCATTTGGCCTAACTAATGCTCCGGCTGTATTTATGTGTTTGATGAATAATATTTTGCACAAATACTTACACAAGTTTGTTGTTGTGTTTATAGATGACATTTTAGTGTATTCCAAAAGTAAAGAAGAGCATGATGAACATTTACAGATTATCTTACAATTTCCGAGAGATCATCAACTATACGCTAAGTTTAGTAAGTGTGACTTTCACAAAGACAAAATTTAGTATTTAGGACACATAATTTCTAAAGAAGGAATCTCGGTTGACCCGGACAAGATAAGAGCCATTAATGACTGGACGGTTCCTAATGATGTGTCGGATGTAAAATCATTTATGGGCATTACTGGATATTACAAAAAGTTTATAGAAGGTTTTTCGAGGATTACCAACCCCATAACCTCTTTGCAAAAGAAAGGGAAGAAATTTGTGTGGGATTAGAAATGTTCTGACAGTTTTAAGAAATTAAAGGAATTATTGACTACAACACCTATCTTGAGGATAGCAGACCCTAACAAGGATTTTATAGTTTGTACAGATGCATGCAATGACGGACTCGGTGGAGTCTTGACACAGGAAGGGCATGCGGTGGCATATGAATCTAGAAAGATGAAAGTACATGAAAAGAACTACTCTACCTATGATTTAGAGTTATTGGCAGTAATTCATGCCTTAAAAATGTGGCGTCATCACCTTATTGGCAGAAAATTCACATTGTTGACAAATAATATGGGTCTGAAATATTTATTAGATTAGACAAATCTGAATGCTAGACAAGCTAGATGGTTGACTTTCTTAAGTGAGTATGATTTTGAAATTCAGCATATTAAAGGAAAGGAAAACAAGGTTGCAGATGCCTTGAGTCGTAAGGTAAAACTAAATTTTATATCATCCATCAGTACTTATTCAATTGATTTGGAAAATTAGATTCTTGAAAAGAGTGAAATAGATGAAGAATATAGAAAAATGAAGGAAAAGACATCAAACAACAGTTCTGGAAATTTTATGGCAGATTACAGCATGAAGGAAAATGGGTTATTGCTGTATAAAAATAGATTGTATATACCAGACATACCAGAAATAAAAATTTTGATATTAAATGAGATGCATAAAAGTCATTATTCTGGTCATCCAGGTTATTAAAAGACCATCACTATGCTAAGGAAAGAATACTATTGGCCCAGGATGAAGGATGAAGTAGCAGAGTACATAGCTAAATGTTTGGATTATCAAAAAGTGAAGGTTGAGCACCAACATCCTGCTGGATTGTTGCAACTGTTACCAATACCAAGTTGGAAATAGGAAGTGATAAGCATAGACTTTATTACCGGATTACCTAAAAATCAGAAACAACATGACTCTATCATGGTGGTAGTGGACAAACTCAGCAAAGCAACACATTTTATACCTGTGAAGACTACACGTAAAGCTCCAGACATTGCAGAAATCTTTATGAATTAGATTTTTCGACTACATGGGATACCGAAAGTAATAATTTCAGATCGTGACTCTAAGTTTACCGAAAACTTTTGGAGGTCATTGTTTAAGGGGTTGAATACAACCTTAAATTTCAGTATAGCATTTCATCCACAAATGGATGGACAAACAGAGAGGGTAAAACAAGTTTTAGAATATTTATTAAGAATGTATGTTAAGGATAAGCCTGGTAAGTGGGAAGACTACTTGCACTTAGAAGAATTTGCTTATAATAATCATTATCATGCATCAGCCAGACTTAGTCCTTTTGAAATTCTTTATGGTAGGAAATGTGATACACCTGTTTCGTGGAATGATCCAGTAAATAGAGTTGTTTTAGGACCTGAAATACTACAGGAGTTAGAACTAATTGTGAAACAGGTACAAGGAAATTTAAAAGCTGCCCAAGATAGGCAGAAGAGTCAAGCAGATTTAAAAAGAGCTCATAAAGAGTTCCAGGTTGGAGAGCATGTATTCCTCAAAGTAAGACCGAAAAAGAGTTCATTGAAATTGGGAAGCTATGCCAAGTTGGCACCCAGGTATTGTGGTCCTTTTGAAATATTGTCCAAGGTTGGACCAGTGGCATACCAACTGGCCTTGCCACCAAACTTAAAAATACATAATGTTTTTCATATATCATTTTTAAATAAATATGTACACGATGCTACTCATGTTGTAAACTAGAATGATGTACAGGTGGGACAAGATGGAGATTTTCAGGTGGAACTGGACTGTATCTTCGGAAGGAGGGAAACTATTCTCTAGAATCGCACCATTGGGCAAGTGAAGGTGCAATGGAAGCACCTTAGCCCAGAAGAGGCAACCTGGGAGTTGGAGAGTAGTATGTAGGCAGCATACCCAACTCTGTTTCAGGAACACTCTAGGAGTGATTAACCAACATCGAGGACGATGTTGAAACTTAAGGGGGGGTGTATGTCACCTACCCAAATTTCTGAAAATTATTATTTTATTTGCAAAATACTTTATGTTAAATTTAATTACAAAGTTTTGTAATTATGATCAATTTTGATCAAAGATGAATGTAATTACTGATTATTATTATTTAAATAAATTAATTCGGAGACAAACACCCAAGGGGACTGTTAAATGAGTGTTCACCGACCCACTATGAGGAATGAAAGCTGTTGGGAAGCATGGGACAGATGGAAGCAATTGCACTATACACTAGTTGTTGGGTATGGGACAACTACCCCTAAAAATGTGGCATTATACCCTAGGTGGTGGGAGTGGGCAGGAAGCTCATTTAATGACCAAAACTAACTAAGGCAAATTCAAATTGAGCAGGCAGCTCTTACCCAATATTTTCTGCAGAAATATTTTCCTCAAGTAAATCAGGTGATTACTGAGAGATTCGAATAGGGAGGCTAAATGTATGTGCAAATTACAAGTCTGCAAAAATCTTTTGGAGAGGGAAAACCAGAGGTGCTAGTGCAGGTCATTTGACTGCTAAATCTCCAGCTTGATAATTTTCTTTTACTGCAAGCAGAGATTCTGAGCTCCTAAGTTTCTTCTTCCTGGTGGTTCAGTGAACAGGCTCAGGGGTCCTAAGGCAAGTAACTAGGCTATCTTCAGGAATTGGTTGGGTGGAACAGGCTCCTTGGGCTGTTTGTTTCTCTACATTTAACCAAGTTTTACTATTCTAAATCTGTTATAGTTTTCAATGTTTTAAACTAGTAGAATTATTTATTTCCTTTTCTATGTTTACCTGTGAATGTTAAATAGTTAAAAATATTGCTGAGATAATCTTCTCTATATTTTTCCCGTGCTATTATGTGCACAGTACTCTAGTACAGAGAAGTGAATTAAATAATAGATGATAGATGGGCAATTTGCCAGTGATTGAATGAATTCTTATTGTAAATGTTCTATTCTAACGTTCTTGTTTATATAAAAGAAAATAAGTTGCATGACATTTATTTATTTCTGCAACACTGGAAAAATCATAACTATTCATACAGTTATAGAATATCTTCTTCTTTCATCTTAGTTCTGTCTAGATAGCAATTAATTGAATGAAAATCATATATTCAGGCTTTCTGTCATAATAGTATCTTTGCAAAGAAATTTTTACAGTCGCATTTATTTTTCAAAATAATATTCAATCACTAACTGATGCATTCTATTCATCTTTTACAATTTCATAAGTGTTCTGATAAAACATTTCGTCTCATTTACTGTTCATAGTATTTCTAAATACAAATGTATCAATATTTCTACATTGTCCTATGAATATTTTCAAAAATTATATTCTCTTCTCTAACCCTAATGCTTAGTATCTCTTCTAAACCTAGATATTTATTCTACTTTGTGTTTTTGTTTATTGCTATCAACTTTTCAAACATTCTGTATAAACGCATTACAAAACACAGTTCCAAACTATCGTTTCATAGTTTTTATTTTTTTTAACGAATTTTCAACACAGTAAGCATCCTGTACAATTTCGTATTCATGTTATAGTTATTACTTATCTAACTATTTCTTTAAGAAATATTTTTCATCAACCGAGATTAGAATCAAGACGAAACGAACAGACATCCACGGTAGTTGAAAACACAAACATTTTATTTCAGAAAACATTTTATTCACATTGAATCAACTGTTGCATTAACACAAACAAGTCCATTCCACATCAAAACTCAACAAAACGGAGTCATGGATTCATAAAGTATTTTACATAGGGTTTTACCCTCAGGTTTTACAAATAGTATCACGAAGTTTTGAAACTACAACAACCCTTTTTAACATTACATCAAGATGTCAAAGGCAACGGAAATAACTGATTAAAACACTCTTTGCACACGATAGTAGGAACCAAAAACAAAACCCTAGTTTTGTTGCAACGTTCGGAGTCCCTTTGCAAACTAGCATTCATTGTAACCACACCAGATTCCTACGAGGATGCAAGGGAAACCACCGGAGCTTACCGGAGGAAGACGAAGGATACCCTTTCGCAACGATTGTACCATAGTTTCCCAACTGGAAGTGGTACCTGCAGTTTAACAAACATCTGAATTCTTAAACGAGATTCCAGGTATTACAAGAGTAATTTTACAGTAATAAAACCCTTCAATGGTTTTGAATTTTACCTTTTAAGGCTCAAAGCCAAGCTTCTCTGCATCTTCACGACGGTAACGAAGCTTCATTTTGAACACTATCCACCTTAAAATAAAACGCAAAAGGTTCGTCAAACAACCCAAGTATCGAAACCTCGACCAAAAGCTTTCGCACTAACAGAGACTGGAAGAGCTTCAAAATTCACACGACGGTGGAAAAAATAACGACAGAGAACGTAGTTGGTTTGAATGCAAAGAAAATGCAGTCGCATGGACTGTAAAACCATGCTAAATACCTTAACGATTTGCAGGGTAAACTTTGAAGACTTACGACTGTAACAGACCCAGGATCGAAACCCTGGAAGTTTGAAACCTCCATTCGAAATTCGAGCAGCCTGTCGGCCCTATCCAAGTTCACAATGAATACCAGAAAGGCCGTGGAGTGTTTTTCACTTACCACGTGTTAGGGTTCTGGATCGACGACGGAGGGAGACCAAGATCAACGATGGAGAACAAGCCAACACACCACTTGGTAATTCGAGCGAACAACATTTAACATCACATTTATGGCACCACCTTACCAGAGCTACTAATGCAGGTGACGCAGCACATATCTGAGTTATGAAACTGCCAACGACGTGTGCCAGCAAGGATTCACCACCCCTTTCAATGACAAGGATCACGTGGTATGGTGGCATGGCGTCACAACTCAACAATCCACCTCGAGAACTTTAATGGCGACCGTAACATGGCAGACCTATTAGCACAACACGATACCGTCAAATCCTTGTATTTAATGTTTAATAAGATAGTACGTTAACACAGGAAGGGTTATGAAAACCATAGTTTAACGTTAAACTTTGCATTGTATTGTTTTAATTTTTATCACAACCATGTTTACGATATAGTTTCATTACGTAAACATTAAACTTTAATGTACGATTTCGATATCGTATATATGTTATTCATATAATACCCTATGGTATTGATACCATATTGTTTAGCAATAGTTTCGCCTCGAATTCCATCATATATTGTTATTTGTATAGTTTTCAATATTATTCACATTTGATTATGAATAGATTATATTATTGTTAGATTGTATTGCAAAAATTAGTTTGATTTTTAATATATATTCGATTACAATATATTGTTAATATTACAATAATATATATGTTTTGCAATATATATATTATGTTTTATAATGTTATGTTATAATTATTGAATGCTATAGTTATTATAATTGATTTTTGTAATTTAAATACAATAATTCATTATCCATAGAATGATTCATATATTGTTTTTGTAATAACATAGTGTTATGAGATTATTATATTTTCTCAAATAATTATGTGTTTAATGTCACTTTTGACAATCATAACATATAGTCAAATTTTACAGTTCTATTGACCAACGACTAGGCACAATCATAGTATTTAACTAGGCACGATAATACTATCATTTTTGTAATATTACATTTGTAAATGTGTAGGACTTAATTACTCTATATTGTTTATGCATTTTATAAAATAAGATACATAGAATGATAAGTTTATATTTCATTAGTGCGTGGACTACTAATGTGACTCTAATGACGATAATTCGATCCTTAATTGTAACTTTTTAACAAGTACATGGGCACTGTAATCGGAACCTGGAAGAGTATTGAAAGTCTTTTTACAAGCTAGATTAGGACTGAAAATTCATACCTCTTTCTTTTTGCAGGTCATCACAAGAAAGTACTAACACTTAAATATTTTACATTGACGTCGAGCTTAAATGAAAACAAGTACTTCTATTTATTTCTATGCTATCTTGTGAAATATATTACCTATAGTCTGCACGTGAAAACATTTCAACAGCCTTAGCTAAACATAGCTAAGTAAGCTCCAGGGCATCGCATAGGACCCCTTGTCAAACAAACAATCAAGCTGTCAGTATTATTCTCAAGTTTCATTTCATTACTAGCTGTATGCATTTTAGAATTGAAAAACAAATCAGATTATCATACACATCTGCTTAACAAAAGGAGTCATTATCGAAGTATTTAACATCTGCTTAATTCAGTAGCTTTTATTTACAATTAATTATTGAGAAATTATGACATGTTACCATCATTAATTACTTTAGTAAAGTTTTTCATTTCTTTTTGTTTATTCCGCATTAAATGAAATCGTTTAAATTAGCTACTATAATTTTTATTTTTTTTTTGGAAATTTCGGGATGTTACACTTCCAAATGTTTTAGGTCTAGAAATAGGTTCTGTCAGTTGCAGGCTTCCTCAAGGCAGTTACACCTTCATATCTTATCTTGTAATGCCTCTCGAGGTTTAGGGTCCAAATTTTCCAATTTCAAACAATGTACATTAAAACAAGGAAAACTTCATTACAACAATATACATGGTTTTCGCATGGGTTAGGATGCCTAAGAAAACGTGTCTGAGCAAGTTGAGGAGATCCTATGGTGATTTCAAGGTCACATCTGATGGTCTTCATTCCCAAAATCAAAACCCCATGATTTTAGCTAGGCTAGTATTACCATTGGGTTGTAGGGGAGGCTTAGAACAACGACCACATAGTAACTTGAAGCTTGAGATATTTATTTGAGTGGGGGGATCTTTGAACTTTCACTGCATAAACCCTTGTATGGTTTGAATAGATTCTAGCAGGGAAAGAGACACCAATTAAAAACAAGGGTTTCTCTATAGTGGCATATTGACCCTTATTTAGATTTTTTAGGATAAATTATTGGTGTACTCTATACCATTAAATCGTAGGGGGGTAGGGACCGTCCTCTAGGGATCACAAACCTTGAATTCCCATCTATGGTCCAAAAGAGAGGCCTTACTCACATAATCCAAATAAGTTGAGTACCAATCAGGATATTAAAACCCCTGATTCAAATGAGGAAAATCAATTACTACTGAACATAACTTCAGCTAAAAACCAAATCCAAGCAAGGAATGTGTACTTGGCACATTGGATGGTAGATCGAGGATAGTGAGTGGTGGTCACTTGTTCCTCGTCCATTTCATCTAGGTGGATCATGAAATGGGGGAAAGTTTGTAGAATACACAATGTAACTGTAATGTCCCCGTTCAAATAAATTCATAACAGGGAAATTCCATCAATCCTACTAATTCCCTAGGTTGGATGAAGACATGAGGATTTGCAATAAGGGAGATAATAAATGGTGTTTGGACATTAGAATTGAATAAATATTTAATAAATTATCTAAGTAAATAAATTCAAGAGAAAATCAAAGTGGCAATTGATCATGAAGACACATGGAGGTTGTGGGACCCACACAAGCTAGAATTTCCTTGCCACATGGCATCCTCCTCTTGCAATTTCGAATCCATGGGAAGCATAATGTTATTGTGATGATTTAGAAGGCTCATACACTTGGCCATATGCATCATAGGTCAAAATTGGATGGACGTGTAAATTACATGGGAAAGGAAGAGTCAAATGGGAGGTTCTTGAACACTTGGGCTAGATTCCCTAACATTTATGACACCAATGATGAAGATGTTATGACATCTATGACAAATTGCAGAATTGAGGGATGAAATATGACCATTATGACATTTCATAGCTAGAAATAGCATCTAGGTGAGCGCTCAATGGAGTTGGAGAAGGCCAAGAGATGCCTACTCGAATTTGTGGAAGGTGGAAGGCTAGGAAGTGGGAGACACGTGGGAATACTTCAATCACTCCCTAATTCGAATTGGCTTGGATACTATGGGTGGAATTGGAATATTAGAAGGCTAAGTATGTTTATAAAATACAGGAATCAAGTAAGAGAGGGGATTTTGATCATTTTGAGAATTTGCATTTGTGAAGAGAGCTAGTGGAATACTAGTCTACTTGCCTTAGCCAATTACGAGGGTGAAAGATTCCCATCCTAGTTGGTGTGTGGAAAGGCCATTCAAACATTTCATGGGAGATTTAATGGAGTCTTTAGTTTTAGGTGTAAGCTACAGGACAACTCATGGTTTCTTCTAGTGCATCTCATTCCTCCAACCATTTCCAGTTTTCTTTGCATGCTCTTCATCCTTGAGGAAGGGCGCTTTTGGTGAGCTATTGTACTCTTTGGGGAAGCTTATAATGCCTCATTTATTTTGTAATAATATGCATATACTCTTTTCTTCACTTTCAGAACTCTATCAGGTCGAGATTCCAAGTGGATATATGTAAAATTGATCATTAATGAGCAAATAGTGACCATTTCCCCACTATATTGATGTATACCAATGAAATGTTGATGAATTTGAATGGAAGAGTGTTTCACTGATGTATTTATGATGAATGGACTTTTATTAATTATTTTCACAAGTTCCATGTTTAGTACTTAAGCTTTTGGAGTCATCTTGATCAGTTTTATATCATTTGGAGAGGATTTAATGCCATTTCCCCCAAGCACGGGGGGTTCACTCGGTGAACTTGTTACATAGCACGATCGTTCACATGATATTAAATAATACCCCTAATTTCACTAAATATTGGAAAATGCATACTAAAATTGTATTGTTGAACCCCCCTCCCAATATTCCTTTCCAATTAAGAAAACCCCTAGTTTCACCAGATATTGTAGGTATCCATTTTTATCAACCCATTTTTAACACCCCCTTTATATCATATTATCAAGTTGTAACAAAGAGGATCCCTAACACATCTTAGTATAAGAAAACAAGATGTTAAATAAAATAATAGTATAATGCTAATAATGATCCCACTAGGATTGCAGGGGCGACTGATCAATTTGTAGCATTGGATAGTGGAACACCCAAAGAAATAGTATTGGGGAAGGAAAAATGCGTAAAAAACAACTAGTCAAGAGGTCAACATAACAAATAATGTAAAAGATCGATAGTCCAATTGTTAGTGCAATGCTTAGAAAAGATGAGAATTGTAGATGTTTCACACCACAACCTGCCAATCTACCAATTTTATATCATGTAAATACGAATATAGCCATAGAGAACTCATGTTCTCTACAAGCTTAATAAATTAAACTCCATAAAAATGCAAAATTGAAACCCTTTTGTGGATGGACGCCCCTACCTTCCTATCAAAACAAACATCATTGATGTTTGAACCCAAATAAACATAGAAAAATTCCTTTTACTTTTCAATAAAACCATATGATCATATGCATAGCTTGGATTTGGGTCATTCATAAGATCCAATAAATTTCTTCCACTTTCTAGCTACATTTATTCTTGCAATCAAGCGAAATAACAACATTTATTTACCTTTTCTTGGGTTATATCTAGTTTTTTTAATCTTTAAAGGATAGGGAAAAATCTCCATTGTTATTTTTCAAGCATGCAATAGTTATAAAGATACAAAGATGGTGAAAATTATATGATACCATTTCATGGTAACGATAACACATAGGGTATGTAAATAAGGACTTAGATTTTCACCTATGTTCATGTTAATTCTAATACAATATTAAGACAGATGTCTTACATATAAGAATTGAAATTACAATTATGAATGTTCCAAATATAACTCAATCTAACAAATATTCCTAACTGGCAATGTGAAAATATTAAAGAAGAATACAAAAAGTTGAAAGAAATAATTTGTCAAGAAACATTAATCTATCTTTTCTTGGTTCCACTGAGCCAAGAAAGATTGATCTCACTTTTCTTGGTTTTCATGGAGCAAGGTTTAATTGAATCTCAATGCCCACCTAAACTCCAACCTAAAAAATGAAGAGTTAAATCTTTTACTTGAATGCCTACAAAAAATACAATACAATTGTTCAAGTCTCGAACTCCCTAATAACTACATCTCTTAAATTAAAGATGAAAAAAAATATATCATCAATTCAAAGCAAGCCTAAATAAGCTATTAAATGAGGATTGCTCAAGGCCAATAATCCAAAGAGACTTCCATCGATATTATCATTGGTACACTATTATCAGATTTATGCAAAACTTATGATCATAAGAAATATCAAATAAAAATGGAAGGTTCTTAAAGTTTAGGTGGGTATGAATTGAGCCCGTGATTTGGAGGTATGAATCCATCCCACGATTTGGAGGTTATTCCTCTACACACCCAAATAAAATAACCCCCAATATTTATATTACTATGTCAAATTAAAAACCCCCCTTGACCCCTTAATATAGGGAAATATATTTTTGAGGTTTTTAAGAGTATTCAAACCCTCAATATGAATGGACGTGATATGATATTGCCTCACTAGTGAACCCCTCGTGCCCCCAAGGTCGAAACTAATCATTTTGTAGTTGTTTGGAGAGGGTTGTAACAGGATTAAAAAACTGAATAAAGATGAACATGATACCTTAAAATTTTCCCTTATATGTCCTCTTCCTCTATTCATAAATTCGAGAGGGTTTGAGAGCTTTTGGAGAGCCATATTCAGCATTTTCCCTTAAGGGATTTGAACCCCAAATTGCTAGTAAAAACTCCTATCTTGGACAGGATATTAAAGGGGTTTTTAGAAGTATTTTGATGGTCCTAAATAATCCCTGAACATCATAATCAAGTCCTAATATCATTCATACACCTTCTCTGAATATTTGGGAGCATTTGGAGCAATTTGGAGACCTAGACCTCAAAACTAGTAAAAGGTCGAACTAGGAAAAAAAGTTGAAAATTTCACTATTTTAATAAAAATAAAAAAAGGGACATAACAGTAATAGTGGGTTGAAAGGGGAGGTATTTATAATAAAAAGGACCCTTTACCCCCCCTTTTAAACCTTGGTAGTCATGGGGTTCGAATGATGGGTTAAATGATGATCGAAGGGTGAGATTTGAGGCAACTAAATTTTGTAAAGGAGTTACGTTGCAACGTTGCATCGATTCTGGATGAGTTGCATTGCAATGTTGCAATGAAATTGATTGAGATTTTTCAACGTTGGAATGACCCCGACCCCTATGAGGTTGCAGTGATTTCGTCACAAATGACAATCGATGTTGTGATTTTCTAAGAGTTGGGAGTGAAGGTCAGATTTGCGGCATACTAGAGTTAAACAGTTGCCATTGTGGCGAATTCTATTGAGTCATGCCTTCTTTGTTTCATTATGTAGGGAAAAGGCCTCTGTTGCGGCAGAACATGACGAGCTAAAGTGGAATTATGGTGAACTCAAGAAGATGACCAAAATTGTGGGGAACTCAAGAAATTTCACCGATATGATGACCAATTGGAAAAAATATTTCATTGTTGCGGTGAAATTAGGATAACTCATTGAAACATAAAATCTCGTGAAAAACCGTCGAAACAGAAAAAATCAGGAAAAAGTTAAGTGTTCTTTTTCCAGTGAGTTCAAGTCTTAAGACAATACTAGCCAAGCTTGAGGGAAAAACCAAATTTTCTCAATGTAAGAAAATTCATGGAGGGCCCCGTCATTTCCCATAAGAAAATAATGGGGAAGGTGGTTTCGGGTGCAAAAATTGAAGACATGTTGGGAGAACCTTAGATATCTTAAAGGAAACAAGTTTATTCCTTAGCCTTTGATAAATTAACTGATAAATGTGAGTTCCACTACCTACTCCAAGGTGACCTCTTAGTGTAGGATTTTTTGTATCATTCATCTATCTTTCATACCTAGATGATCTTGGCTCAAGTTTGAGAAGATATATAGAGAATATCAAGGCAGTTCTCAATATATAGTATAATTAGTCAAGTGTTACTCAAAGATATATCAAGTTATAATTTCATAGCTACTCTTCCAAACCCAAGTTATGGAGTTCATTTTTCATACTAATTTCTTCAATGCATACTCGAGGCATGACACCACGGGGTAAGTAACATAGTCATACAAGTGAAAATGTGTGCTCCTTACCTATTACAATATAGACAAATATCTGCTACCAACGAGAATCCATAGCCTCGATAGAGTTACCTCTTGCACCCATTTTACAGCAGAGTGCACTTGTCCCATTCTAATATATGTGTTTTCATTGTATATAAAAATTATTTGTTCTCTTTAGAGAATTTATGGTTAGCAGTATATTTAGATGGGGGATCTGACTAGGTAATCCTTTTACAGGCATATGATAGCGTATAGATTCACTTTGTCTATGAACAGTTGTCAGGTCTTGATTTCTTCCTGTGGGACGAACTTTGGTAAACATTAAAATATATAGTCAATTATGTGTTGAGGTGGATGGAGATATAGGAGAGTAATTAGGAAACCTTCCTCAAGCATATTCAACTCAAAAAATTTAGTGCAATTTTGTTGTTAACTTGATCTACATGATACCTTCCTCAATGATCCAAACACATTTTTCTATTGAATAATGGGATAAGATCATTTCAAATGATAGTGCTAGAAAATGCATCATCAAATCTTCACCGTAAGAGGGAACTCTAGGGAATCATAATGTTCCCTGGAGGCTATGAAAACATGAGCTTGTCAATAGGATGAGGGATGTTCAGAGGCTATTACAAAATGAGATCAAACATTTTCCCAATATGGAATCTGACTGTTGGACTCGACTTTTTTGAAAACAAGTGAAACCAAGGGTAAATAAGTGAAAACGAAAGCAACAAATTGGTATAAATAAAAACAACAAGGGAAAAGTCTTTATTTATGTACAAGGTTGGTTTTCCCCATAAGACTAAGTAAAGTATTGTTTTAAATCTTGATCATTCATAGGGAGAGAGTCCATCTACCCTTCTAGGTCTTGCAATTTGTATTTTTATAGGGCCAATCTTTTCAACAATAGTATATGGACCAAGACATAGTTGTTGGAACTTTGTATGTTTCCCCTTTTTCTTCATGAGGCTTGTCCCATTTTAGGACCAAATCTCCTATTTAAAATTCCTTTTTCTTTTCTATCCTTCTCTATATCTTATTCAAGTCTTAACAAAGTATTGATTTGGCCTTGGATGGTATGAATGTTAGACCCTATTGAGGCTTGTGCTAATTTTAGGGAAGGCAAGAGTATGTTGGGGAGAGGATAACTTATTTTTCATAGACCAATGTAAAGGGTGAGATTCATAAGGTGTTCTTTGGTGTGACCATATCATCCCATAGATCATTCAGGAGAGCGTTATGCCAACTTCTTTGATTTCCAATCATTGTTTTCTTTAGGATCCTAATTAGATTATTGTTTTTCTATTCCACTAACCCATTCCCTTAAGGATAATAATTGGAAGAGTGGTTCAATTTAATTCCTTTTTTGAAAGTAAATTCATTCAATTTTAATGAGGAAAAATATGAAGCATTATCAAATTCTAGGGAAATTGGAACCCCAAACCTAGTTACGATGTTCTCTTCCAAGAATCTGATGATCGCTTCCTCATTGAAAATGAAAGAGGTATTTATTATGTCCATCGCATGAAAAAATTTGTGGTAGTGAGGATGTAACGATGTTGTTTCGAAGAATTGGGGTTGATTTCGCCTATGACATCCAATCCCCATTTCTCAAATGGTTCAGTGATAACCATTGGATGTAAAGGTATGGATGGTTTCTTTTCCCTTGTAGCACTCTTTTGACAGATGATACACTTCTAATCACAAGCATGTGAATCTTTAAAAAAAATTTGCCAGTAGTAACGTACTTTGAATATTTTATGGGTAGTATTTTCTCTAGTGTAATGTCTTCCAATAGGTCCATCATGTAGTTCAACTAGAAATTTCTCTACATATTCCTTGTCTAAGCATCTCAAGAGAATGCTATCATAATTCTTACGAAACAAAATGCCATAGATAATATGATATTATGATTATTTGAGATGAAGCCCTTTTTTTGTTTTGAACACCAATGCTCATGGGGGTATCCGTGTTGTAAGTATTGTAATAGATCAGGATACTAGGAATCAACAGTAGCCGTGATATAGTGAACCTCTTGAAAGCTCATATACATTTAATTATCCCAACCATAAATCTCTCCCCGCTAAGTTTTGAGTAAGAAGTTTGCATAGTCCTTGGCCTTTGATAATGGTTGCTAGTTTGAATTCCAAGTTGTATTCTTGTAATGTCGTAACCCAATTCCCTCTTCGTTATGGGATAGATCCTTTTGTACAAAGAGTGATCTTGCTATTGGGTGAGGTATGATGACCTTGGTCCTGTTCTTGAGAATATAAGGTATGAATTGTTTTACTACTTTAAAAAGTACGTAATCTTGTTTATCGATATTTGGGTAATTGATTTCCACACCCTATAAACCAATGGTCATGAATGATATTAGCAATTCATCCCCTTGCCCCCCTTTCTGAGTGAGAACCACCACAATGGAATGGTAAGATGAAAAAGTGTAACTTATGAAATCTTTCTTGAAATTAGTACTGCTCAATGAGGGTGCAACAACAATTGCTGCATTGATTCGTTGAAATGCATTTTCTCTATGTCAGTCCAATTGAATTTTGCACCCTATTTTATCATTTGATCTAGGGGTTTTACTATTTGGGCGAAGTTAGAAGAAAACCTAAGAACAAAGTTTACTTCCCCCATAAAGATTGCATTGCTTTCTTGTTGTGGGGCATGGGGATATATAATATGGTCTCTATGCACTTTGGATCAATAGAAACTCCCCTTTTTAAAATATATGTCATATCAATGTCCCCTCTACAACAATGAAAATACTTTTCTTTGGATTGAGCGATATCCCATATTTTCTGTACCTTTCAAAAAATTGCTTCAGGCGATGGAAATGGTCCTTCCTTTTCTAAGAGATACTGTGATATCATCAAGGTATACAACCACACTACAACCAATCAATTTGCGGAATACAATATCCATGGCCCAATGGAATGTGGCTCTTGTGTTCATCATAACAAAAGGCATTTTGTGGAAAGCAAAGGTACCCCACTTCGTCTGAAAAGTGGGTTTCAAACAATCGACCTTGGCCACAAGCACTTGGTTGTATCTCGAGAACCCTTCTAACAAAGAGAACATCTCACATTCCGAGATGAGTTGCAAAATATGTTCCATAATATCTTTGTCATAGGCGTTATTCAAGTTTTGAAAATCCATTCATAATCTGATTTACCCTGATTTTTTCCGCACTGGAACCAAATTTTCCACCCACTCTGAATGTCTGACCTTGAAAATAATCCTGGTGTCCAGGAGTTTCTTCAATTATTTTTGGATTAATTGTTTATGGATTATTTAGTCAATGCGGAAAAAGACTAAACTCCCTAGTTCCAATGGTTTGAATCTAGAACAAAACAGGACAAAAACACAATCCATTCTCTAGATCAATCAAATTACTTAAAGGTGAATAAAGAACATACATTTTTACTGAAGGTTGTCCTCACTGGTTTAAAGCTCTTATGGTCCTACTCCTTAGCTTGGATAGATAACATGTAGAATATCCAAAGCAAACACAACCAAGTGAAGGCTACAAATATTACTTGATTAACCTAAGCAAATGACCAAGGGAAAATGCTATAAATGAAACTCAACATCATTTCTGAGAAAGGAAATGTATTGATGTACTAAAAATGAGGAAATAAGTACAACCGAAATGCATTGGTGTCGTAAATCCCTTCCAATGAATCATTTTCCTTAACTCGTCTCCTTGCATCGAGAGAAATGGATACCAAAGGTTTAATTCTCTAACACAATTAATCCAACATCTAGCTACTGTGAGTTCTTCCTCCCCTCACCCATGAGCATGAACTTGCATTTATAGGAAAAAAGGGATAAGGAGGAGATGAGAGATAAGAGGAGAAGGATAGGGTGATATCCCACCAAGTAATGGTTTCAGCTGATATCCATCCTAATAGGAGGGGATATCCATCCACGAGGGATTCTCATCAGAGGCTCCTCGAACCTTCTTTTTTTCCATTCAAACAAACAGTTTCACACCCTTCTCAAAATCAAATTTCTTTGAGGATTTCGCAATCTACATGAATGCAACATGTGAAACTACCTCAAGTTGTCAGAAAGCAACCTGAGATAGTGAAGAGTGTCACAGGTTGTCAGATAGAAAGTTGCGACAATGCTGGCAAATAGGTTGTTTGGAAGGAAACAAACTCATAAATCTCATCAACTTGGTAAGTTTTATCAAAATCACTTCAGGTATTGTGGCAAGGTTGAAGGTACATGGTTCATTATCATGGTGATGGCGAAATTTCCGTGTAACATTAATCATTCTAAAGTTGGTTTTTCCTTTTGTAATTTTTGTTGGAACGGTTTGATACCTGGGTTAATAGGAATAACATGTTGTATGATCTGAGTGTCGTACATTTTCATCTCATCATAAGTCCGGGAAAAGCCATTCATCCTTGTACTACTTGAAGAGATGAATAAATCTTCATCTTTCTCTTACTGAGTGACATGTTCCAAGATTCAAGTTCCTGGGCTCCCCGGGCATTCCCAGACTCACCAATTCATATTGCATAGAGGAGGTTTTTTTTTTTTACAATGAAAGGATTCCTAAAATTTTGTTATAGGTCAAACATATTTTCAAGTGTGCACAACCATTTAGGAATGAAATTTCCTTTATCCCGACTGTCATCTTTCTCAGGCTTATCCAGGTTGACTTGGTATTCTTCGTCACCTATAATGGAACCTTTAAAGGTACCTTCAACTGTCAAAAAATCAATGATCTATTGGTAATCATCGAAGACTCTAAAATTCGTCACGTTTTCTGGAATATAAGGCCCAAAAAGCAATTTAATGGAAAAATTGTCATTAAGAGGAACTAAATGTGAAGCAATATTTGCTAACAAATCAACCACAACATTCATTGATTTAGGAATATAATTAATATTAAAAGCTTCAAAGTTTGAGATCAAATTCTGCACCTCTTTCTGGTACCGCTTTAACTACAGAGATAAATAATGTATTGTTTTTCTAACTTGTCCAACAATTATTTCTGAATCACCAAAAACTTTTAAATATTTTACATTTAGATCAATGGCCTTTATGAGACCTTGGACAAGGGCTTCATACTTAGTAGTGTTGTTGGTGCCTTCAAAATCTAACCTACAAGAGAGACAAGTTGTGTGCTTCTATGTATCTGCAAGGACACATCTATCCCATTCACCCTCATGTGTCTTTTAAGGGGAAGCCAGGGAATTGTATTTCCTGATAAAAATACTAAATTGCTATGGTCCCTACCACAACCATATAGATTTCTGGGATTTTTTAAAAGGAATTAGAGCTGATGTTAGACCCTCGGCTGATTGTAGCGGGAGATTTAAATTTTACTATTTTGAGTAGGGAAACTTGGGATACGAGAGCTCGGCTAGACCCTTTAGTGGAATAATTTAGTGATTTGATTTAGAGATCAGGCCTTAAAGCAGAGCTTGTGGAAATTGAAAAGAATATAGAACAAGTTTATGGATCTGTAGTGTCACACTCCTTTTCAAGAGTCCAAATGGATATGGATTTATCAGGGGGATGATAATACATGTTTTTTCCACCGATTTGTAGCTCATCGCAAGAATTTAGACTCCATTTGGGAAATTTAGGATTCGGGAGGGAGATCACTGTGATCGTAAAAGGAATTGGAATTTGGGGCTGCAGCTCACTTTCATCACATCTTCGTCGATCCTAGGGACAATACCATTCTAAGACAATTGGAGGCGGTTCGGGGATACCCCCGATTTTTTTTAAGCAGAGGAACTTGTTGTGGCGGCACCAGTCATATTGGAGGACATTAAAGAGATACTAAATGGGTTTGCAAAATATAAAATTCCAGGGCCGGACAATTGGACTATGGATGTTTTCTTGGCCTTCTTTGAGCTGGTTGGTCCTGATTTGTTAGCCGTCGTGGAGGAGTCCAGATTAAATGGGAGGGTATATGGAGCTATGAATGCCACATTTGTAGCGTTGATTCCCAAGTGTTTGAATCCTAATAGCTTCAACGACTTCTAACCAATTTATCTATGGAACCTTATATATAAAGGCATCTCTAAGATCATTTCAACGTGCATTGAACCCTTTCTATCGAGATTTATCTCAATAGAATAGTTCGAGTTCCTTGAACACCGACAGATCCATGATGCGGTGGGGTTAGCCTAGTAGGTCATACACACTATCAAGGTAAAAAAGATGAAGGCCCCAGTCCTTAAGGTTGACCTAGTTAAAGCATATGATCGTATTAGCTGGAGTTTTTTGCGGCTAGTTCTGCTTTAGATCGACATTATCTTTGAAGATATGAGTTGGATCATGGGGTGTATCACTTCAACAAATTTCGTGGTTCTGGTAAACAAGATGCCCTCTGATTTCTTCTGTGCCTCGAGAGGGATTCACCAGGGGTTCCCTTTATCCCCCTTGTTGGTTTTACTCATCATAGAGGGCCTTAGTCTTCTCATCCAGAAGGCTTTAGTGGAGGTCGAATCAATGGCGTAACGATCTTTGATGCTATTTGGATTACCCACTTGTTCTTTGTGGATGTTATTTTGCTTTTTGGCAAAGGTACTATTAGTGAGTTGAGGATTTTCAAAGAATGCCTGAATACCTTTGGTGAAGCCTCAAGTATGGTTACAAGCTCTGAAAAATCAGGTTTTTATACTTTTAGTTTGGATGATGTTTTTGAGGAACAAATACAACATATTTTTCGTTTTAGGGTTGGGAATTCTGAAGAAGGTTTTAAGTATTTGGGGTTTTTGTTGAATCTAAACTGCTGTCATGTGGTGGATTGGTTTTGGTTGTTTTGGTTTTTGTTGGTGCTATAGGTGGTTGAGTATGGGAGGAAAACATTCTGGTCTTCTGGTTGTCGTTGTCAAATATCCCAAAATCTATCCCGGGGAAGATAAGACAAAAGTGTTTTCACTTCCTTTGGGAAGGCAACAAGGGATCCCAAAAATATCACTTGGATGGATGGGAGTCACTTACTCGACCAAAGCACTTAGTTGGTTGGGGGTTAAATAATATTTTTTATTTCGTTAAGGGCTCTGAGCTCGAAGAGTTTATGGAGATGCCTTTTTTCTGGCGGGATTTGGGGTGAGGTCATTCGGGAAAAATATATGTATACAGTCATTCGGGAAAAATATATGTATACAGTTTCGGTGGTGGCTTGGCTTAGATTTGACTTAAAAACCTTGGTTCTGGCTTCCAACATTTGGATTGGGTTACAAAAGGCTTTGGGCATTGTTACAAAGTGGTTGGCTTGGAAGCCTGGAAATGGGATGCAAGTTAGGGCGGTTTGGAACCTATCATAGGTGGCTCGCGTGTATGTTATCTATCTCCAGAACTGGTGTCGGCTTTGCGGGCACGAGGAATACTAGTCCTTGCTCAGGTTTCTTCCAGGGGTGGGATCCTTGTCGGGGACTCCTTTGGAAGTTTGCGTTGGAACTCCAACTAGGGGATGCTTTAGGGGAGTGGACTGGTTTTATATATGAGATTCAACATGCGGGTATTCGAATCACTAATGCAGATGATGTTTTTCTTTGGTCTTGGAACGTCTCGGATGGTTGGGTGACATCGAAGCTGCCTTAGATTCCATTGTGGTTACTAGACGGACTCGGGCTGTTAGGTGGTGGAGCAATTGGTTGTGGAGCTGGCAGTGTCCTTTAAAGATAAAAAGTTTTAGCTGGATTTTATTACATGGCAGACTGACTTGGGACAACCTGGTTAAAAGAAGGGTGTTGGGACCAGGTATTTGTTTCCTATGCAAAGATTCCTTTGAAACTATTCGTCATCTTTTCATTACATGTACTTTTAAATAGCGAGTTTGGCAAGAATTCAGATCCATTACAAAGCTGGTTAAAGTTTGGTGGGCGGATTTGTTCGAGGAATATCTTTACAGTTGGAGATCGCTCGGATCAAAATGGGCCGCTCTACCAGCCTTTGGCAACTGGAACATTTGGACCTGGAGGAATATTGTATTATTTGACGATAGACACTTTAGAAATATTTCTCTTCAGGCTTTGGCACTTTTAAGAGAATATCAAAAAGCTTGGAAGCCTCGGGTGGCTAAATTTCGCTCTCCTTCTCTTCTTGACGGACTGTTACCAGTTGGTCTTATTGACAGGGCGTCACAAAACGTTGGTGCAATCTCAGGTGCAAGGATTTTTTCTGAAAATGTCGACTGCACACCACTACAATTTGTGGAAGGGTTGAGGTAGTGGCACAAACACCAGAAGTGAACTTCTGGCTTTGGGTGCACTCATGTTTTTCATGCTTTCTTTGTATCTGCGCGTGCTCTCGATCGTTGGGATTCTATGGTAGTTCTGGATTGGATACAAGACAAAAACCACATACAAGCTGTTCTCCTGGAATGGTGGCTAAATAGAATCAAAGATCTAAAAAGCTGCTTCGACTTGGTACAATTCTCTCATGTTTATCAGGATTTCAATGTTGAAGCAGACCTGCTTCCTAAAAAGAGCTCTTGCTTGTTCTTAGGGAAAAATTCATTTCGGGGAGTGGAAGGATGGGTCAGTCTTTTCACAGGGCTCCTATCTTTTTTACTCATAAGTTTTTTTGGGATGACTTTACTATAGAACACTATTATTTCTGTTGTTATATTTCGATACAAAAGTTTTAATTACTGCATGAAAAAGTATTTTAGTATTTATAAAGATCCAGTGTTTTGGAGATAATCGAGCCTGGGATTATTATGAGTAAAAATATGTAGAAAATATATGTGTTGGAATTACACTTGCACGCAGAAAATCCTGTTAGTATACAAGGATTTTTTTGTGAACTATGCAACAATGCAAAATCACAATGTATACTTTGATTCGGAGAAAATCCTGTTACTATACAAGGATTTTTTTTGTGAACCATGCAACAATGCAAAATCACAATGTATACTTTGATTCGGAAGGAATAATAAATATAGTATTTTTCAGTGGAAAAAAAAAACATCTAAACATTATTCAATATCGTCTAATATAAAACTCTAGAAATCGCATCTAAAAAATTAATTAACATCATTGTCACAAAGATAGAAATTCCTTTGCTCGGGCCTGTTCGTACATATCTAGGATACTTGCGGTTTCGAATGGTAAGACCCCAGCCCCTCGTTATAAGCGCTTGTATTTGCCTGAGCACTTGGATCACTACCCCGTGCGTTATTTTGATGGAGCCGAGCAAAGAGGTATAGAGGTATATGTGGTGCAGTAGGTTTATTGCATACCACTCATAATAGCTATTATGGACTCTTTTTTGGGTGTGATATGGGTAGCAACACCCATGCAGAACTACTGATGGTCTGGGGGCTACTTTACTTTGCAATTTCAAAGAATATCTCAGTTTTGCAGGTGTATGGTGACTCCACAGCAATAATTCAATGGATACTCGGTTCTCGTTAATTGTGGGTTGCATCTTTAGAACACTTGAAGCCGAGGATTGGGGAATTATTACCTCAGATTGGGCATTGTCATTTTCCACATATTTCTAAAAAGAGACTACACTGTGGTGAAGGCATGTTGCATTTTTCTTATTATGTTGATAATCATATTAGATAGGAGGGTCAATTGCAGTTTTATTAATTTTTTATTTGAAGATACTAAACTATATTGGGAAAGGGATTTAACCTATATTACATGGAAAACAAGAAATATGATAGATCATGGAAAACAGAAAAATGATAAAACAATATTATTTTGAAAATACTGAAAAATAAGTAATTTTTTGTAATATGCAGAAATACAATTACGAGTGTGCTCTTAACAACTAAAGAACGTACTATACTTTCTAATAGTTTGGGACATAAACACACATCACAAATAATTTTCAATAATTTGCAACTAATGATTCAAACTCATGATAGGCAAATATATTTTCCTATAATTTTAATTGATTAATTTGTTTTATGTTATTATTTTTAATATTTTTAAAAATATAGTTTTTAAATTTTTGAAGAATATAAATAAATTTCAAAAGATTAAATTTCACTCATTTTTAAATTTTTTGGGGGTTTATTTGACGAGTCAACATGAATTTTTTAATGAACTATAGGCTATGGAAATAGCTATTAGATTCTTTGCTTATTTTGTTCTTTTCTCATCACTACTATTTTTTTTGGGTAAAAACAAAATCCTTAAAAACATATTAAGAAATATTAAAATATAACACATGATTTAGTGAGATTATCAAATTTATTAACATAAATTCCATGTATGAACACAAATTCCATTTGAGCGAACTTAGTAAAATATATGTTTTGTAAATTTACCAATCTATAGAACTCTAAATTATGTTCACCCATAAAACTATAATTTATAAAAATACATTGTCAATTGCTTAAATTCACTAAATCTGTATATACTCTGACCACTCATCAAACTCTCTCAAAAGCCATGTTTAACGAATCTAAAACTCAAAAGTTTGATAATCACATTAACCAATTTACATAAACTGGAAATATAAAATCACAACCAGTTTACACACAATGAAATAATAAACTAATTTAGCATAAACACATTAAGGTTTCACAGAATACATTTTATGTTTATTACAATCATGGGGTTTCCACCAGACAAATAATCAGTAATCTAAATGTAAAGTACACAAGCTGAGCTGCAATGCTCTCCTCAAGCGCTACTGTGGAAAAAACAATCAATCTAATCTGGTTTATGTTGACCAGAGCAGCAACAGGTGAATTTATTTAGTCACAGTTCATCTGTTTCTCAACCCCATAAGCAATAGTCTCACAGGGTCTATTGAGGATAGCATCCAAGCAATTTCTGTTGTCAATCATGGAGTTTCCACCAGACAAGTAATCAGTAATCTAAATGTAAAGTTCACAAGCTGAGCTGCAATGCTCTACTCAAACGCTACTGTGGAAAAAACAATCAATCTAATAGTCTCACAGGGTCTATTGAGGATAGCATCCAAGCAATTTCTGTTGTCAATTTTACGCCTCAGGGCTCAAAAATATTTCATCCAGCTCAAGAATATTTTACTTTTTTCCTGTAAATATGAACGAACAGCTCAAAGGAAGGCTTTTCTCTTACTCCCACTAAATATGAACGAGCAGCTCAAAGTAGGCCAAATGGGCTTCCAATTTTTGGCCTTGTAGAACACAGGGTTTGGCTGGTGTTCCTGTGTGACTGGCACAGGTGGCACCCCAGCAATGCAATAGGTATCCAGATGGGGAGAATTCTTCAAGAACCCATGAAGCAATCTTTCTCTCCTCTCATCCAAATTAGGGCTGCACCAATGCAACTGAACCCTGAGTTCCCGAATCCCCTTAGGCAATAACAAGGAGCCCGTGCCGGTCCCGAAAAGACTCTCAAACTCATCTTCAGGCACCCCCCAGAGCGTAACCCTGGAAACAGAGGCCGCCCCAAGCAAGCGAAAGACATCGCCGAAAAAGAAACCAGAACCCTCATCGATGTCGTAGAGAGGGTAACTGGGATTGAACTCGCAGCGGAGGTAGAGCGATTCGATCCTGGGCATGGAGGCGAAGAGATCCCCACAGTCCCTGAGGCATCCCCTGCGCCTGAAAGTCACAACTGCCTTCTTCACATTCGCAAGCCTGGCGCCCAGATTGCGGACCCTGGTGGTATTGAAATCGGACGAGACAGGCCAGCCAGGAAGATAAAACATGGCGCGCTCGAGCGCCAGCGGGCGGCACAGTCGCTCATATGTGGCGAGCTCCTCTGTCCCGAGGACGAACACGAACCCCACGAATCTCAGGCTGGGGCAGCGCTCCAGGAATCGAACTTGGGTATGCAGGAGGTTCAACTGCGAGGCATGGAAAGAGGAGGTTAAAGCGGAGTAGGATTCGATCTGCGGGCAATTCCTCTGCACGGCATCAGTGGTAACAAAGGGGCTGAGCATCTGCCAGTCGAGACGCTGGCCCCTGCTACTGGGAATCTTGAAAAGGCTCAGCTCCAGGTCCACGTCCAGCTCCCTCAGCTGCGGCTGAGAGGAGAGAAACCTGTCGAGAAAGAAACAGTGCGCCAGGATATCGATCATACGCGGGCTCCCGCTGAGGAGATCGGCGTGGAGCTGCCGAGCGGAGGGGTTTAAGTTGTCAAGAAAGCGGGCGAGGATGGCGTCGAGCGTTTCTTGATCATACCTGTGGTGCCGCCCGACATCGAAACGGAAGATGCAACTGCGGAGCCGGACGGCCGAGAAGCGCCGTATCAGCTGCTCGCAAACCCGCGGGCTCTGCGTTGCGGGTTCAAAGCACGACATGTCGAGGCACTTGCGCTCCTCGTAGAAGTCGCCGGCCATGGCGGCGAGGGTCTTGCAGGAAGCTATGAAATTGGGCAGATCCGTCAATGGGAGATGCTCGGCTATACGAATGATGATGGCGTGAGGCAGATCCAGCAATATTGGGCCAAAGGCTCTCGGCCTTTCCATCGATTCACGGCGCGTCTGCATCGGCAAAAGAAAATAAATTCAAGAATGAAATCTGTGCAAGAACTCGTGTCAAAATAAATTGCAGAATGAAATCTGAACAAAGAGCGTGGTGTTACTGGTGTATATATATGGAAGAGAGGCAGAGGCAGAGGCAGAGGCAGCAGGATATTATACAGGCTAATTCTATCGTCGCGAGCAGATAGCCGTTGGAGGAGTTTCGAATATGAACTGGACGAGCACGTTACCGTTGGAAGGAAATTGATATAAAAAATCAAAATTATTGGAAATATCCTATATTTTCTAACGCTCTGAAACTCAGAGACCGCCGATGACCGTTAAAAGCACTAGGGGGGCGGGGCTCCACCATCCACCAAGCTGCGTGTAATGCATCCAATCGTGGGATCATGGGATGGTTTGTTGAGGCACATAGATCGAGGTAACTCATTCCGAGGAATAAAAAGCTAATCACGTTGACATACTATGAGTGACTGAGGACTAAGGGATTTGTCACTGGAGTTGGGGTAATTGTAAATATATGTAACAATTCAGTTGTGCTCCGAGGAAATTGTTTGCATTGGTTGAAGTTGAATTTTTTATATTTTTCTAAAAATGGCTTTAGATGGGTAGAATTGTGTTGGTGATTGTATTTTGGTGGATTAAAAAGGTGTAGTTTAAAAGTTCTACGATTTTAAATAAATGGAAATTTTTTATTTTTATTTGAAGATTTTTTAAAAAAATTTAGTAATAATTTTCTAATTCAAAAATTTTGGGTATCCAAGGGGTTTTTGATGGTGTTGAATCCCTTTCTATCATCAAAATTACAATAAAAACACATTTAAATTTAAATTTGGTAAAATAAAAAATGTCGGATTTAGGTGAAAAGAGCCCATCAAAACCAAATCCTCAAATTCTTAAACATCTCCCCAAAAAACCTTTAATTTTGATAAATATTGACAAGAATATAATCTTTGTTAACTTTAACTTTGATAGCTATTGAAAATTACATTTTTAGGAATATATTCTTTAACTTTATAACTTTGTTGGTTCTTCCTTTTCTTTTATATAAAAATATAAAAAAATCCTTCAAAGTATGTGTTTCACATGTCTTGGAATTGTGATTTATTATATAAATATCTCTCTATATTTCTTCATATCCATTATTTTGGAAGGTGGTTAGATATAATATAACTTAATTGTTAATATTTCTTCATTTTCATTATTTTGGAAGGTAGTTAAATATAATATAACTTAATTGTCAATTGGTTGTGAAGATAATTATTATTGAAATTTACAAATGAAGTTGGTTTATCACTTTTATAAAGAAAACTATACCACTTGAAAATAAATCATTGAATTCACTTTCACTGATCAATTGTTTATTTATCTCCATTGATCCTTGTTCTTACATAAAAAAACCGTACTTTAAGTCACCACTAGAGGTAGAGGTTGAGGGTGGGAGCCACCCACAAGGGAATTAAATTGACATAGGGACATCCAGGATGGTCTTCATCTTTGTACAAACATGGTGAGGTGGGAAAATCCTTCTTCCATTCAATATTGGGGTTGGCCCTGGCTTAGGTTATAGATCCATCCTTCTGGTCTGGGGCATTCCTAGTTGTAGAAAAAAATGTGAATATGTACAAAGTAGCTAATCCATGCCAAAAATAAAAATTGAAAGTAAATAAATAATAGATTGAATATAGAAATTGAGAAAGAAGGATAAATCATAATAACATAAACATAAAAGTCAACAATGACTTTGAAAAAATAAAAATTGAAAGTAAATAAGTAATAGATTGAATATAGAAATTGAGAAAGAAGGATAAATCATAATAACATAAACATAAAAGTCAACAATGACTTTGAAAAAATAAAAATTGAAAGTAAATAAGTAATAGATTGAATATAGAAATTGAGAAAGAAGGATAAATCATAATAACATAAACATAAAAGTCAACAATGACTTTGAAAGTTGGCACAAGGGAATTAAATTGACATAAGGGCATCCATGATGGTCTTCATCTTTGTACAAACATGGTGAGGTGGGAAAATCCTTCTTCCATTCAATATTGGGGTTGGCCCTGGCTTAGGTTATAGATCCATCCTTCTAGTTTGGGGCATTCCTAGTTGTAAAAAAAAAGTGAATATGTTACAAAGTAGCTCGTCCATGCCAAAAATAAAAATTGAAAGTAAATAAGTGATAGATTGAATATAGAAATTGAGAAAGAAGAATAAATCATAATAACATAAGCATTAAAGTCAACAATGACTTTAAAAGTTGGCACTTGACACTTTTAGAAAATTTCATATTAAATATTTTTAGCTTTAAATTTTGTATTTTTAAAATGAAGTCATACTTTCATCAATTTATGTCCCAATTATAACTTCTCTTTTACTACTGAGAAAAAATTAAAAAATCTTAAATTTATTTTTAATTTAAATAAAAAATCAAATTTAATAAATTATACACATTGTAAAAACTTGTAAGACATTCTAATCTGAACTAAAACACTTTAACTTGGAAATGAAAAGTATAGTCAATGCAAAATCATGGACTAATAAATTATAATACATTTTGGAAGAGAATCAAATTCTTATTAAGGATTAGCATAACAAAATTGCCATCATACAAAATTCCGTAGGATATTTTTTTTGCAAAGTAAAGCGAGGTTATGTGAAATTTACAAGTTTTAAAGAACACATACTTATTAAAATTATTATTTTAAGTTAAAGATTATAATAAGTGTATTTTTGTAAGAGGTAAAATTACAACTTTGTATAGCTTTGTATAGTATCTTGGCTTCATGTAATGGAGTTAAATTTAAATGGTTACGTGGTATCATATGAATTTTACTTAGAATCAATGATGATGAATAGCAAGGATATTGGGTATTTTGGGGATAATACATAAGGATGAAATTGCCCTTTTGATCCTAGAGTAAAATCTACAATTTATTTTGATTAACAAAGAGAAAACATGTTAATGGCCCAAGACCTAGAGGCATTTGACATGAGTGAATATTCCCCCCCTTACAAACCACCATTAGGTCATTTTAGGTGGTGTGTTTTTCCTTGAATAACAACGGCGAGTTGGTGAAAATTGATGGTTGTCTTCTGTAATGTCCCTATCCATCATTTCGACAATAGAATGGGTAATTACAAATTTCACATTCAAAAGTTCACCCCATGGAGGTCATTATTCAAATTTATAACTAATTTAAGCTAGCTCTCATGAGCAACATGAATTAAGAAATGCATATCTAGGTGCATAAATATAAAATGTAGTGGAATTCATATTCACATACACATCACTCATAATAATATGATTCTAATAACAAAACATAAATACACTTTTCATATTCATAGACACAATAAATAGTTATCTTTAAACCAAAGAATATCCAAGTAATTGGTTGTGTAAGAGCGATTTTCCACCCAACCTTAGTATTAACAACCAAATTTTGCTCACCTACCTTGTCATGAGTTTCATCACATTATGCATAATTACCGACAGTATTAGCACCATTCCCACCTCATTTTATCCATATCATCTCAATAAATGAACAAAAACCAAAATTCAAACTCCAAAATTGACCTTAACTAGCAGGTCGTTCTTTTTCCTTTGAAAAACACAGCTTGAGGTCGCATCTTTTTCCCAAAAACTTGCGACCTAGTCCAAAAGCACATTTTTTATTAGCATTCATTATTCCGCGTTTATCCAAGGGAAGTAGTGGTTAAAAGTGGACAAATACAATTGATAAGGTCAAAATTAACAATTGATTTGAACTTCCAAATCCCTAACCTCTCCACTAATTCATCATTGAAATGGAGAGCATACACATTAGATCTAGATCTCTTTTTTTACCATTGTTTTTCTTATAAAAGTAGTCCTCATGGTCACCATTTAACATCATCATTTATATATGCTAAAAACATCATTATGCTTTCAGAATTTCACTAAAGAGAAAGAAATAAGCCTCATCTTCCTTTCTACTTTCAATATCAAGGAAATTCCCATTAGGCACCCGTTGAAGATTGGAGCTACAAAGAATATACATGAACTGTCACGTCCCCATTTTGACCCCCTTTGTAAATGATGTAAATATTGTAACTTAATCATGGTGAGGAGCTCAAGGCCAAGGCCCCACCATTGATTTAGCGTTTATGTATCGGCAATTAAAATAGATGCCTATGGTTCTTGTGCGAGATGGGCACAATGTATATAAGACATCATGTAAATACGAATTTTAATGAAAAAATACCCACAACCGGCTATGCAATGCAACAAAAGAGATGGGGCATGGTTCTACAAGGAATAGGGAGGAAAATTATTCAAACCCTTGAGCCAATAGTATTAATCCATGTGTCAATGGGGAAACCCATAAACCACCAACTACCCATTTTGTCTCATGTACCCAATCATTTAATTTTTCCAAGAAATTGGTTAAGGCAGTTAATGCCTAGGGAATGAAAGAGTATGGGCAAGCCATTTTCGTGCATGGGCAAGCCATCAACTTGGAGAATCGTGTTTTTGCTTGAGGGGCAAGAAACCACCCACGAAATGGTGCCCAAAGCCATGAGGAATGGGCAGTCTTCAGGGATTCACGCAGGTAGAGAAGGTTGGGAGTTACAGTCACGTTTTTGAGCAAAAAACGCAGGGTTCTCCCTGCCCAAAAACCCGTTTTTGGTTTTGGATAGTAGCTGGGAAGGAGGGGGTGCGATTTGGGACTGTAGGGAGTTCGTTTTGTCCCCGATTTGCCATGGGCGTTTTTCCTAAAAACGTTGTCTGCTACCTGGGGTTTTCTCCAAACCTCCATTGCTCGTTTTTAACCTTCCCACGTTTTTCTGAAGTCTAGGGGATCATTTTCCTACCTGTCACTGTAAAAACGTTTTGTCTTGCCCCATAATGGTGTTCTGTTGTTGTGTGCATTCTCGTTTTTGGTTTGAACCTGTGAGCTGAAGTTTTGGACTGGTAGTGGATAGAACTGGCTTGATAAACCTAGTAGAGGGTGTAGCCTCTCAAGAAGATCAAGAGGGCTTGGATACTTTTCTATACACACCCTGAGAGCACTAGAAAGGGAGGTATGGCTTGAGGGACTGTGTGGCAGTGAAGAGAATACTTCCTTGTGTTGGGTGTGTAGGCATTGTGAGTGCCAAGTTGAATAGATCTGGGAGGGACATCCTCAGCTCTGTGGTTGAGCATACTAGCTTAGCAATTCTTCCCTGCCATGTCCTAGTAGCCTGATAAACCCAATTGCAGATTGGATTGGCTCATCTTGTTGTATGCTTGGCTATGTGTGAGTCTGTTGTTCCCTGGTTCCTTGTAGAGATCATGCCCAGCTCGGGGGTGGCAGTGGTGCTGAGAGATTGAGGAGCACACTGGCCTATGGTTGGGTGGAACGTTGCAGTTGCATAGCCAGTTGCGTGGAATTACTTTTGTATAAGATAAGTATTCTCTTGTGTTAAATTGCAATTACTTATTTGATGAACATCTTAAATGTATGATGGATGTGAAATTCTTAATATTCCGCTGTGATTTTCTTAAAACCATACAGTTCCATCTATCTCTGTTATATTATGTTCATGCTTATGGTCAAACGTTTCATAAGGCTAGACACCCAGTTTAATATCACATCTGTTATGCATTTGTGTATGTCTATATTTTTATTCATTTGAATTTGAATGCTTGCTTAATGAATGGATATGGGGGCTAGATGCCCGGTTTAACCGTCACGATCCTCTCCATCTGGCTGGTTGGATGGGAGGGGACGTGACAGAATGGTATCAGAGCTGCGTTGCAGCATTGGGCCTCTATGGGCCAAATCTGATAGCAATTATAAAAAATTTCTTAAGACTGTTTTGAAAATTTTGTGTTTTAAGCCGTTTCGGGAAGTCGTTCCGAAATTTCGGAAAGGTTTCGCGAACCTTCCTGCAATTGCGGAAGAGTTCGGCGAACCTTCCCGAAATTGCAGAAGGATTCCGCGAACCTTCCTGAAGTTGCGGAAGAATTCAGCCAATGGCTCCGAAACAGCGGAGAAAAATGTTTTTAAGTGAAAAAATTTTCTAAGTGTCGGAATTTTTCGGAAAGAATTCTCTTCCGAAATTGCGGAAGGAATTCTCTTCCGAAATTTCGGAAGGATTCCGCGAATCGTTCCGAAACGCGGAAGAGTTCGGCGAGTCGTTCCGAAGTTGCGGAAGACTTCGGCGAATCGTTCCGCAACTGCGGAAGACTTCGCCGAATCGTTCCGCAACTGCGGAAGACTTCGGCGAATCGTTCCGCAACTGTGGAAGACTTCGGCGAATCGTTCCGCAACTGCGGAAGACTTCGCCGAATCGTTCCGCAACTGCGGAAGACTTCGCCGAATCGTTCCGCAACTGCGGAAGACTTCGGCGAATCGTTCCGCAACTGCGGAAGACTTCGGCGAATCGTTCCGCAACTGCGGAAGACTTCGGCGAATCGTTCCGCAACTCCGGAAGACTTCGCCGAATCGTTCCGCAACTGCGGAAGACTTCGCCGAATCGTTCCGCAACTGCGGAAGACTTCGCCGAATCATTCCGAAAAAAAAATCACCCGAAATTGAGGAAGCATTCCGCGAACGGCTCCGGAATTGCGGAAGCCTTCGCCGAATGGCTCCGCAATTGCGGGAGCATTCGCCGAATGGCTCCGCAACTGCGGAAGCCTTCGCCGAATGGCTCCGCTCGGCAAATCGCCCCGCCATTGCGGAAGCGTTCAGCGAACTGCTCCGCAATTGCGGAAGCGTTCAGCGAACTGCTCCGCAATTGCGGAAGCCGTCGCCGAAGCGCCCCGCAATTGCGGCAGCCTTCAGTCGAGCGCCCCCGCAACTGCGGAAGGCTACAGTGAACCGCCCCGCTCATTGCGGGAGCATATAGTGAACCGCCCATTGCGGCAACACCCTGCGAACCGTCGTCGCGGCTGGATTCAGCGAACTGCCCGTTGCGGCAGGATTCCGCGAACCGCTCGACGCGGCGTGATTCGTATAAAAAAAATAAAAAATAAAAAAATAAAAAAAAAACGAGGGCACTGCCCTCGACCCGCCCTGCTGTGGCGAGCCACAAGGGGGCAAGCCCCCTTGACCCCCTTTTTCTTTTTCCCCTCATAGTTTCGTTGTTGTGATTTGACGAATTGTCAACGTAATGTTTTCCCATGTGCATGAAGTAATTTGTAAATTTTGAGAATGTAATGCAGCTAACAATTGTGTTGATGAACACATTTCAGAGAGTCACAGTTACAGCAGGGTAACACTCTAGATAATACAGTGGAAAAATTTTGGATCTTGGTTGGGCCAAGAAAATGCACATCATGAATGATGCACAGGATCCCTATGAGCCTGAGACAGATGCCATGGGGGAGAACATACAGGTTGAGAATGCTGAGATAGAATCTAATGGGAGAAGAAATCAAGAGACCCCTCCAGATGTTGCAGCCACCATGAGAAGCCTAAGGGTGGAGTTGCAAAGCTGTAGGGAAGATAATGAAAAGATGATTAAAGCTCAAGAAGAACAAAATCAGCTGAATGCCGCGATGCTGCAGAGTTTAACAGACATCCAAAGGCAAATAAACTCTGGGCATCAGATATCAAATCTAGAAAGGGGTGGGAGTATCTCTAGAAGAAATTCCCGTAAAAGGGCCAGTAGCCCAAGAAGAGTTTCTACAGATAAAACATATAGTCCAGAAATCTCTTCTAATGAATCATCTGACTCTGAAGAATCCATTGAGGGTTCAAGTTCTTCGTCCCACAGGAACAAGAGAAAGAAACACTACAAGAACAATTCACATGGGGAATTTAAGAAGGCAAAACCTCCTACATTTGACGGAGAGGTAAAATCTGGTCAAGAAGCTGAAGCTTGGCTTCTTGGGATGAGAAAATATTTCCAAGTCCAAGACTACTCTGGGAATATGAAGGCAAGGGTTGCCATCTTCAACTTGAATGGAAGAGCATCTATATGGTGGGAACACACCAGGCAAGTGAAGAAGATCAACGAAAGGAAGATTGGATGGAAGCAGTTCAAGAAACACTTCAAGCAGAAGTACCTCTCTGATAGGTACTATGATGATAAGATCAAAGAGTTCCATGAGCTGAGATTGGGACAATTGACTATGGAAGAATATGCAAACAAGTTCTTGGAGCTGCTGAGGTATGTCAAGTATATTCGAGATGATAAGGTCAAAATTCAGCGTTTCGTAAGTGGACTGCCCCAGTCATATAAAGACAGAATTGAGTTTGATGAACCTCGAACTCTAGAGGAGGCCATAAGAAAGGCCAAGTATTGCTTTGATCAAAACAGAAGCAAACCAGAATTCCATAAGGCATGGAAGGATAAGAAAAATGAGAAGTTTGATCAAAGGAAGAAGGGGTTCAAGCCTCCTCAATTCCGGAATCAGCAAAGGCAGCCATCACAGGTTGTGACTAAGCCAACTAGGATGATGGGAGACAAGCCAAGAGATCCAAAGGAGCCAAGAGAACCACTTCAATGTTGGGGTTGTGGAGGAGACCACATGCTTAGGAACTGTCCACATCGGAATGGGAATGCAAATCAAGTTCACAACATCCAAGGAGCTGGAACTGTGGGTCAAGTGGCGAGGACAATCCCTAGAATCTATGCAGCAGTGGACGACCGCCAAGCAGATCATCAGTCAACTGTGGTTGAGGTTGAAGGTAAGATTGCTAAGCAATCTGTTTCTATTTTGATTGACCCTGGATCTACTCACAGTTATGTCACTCCTAGAATTGTTGAGATGTGTGCTTTCAAGAAATTAAAGCATAGTAAATCCTGGTTAGTTCAACTAGCCACTGGAACCAAGAGAAAAGTTAGTGAAATAGTAGAGAAATGTCCATTAGAGATGGATGGGCTATTCACTTATGCGGATTTGAATATTTTGCCACTTGGTTCCTATGATATTCTCATTGGAATGGATTGGTTAGAAGCACACAGGGTTAAACTTGACTGCTACAATAAGACATTTGAATGCATGGACGAGGAAGGAAACCCGAGGGTTGTAAAAGGCATTCCAAAGGTGACTTCTGTTAGACAGGTTTCAGCCATGCAACTAAAGAAGTTCTGTAGGAAGGGATGTCAACTATATGCAGCTCACGTTTTAGAGGCAGCAGAGAGTGAAACTCTTAGATTGGAGGACTATCCTGTATTGCAAGAATTCATGGATGTTTTTCCTGATGAGATTCCAGGACTCCCTCCAAAGAGAGACATTGACTTTACAATTGAGCTTGTGCCAGGAGCGGCACCAGTGTCCAAGACACCCTACAGGATGAGTACACCGGAATTGCTAGAATTGAAGATGCAATTGCAAGAGTTGCTGGAAAAGAAATATATTAGGCCAAGTGTATCCCCGTGGGGAGCGCCCGTTCTATTTGTGAAAAAGAAAGATGGAACACTCAGGTTATGTACCGACTACAGGCAGTTGAACAAAGTCACTGTGAAGAACAAATACCCATTGCCCCGAATTGATGACCTTTTTGATCAAATGAGAGGAGCAAAGGTATTTTCAAAGATTGACTTGAGGTCTGGTTACCATCAGGTAAGAATCAAAGAAGAAGATATTCATAAGACAGCCTTTAGAACGAGGTATGGACACTATGAGTTTGTAGTGGTACCATTCGGTCTCACAAATGCACCAGCTACATTCATGTGTCTCATGAATAATGTTTTTAGCAAATATTTGGACAAGTTTGTTCTCGTATTCCTAGATGACATTCTTATCTATTCTAAGAATGAAGAAGAACATGAAGAACATTTGAGAATGACAATGCAATTATTAAGGGAGCATAAGCTGTATGCAAAATTGAGCAAATGTGAATTTTATAAAGATAGAATTCATTATTTGGGTCACATCATCTCCGACGAAGGAATATCTGTAGACCCTGAGAAGATTGAAGCCATTATGAATTGGCCAACTCCAAGGAATGTGACTGATGTGAGATCTTTTATGGGCCTTGCTGGTTACTACAGGAGGTTTATCGAAGGATTCTCCAAGGTTGCAAACCCGATCACTTCTTTGCAAAAGAAGGGAATAAAGTTTGAATGGTCACCAAGATGTGAAGAAAGTTTTCAACGGTTGAAGAATCTTCTTACAAGTGCACCTATTTTGAAGATTGCAGATCCGGAAAAAGACTTTGTGGTGTGTACCGATGCATACAATCAAGGACTTGGAGGAGTTCTTATGCAAGACAACCATGTGATATGCTATGAGTCAAGAAAGTTGAAGGAGCATGAGAAGAACTATGCTACTCATGACATAGAACTTGCAGCCATAGTACATGCCTTGAAGATGTGGAGGCATTACTTAATGGGAAGAAAATTCGAGTTAAGGACAGACCATTGTGGTCTGAAGTACTTGTTTGATCAGCCAATGTTAAATGCTAGGCAAGCCAGATGGTTGGAATTTTTGTGTGAATTTGATTTTGAGATCAAACACATAAAAGGGAAAGAAAACAAGGTGGCTGATGCGCTCAGCAGGAAGGTACATGAAATGTATGTGGCAGCGCTCAGTACTTGCCAATCGGACTTGAGGCAGCAGATTGTTAACCATATGGTTGAGGATGAAGTGTATGAGCAGATAAAGGAAAAATTGCAGCAGCAAGACCTTGGCAAGAAGTATGAAGGTTATCATTTCGAGGAAGACGGAGTTCTTACCTATAAGAATAGAGTCTATATTCCAAATGCAGTAGATTTAAGGAGAATGGTTATGGATGAGATCCATAAAGCTCCATACTCTGGTCACCCAGGATATCAGAAAACAATTGCTACAGCAAGAAAATATTATTTCTGGCCAGGTATGAAGAAGGACATCGCTGAATACATCTCTAAGTGCATGGAATGCCAGCAGGTGAAGGTGGAACACCAACACCCAGCAGGTTTATTGCACCCAGTGCCAATTCCAGAATGGAAATGTGAAATAATCTCCATGGATTTTATTACAGGATTGCCAATGACTAAGAAACAACATGATTCCATCATGGTTGTGGTGGACAAGTTAACAAAGGCAGCACATTTTATACCGGTTAAGTCCACACATAAAGCCGATGCCATTGCAGATATTTTCATGAAGGAAATTTTCAGATTACATGGGTTACCTAAGGCAATAATTTCTGACAGGGATACCAAGTTCACTTCTAATTTTTGGAAAGCTCTCTTTGCAGATTTGGGTACACAGTTGAACTTTAGCACCGCGTACCATCCTCAAACAGACGGGCAAACAGAAAGAGTAAATCAGGTACTTGAAGACATGCTCCGCATGTATGTAATGGACAAGCCATCCAAGTGGGAGGATTATTTACACCTGGTAGAGTTTGCATATAATAATGGGCATCAAGAATCATTGGGAATGAGTCCGTATGAAGCTTTGTATGGCAGAAGGTGTAGGACACCAGTGACTTGGGACAATCCAGTGAACCGCATTGTACTTGGGCCAGAATTGCTTAAGGAAATGGAACAAGAGGTTGCAAAGATCCAGCAAAATTTGAAAGCAGCCCAGGATAGACACAAAAGCTATGCAGATAAACATAGAATGCATAGGGAATTCAATGTTGGGGATCATGTGTATCTTAGAGTAAGATCAAGGAAGAGTTCCTTGAAGCTTGGGAGCTGTGCCAAGCTATCACCTAGATATTGTGGGCCATTTGAAGTGCTTGAAAGAATAGGGCCAGTTGCATATAGACTTGCATTGCCTGCTAGCACTAAAGCTCATAATGTTTTTCATGTCTCCTTGCTTAAGAAATATATACATGATCCTAACCATGTGATTAATTGGGATGTGATCCAGGTGGAACCCGAGGGAGAATTCCAAACCGATCCATTGCGCATCCTAGACAAGAAAGTAACATTGCTCCGGAACCGAGCCATCGGACAGGTAAAGGTGCAATGGAAGCACTACGGTCCCGATGAGGCTACATGGGAGCTGGAGGATGCCATGAGGATGGCATATCCATTTTTGTTCAATTTTGATGAGCACTGAGGACAGTGCTAATGTAAGGGGAGGGGTATGTCACGTCCCCATTTTGACCCCCTTTGTAAATGATGTAAATATTGTAACTTAATCATGGTGAGGAGCTCAAGGCCAAGGCCCCACCATTGATTTAGCGTTTATGTATCGGCAATTAAAATAGATGCCTATGGTTCTTGTGCGAGATGGGCACAATGTATATAAGACATCATGTAAATACGAATTTTAATGAAAAAATACCCACAACCGGCTATGCAATGCAACAAAAGAGATGGGGCATGGTTCTACAAGGAATAGGGAGGGAAATTATTCAAACCCTTGAGCCAATAGTATTAATCCATGTGTCAATGGGGAAACCCATAAACCACCAACTACCCATTTTGTCTCATGTACCCAATCATTTAATTTTTCCAAGAAATTGGTTAAGGCAGTTAATGCCTAGGGAATGAAAGAGTATGGGCAAGCCATTTTCGTGCATGGGCAAGCCATCAACTTGGAGAATCGTGTTTTTGCTTGAGGGGCAAGAAACCACCCACGAAATGGTGCCCAAAGCCATGAGGAATGGGCAGTCTTCAGGGATTCACGCAGGTAGAGAAGGTTGGGAGTTACAGTCACGTTTTTGAGCAAAAAACGCAGGGTTCTCCCTGCCCAAAAACCCGTTTTTGGTTTTGGATAGTAGCTGGGAAGGAGGGGGTGCGATTTGGGACTGTAGGGAGTTCGTTTTGTCCCCGATTTGCCATGGGCGTTTTTCCTAAAAACGTTGTCTGCTACCTGGGGTTTTCTCCAAACCTCCATTGCTCGTTTTTAACCTTCCCACGTTTTTCTGAAGTCTAGGGGATCATTTTCCTACCTGTCACTGTAAAAACGTTTTGTCTTGCCCCATAATGGTGTTCTGTTGTTGTGTGCATTCTCGTTTTTGGTTTGAACCTGTGAGCTGAAGTTTTGGACTGGTAGTGGATAGAACTGGCTTGATAAACCTAGTAGAGGGTGTAGCCTCTCAAGAAGATCAAGAGGGCTTGGATACTTTTCTATACACACCCTGAGAGCACTAGAAAGGGAGGTATGGCTTGAGGGACTGTGTGGCAGTGAAGAGAATACTTTCTTGTGTTGGGTGTGTAGGCATTGTGAGTGCCAAGCTGAATAGATCTGGGAGGGACATCCTCAGCTCTGTGGTTGAGCATACTAGCTTAGCAATTCTTCCCTGCCATGTCCTAGTAGCCTGATAAACCCAATTGCAGATTGGATTGGCTCATCTTGTTGTATGCTTGGCTATGTGTGAGTCTGTTGTTCCCTGGTTCCTTGTAGAGATCATGCCCAGCTCGGGGGTGGCAGTGGTGCTGAGAGATTGAGGAGCACACTGGCCTACGGTTGGGTGGAACGTTGCAGTTGCATAGCCAGTTGCGTGGAATTACTTTTGTATAAGATAAGTATTCTCTTGTGTTAAATTGCAATTACTTATTTGATGAACATCTTAAATGTATGATGGATGTGAAATTCTTAATATTCCGCTGTGATTTTCTTAAAACCATACAGTTCCATCTATCTCTGTTATATTATGTTCATGCTTATGGTCAAACGTTTCATAAGGCTAGACGCCCAGTTTAATATCACATCTGTTATGCATTTGTGTATGTCTATATTTTTATTCATTTGAATTTGAATGCTTGCTTAATGAATGGATATGGGGGCTAGATGCCCGGTTTAACCGTCACGATCCTCTCCATCTGGCTGGTTGGATGGGAGGGGACGTGACATGAACCCTCACTTGGATCATTTGCGAAGGCCCTTTAACTTCTACAATTGGTACCAAGGTGCGATTGTATAATCTCATTCTTTATATATTAATAGAATCTCATTCTTTTACATGGTGCATGTCCTTTTAATGGCTAGTTTTCAGATTTATCTGGCATGAATGTTTAATATATGTTGTCTTTAGTTTAGCTTAGTTTAGATTAATTTATTTTCCATTTCAATATGCACCCTTTACGAGGTGTTCTTTGCACATGTGTGTGTGAAATCATACACAACATATTTAGCGACTTTGTCAGGGTGAATCCATTTTTCATCCTTTGTTGTGTTTATGCCACTATTTCTAGCTTCATTCTTAGGTGATTAGGGTCGTATTTGGTTGTGTGTGGTTGTTGTTTTCCTTTCTCTGCTTGCTAATAAGCATACTAGGTTAAAAACCCTCTGATTTTCACCGTAGGCAAGTTTTTTTTTTCTCCCCCTCCCCATGCTTTAGGCCCTGGGTCATGAATTTTACATAGAAATGTGACTTGAGGTCATGGATTTTCCTTTAAAAAACATGACTTGTTTGAAAAACCTAGTTTTTTTAGCAAATTGGTCAATTCCAGTTTCACTCTTTTTATATTTGGTTTTGTTTTTTGTTTTGGGCTTGCATTCAGTTTTGATTTTTCTATTTGTGGATTGTTTATTGTTGCATTAGTTGTTTTTTGCATTCTTGTAAATGTTTTAGGTGGAGAAAGGATCGAAAAATATAAGTATCTACCATCTTTAGGGATCTACTTCGAATTAGTTTTCATCTTTCATTTCAATTTCATCAAGTTGATTCTTGAATCAAGTTTAGTTGACTACTTGGATTTGCTTAAAATAGTTTCCCTTGTTGGTTGAGAGTCACTTTTCTCTTCTTTACAAGTTCATTACAAGTTAGCTATCCTTTTTGCATGTGTGTTTGAGAATATTGTTTGCTAGTTGGTAGTGGTCCTTTACTTCATAGAGAAAGCATAGATTTTGTTTCAAGAAAGACTAACACTAGTTTCAACCCCCTTTTCATTAAATTTAGACAAATTTTGGTCCAACCCATCATAAATTTATTATGAATACCAATTTCCAATACTTAATATATCGGTTTCCAATACTTAAAATATCGGTTTCCAATAGTTGAGATGTTGGTTTCCAATACAAGATCGAAGATGTTGGTTTCCAATACCTAAGATGTTAGTTTCCAATAACCGATATATCGGTTTCTAATAACTGATATATTGATTTCCAATATAGTTTTTGTACCATTTAATTGGATTTTGCAACAAATTCCTCACCCATAATATGAAAAAATTAACAAGTTTGCAAATAATTCATTAATATAAATTAATTGTTATTTTTTTAATCATATATATATTTTAAGAGAGAACATGCATTCATCTTTATCATCACTAAAATTCATATATTGTTGGAAAAAGGCATGTGCTCCTCCTCCAAAACAATGGCCAACTCCATCCATGCTATGCATTCCTTAATGTTTGGTCACATCACTTAACCACCCTGTAGCCATATCTCCCTTGTAATATAACTAGTTACATATTACATTAATTACTCTTTTATATTGGAAATTTTTATAATAGAAATTTTTACATTAAGTGAGATAAAAAGGGGTTCTTTATATAAAAGTGAAGGGTATAAAGCGAGATTTTAACCCGGGTGGGAAGGGTAATAATCATTCCTCCCAACCACCCAATGTATCCACAATCCACAAAGAAGTTAATCTAAAGCAAAAGGTTAACCAACATGGAGATCCAAGTGCCTTTTGAGCACAATTTTCTCTATGTGAGCCTACATTGTGTGCAAAGAGAGGAAAATTTTGTTGTGGCTAGTTGTGACACAAAGGTGGCAATGTGTATAGTAATTATTCACCATTTTCACGAGCTAGAGTCACTAGTGCAGTCAAAATTTGGATCCATGTAGTGGATTTTATCCATCATGAACATTGAGACATCAAATAAAAAGATCCCATATTTAGAAATTTTTAAGTATTAAAGTATTAAAGAAGTTTTCAGAAGAGAAGTCGAAGACCCTTTATTGTTGAAGAAGTATCAAGGAAAATCAAAATCAAAATCAAAATTGAAGAGAAAATTATTACTCCCGAGAAGAAAATATTCATCGATGTTCCATCAAAAATATCGATGACGATGCTTGAAGTTAATGGCACATTTTTATGAAAGTCTTGTTACCATCACCATATGTCTAGCTAATAAATCAACTACCAATTGAGAGAAGAACAGGAGAAACAAAGAGCAAATCAAACAATTAGACTTATAGATTGGTAATTATAATCTTACATTAGAATTCACTGTTGTAGCTATAGACGACAGTATTACTGACATAATACTAGGATCTAACTGGATGGAAATATTGGGTACAATTACCTGCAATGCGAAAAAGAAAGTCATGACCTTCTCCCATGAGAAGAAGAAAATAACAATACACAACTCACAAATGAGAGTCCCTTCATAAAAAAATATAAGGGAAGAACCATCGTGTAGAAGATATGAATATCTAGAAGAAGAAGTAAAATGGTTGAAGAGACTCCTCATGGACAAGGACGGGGAAGTTGTGCAAATCGAGGAAAAATTACAATGCTAAGAATCATAAATCTGCCAACATCAACAATAGATAAAATAACTTGTACAACAAAGAGATGACATTAAAAAGTTGCACAAGTTGAAGATCACAAAAATCAATAAAACATTATCAACCAATACTAGAGAAATATTCCGACTCAAAAACCATAACAAGATGTTAGTTACGAAAATAATGAAGTTAAAAAATTATTGAAAAATAGAGCAAGTCAATGAAGATACAGAAGGGAAACTACTAGAAATGCAAGAAGAAAATCACCACCTTACAGATCACAATTAAGAGTTGACTGAACAAATAAAAAAATTAAAGTTGAGAAGCTAGAAAGATATTCAGCAAAGGATTTCCAAACTATGGAAAAAGAAATAATGACCAAAATCATTGAATTAGTAGCATCATCAATACAAATTCAGATGTCAGAAAAAAAAAAATCATTATAGAAAAATCCCATATAGGGAAGATCCTGAAACAAATCTCATGGATACAGGGCAGATCCAGAAACAAATCCCATATATACCTAGAATCAAGAGTACCGGTAGAAAGGAGGCGTACCATGCACGTCGGGGCATTTGTTTGGATTGGAGGTGCCATCGAGACAATAACAAATAAATGTTTTTTATTCCGAAATTTCATAACCACAACTCCTGCTACTCTTCAAACATTTTTCATAGCTTAGATTTCTCTCGTGGTCGGCCTTCCATGTTATCTCGAAACCGTGCCACAGGAAACTCGGATTAATAATGAACTCAATGAAGGGAAGATCCTCGTTCTTAATTATTATTTGAAGATGCGTTTTGCAGAAACGTGCCCCCTCTTCTGGTCTCTGAATATTGTAATACCAATCATCGCCACATAACGAAAGAAGTCTTTGAGGAATTTCCTCGTTGCTTTTATTGCACTGACCCCAAAGCATGAGATTGATGTATCCATGGGCGATATGAAAATGAGAGGCGGATGACTAGAATTGAGAGTAGTTACCTAAAAGATTGCATTTAAAACCCCACAGATTGTCGTTAATAATTGTCATGACATTATTATTGGATTCATTTCCCATATTGAAGAAGGGCTCGAGTATGTAATATTTGTCTCCATGGACATTAATCACAGGAAGATGGAAAGGAAGGCCGCCATGGTAATCAATTAAACAGTCAATCTGAAAATCAGGGTCACTGCATCCGTTGTTACTTTTTTCGAAAGGGTATTCGATGGAAAAGAACCCACATGTTTTATTCCATAGACACTCGTCGTAATGAGTGCCAAGACGTGATGTTGAACAGAGGAGGAGCATAAGAGCACATGGAACCGGGAAAATATGAACAGTATGAGGCATTGAATTGGAAAGAAGAAATCACACATATTTTCATGCAATCTAGATACATTGTTCACAAAAACCTCTTTCAAATTCCTAAAATGATGAATCTAGATACATTGTTCACAAAAACCTCTTTCAAATTCCTAAAATGATGCTTCATTTTCCCACAATGAATCTACCAAGATGACATTTTTTCTTTTTTTGGACCAATCTTTACCCACTTCGGTAAATTGCACACCCAACCCTCATTATTGGGTCTTTTCGAGTGATTTAAATTGGAAGTAGTGTGGTTACTATTTTACATCTTCTTTTACATATATCTTTGCAATTTGGGTTCAAAACGTGCCTGCATTGAAGAAAATTTTCATGGATGTCTTGTATGTATGTATAAAACAAAGTGTAATTTTGAAAAACTAGGCTTAGTAAATTGCACGCCACAGTCTGTACATTGGTCAATAATTTAAAGTAAAACCACATGGATGAATATAGATACATTGTTCAAAAAAAAATCTTTTAGATTCCTAAAAGGATGTGTCATTGGCCCACAATAAATCTTCAAAGTTGGTAGTTTTTCAAACAACTTATGCTTAAAGTCATGCTATGAATTGCTTTGTAAAATGCACGTCTTAGTCTATACATTGGTCAATAATTGAAAGTATAACCCTAGGTCCGAAGATAGATACAATGTTCACAAAAACCTCTTTCAGATTCCTAAAAGGATGTATCATTGTCCCACAATAAATCCGTCAAGTTGGAAGCTTTTCAAACAACTTATGCTCAACGTCATGCTATGAATTGTTGTGTAAAATGCACGCCAGAGTCTGTACATTAGTCAACAATTGAAAAAAAAAGCATAGGCCTAAAGCTAGATACATTTTTCACAAAAGCCTTTTCGATATTCCTAAAATGATGGGTCATTTTCCCACAATGAATTTGCTAAGATGACATTTTTTCAAACAAGTTATACTTGAAGTCAAGCTATGAACTACATTTGTATGGTGTTATGTAAAAAACAAAGTGTAAATTTGCAAAAATGGGGTTAGTAAAATGCATTTCACTCTCTGTACATTGATCAATAATTGAAAGTAAAACTAAATATCTAAAGCTAGATACATTGTTTACAAAAACCTCTTTCACATTCCTAAAAGGATGTGTCATTGGCCCACAATGAATCTTCCAATTTTGCAATTTTTCGAACAACTTATACTCAAATTCATGCTATGAAATACATTGTAAAATGCATGCCACTCTCTGTACATTGATCAATAATTGAAATTAAAACCACAGACGTGAATCTAGTTACATTGTTCACAAAAACCTCTATCAGTTTCCTAAAATGATGGGTCATTTTCCTGCAATGAATCTACCAACATGGCAGTTTTTCAAACAACTTATGCTCAGAGGCAAGCTATGAATTGCTTAGTAAAATGCATGATACAGTATGAAAATTGGTCAATAATTGAAACCAAAACTACATGTATGAAGCTAGATACATTGTTCACAAAAACCTCTTTCATATTCCTAAAATGATGGGTCATTTTCACGCAATGAACTTGCTAAGACAGTAGTTTTTCAAACAGTTTATGCTCAGAGTCAAGATATGAACTGCTTAGTAAAATGCACGACCCAGTATGTACATTGGTTAATAATTGAAATTTGACCCTGGTTTGTATCCTAAACCATATTTAGTATTATAAACCCTACAATCACTAATTTGTAGCTCACAGTGCTATTGTTGACAAATGACTAATATTAAGCACAATGTATTTCCCAAGTTGACCCCTTCGTTGACCAAAAAACTATATTTTGGAATTGTCTAACAAGACAAGTTCCAGGCTATGGGCCCATGGTGGAGAGGAACCCCTAGCAGTATTCCGATGACACTAGTCCAACAGAATCAATGGTTTGTCAATTTGAGCCACAGTCATCATTCTATGGCTAGTTAGAATTAGTAGCAGCCTAAAGCCTTTCAGGGACACATGGTGAATCCGATCCTGAGGCATAAAATTTGAATCAGATAGCATAATTGATTTCTATCAGCTCCTACAGGTGTGTTTGGTAGGGCCCATGTGGGAACACTACCCACAAGCTAATTCTAGTTGAGGTATTTCCCAAGTTGACCCCTTAGTGCAGAAATTGCATTGCCTCTCACTAACAACAGCCCTAGCTTTTGGAATCGTAAACAAAACAAGTTCTAGGCCATGGACCCATGGGGGAGAGGCACTCTTAACACTATTTTGATGTCAAGAATCCAACAAATTCAATGGTTCACCGATCTGAGCCACGGTCATCATCCTATGACTAGTTGAAAATCACAACCTAAAGCCTTTTAGGGACACACGGTGAATTCGATCATGGGGCATATAATTTGAACCGAGAAGCAGAACTGAGTTATGTCAACTCCTGCAGGTGTGTTTGGAAAAGTACCATGTGGGAATGCTACCCACAAGCTCCCAATTAATTTATTTCCCAAGTTGACCCCTTAGTGCAGAAATTGCATTACCTCTCACTAACTAAAACCCTAGCTTCTGAAATCGTCGAATAAGACAAGTTCTGGTCCATCGACCCACAAGATAGAGACACCCCTAGTTCTATTATGATGGTGATGATGATGAGAGGAACCCCTAGCATGGTGATGATGAAGCATGATGGTGATGTTCAAAATGGGCATGATGATGATGAGGCATGATGGTGATGGTGACAATAGGCATGGTGATGATGAAGCATGATGGTGATGGTCACAATGGGAATGGTGTTAATGAAGCATGATGGTGGTTTTCATTTAAGTGGTTCATTACTTGACTCTGAGCATAAGTTATTTGAAAAACTACCATCTTGGTTGATTATTTCTGGGAAAATTAACCATCATTTTAGGAATCTGAAAGAGGTTTTGTGAAAACTGTATCTAGATTCAGGCTTGTGATTTTACTTTCAATTATTGACCAAGGTACAGACTGTGGCATGTATTTTACAAAGTATTTCATAGCATGGCTTTGAGAATAAGTTGTTTGAAAATTTTCTATCTTGGTAGATTCATTGTGGGAAAATGACCCATCATTATAGGAATCTGAAAGAGGTTTTATGAAAATGTATCCAGCTTTAAGCCAGTGGCTTTAATCTCAATGATTTACCAATGTACAAAATATGCCATGCATTTTACTAAGCAGTTCATAGCTTTACTATGAGCATAAGTTGTTTCAAAAAATGTCATCTTGGAAGATTCATTTCGGGGCAAATGACCCATCATTTTAGGAGTCTAAAAGAGGTTTTTGTGAAAAATGTATTTGGCTTCAGGCCTATGATTTTAATTTCAATTATTGACCAATGTACAAACTGTGGTGTGCATTTTATTAAGAATATCTTAGCTTGAATATGAGCATAAGTTGTTTGAAAAAATTCCATCTTGGCATATTCATTGCAGTCAAATGACACATCCTTTTAGAAATCTGAAAGAGGTTTTTGAGAAAAATATAACTATGTTCAAGATTGTAAAGTTTACTTTTAATTATTAACCTACGAATAGACTGTAGTGTGCATTTTACTAACCCCATTTTTGTAAATTTACACTTTTTTTTTTATGTAACATCGTGTAAAAGTTGTTCATAGCTTGGCTATGAGCATAAGTTGTTTGAAAAACTGCTAACTTGGAAAATTCATTGTGGGAAAATGACCTATCATTTTAGGAATCTGAAAGATTTTTTTGTGCAAAATGTATCTACTTTAGGCATGTAGTTTTACTTTCAATTATTGACCAATGTACACATTGTGGTGTGCATTTTACAAAGCAGTTCATAGCATTACTTTGAGCATAAGTTGTTTGAAAAATTGACAACTTAGTGGATTCATTGTGGGCCAATGACACATCCTTTTAGGAATATGAAAGAGGCTTTTGTGAACAATGTATCTAGCTTCAGACCTGTCATTTTACTTTCAATTATTTATCAATGTACAGAGAGTTGCGTGCATTCTACAAAGTGTTACATAGCATGACTTTGACCATAAGTTGTTTGGAAATTTTCCAACTTGGCATATTCATTGTGGACCAATTACACATCCTTTTAGGAATCTGAAAGAGGTTTTTATGAATAATGTATCTAGCTTTAGACCTATGTTTTTAATTTTAATTATTGATCAATGTATAGAGAGTGGCATGCATTTAACTAAGTAGCTCATAGCTTGACTATGACCATAAGTTGTTTGAAAATTTTCCATCTTGGAACATTTATTCTTGGCCAATGACACAACATTTTAGGAATTTGAAAGAGGTTTTTGTGAACAATGTAACTATTTTCAGGCCTCTTCTTTTACTTTTAATTATTGACTTGCGTATATATTGTGGCATGCATTTTACTAACCCCATTTTAGCAAATTTACACTTTGTTTTTTACATAACACCTTGTAAATGTTTCATTCATAGCTTGGCTCTGAGCATAAGTTGCTTGAAAAACTGCCATCTTGGCATATTCATAGTGGGTAAATGACCCATCATTTTAGGAATCTGAAAGAGGCTTTTGTGAAAAATGTATCTAGCTTCAGGCTTGTGGTTTTACTTTCAATTATTAACCAATGTATAGTTTGTGGCATGCATTTTACAAAGAAATTCGTAGCATGACTTTGAGCATAAGTTTTTTTTTTTTAAATGCCAACTTGGAAGATTCATTGTGGGCCAATGAAACATCCTTTTAGGAATCTGAAAGAGGTTTTTGTGAACAATGTATCTAGGTTTAGTCATGTTCTTTTATCATCAATTATTGACCAATGTATAGACTGTGGAATGCATTTTACTAAGAAATTCACAGCTTGACTCTAAGCATAAGTTGTTTGAAAAACTGTCATCTTGGTAGATTCATTTGGGGGGATGACACATCATTTTATGAATTTCAAAAAGGGTTTTGTGAACAATGTATCTAGATTCATACCTGTGGTTTTAATTTCAATTTTTTATTATTGTACAGAGAGTGGAGTGCATTTTAACAACCCCATTTTTTGCAAATTTATATTTTGTCTTTTACATAATAACCTGTAAAAGTAGTTCATAGCTAGAAAATTGTTGGGCTTCATTTTTTATCAGATTAGCACTCATTTTTGGCTAACCTTTTTGCACCTATTTTCCTGCCTATTATCTCATACTTCCATGTTTTTCCTTACATTGCATGGTCCTATCATCACCTTGGCTATAAGAGGTAACTACGTCAATTAGATATTATTTATAATGTTTTATTACTTATTTAAAATGTAAGGTGATTAGTCTAACCATTGTGGAATGGAAGCAGTTATATATTTTTTACCATAGGGCTATAGGCTACTGGAACTAGAGATTCTGGTAATTCAGTGATGCTATCCTTAAATAGTGTCGGTTCTGGAAAGATTCAAGCCTGAGTAAAATACGATCTATGTTCCCCAATGCGTGCCTTGCATCCCACACCAATATCTTCCACATTTCTTCTAACCGGACTCATGATTAATGATCGATGGAGTTGTATGTAATTTGTATTGCAGCTGCAATTTCATGTTTCTATTCATGAAATCGACATACCAATAAATTAGTAGTTTTCCTATATTTTTGATTGTATATCTATCTATGGGGAATCTAGATATGAGATGTGTGGGTTATTGTTGTAATTAATTACATATGAACTCTTACATATTGTGAGATAGTATTACGAAGGGTTTTAACTTAGAATTTTCTATCGGTGTACAAAGTATCAGGAGTGTGTTGTTAGAGCCCAGATTCTGCTGAACTCCTATGATGTGATTTTTGCTTTGATTAATGAATAATCCATGTTGCTGATAATTCTCTAAGTTCTTATCCATTCTGATACACTCACTCAGGAGGCCCCCCTATTTTGAGTGGCACTAGCAGTGTTATCTTTTGTGTTTAATTTATGCATGTGTGATTTATGTTTTATATTATGTTCAGAGTGAATATCAGATTGAATTAAGTTTTAGGTTGTTTCAATATAGGTTTCCTGGGATAATCATGAGTTAATTGTAGATTTGTTTTCTTATTTTATAATTTAAATTGATAAAGAAGATTCAGTATCATAGATTTGATTTGAATCCTATAGGTTAATTATGAATGCTTGAACTCACTTTTTGTGTCTTCAGAACTTTGAGAGGATCATCATATGTTTGGTGTGTTCCAGTAGTTGAAAGTTCATAAACCTGAGAAGTCCATATGCGACTCTAATTGACACAGGACCTAGACCTATGATCATTCCTCTACTTGTTTTACTTTTATGAACAAAGTGTTTAGAACATCTCTTTGTGGCAACAAACAAATATTGGTTACTTTTTGGACATCTTGACCATTCCAGTAGTTGTTAAAAGGTCTATGTTGATTCAATAGCTAGTTATTGGGATATATTGGGTGATTCCACGTCTGTTGATTGTTGTCTAGAGGGTTGTAGTACAATTTATTTGTTGTTTGCATCTTTTAACACCTAAGACTAGATTTCTTATCTGAACATTGTGATAATATTAAACAAGATCCTAATTCAGAACTATTAAAACTTGAAGGGTCATTGTTGATATACATGCAGTGAATTCATTCAATCTGTTTGAGGGTTTATTTGAGCAGTTTTTTGAGTGTGAGTAGTTGGACTTAGTTCTGCATATATTTTGCACAACATCTCACTAGTTTACTATCCCCGGTCGATAATTCATGTGAAGTAAAATAATAAATTATTTCTCCCAACAACAGATTTGAGCATAAGTTTTTTGAAAAACTGCCATCATGGGAGATTCATTGTGGGAAAATGACCCAACATTTTATGAATCTAAAAGAAGTTTTTATGAACAATGTATCTAGCTTCAAACTTGTGGTTTTACTTTCAATTATTGATCAATGTATAGAAAGTGGAATGCATTTTACAAAGTAGTTCATAGCATGACTTTGAGCATAAGTTCTTTGAAATTTTTTCATCTTGTTAGATTCATTGTGGGCCAAGGACACGCCATTTTAGTAATTTGAAAAAGGCTTTTGTGAAAAATGTAACTATCTTCAATCTTGTGCTTTTACTTTTAATTTTTGACCTACATACGAATAGTGGCATGCATTTTACTAACCCCATTTTTGCAAATTTACCCTTTTTTTTACATAATAACCTGTATAAGTTGTTCATAACTTGACTTTGAGCATAAGTTGTTTGAAAAATTATCATCCTGGCAAATTCATTGCGGAAAATGGGACATAATTTTAGGAATCTGTAGGAGGTTTTTGTCAACAATGGAACTAGCTTCAATTCTGAGATATTACTTTCAATTATTGACATATGCATAGACTATGGCATGTGTTTTACTAATCCCATTTTTGCAAATTTACACTTTGTTTTTACATAACACTCTGCATAAGTTGTTCATAGTATGTGTTGGAATTAGGAGTAAAAGAGTGTAATAAAAAAATTAATAAACCATTTGGTATTAGGGGTTAACTAAGTTAGATTCATTCCGAGCAAATGAAACATAATTTTAGGATTCTGAAATAATTTTATATCAAAAATATAACTAGCTTCAAGTCCACATTTTTGCTTTTAATTATTTTCCCGTGTACAGATTGTGGCATGCATTTTACTAAGCCCATTGTTGTAAACTTACACTTTCTTTTTACATAGAAACCTGTATAAGTTGTTCATAGTATGTATTGGTATTAGGGTAAAGGTATGTTAAAAAATAACAATAAATCAAGGGATAAACTAAGTTATAAAAAGTACTTCATTTACCAATATACCTAAAACCAATTAAAATAAAATAAACCTCATTTGCATGCATTCCTCATTTGCGTGCTTAACCAAACTAGTTAATTGTGGCCATAAAATCAAAATTGCAATGAACAACCTTGTTGTCCACGATTTCAACACAAATTCTCAACTTCCACTACCGCAAGTTAAATAGAGGTGTCTTGTACCATGGTCGGAGTTGAAACATGGGCGTTCTCTACCATGGAAGCATTTGCAACAAGGGTAGCATCTTCCATAGTAGCAGTTGAAACAAGGGGTTTCCATGTTGTGAGGTTCACCATGAAAAAATTCAAAGAGTGTGCTAATGAATGGAGTGATGAAAACGAGTGGCCAACATGTATGCTAAATACCCTTCTAAGAGCAGGAGTGCACCAGTTTATTTTTGGACATTTCAATTTTCAAAATGAGGACATAGATAATGCCATCAATAATTATGATCATGAGGGCATGAAATTGCGTATTTTTTGGAAGAGGGTTTATTTGGACATCGATTTAGTTTTCAAATAAACTAAAATTCCACGCAAAGGGGGAGGAATGCTTAGCTCCAGAAAAACCCCCAAGCTAGAAAATATTTAGATGGCCAATAAAATCTATGGGAAGAAGGTAATTATGCTCAGGAATGGTTTAAAAATGGAATATGTCCCCCCAGGACTCTACAAAACCTTGTTGCAGATTGTCCTTAGGACAATTTTGAATCACCACACCATGGGCATGATATATCAAGTGAGTGTATGAAGTTGATCATACATTGGGTTGAAGACATAGCCATAGATGTCCCTCATCTATTGGACAAGAAATTGCACTCTGCACTTATGGATAGTAAGATGAAGGGGGTGAAGTTCAGTCACCCTTCTACACTACAAAAAAATATCAATTTACATTGACCCAGTGTTTTTCAATCTTTCACTAATAAAACATACATTAGAAGGTTCAAAATGTAGCAAAACAATGTGGAAGAACGTAATCAATCTCCTGAGAACAATGTGGAAGGAGATGCTACTCCCACAACTTCAAAAGTACATGAAAAACCTTTGGAGAATGATATGGAAGGTTTGGGAAATGACACTGGTTCAGTAAAACCTGGGGAATTTAAAGTACATGAACAACCTTTGGAGCACAATATGGAAAGTGTAGGAAACAACACTGGTTCAGGAAACCCTAAAGAAGTTGATGCTATCGAAGATTTGAGAGACTATAAGGATATGAAAGTGCATATTAGTGGTAGTAATTTTTGAACAATGATATGGAAGAAAGTGATGATAATATTTCTATTCTAGAGAATTAAATTTCCTCTGACATATTTGGTTCAATGTATTCAACATATTTTTTTGATGGTAGATTTGTTTTTCTCTGTTGGACAAAATGGTGCAATTCAAAGAAAAAGATTCCATGGAGGAGGATTCCTATATGGAGAAGTAAAAAATGTGCAAGGTTAAGGATAATCATATTGTTGATCTCTTGCAGCATGTTGCACGATTACAAAAATCAAATGTGGAAATTGCACAAAAAGAAAAAGTAGACAATGAGAGCAAGGACAAAATTATTCAAGGATTGTCTTGTCAAATAGATATGGTTATAGCCGATACGGAAAATGATTTGGACACACTCCTTGAATGGTATCAGGTTTAAAACAATAATTATGAGGAAAAAATACAGAGTCTTAAAGATGAGCTAAAAAATGGGCCTGAGGTTTTCAAGGTACCGCCACTAAATATTGTGGCTAGTCAAGAAGAATAGCTTTAGTGTCAACTAAAAGAGAAAGACCAATGTATAGCTTGTTTAAAGGTTTTGTTTGAAGATAAATACAAAGAAGAATACTTTAAACATAGATATGATATTGCAGAATATAAAAAAAATGGCGAGAATAAAGAAGACACAATTGATAAGAAAACTGAGGAATTGAAAGGTGCAAAAATTGACAAGATTTGTGCAACATTGAATTGTAGAAAAGGAAAAGGAAAAGCTATATTTGAAGAGAAATTCAACAAAGAATGCATTAAACATAAAGAGGAGATTGAAAAATACGAAGATAACATGGCAAAATTGAAGGCTTGCATTGATGAGAAAAATGCATTGTTGAGAGATATATATTGTGTTAGAATTGCTACAATGGTCAACACTCAAAGACTCATAAAAGGGAAAGAATATTCCAGAAAAAAGGGTAACGCAAATAAGGTGGAATAATAAAGGAACATTTGAGTTGGTGAATGTGAGATTAAATATGTGGATATACCAAAAAAGAAAAAAACATTTCACATCGATAGTTCTTAGTTGAGTATGAGTAGTCATTACAAAAATGGGAGAAGAGCTTGCATGAAGCACTAGCAACAATGAATGTTGGAGATGATCATTTTTCCTCTTCCTCAATACATGAACAATGAAGCAGAAACTAACCGAGAAGGAAAGAATTATCATAGAGCTCATATAGAAGCTATTGGAGAGTAGAGAAGCATAGCATTTGGGATGTAATAGTGAGATTGAAAAATTAAAAACTCACATTGCCTCTTTACAGCAGAAATCTATTCTTCAACCAGTATCACTTTTGTATACTCTAGATGAAAATGATTTGAGATCACAACATTTTATGCAGGAGGTATAGAATATCAGGATCAGATTGGTTGAAGTTCAATCTTACGTAGAATCTACAAAGAATATTCTTCAACAAAAAGAAAAAAAAACACTTAGACAAGTATAAGAATAATGTGGAGTTTTTTAAGAAGTATGGAGATGAAAAAAGTAGATTTCAAAGTAGTTTGCAAAATTATGTAAAGAAATTCAAATACCTAGAATACAATTTACAGCAAGTGCCTGCTGCAGCTTCTGAATGAATAGAGGCTTCTACAAAAGGCAAGAGAGACTATACCCAAATTTCTTCTTCTCAAGAGGAGTGCTTGCAAAAACCTCTTAACCAACCTAGAGTTCTATAATAGCATTGTGTATATATGTTGTAATATGTAAATACAATGTATGTATGTATGTATGTATGTATGTATTCTTCAACAATGTATATTTTTTATGTAGTTAACATGATGGATAATTTCTTATTGTTTTCCTCTGAAAAAAATTGTAACATAAATGTTACCACATGTAACATAAATGATACCACAATAAAATAGTTTTTCATTATGTCAAGAGTATTATAAATTCTTATTGCATCGTAAGATTCTTTCACCATTTTTCATACAATGTTGCATTCTGATAATCTAGGACCTTTTTCTTTTTTGATTGTTTCATACTTCTTATAGTGACACCAGTTTTTATAGTATTCTCACCTTCCAAAATTTTGAAATCTACTACCCCTTGAATTTCTTGTGTTTCACCACTCTACAAATATCAACGTATAGAGAGTGGCGTGCTTTTTACAAAGTACTTCATAACATGACTTTGAGCATAAGTTGTTTGAAAAATGCACGCCAATGTCTATACATTGGTCAATAATTGAAAGTAAAACCACAGGGATGGAGCTAGATACATTGTTCACGAAAAACTCTTTCAGATACCTAAAATGATGTATCATTTGCCCACAATGAATCTAACCAAGATCACAATTTTGCAAACAACTTATGCTCAGAGTCAAGCAAAAATCAGATTAGGAAAATGCATGCCATAGTATGTACATTGGACAATAATTGAAAGTAAAACTACAAGCCTAAAGATATTTACATTGTTCACAAACACCTCTTTTAGTTTCCTAAAATGATGGGTCATTTTCACAATGAATCTGCCAAGATGACAGGTTTTCAAATAACTTATGCTCAGAGTCAAGCAAACTTAGGATTAGGGAAATGCACACCGCAGTCTATACATTGGTCATTAATAGAAAGTAAAACCAAAGGGTTGAAGCTAGATACATTGTTTACAAAAGCCCCTTTTCAGGTTCCTAAAACGATGGGTCATTTTCCCATAATGAATCTGCCAAGATGGTAGTTTGTCAAACAACTTATACTCAGAGTCAAGCCAAAATGGGCTTAGGAAAATGCACACCACATTGTTTACATCGGTTAATAATTGAAAGTAAAACCATAGGTATGAAGCTATATGCATTGTTCACAAAAACATCTTTTGGATTACCAAAATGATGGGTCATTTTCCCACAATGAATCTACCAAGATGACTGTTTTTCAAACAAATTATGCTCAAATTCATGTTGTGAATTACTTTGTAAAATGCACACCACAGTCTGTACATTGGTCAATAATTGAAAGTAAAACCATCGACCTTAATCTAGATACATTTTTAACAAAAACCTCTTTCAAATTCCTAGAATGATGGATCATTTTCCCGCAATGAATATGACAAGATGGCAATTTTTCAAACAACTTATGTTCAGATTCAAGCTATGAACTGCTTAGTAAAATGCATGTCCAAATCTGTACATTTGTCAATAATTGAAATTAAAACCATAGGCTTGAATCTTGATACATTTTTCACAAAAACCTATTTCATATTCCTAAAATGATGGGTCATTTTCCCATGATGAATTTGCTAAGATTGCAGTTTTTCAAACAAATTATGCTTAGAGTCAAGCAAAAATGGGCTTAGGAAAATGCACGTTGTACATTGGTCAATAATTGAAATTAAAACCATTGGGATGAATCCAAATACACTGTTCACAAAAACCTCTTTTATATTACCAAAATTATGGGTCATTTTCCCACAATGAATCTGCAGAGATGGTAGTTTTTCAAACAACTTATGCTTAAAGTCAAGCAAGAATGGGATTAGGAAAATGCACACCATAGTATGGACATTGGTTAATAATTGAAAGTAAAACAATATGGCTGAATCTAGATACATTGTTCACAAAAAACTCTTTCATATTCCTAAAATAATGGGTCATTTTCCCACAATGAATCTGCCAAGATGGTGATTTTTCGAACAACTTATGCTCAGAGTCAAGTTATGGACTGCTTAGCAGAATGCACACCACATTATGTACATTGGTCAATAATTAAAATTAAACAAAAGGTTTGAAGCTAGTTACGTTGTTCACAAAAAACTCGTACAGATTCCTAAAATGAAGTGTCATTTACCCACAATGAATCTGTCAAGATAGCATTTTTTCAAACAACTTATGCTCAGAGTCAAGCTATGAAATTATTAGTAAAATGCACACCACAATATATATACAGGTCAATAATTTAAAGTAAAATGGAAAACCTAAATCTAGATACATTTTTCACAAAAACCTCTTTCAGATTCCTAAAATGATGGGTCATTTTCCCGCAATGAATCTTCCAAGATGGCAATTTTTCAAACAACGTATGCTCATAATCAAGATATGAATTGCTTAGTAAAATGCACACCAAATTATGTACACTGGTCAATAATTGAAATTAAAACCATCGGCCTGAAGCTAGATAATTTTTTCACAAAAACCTCTTTCAGATTCCTAAAATGATGGGTCATTTGCCCACAATGAATATGCCAAGATGGTAGTTTTTCAAACAACTTATGCTCATAGTCAAGCTATGAACTACTTAGTAAAATGCACGCCACAGCCTGTACATTGGTAAATAATTAAAAGTAAAACATCAGATTCTACCTTAGCCTTAGCTATAAATCCATAAACCTAATCTAGCCCCAGGAACCCTATAAATCTAATCTATCCCTAGAAACCCTAGAAACCTATTCTAGCCCTAGAAACATTAATCTAACCCTAGAAACCTAATCAAGAAACCTAGAAACCTAATATGGAAATGTAGAATCCTATAAACCTAATCTATCCCTAGAAACCCTAGAAAAAGAATCTAGCCCTAGAAACACTAATCTAACCCTAGAAACTAGTCTAGAAACCTAGAAACCTAGAAACCTAATCTATAAATGTAGAATCCTAGAAACATAATCTATCCCTATAAACCTAATATAGCTCTTTAAACCCTATATGTCTTCATCGTTCTGTAATTGATGATGGGTCACTATATTTCTTCTTCATTGTAGGCTCAACAATTGGGCTTCCTTAACGGTCTTGGGTGCACATGTGAGATAAAGGGTGCATGCATGAAATGATGAATGCACATGCAATCTTAGTGTGTGTGCGGAAAGCTAATGTGTTTGTGCATGTTTTAGAATTTGGTGTGCACAGTACCACTTTCACCAAATGTTGAAGTTTTCATGTCATCATCATCAATATCATGATAATTTCCATCATCATCCTCATCCTCATTTTTATTAGCATTGGAATCCTCATCCTCATCCTCATCCTCATCATCATCATAATCATCATTTCCATAATCATCCTTGATAAACATTAAAGAAACTAGAAAATCAAAAAGACCGAGAGAAGATGGTGGAAAGAGGGCATAAACCCAAACATTTCTATTATTCAAATAAACATGAATATTATACAATGTTTACACATAAGTACCTTCAACCGTCAAGTAACGGTAAGGTAATTCGGACTTTATGATTAGGAACAATATTGTTAACAATCCCCCCCTTATTCATAAGTTCGTACAAAAGTATCAAATAGAAACAAAAAACTAGTGCAAGATCTAATATCAAGTCCATGTCGATGAAGATCTGCCTGAAAATGTGTCAAATGGATGCCAAGACCAAGTCTGAAACTCATTGTGTAACAAATGAGCTAGACAACCTGCAAGTGTTCACTAAAGTAATCCTGAAAACCAATGAGAGAAAAACGCCTAAAGAGAATTGAGTTGGATTCAAATTCCAACGCATATCATAACCTGAAAATGCATGACAAATATGAATGCGCCAAACAAAATTTGCAAGATCCAAAGATCATACTTGTAAGTGAACAAATAAGTTCACAAAATCTCTCTAAAAAATGACACATAAAAAACTGTCAATAATTAGTTGATGGAAAAAGTGTCGAAAGGCGTCCAAAACCTGTATCCATAAAAGTCACATGGGTAGTAAACCAGGTGAATCATTGTTACCATCTCAAATATCATCAAACATCAATCCTAAATCCATCATCGTGAAACCATAATCCATTCTCAATCATGAAAAACTAATGAACTGTGCGTGAAGGAGAAGTTCGCACATAAAGATCCTTAAGCATGGAGATTGCATAGAGAAACCCACATATGCAAGAGTTGTTTAAGGATAAGAAGACATTGCAGTTGGGCAGTTGAAGAAGACGCCGTTGTGAAGGAATGAAGTCTCTTGTGAAGAAGGACATAGCTGCATGGATTTCAGAGTAGCCCTGTAAGAGGTATCTGCAGAAGGTTCTGAAGTTGGATTCGATTTTCCAATAGATCATAATATAAATTTGAACTAGAGAGGCTATTTAAATTGGATTTCAAGGTATACATATTACATAGATTAATTTATTTTGTGAAAGGCATTTTGATGAAAGAAGAATCCCATTGAAATAAATACAATTTCTAGAAAAACTAAGTTTCAAGGTTGAAATGAACCCTGAAGTAATGAATGTTGACATGGAGGAAAATTTGCAACAAGCAGCAATATTAAACACGTATTGAAGATATTGCAGCGAGATTAAAGATTGCAGCCATTGCTAGAGAAATCAAAACAGACATGGAAGTTTGGATAAAATAAAGGCGTACATTGATTCAGAATGCAAACCTCATACGCCCGTCACATGAGCTTATAGCAATCGATCCTCTCAAGTATATTTATGTTTGTTCCCTCTCATCTATATCTGAATGGGGTCACTTGGGCTCACGCAGTCCCTTATTTTCACGAGCTTTTCTCTTTTCTGCAATGACCTCAACCTCCAACACTTTGATCAACAAGAATTCTCTCAAAGTAGTTTAACTATGGATCATTTGTAGCTCTGATACCACATGATAAACATTAAAGAAACCAAAAAATCAGAAATACCGAGAGAAGATGGTGAAAAGAGGACATAAACCCGAACATTTTTATTATTCACATAAACATAAATTTAATACAATGTTTACACATAACTACCTTCATCCATCAAGTAATGGTAAGGTAATTAATACTTTATGATCAAGGACAATACTGTTAAAAATCCTCATCCTCATTGTTATTGGCATTTGCATCCTCTTGCGGTAGAGATGCCATTTATTTGGTTAGATAGGACATTAGGGTTTTGCTTAGTGGAACACATGGAAATTCTTGCACTAGGGGGTCAAAATCCAAATCAGGCACCCTAACTGGGTTCCATCAGCTCCCATTATGGTGTTTGTCCATCATGTATGTGGTCACACTACCCACGGTTTCCAGATAGATTTCAATTCAAAACTAACCCCCTTGTGCAAAATTGGCATTGCCCCTTACTGAGCAAAATACTAGTTCTGGATATGGTATACTACGACCATTTTTTGGTAGATGAATCATGGTAGAGGGGCTCCCCTAGATGGAACCTGGAATCCTGAATCCATAGAAATCGATGGTTTCATGATTCGAGTTACAATATTTTTTATGGCCAATTTCAACTCGACCCCTGGGCCATTTAGGGACAATTTGTGAATTTTCTTCAGGGGCATGAAATCCAATCCGGGTAGCATAACTGGGTTCCATCAATTCCCACATATTTGGACATTGTGGATGTGGTCACTCTGCCCACAGTCTCCTAAGACATTTCAATTCAAAATTGACCCCATTGTGCAAAATTGGCATGGGACAATAACAAAAGGATGTACACTTTCTCACCATCCTATTATCCTTTGTATACATGGTTGGTGTATCCCTACCCAAACAAACCTATAGGAGCTTACCTAAATCAAATCTATTTCCCAGTTCGAATTCTATGCACCCGGATTAGATTCACCATCCTAAAAGGATTTAGATTGCGACTTGCAACTAGCCATAAAATGATGGTCATGGCTCAGATCGGTGAAGCATCAACTTTGTTGGATTCATGACATCAGATTAGTGCTAGGGGTTCGTCTCCACTGTGGGTCCATGGCCCAAAACTTGTCTTATTTGATGATTCCATAAGGTAGGGTTTTGGTTAGTGAAAGGCAATGTAATTTCTATACAAAGGGGTCAACATGAGAAATACCTCAGCCATGAGCTAGTGGGTAGTGTTCCCACATGGGTCCTACCCCAACAACACACCTGTATGAGCTGACAAAACTCAATTCTACTTCCCAATTCAAATTCTATGCCCCGAGATCGGATTAACCATGTGTCCTTAAAAGGATTTTAGGTTGAGACTTGCAACTGGAAATAGAATGATTATCGTGGATTTGATCGAAAAACCATCAACTCCATTGGATTTGTGACATAAAAATAGTGTTAGGGGTTCCTCTCCCCCATGGGTTCATGGCCTAGAACTTGTAACTTTTGATGATTCCAGAAGCTAGAGTTTTGGTTAGTGAGAGGCATTACAATTTTTGCACTAAGGTTTCAACTTGGGATATACCTCAACCGAGATATTGTGGGTAGCATGCCCACATGGGCGCTACCAAAACACATATACATCAGCTAGCAGAACTCAATTCTGCTACTTGGTTCAAATACTATGCCCCAAGCTCGGATGAATCATGTGTCCCTAAAAGGCTTTAGGTTGTGACTTGAAACTGGCCATAGAATGTTGATCGTGGATCGAATTATTGAACCATTAACTCCGTTGGATTTGTGGCATCAGAATAGTGCTAGGGGTGCCTCTCCCCCATGGGTCCATGGCCCAAAACTTGTCTTGTTTGACGATTCCAAAAGCTAGGGTTTTGGTCCAGTAAGAGGCAATGCAATTTATACACAAATGGATCAACTTGGTAAGTACCTTGATCGAAATATTTTGGGTAGAATTCCCATGCGGGACCTTCCCAAACACACCTGCAGGAGCTAAAAGAACTCAACTCTATTTCCCGATTCAAATTCTATGCTTCGAGATCAGATTCACCATGTGTCCCTAAAAAGCTTTAGACTGCGACTTGCAACTAGCCATATACTGATGACCGTGGCTCGAATCGGTGAACTATCGACTCCCTTGGATTTGTGACATCAAAATAGTGCTAGGGGTGACTCTCCCCTGTGGTTCCATCCCCCAAAACTTGTCTTCTTTGACGATTCCAAAATCTAGGGTTTTGGTCAATGAGAGGCAATGCAATTTATGCACTAACGGGTCAACTTGGGAAATACATTTCACTTGATATTAGTAATTGGTCAATGATAGCATTGGGAGATACAATTTAGTGTTTCTAAGAGTACAAACTAAGGTTTCTAGTGTTAAAAATACAAACCGGGGTTTAGAATACAAACTAGGTCTTCTACTTACCAAGGCATTTGATAGTAATCATTGGTAAATGATGAAATTGACAAATTATACAACATCATACCTAAAATATTGCTTTATCAGTGTATAAAAGTAAGGTAAGTAGGATATTCTTATTGAGGGGCCCTCGTGTGCCTATGAATGTCCATAAAACCTGTGCACAAAACATAAATAGTTGTTCTTGGCGCCTTGAATGAGCCTGTAGATCAAGTATGTTTCCTAGGCACTCAAAAGGTTAAAAGGAACCCCAATCCATTGCCACTCCTTCATTCTCTCCAAGCTTCTAGGAAACCCCATGTTCTCCATCTATCTTCTCCCTTGTGATTAGGTCTAAGAATAATCCAAACAACAAGATTTGAATGGCTTACATGATTAGAACCAAGTGAAGGAACAAAGGGAGTTATCATGGATGTGACCACTACTGGAGAACTAGACAAATCATGAATCATTGCTAACCATCATTTGCACTCTCTTCTATATCAACCTATAGCTTGAATGTTTTCAAATGAGTACAAGTAGTTTTCTTCTTATTGATATCATATTGCATTAAACGAGAAAAAAAATAACAAATCATGATTTTAGATTGCAATTTCAATCAAATCAAACCATTCCCCATAAAAACTAAATTATATAGAAATTAACATTCTTTATGATCCCATCTTTCGTATTTTTATGGTGTTCAAAAATGCCCAATACACCTTTATTGATATCACAAGCACATGTTAGTAAATTTTTGTGATTGGAAAAAAATGATGATGAAGATGGTGATGAGAACGACAATGACAATGAAGATGATGATAAAGATGATGATGGAAATGATGGCATGAATGATAATAATGAAGATAATGATGGAAATGGTGATGACGATGAAGATGATGATGCCAATGAGGATGAAGATGATGATTACAATGATGATGACAATGGCAGTAATGATGACATAGATGATGGTGGAGGTGATGGTGTTGGTGTTATTCATACATTTAGGGGTGGTATTTTTACAACCCGCCCCCCCAAAGTTTTGAGAATTAGACTTTTGGGGGAATTTTTTTGACAACCACCCCCAAAATTCCAATTCTCATGAATTTTGCCGAGGGGGGGAGTTCTGTTGGCAAGCGGTTTGGTGAGTCAACATCACAGCATCACGGATGCTGCGCAAGGACAAAGGTACCGTGGAAGGCGGAAAGCAGCACGCAAGGCGACAAGTATTTTTTTAGTTTTTGGGTCATTTGGACCGCGTCATATGTAGTTTGGGTCATTTTGACTGCATTATGTGGGATTGTGGGTTAGTTTTTGTAAAGTTTGTTAAGAAGTAGTTAGGTTGTGGCATAAGTGGACCACAAATGTAAAGGTGCAAGCCTATAAGTAGATGTAGGTTTGTAAGTGCTAGATAGTCATCTGGGGGGAGAACTTAAGAAGAGAACATCCTGAAGAAGCTGAAGATTGAGTTGAATATCTTGTTGTATCTAGGTTTTTGCAGAGATTAATATGATGTAACAGAGTTTTTGAGCAGAATCCCTGTGTCTTTTCTATTTATCTATGGTAAATGCATCTTGCGACATGAATATATGAATGATGCGATGTTTCCTTGTTGCAATTAATGCTTTACTGTTATATCTGTTGCAATAATGGTTCCGTCAATGATAAGATCTATTAAATGATGTTGCGATTATGATTAAATCCTGAGTTGAATGTTTAGATCTATTTATGAATGTTGCAATAAGTTAATCAATTGATGCCCAACAATCCTCTTTCATTCGGTGGAAACATGGTTTTGTCAACTCTCCCTTGAACATCTCGGGTGATACCTCATCTGCTCCGCAGGTGTTGCTAGACAGGGTTAAACCTGTCTAGGCCGGTGCTCAGGGAGATCGCGGTGGCTTGGGTGTTGACAGCGTGTGGAACCCCTGTCGACAACATGTGGAACTCAAATGTCTTATTCTCATGAATTTGTGGGGGGGGGGGTTAAGAACTACCCCTAAAGCCCTAAAAAACATTTTGGGGGTAGTTTTAACAAGAATTCCTCAAGCCAAAACTGCCCCTAAAAGGGTAAATTTTTGTATTGAGCATAGATGAGGTTGTACAATTGAGCTTTGAGGATGGATTCATCTTCAATTTGTGGATGTTTCAAAACAACATCCTTAGATATGGCGAGGAGTAAGGATTTTAGGAACCAATCTAGGAATATTCGATCATTGAGCTTGATATTGCAAAGACCCCTTCATCACTACTCATTAATTTGGTTTGTGATATGGTTCGATGAATTTTGACAGCATGAAAGAAGGATCTCTACTCCCACATTGTAATGAACATGTAACTGGAAGAAATTCATAAAAGTGGAGGCCAAGGACACAAATTTGGGATGTATCTCGGATGGTTTCTTGATATACCACTTAGCAACCACTCTATTAATGGTCCTCTAGAATAAATTCAAATGAATGTAATCATTAACGATGCTATTAGAAAATCACCATAGATAAAAATACATCATATGGTTTTGGGTATCCTCCCTGCCTTACCCTCAAACTTTGGAATGTTTGAATGTAACTTGGTTTGCATTTGAGGCCATGTAGGGTAATGTTGAATGGGATCATTGGTTAGTCTCACCAAGTAGGGAGGTTGAGACTAGCCATGAATGACAGGCTCGCAATAGGCATGGCAGTAGAGGATTTCGTTCTACCAACATTCGAGTCGATGTTCCCATCGATGAGTTAATTTGGGTTACTCCAATCGATAGGACCTCCACTATTGATCAGTATAGCAATAGACATATTGTATGCTAGGCTACCAAATGGACTACTAGACCTAGAAGAGGATGGTAATCAGGGGTGAGGAGCTTGAATTCGAGGATTCCAAAGGGAACCAAGAGGGAATGAAAGTTATTTAGTTATCGCATGATAAGGTGGACTACTGGTTCGTCCATATATCCCATAAATGGGGGGCATCCTCTAAGTCTACGAGAGTACCTTAGAGGAGCAATGAAGGTACACGTAAGACTAATAATCCAACAAAATAGCTTTGAAATAACACTAATGAAATAAATGTCCAAATCAACAATACTAACTCTACATAGGATGCTAAATTAAATAACAAGTGAAAAATTGGTGCAACAAGTGATTTAGTCTAAGCAAATAATGAATATAAATAAAATGAGCACCCTAGAAATGAAAAGACTAACTAGTCCCAAGAGGAGAAATACAAAAAAACTAATGATGTGAAAAATAAAATTTCTCAAATATTATTCAAACAGATGACGACCAAATCCAATACTAACAAAGAAGTAGAAACATGAACAAGGGCCTTATAAACACTAAATTGGATGGGTCCTCAATCCCACCCGGTAAGTGAGTGAAGGTGCAAATGGGACAATTATAGAGTAGGAAAATGGGAGAAACTCCATTCAACCTATTGTTATTTGCCCCAGGTTCCCTCCCACCTACAAGAACCACCTCTAGGTAATATTCCTAATAGAATGGATACTAGGCTATCTTGTTTACAGACACATTTGACAAGATTCCTACACCTTCGGTTAAAATCCACGATCCACATGATATTCGGTACTAAAAGAGAAAGGTGTCCCAGTCATCCCTCTAGTTTTGGTCTTGACACATACCACCCAAAAAGGATGGGGCTACTGATAGAGTGGCCTTGATCGTGTATGTTACAAGAGGATTTTAGTTCCCTAAAAGACACCCGCTATATCTCATATGTATAATGACTAGGGAGAATTATTTGGATGTCTATCCCCAAAATATTGACCTAACTACAATATTGTTTTGGCCCTTAAGTGAGGCAATTTCATATATTAAATTAAGGATTGCTTCTAAGGATCCACTTGGGGTCATGAACCAATTGATTTTTTATTTAGGGAGTGAGTGTGCACAAGTGGTGTGTACATGTTGACTCAAAACCAATCGATAGGGGTCCCACTAACTATCGACACCCAAACCACCGCGATCTCCCTGAGCACCAGCCCAGATAGGTTTCACCCCGTCCAGCTACACCTGCAGAGAAAATGAGGTCTCACCCGAGATGTTCAAGGGAGAGTTGACAGAACCATGTTTCCACCGAATGAAGGAGGATGTTGTGGCTCAATTACTTGACTTATTGCAGCATTTCAGAAATAGATCTATGCATTTAATCCAAACATCATTTGTATTCATAGCATCATTCAACATTCATCATCGCAGCAAATATAATAATAAAGCGTTAATTGCAGCAAGAAAGCATAGCATCATTGATATATCACAACATGCATTACCACAAATTAACAAAAGAGACACAGGGATTCCGCAAAATAGCTTTGTCATATCATATTAACTCAACAAACCCAGATACAATATCTCCATAGAATACAGATCTTGCGGGTATCTCTCGATCTCAAATATACATTCAAAAGACGCATCAATCCAAGATTATTTTACACTTACACAACTATGACTATTTATAGGCTTTCTCCTTTACATTGCTTGTCCGCTTACTAACAAATTCCTAACCGATACTTCTACTAAATGACCCAAAAATCTACATACTGCGGTACAATTGACCCAAAATTACATAACATATGGTCCAAATGACCCAAAACCCGCATGCTGCGGTCCAACTGACTCAAAAAATACCTAAAATATTCTCATTTGAGCCTAGCTTTCTGCCCTCCGCGGTATCTTATGACTGTCATAGCACCCACGATGCTGCGATGCTAACTTACCAAACTGCCTACCAACAGGCCCCCAACACAATCTTGTGGCTCGGCCTCGAGCCACGTCAGCAAGATGGTGTGTACTCACTGGTCTTTACTCTGAAGTCTTCGTACTGCTGCTGGATTTCGCTGACCTATTGCAAGACTGTTGCAGCAATTTCCTTACTGTCGTTTAGGTCCATGGCTAGAGGGTGGTGAAGCAGGTGCGCATCAACTCTCTGCTTTCCTTCTTCCACCGCCTGGAGTGCAGAACCAGCTGCGGTATTAAGCTCTGCACCGATTTCCTGAAACTCATCCAACTGCACAGAGCATTGCTTCTATCGTTCTTCCGCGTTGGAAGCTCGTTGCTGCAAGTCCTTGAGCTCTACCTTTTTAAATACCTGCACCACCGGTGGCATTGTGCGCATGGAGGTATTTAGTGTAGCCAGCTGCTCTTCCGCCTCGCATCGTTGCTTGGTCAACTGTTCTAGCTACTCATCCTAGATGATGCTTCCCCAGAACAACGCAGTCTCAGCAGTTATCTTCATCGCAGCCCACTCTAACTCGACCAACTGAGTCACCAATTCTTCAATGGCACTCTTCCGTTCTGCGACGACCTCCGGTGGTGTGGCTGGCTTAAGGGCATGGGTCAAGACATAATTTTCCTCCCGCAACTGGACGATAATAGGCCCCAACTTCTGTGCTCGTTCGACCGAATCCAAGGTTGCTATTGGCTCAAAGACATGGTGACAGGCTTCATCGATGGCCTCCTCCAACCGCACTTGTCTTGTCCACAAGGTTGTTTTTTCCACGGTCAATTGATCCTGTTCCTTCTTTAGCTCCGTTATCTCACTAGTTTTCTTAGCCCGAAGCTGCTCCAGCTTCTCCTCATTTAGTAGAAGTATCAGTTAGGAAGTTGTTAGTAAGTGGACAAGCAATGTAAAGGTGAAAGCCTATAAATAGTCATAGATGTGTAAGTGTAAAATCATCTTGGATTGATGCGTCTTTTGATTGTATATATGAAATCGAGAGATACTCGCGAGATCTGTATTTTGTGGAGATATTGTATCCGGGTTTGTGGAGTTAATATGATATGACAGAGCTATTTTGTGGAATCCCTGTATCTCTTTTGTTCATCTGTGGTAATGCATGTTGCGATATATGAATGATGCTATGCTTTCTTGCTGCAATTAACACTTTACTATTATATTTGCTGCGATGATGAATGTTGAATGACACTATGAATACAAATGATGTCTGGATTAAATGCATAGATCTATTTCTGAAATGATGCAATAAGTCAAGTAATTGAGATGCAACATCCTCCTTGATTCGGCAGAAACATGGTTCCGTCAACTCTCCCTTGAACATCTCGGGTTAGACCTCATCTGCTCCGCAGGTGTTGCTGGACGGGGTAAAACCTGTCTGGGCCGGTGCTCAGGGAGATCACGGTGGTTTGGGTGTCAATAGTGACTGGGACCCCTGTCAACTGGGTTTGGTCCCGGCAACAGGACCATTTGTTGACTCAAACCCAGTCGACAGGGGTCCCAGTCACTGTCGACACCCAAACCACCGCGATCTCCCTGAGCAGCGGCCCAAATAGGTTTTACCTCATCCAGCAACACCTGCGGAGCAAATGAGGTGTCACCCGAGATGTTCAAGGAAGAGTTGACGGAACCATGTTTCCGCCGAATGAAGGAGGATGTTGCGGCTCACTTGACTTATTGCAACATTTCAGAAATAGATCTATGCATTTAATCCAGACATCATTTGTATTCATAGCATCATTCAACATTCATCATCACAACAAAAATAATAGTAAAGCGTTAATTGCAGCAAGAAAGCATAGCATCATTCATATATCACAACATGCACTACCAGAGATGAACAAAAGAGACACGGGGATTCCGCAAAATAGCTCTGTCATCTCATATTAACTCCACAAACCCAGATACAATATCTCCACAGAATACATATCTCGTAGGTATCTCTCAATCTCAGATATACAATCAAAAGATGCATCAATCCAAGATGATTTTACACTTACACATCTATGACTATTTATAGGCTTTCGCCTTTACATTGCTTGTCCACTTACTAACAACTTCCTAACCAATACTTATACTAAATGACCCAAAAATCCGCATACTGCGGTACAATTGACCCAAAATTACGTAACATATGGTCCAAACGACCCAAAACCCGCATGTTGCGGTCCAACTGACTCAAAAAATACCTAAAATATTCTCATTTGCGCCTAGCTTTCTGCCCTCCACGGTATCTTATGACTATCGCAGCACCCGTGATGCTACGATGCTAACATACCAAACCGCCTGCCAACAGTACAACAAGTAGATGAAATTGCAAGAAATTGTAAATTCTTATAAATAAATGTATTGTAAAGAAAGAAAAAATCATATTCATACTAGAAAAACCTCATTTTCATTAAACTTAGATAACCTAGTGAGAATATAGTCTTAAAACATGTTCCGGAAGTGCAATTATTGGTTTTCTGTACTATGATTATTGGTTTCCAAAAGTATGTTTATTTATTTCTATAAGTTTGACCAGAAGTGTGATTATCGATTTCCAAAACTACAACATTATTGGCTTTCAAAAGTGTCATTATTCGTTTCCAGTAGTGTGATTATCAGTTTCCAATGTTGTCCTTATCAATTTCAGATAGTATGATTATCATTTTCCAAAATTACTCTATCACTGTTATAATATATAACTACTGGATTTTGTTAGTTTAACATGTGCTTTTTAATGTTCACTGAAAGTCCTATATAATGATGAAGTATCTTGTTTGATATATTTTTCTTACATAATAATAGCCAAGACAAGTTGAATGATCAATGATTTTTTCCAAACACCAAATTGTGAGACAGGGCATGAGCTATTTTTCCTCATAACTGACATTCCTAAATTTTAATTCGATCAATTAAATTGTGAGAAAGGAAATGTTCTATTTCTCCTCATCACCCCAATGCCTACCTTTTGAGATATGGAAGGATCTATGCCTCCTCATACATGTACTAGCAATTACTACTACCCTAATATAGTACACTTCCCATATCTTGAGGCACATGGTTACTCAGACCCCTTGGTGATCTCTTAACTTGTCTAAAGGGTAAGAGTAAATCTAATAGGATTCTCTTGCAAAGATACCCTCTATGCATAAAATAGAAGTAGAGTTTCTTTTTTCTAACTCAGATGGAAATTTATGGCTCTTACGTATATATTTTATTTATATAGATATAATGACTGATAATGGACTAGGAAACAAGATAAACAAACATACAAGGACTTAGTAAAAATTTAACAAAAGAAAGGTAAGATATTTTATCCATTCCACCGCAAAAATTACCTAAAATACAAGTAAAAGATGAAACATTTGATACCCCAATTTGGGTTCCATACTGTGGAGCAACCACGTGTTGGCTCCTCGTGATTGTGAGTGGTGGTAATGCAAGCTATTCCGGTTCGACCTGCTAGTGATTTGATGGAAATGGGTGTTAGACAATTCTGACGGGAGGAAAATGTGTAGGCTAGCATAGACAACCTATTGACAATTTGATGGAAATGGGTGTTAGACGATTCTGACAGAAGGAAAACATGAATGCTAGCAAAGGTGACCCAGTGGATATTTGATGAAAATGGGTGTTATACGATTTCAAAGAGAGGAAAACCTATGGAATTGTGGCCAATTGCTTTATGCATGCAATGGGAGAATTAAGTGAGCGAGTGGTGAGCTTGCAGACTGACATCAAATTGATTTGTGTGGGAAAGGGGAGAATCATTTGAGTGAGTGGTGATAAATCTTGCAAGGAGAAGTGGAGACTCATGTGAAGTTATGATGATTTACATAGGGTAGATAAAATGGTTCATATTGGACGGAATTTTGGCTCGAGGAGAATCATTGCATGTTCGCCTGGTACTTCGACCATCATTGTTCAAGTAGGATATTTCTCCATATATCATACGAGCATGTTATTTCAAACTATAGTTTTGTGGGATTCCTCCTCTCTAATATCAAAGAGTGATAGTGATAGATATTGGCCTATTTGTTCTATGGAGGGGTATTTCTTGAGTTTTTTCATCGTAGTAAGCGTATAGCACATGGGTATTACCATTTTGGTTCAAACTCTTGGAATATTTTGGGGCCTACACTCTAACTATTTGGTTTTGATTGTATTAAGTGGCTTGTGGTTGTGGGATTGGGAGCAAAATATCGTGGCATTTGGTTTGGGTATATTCTCGATAAATTGGTTTGGATTATTGGGCGCCCATCCTAGGTGAGAAGAAGATGCTTCCTTTCATCTACAAGATCTTCTTCTACGTTTCATGTTGGTTCATGGTAAGCACACAGCCCGCAAACCGAACGGCCTACACACATGCTGAGACCCATCTAGGAAGCTCGCATTTCCAAGCAAAAGTATGGGAAGGCTATTTTGCAAGAGGTGTAGGATCAAATTGAACGTCTCAAGTACTGGGTGGACCATGAGAGGAATCCCAACACCATGTAATTTATTAAGGATGAAATGCCTAATATTGTGGAAGACGTAGGTTCTTAAGAGCCTATGACACCAAGTATACTAAAATGGTTACCCTATATTGGCACCTCAAAACTATATTAGGGTGGGCCATAATGGAGAAGAAGGAAGAGAAAAAGGCTATCCTTCCGAAGATGAATGAAATGCATGAGAAAATAGAACATATCTAGGCCTCTAGACATCTAGTTGTCGGTGGACAAGTGGAATTGGAGACAAAGTTGAATTCCTTGGTGAAGGCCCTGACTGGAAAAGTCTTTAGAAGAATAATTATAGCCAAGTAAGTAATCTTGGCCCAACTACTCCCAACGTTCCCAACTCCGTGACTATTTATTATGACTATTGATTCTGATTTATGTTACTTAGTGGGTTTTCTTAGCAAAGGAAAGCATATAAACTGCCCCTTAATAAATAATATGGGACTAATCAGTTGGCCTATTCAGAGGATTAATCTTGATATGTAGTTTAATTGTATTGGAGGGTGATGATGTGAAAGCAAATCCATCTAAAAACTATATTTTGCATCATGGATAATTTTAGGGGCTAACTTTAGCTCATATGATAAATTAAGGGGGTTACAAAAATTTAGCGGGCTATTTTCTTATATGGAAAGGTTTTTTTTAGCTAAAATATATTCGTCCAATATTTATTAGAAAAAAAAAATCCAAAATGAATATCCTCCCATATATTAATGAGGAAAATGAAAAAATATATTTTCTCCCTAGTAAAATCTCCTTCCAATCTTTCTTTCACCCCCAATTTCTAAATAAATTCCAGTCAAATCATTCTATCTCCCCTAATTTTCAATAATGGAGGCTTCGAGGGATTGTTTCGCCCTCCATTTCCCCTGCAATTTAGGCACACATTTGCATTCACATGGATTTTTAGTCAATTTCATGTTGATACCTTCTTCTAGCCCTTGATCTCCAGTATTAGAGGGAAAATTAGGGGTAATTTTGTCCTATATAAAGGATGCAGTGATTCATGGTTCACCCACACTAGATTGCACTTGCAGGGTGAAGGTTCTGGTTTATGTGATTCCACTTTTCATTCTTAGTTTTCTCAACATTTTAATATTCACACAACATCTCCATTGCCGAAAGCTCATATCTTGAAGGGGCACATCATATACCCGCATCATGTTTTTTATTCAATAATTAATGCGGTATGATTTTTATCATGTTTTTTATTCTTTTTATCCATAGCTAGAACATATTATTATACTGCAAATTTTCCTTTTATCATGGATTCTTTTTAAGGCATGTTGAATTCTAGGGTGTTCTTGATTCTTAGGGCTCATTCGGTGTTGTTAGGTTTTTAATCTATCATAGGAGTATTGGGGAGTATTAGTTTCGTGAAAGCATTATAGAGCTCAAAAGATAAGATTTATTTTATGCCTTCACATGTTTAAACCATCGACTGGAAATTATACATTGTTAGTGGTTGCTACTCTTGATGGAGAGATGCCACATGGTTTTTATATATTCAAACTAAATTTGAACCAGTTGTTTAAAATGTGCTTTTATTAGGATCTTGCTTTGTAATTATTATTTGATCTTAGGCGTTCAAGAGAGTGTGTATGTTCATTTTTTTGTCTATTATTGTTGATGTTTGGGGTGTTTGTAATATAAATAAATGTACACTTATTATAATGGTGGGGCTATAGTGGAATGGTCATTATTTTGGCACTTCCTTCCTATAGATTTGTCCAAAGCATTTTGGTAGATTCTTTTATTTGTATCGAAAAGTTTGTGACTAGTAGGAATTTTTATTCATATGGCCAAGTTCGTCAATTTTATCTGTAACCTAAATTTGTTGGGATCGGTATTTATTTTATGGTATTTTGTTTTTTATAAAGGTCATTCAAAAGTAAAATGTTTTTTTGTGATTTGTTTTGATGTGTAATTGCCATCATCATCTAGAAATAGATCTAGTTATGTATGATGAATATATGATTTAGTTGGAACACAATACTTCATTTCCATCATGATTATATATATAATATGTACAGAGCATGCTTGACTTGATATGTATACATTATTCTAATTGATATCTTGTCTTTTGCATTCAATGAGGGCACTAAAATAGTTTTACCACATTTTGCAAGCTTTTGAAAATTTCAAGGACATGGATACATGCACCACCTCAATTTATATGATATACATGATGATACATTAATGAGCGTGATGATGCAATAATGTGTTTTCTATTCATGTTAGTGTATTTTCTTATTTCTAATGGCCATTGCAAGTTTCTAACTAACTCCGAAAATTCTAAATCAAATGACATAATTCAGATTTTGATTTTCAGCAAAAGAAAGGAAAAATTGGTATTCGTAGCTATAAACAGATAAGCAAGTGATTTTTTTCCTTAGAAAGTAGCTTAAAAATGGTATATTATGAAACTAGGCTAATTGGGAATTCATAAACTATATTAAGGTTGTGGATCTTGATAAGACTCCACGTTGTAATAATGGTTCGTGGGTGCCCTAATCACTCCACAGTGTAAAGTGTTTGATTTGATCAATTTGTCGATCTATCAAGATTTGGGTCCCCACATGTCCGTTGGACCATTAAGGGATGAGATAACAAGTGGATTTCCCACTGGCCCTGAATCTAGTTAGTGCAGTTGTGTTTCACTGACACCTTCAGTTGTGAGTGACCAAATACTTCTTGTGAAATGTATAAATAAATCCCTTCTCCCCTCATTCATGCATTTTGTTCATTCAAGAGTGTAATAGTCGAGAGAGTCTAGATTTGAGCTCTGGTATATGCTCTTCTATTGCACTATATTAGTAATTTGTAGAATCAAAAGATGAGTCTTCATGTCAAAATATTCACCAAGACATTACAAGGTTTTATAATCCGATGAAAGATTCACCAAGTTTTTTAAATATTTTATAATTTAGTGAAATATTCGCCAATATTTTATATAATTGAATGAAGGATTAGCCAATATATATATATATATGCATATTATATTATTGATAAAATAGCCTTCAAATTTTTCGATATATCAAGGAGATTCACCCATTTATTATACATATAAATTTTGGGGGAGTTCTTAAAATTATCCATGTTTTGCATAATCCCTACTATATATCTTCCGCTAAAGAAGAGAGTGATGTTATACGTGGAATCTGGCAGGATTTAAGTAAAATAGATCAATCAATTAATATCATGGCATTCACTGCCTCATTCAAGAGTGAGAAACATTAAATGTAACTAATGAAGATTTTAAATGACAAATGAATTTTTTTATCTTGTTGGGTGATGTTTGTATTTCCTCCAAATCCAAGATCTACATTTATAGTTGCATGTTTTTGATTAATAACTTTCTTAAATTGATGAAAAAGGTATTAATGTTTTGGTTATATATCTAGTTGCAGTTTTTGTATGTAGTCCAAAGGTCAATGCAAAATAAATTATTGGTATTGGGAGTAGAGGGATTTCTCTTTGGAATTTGGATGTTTTCCAAAAGAGAACCATATTTCAAACAACCTCATTTTGTCCATAACTACTACCATTATTATGCATGGATGTTCAGTCCTGATATTAGCAATGCTGAAAGAGAACATTTTGACATTGCTCTGTGGTTTTCTTCATTGGACTGCATGGAAATTAAAAAATTCATTGCTAGATTTGAATGGATGAAGAATGAGGACTTTGTATTTATTTGGAGTCGGGATCAATCTAAACATACTATTTATAGTTTCTCAATGTATGCATATAATAGTGAAGTACTGCATAGATACAAAAAGTCATTAAGGGATATATTTATCCAATATGGACATTATATATATATATATATATCTATATCAAACATTTTGTTTATATATGAAGGACAATGTCATTCAAAAGATAATAGCAAGGATAACTACTTGAAAATGCCATCAAGTCGGACATTTGATGGTTCACAAGAAAGAGAAATAACTATAAAAACAATGTTGTGTTCTCTATTGAATCACCTGGGGCATTGGTTAAAAACATTCAACTTCATATGACATTAGTGAGACAACAATTGATGTATTGAGAGAACAGTTAATGGTTATTTTGAATAGATTTTGTATATTTTGAAAACTTTGACAATGTGAAAACAATTTTGTATTTTTTAACATTTCTCATATTTATGTTTTTAACTCATGAATGGATGTATCATGTATGTGGTGATGTGTTTCAAAAGTTGCATATCATACAAGTATACATATTAATTTTGTTATGTACAAATAGATAAATTGAAATGTATAAGAAAAATATTGGTTGGGTTGTATGTTGGGTTTTTATGTTTGCAGATAGAGGATTAGTAGGTAAATGATTGATTATACTCGATTTCAATGGAGTTTTTTTACACGCAATACATAGAAGTTCATTACAAAATAACTTGAGATTGACAAGATCTCTAGACATAGAAACAAGAACAAAGATTTATCTTATACGTCCAAGATTTAGAGATTTTTTTGAAAAGTGCTTTAATATTTTTGAAGTTGGTATATGGACATCCGCACAACAAAAAAATGTGGATGCATTTTTTCCATTATTATTCCAAATATTGAACAAGATTGAAAAGGGAACATTTTAGTGTTATATTAACACAAGATGATTGTTGTTGGATAGGAAGAGAGGATTATGATGGTGTTGGGAATACTTATGTGTATCTCAATCCTTTAAATAAAGTTTGGGAGATTTACATCCATGGTTATGATGCTAGAAATGCAATGATTGTAGATGACTCAAAAGAAAAGCATGTTTGCAATGATGAAGATAATTGTATTATAACAAAAATTTATACCTACCATGATGGCAATGACACATTCTTGTTAGATCGATTATGGACTTGCTTGCTGCACCTAAATGGTGTTAGCGATGTGAGGCCTATTGTAAAAAGTATGGAACTAGTTTGTTAAATAATATAGTTAAATTTTGTTTTGTCACAAATAAAGTCTTTGGATTTTTGTATATTCAATTGTGTGATTATAGTACTTGTAAAGTTTGAATTTGGTGTTCAAAAGTGCAAAATTAGAACTGGACAGTGCCAAAATTGGTTTTCAAAATCACAAATTTAAGTACTGAAAGTGTCAAAAACAACCTTTCTAAAGTGAAAAATCAAGTTCTAAAACTGCCATTATCAGATTGGAAAAGTGCAAAAACCAATTTCAAACGTGGCAATATCAAAGGAAAAAGTACACTTTCAGAACCTGGAATTGGAACTTTTGGAACCAGATTTTGCACTTTAGAAACCTAGATTTTTGGTTTTAGAAAGCTTGTTTTGACTTGTCTTTCAAGGGACTTGGCCTAGAAAAAATCCAAACTTAATGAAATAGACATTTTGAGAGATTTTTTTGTTTAATCAAATTTTTAAACTATTTCCAATTTATTTTCTTTTCACTGATTTAAGATATCGCCACCATATGAATGCTTTCTCATTTAAATTGTATACTTCCACTTTCACTTTCATATTACTAGAATAGTCATATAATAGAAAATATTAACTCATACCTAGCAACAATGCATTATCCTCTTTCCCAGTCATCACTTCACTGTTAAAGGTAGGTGGTTTTATCTTTTAAAATCCCATTTTAAATCATCTCAACAATATTTTTTCTTTCACATTTTATGCGATGATACTTTAGAGCTGTAATTTTTTTAGCTTTCTAATGTAATCATGTCATCATCTATAGAAGTGCTACCTTCATGGGTCGAACTAATGTATTTATATCTATAATATTTTTTCCTTGGAGAAATATTCCCAACATTACTTGATCCCATCCTTGCTATTTATGATTCTTCAATTCTATCAGATTTTGTAATAGGACAACATTCAACTCTTGTTGCACTTATTGGTATTTAATTAGTTTCTCATTATCATTTTTAAATCTTTGAAGTTTTTCCTTTAGAATTATCATGGTTTCCATCATATCTAGAGGAGTTTCCAGATTTGTCCATTCATTTGATTATGTTTCCATACCAATTTGTGGTTGATTCTCCATTGTTGGAGGGTTGGGTACATCTTCCATAGTAATATTATTTGAGCCCTTTAGTGTTTTTATTTGTAAAAAAAATGTAACTTATAAGTTTCTCACTTTCTACTTCTTTTCAACAAAAGGATAATTTGTTAGTTAATTGGATTGTGAATCATTTCCAGTCTTGAGTCCATAAGGCCTCTTAGTGTTGTAACATGCAACTCTCGTTCCAATCTATTCTTAAATATACAACATTAGGAGACATTCTGCAAACCAATATTGTGTAGCCAAGATTGATCCTCCCATATAGGGGTGAGCACTTTGATTTCCTTCTATGTAATGGTTTTTCCTCCCGTATAGAGTTAATTGATCAAAGTAATGATGTTGTAAAGTCTTTTTGGAGAAGGATCCAGACTTGTGTGTCAATTCATGATTCTCATGTGAACCTTCTGTATAAAGGTATCCATGGGATGGACCTCACGTATAGAGGTGGCCCTTCCGTATAAAGGTCATGCTTTACTTGTTAAAAGAATTTAATGTTGTGTGATGTATTATTAACCATGATCATCAGTTTCTATTAAGTCTCCTTTAGAGATTGATCACCTCTAAAGTGAATTAATTTAGCATATGATCCTTTGGTCTAGAATAATATAATATGGTCACAACATTCGATAATTCTTCTTAGTATAATGTAATGTGATGGATAATTAAAGTTAGCACATATTGACCATGTAGTAAGAGATAAAGAAATAAAAGATAAAGCATAGAGATCAAGAAAATTCTAAATTTCCCATGTAGACACTTCATCTAATTAAATAGAACTCGAATTGTTAAAGCTTCAGTTAAGTATCAATGTATGCATCAATCAATGCTTCGGTTAAATCATCAGTTAAAGATTTGCCTCAGTTAACTAAAGAACTCACAGTAGTCACTTCAGGTAAATCAATCAGTATGATTTCAGTTAACTAAGTGACAACAAAGAAGATCTAGTTAACTAAGTGTTATTGGATAACAACACTTATGTTAAACTAAAAGACAACACATGAGTTGTGACATTTTCATGTTGAAACTTAAGTTAGCCACCTAACTAAGTGGGAAATCTTTCAGTTAATAGGCGAGTTCATCCTAAGTGACAACACAATGAGATAAAGTATTGCATGAGAAGTGGAGCGCACTTCTGCATACAAGATTGATACATCCAGTTTGAGGTGAGTTCATCCTAAAGTTAGAAGATAAAAATAAAAGAGAAGAATGTATAAATATATTATACGGGATTGATGAATCCAATGTGAAGCGAATTCTCTTCTCCTTTGAAGGAAATGCTCTTCTCTTTGAGTGAAGGATATTATTATTGAAGGAAAGGTGTTTCTCCAATTGATCTCTCTTCTCTATTGCTTATGTATCTTCACCAAGAGTGTTTGGTGATCTCTTATATTCCGGAAGCAATATGATATGTTGTAAAAGAAAGCATTCTTTGGTATCCATTATATTATACTAAGAAGAATTGTTGGGTTTTTTTTCTCATAGTTTTGAGGACTTTCCCCAGGGTATATCTTTTGTTATGGATGTATGAATTTCATGTGATTGAACTCTCTCATTGTTTCAAGTTTTGGAATCTAAAAGAATTAAATATCAAATATCAACCAAATAATAACATGGTATCAGAGATCATGGCATGAAGGAGCTCATTTTTGCATGCCAGCTAGAGCCTACGTAGATCCTGAGAAGTTGAGCACAAGATTTTAAGACTATGGCATCAATTTATGTACGATTGAATGATCGTCTTGAGGGAACCTCAAACTTCAACACTTGGAAGGCTAGGATTCTCATCATCCTAGAGGAAGATGACTTGGATGGATACGTATCCACTGTGGTGGAGGAGCCTACATATAATGCAGGGCGCATCAAATTCAAGAAGAATCAAGCTAAGTCCAAACGGATAATCTATGATTCGGTAAAAGATAACTTGATGCTCATGATCACATCATTGAAGACCATGAAAGAATGTTATCATACATTGACTAATCTATATGAGAAGAAGGCCGCGAGTCAAAAGAGGGCATTGAAGAATAAGCTTTGAAACTTAAATATGGATATGGATGAGACAATGACCTCCTTCTTCACCAAGATCTCTCAGGTAAGAGATCAACTTGCTAGTATTGGAGTAGTGGTGGATGAAGATGATCTTCTCCAAACCGCTATTGATGGTATCCCATCATCATGGGAGACATTCTTGGCCATGGTAAATGGTAGAGAGATACAACCTAAATTTGAAAGGTTGTGGCACGAATTACTTTGGAGGAGGGGTGAATCCAGATCAATTCAGTGTGCATCAAAGAAGAAAAAATTTCCCTCACGGTAAGAATGAAGATAGGAAAGAAACCCTTCTTCCAAAAAACTTTCTCTCATCCAAAGAAGGATTTCAACAAAGGTTTTGAAAAGTAAAAATCTTGATTCGTCAATTGCAACAAGAAAGTCCATTTCTCAAGAGAGTGCAAAGAAAAGAGGAAAGGAAGGTTTCATGCTTCTACCACCATAGAATATTAAATAACTCAAAATAATCCATCCGAAGAAAAGGAGACAAGAAGGGAGTATTGCCTTGTATCATGCCTTTCGGTATCTTCCATCACAAGTGTAGAAACATGGTTGATTGAAAGTGGCACATCCAAACATATGACTGGTTACAAGAGTGCCATCACTGACCTAAAAAAGAAAAAGTTCACATGCATGGTAGAGTTGGAGGACAACTCAACATATTCGATCCAAGGAGTTGGATCCACCTCATTCCAGCTAAGCAATGGTGATATTTTACATGTGGAGGACATTCTATATGTTCCAAGCTTGAAGAAGAACCTCCTTTCAGTTCTGGTTCTTTAAGAAAAAGGATTCTGAGTTATCTTCATAGATAACAAAGCACTTTTATGGCTGAAGAACAAAAGCCTAGAATCTGTTGCTATGATTGGAGTTCGAGAGGGAGGACTCTACAAGGTACCCAAGAAGTACATTCAAGATATGATTCACCACACTATCAATCCATGCGAGTTATGGAACCAAAGGAATGGACACCTACACTACAAAGTGATACCATGACTTCAAAACATGGTAGAAGGTATGCTCGTATTTAATTTTGAGCATGATAGTGTATGTCAGGGTTGTGCACTTGGGAATAATGTTAAGAAAAGTTTTTCCAGTGGTACTACTAGATCTAAAGGGATTTTAGATATGATACATTTTGATGTATGTGGTCCTAGGTCATCCCCCTCTCCTAGTGGCTTCTTATATTATGTATTATTCATAGATGATTTTTTTAGGATGTCATGGATTTATTTCATGAAGGCTAAAAGTGATACTCTTAGAAAATTTAAAGAGTTTAAAGCCCTAGTTGAAAATAAAAAAGAAAAGCATATCCATGAATTAAGGTATGAAAATGGAGGTGAATTTGATTCGCATGCATTTAATGAGCTATGTAGTGATGCAGGAATATGTAGACAATGGACAATACCATACAATCCTCAGCGAAATGGGGTTTCCGAAAGGAAGAATAGAACCATATGTGATGCTGCAAAAGCCATGATGCATGATCAGGATATGTCTAACTCACTATGGGAAGAAGCCACCTGCACAGCTATGTATATCCATAATAGAAGCCTGCATGCCATTCTAGATGAGTAAACACCAGAAGAAGTGTTTATCGGTGAGAAGAAAAACATCCCACACTTGAGGATATTCAAGATCCCACTATACATTCATGTACGGAAAGAAAACAGAACAAAGATGGAGCCTTCGGGAAAGAAAGGCACCTTTGTGGGTTATAGTGAATCATCCAAAGCATACCGAAAATATGTCCCTGGTGAGAGACACATTGAATTCAGTCGATATGTTACCTTCCATGAGGAATCTGCTTTCAAAATATCGAAAGATATTTAATGTGATTCAAAGATGGAGGATCCTGAGTCTGATTCTCCCCCTTCAGATTTTGAGAGGGAGAAACTAGAATATGCCTTAGATTCGTCGGCTCCTGAAGAACCAGTAAAACTGATTGAGAGGTCACCTGATGAACCTCTCGCTAAAAGAAGATTTTCTTAGTGCCTAGATATCTTACAAAATGCAAAGAAACATGGAGCACCAGTAGGCTCATCTAGAGAGTGCAAGCAACTTGATAGTTATTCAGGTTTTTTTTCAATGATGAGTCAAATCAGTGATTCGAAACCATCCTCACATGAAGAAGCTATAAAGAAGCAAGTTTGGAAAGATGCAATGACAGAATAGCACAACTCTATAATGAAGAATGATGTTCAGGAGGTTGTTCCCAAATTTGATGGGAATTCCATTGTGACTTCCTGATGGATTTACAAGATAAAGCATGCTGCGGATGGTAACATTGAGAAGTATAAATCTAGATTCATTGCCATAGGTTTCTATCAAAAAGAAGGCATCGATTATGATGATACCTTTTCCCCTGTGGGAAGGTACACCACAATCTGGGCAATGATTGCACTTACATATGTTCTAGGATGGAAAATTCACCAGATGGTTGTGAACAAAACCTTCCTCAATGGTGAGGTTGAGGAAGAGTTTTATATTCAACAGCTTGAAGGATTTGTGGTGCATGGGAAGGAGTCCCATGTTTTCAAGCTAAAGAAATCTCTATATGGGCTTAAGCAAGCCCCCGGGGATTGGTACTCCAGAATTGATAGCTACCATCAAAAAATGGGTTTTTGTAAGAGTGAAGTTGATCCAAATTTGTACTTCAAAGTAGTGAAGAATCAACTATTGATATTGGTTATGTATGTTGATTATTTTTTTTCTCATTGGATAGGAACGTCTGATTGCTTGGTGAAAGAGGGAGCTCACCTCAGAGTTTGAGATGAAATAATTAGGTCTAATGCACTAATTTCTTGGCCTTGAGATTTGACAAATAAAAGATGAAAATTTTCTATCTCAAGGGAAGTACACTGTGGATATATTGTGTAGGTTTGGCATGATATATTGCAAATCTATGACTACACTAATGGTTTCCAATTTGAGGAAACTTCATGACTCAGGATCTGTATCAGATCCAGTAGATCCCACTTTGTATAGACATCTTATAAGATCGCTAACGTATTTGATACATTCAAGGCCTGATATATGTTATGCTGTTAGCATTCTGAGTCAATTTATGTAGGATCCGAGACACAGACACTGGACAGCTGCTAAGCATGTGCTTAGGTACCTTCGAGGTACAATTTCATATGGACTCAGATATGCCTCCAGTGGACGATTCATGTTACTTGGTTATATAGACTCAGGTTGGTGAGGAATCATTGTGGATCGTAAGAGTACATATGGCTACTGTTATATCCTAGGATCAACTATGATATCTTGGTCCAATAGAAAGTAGGGCTTTGTAACCCATAGCACTACCGAAGCATAATACATAGTTGCTAGTGTTGCTTGCCGAGAAGCAGTGTGGCTCAGAAATCTACTTGTAAGCTTGTTTGGTGAAAATATTGAGCCTATAGTTATTAGGTGTGACAATCAGAGTTGCATCAAGCTTTATGAAAATCCAATGTTTCATGACAAATAAAAGCACATTGAAATGAAGTATCACTTCATCTAATACATGGTCCAGAAAGATACAATGAAACTTCAGTACATTTCTACTGATGAGCAGATTGCAGATGTGTTAACAAAGCCTCTTTCATTGACAAAGTTAAGGTACTTTGAGACAATATTGGTATGGCAGAGAATGCCTCCCTCACTAAGAGCGAGTGTTAAATATACAGCATTAAGAGACATTCTCCAAACCAATATTGTGTAGCCAAGATTGATCCTCCTATATAGAGGTAATTGATCAAAGTAATGATGTTGTAAAATCTTGTTGGACAAGGCTCCGTACTTGTGTGTCAATTCATGATTCTCATGTGAACCTTCTGTATAAAGGTATACATGGGATGGACCTCTCATATAGAGGTGGACCTTCCATATAAAGGTCATGTTTTACTTGTTAAAAGAATTTAATGTTGTGTGATGTATTTTTAATCATGATCACCAGTTGCTATTAAGTATCCTTTAGAGATTGATCACCACTAAAGTGAATAACTTTAGCATATGATCATTTGGTCTAGAATAATATAATATGATCACAACATCCGATAATTCTTTTTTAGTATAATGTAATGCGATGGATAATTAAAGTTAGCACATATTAACCATGCAATAAAGAGATAAAGAAATAAAAAATAAAGCATAGAGATCACGAGAATTCAAAATTTCCCATGTAGACACTTCAGCTAATTAAAGAGAACTCGAATTGTTAAGGCTTCAGTTATAAAACTTTAGTTAAGTATCAATGTATGCCTCAACCAATTCTTCAGTTAAATCATCAGTTAAAGATATGCCTCAATTAACTAAAGAACTCATCGTGGTCACTTCAACTAAATCAATCAGCATGATTTCAGTTAACTAAGTGACAACAAACAAGATATAGTTACTAAGTGTTATTGCATAACGACACTTATGTTAAACTAAAAGACGATATGTGAGTTGAGACATTTGCATGTCGACATTTAAGTTAGCCACCTAACTAAGTGGGCAATCTTCTAATTAAGAGACAAGTTCATCCTAAGTGACATTTCAGTGAGATAAAGCACTGCATGAGAAGTGGGGCACACTTCTGCATGCAAGATTAATACATCTAGTGTGAGGGAGAGTTCATCCTGAAGTTAGAAGATAAAAATAGAAGAAAAGAATGTATAAATATGTTATATGGGATTGATGAATCCAATGTGAGGCGAATTCTCTTCTCCTTTGAAGGCAAGGCACTTCTCTTTGTGTGCAGGATATTATTATTGAAGGCAAGGTGTTTCTCTGATTGATCTCTCTTCTCTATTGCTTCTATATCGTCACCAAGAATGTTTGGTGATCTCTTATATTCCAAAAGCAATCTGCTATGTTGTAGAAGAAAGCATTCTATGATATCCATTATATTATACTGAGAAGAATTGCTGGGGTTTTTGTTCTCATAGTTTTGAGGATTTTCCCCAAGGTATATCTTGTGTTATGGATGCATGAATTTCATGTGATTAAATTATCTCATTGTTTCAAATTTCGGAATCTAAAAGAATTAAATATCAAATATCAACCAAATATTAACATCTATAACATACCATAGTTACGTTTAACTAACTAAATAAAAATTATGATCTAAGAATTATGTCATTTACGATTTTCATATAGTGATGTTTTCTTTTACAAACTTATTGTTGACTAAGTATTATTATTATTTCTCTTATTTCCAAATAATGTAACGATGTTCAATTTACATTCCTCATTTTTATTTATATTATTAAATTATAAAATATAATCTATTCTAAATATTTTTATAGCCATTATTGATTATGGCAGACAACAATGACATGACGGTTGTTTACTACTTCATCTATTGATTACATACTTGAAATTTATGCTAAAAATGCAGTTCGAACTATCTCTTATAATTCAAGGTACATATGATAACCTAACCTACATATAGTTGTTAATAACCACAAATATAAATTCTTTATTCCTCCTAACCATATCCTATTTTAAATGTTAACTCGATGTAATATTCATTTGAGTTATATGTATCACATCATGGAATAAATGTAACATTGGTTAATATGGAATGTTACCACAGGATTATAGGTTATGATGATAATAAAAAGAGGGCTTATACTAAGTGGAACTTTGAACTTCACAATATCACACTTCAAGGAATGTTATGTGGCGTTCTATGAAACTTGATGCTGGTGAACTATTACTACTAGTATTTTTTTACCTTTATGAACTTTGTGTTTGTATCCTCGTACCATTTTCTAGATGAGTGTGAGGTTCTTCTAGGTGTTATATAGTACCATTTAATCTTAATGCAAGTTTGACAACCTTGATTTGAAATTAAAAACCTTCAGGTGACTTGCTTTTAACCCACTGCAGATTTTTAGGGTTTTTTTCTGAATGGTTATTTTGATGGGTATCTCAGCTACATTTTGAAAACCCATCATTGTATCCTTGAGACGTTTACTGAAGTAATTTGTCAAGGGTTCTTACTCAGTTCATACTCTTAACAAGCGACAATAGGAAGTTATTAATTCGACTCTGGAGACCAAAACTTATACATCTCTATGAAATAGAGTGTGCCCTATGTTCACTAAGGTAACATGTAGGTCTATTATACTTTTTTGAAATTTGTATTTTAAGTCTCTCCCATTCTTATTAGTTTTTACTTGGGTATAATTTATATTATATGTTATTTCTATCCTCAGGTTTTGATTTTTGTTTTAACTATAGTGTTACCTCTGAAGTTATCCTCAAGTAACATAAAATAGCCACATTATAGATTTTTGTTTTTGTATTGTTAATTCTTATAGCTGGTAATTATTTTATTATAGCTGGTAATTATTTTAATTCCCACTAGATTTTGAATTCATGGGAGTTCATCATTTCTCACTTGGTGTAACCTTAGGTATGAAATTAATAGTCCAAAATTCACATTCTTTGACCGAGACTTAGCATTAACAAGTTTATAATTAATTTTTAACTTATGTTATGTATTTTGTTTATCTATCAAGTCTTCACTTTCACTTTCGCAACTCAACCAGGGAGAACAATCGAATAGGTTCTTTGTTACGGTAGTCAACAACCAGATTTAGGATACAATTACTAGTTAAATAGAAGACTTTATCTTTTAGATAAATCCACAACTCAAAATATCTCCTTAGTTTTGTTACTAAATACAATAACTCCATAAGAAGGTGAGTTCTCATTTATGTTGTTCATTTTGAGGAGAAAAAGTAATGTAACTATATAAAGACTATGGGTATCATGGAAAAAGGGCGAAAGAGCCTATTTTTTATTTTGTTACATAAACACAGAAATGTATGAATTTTGAGTTTTTATGACTAAAAAATGCAAATGAATTATTAGTTTCCTAAACATAGAATTTGTGGATATGACTATATTGAATTTTTGGGTTTGTTAAAAAAATTATCTATGTTTATGCTATGCCATAAAATGGATAGGGTTTAATATACTTTCAAAGAGAACATAAATAAATTCATTTTGAAAACAAAAATGTTTATGTTAAAGTTTAGTTTTCAATTATCAAGTACTAAGAATCTAGTTTACAGTAATATACTAATATATACATAATATTTTATATTAAATTAAATATTTTTATTTTGATAGCCTGCACGGGTGTGGTTCATTGGGGATTTGCTTGATATGAAGTCACATGTTGTAAATAGAGGTCACGAGTTCAAATCACACCCGGAATTACTTGTGTCCCATGCTTGTGGGCGGTTGTGGGGCACCTATGGGTATAGTGGTAGTGGGATTGGATCCCTGGACCCTGTGTCACACAAGTACCATCCCAGTCCCCAGTTGCCGATTCCCCTAGTACAAAAAAATAAAAATAAAAAATTATTTTGATAATTCAAATTCATATACATTTTTTTTTTAAGCAAAAAAGGTAACTTTCATTCTATTATCATAAACAGAGAGTACATATTGAACTTCTTACAAACTCCAGGTGCTTCATGAGCCACCAAAAGATCCCACAGATCAGCACAGGTGCTGAAAGAGCCACCCCTCAATTTCCAGACAGTAGGTGCTAAATGAGCCACCTTCTAATTATGCACCCCACCCAGTCCCTATCGACAATCTTAGCAGAGAAAAGAGCCAAAGTTTCAACAAAACCGTTTAGCCGAACCAAAAAGGTGAGACCATCATCATAAGTGTCACCAAGTATAAAACCACTGCTTGAGAGATAACACAATCATACTATTCAGGAGATTACAAAAAATCCTTCCCCTACACAGCAACGAAACATCTGACAACACTAACCCTATCCATAACCATAGCCCCATACAACTATAGATACCCATCCAAGAAAAGAGCCTGAAGACAGCACCAAAGGAAGAGACACCGGATCCAAAAGACATTACCGTCGAGAATACCATGCCGCAGGATACAAGAACAACAAAGACCTTAGGTTGTCGGTCCCGCCTTGTCATCACTCTGCACCAGAACAGGAGCATTAGGTACCTCCCCTATATCCACAGGTTCAGGACCCTGAGGAATAGCTTCCTTTTTCGGCATATCTAGATATGTAATACCTAGTTTGTCAGCCAGTAGATCCAGCTTCATATGGATCCAGTTACAGTTATCCGCCGTGTCTTTTCTAACTTCCTCCAGCCTCTTGAGCCGAGGAGATCCAGATAAAGCATCACCACACGTGTCCAGACATTGGGCAATTAAGGTTTTGGTCACCCACAGAGTGACAATCGCTCGATTATACAATGCCATACGAACCATAGTATTCCCTGGGTCATGGATCCAATTGGCCATGGCCTCCGTTTCCTCCGGTAAATCAACTTCCCCCACCAGATGCCATAAGTCGGCCTCAATTTCCTCCACCTCCTCCCTAACTCCCGGAGGAAATAAACGTCAAAAGAAAACAGCAGTAGCCGCCAAATTCCATTGATCGCGGCTAGGACCAGTACGAGGTGTGGCACCTCCACCCATCATGCTCGTTTCCCCAAGGTCTTTCCTCCCCCGCTTCACAACACGACCTTTCGGAGGCATGATATTCTCAAACTTACAACTTCTCTGCACCCTCACAGTCACAATACACTTGCTGAAAGTAAACCAAGTATAAAACCGTATGGAAGCTTTGTCCCTGATACCACCTCTCTAGTCCATATTTATGGGTGAGCCACCTCCTATCACCATTGAATTTGGCATCATGAGCCTGACGCTGAAATAATTATCACAGCCTTCATCGTTAGTACCCATCGTCCTTTGTTGATCATGAAACTCCATCGTAATCTAGCAACTGCTTCGCCACCTTATCTTCGCATGCTACAAATTCTCCAAATTAAATTCCCCCTCTGATTTGATATCTCCACCATCCTTAACGATCATCCTTTGGTACTTCTTCCCTTTGTTCCATCTGTCCCTTTGAGTCGAGACGTGTACTATTCCTATATCAATTACCGGTAGTGGGGCTGAATCTGTCGTCATCTTTTGCCAACCATCCCTTATTATCACACTCGGCGATGTTAATGCAGTTGATACGACACGTATCAGATGGTAAATTCGAGATCTGCCCATCCCATCTATCATTCACTTGTATGACGCCCTGGTTTGCCAACTCATCAGCCAGACAGCTGGCACTTCTTCTAACATGTTTGAACACGATGGAGTTAAATCCTCTAATCATGGTTTCCAGACAAGTTATCCTCCACGCCAGACGCCACGTGGTGGTAATCTTTACAGCGTGGGTTCCATTTAAAAGTTTTTTTGTCGTCTGTATAAAAATTTCAGAATCACCTTCTACAATACAATTATTAAAGCTGCGTCTGGTAATAAGCATGAGACCTTGAAGCAGAGCTTCACACTCCGCGGCATTATTCGTTTCATTACCATAATAGCATAACTGAATTTGGCCATGGCTATTTCTAACCACTCCGCCGTACCCTGCCACTCCCGGGTTCCCTTTAGACGCACCATCAAAGTTCAGTTTCAACCATCCCTGCTACAGCGGAGACCACTGAATCGGGCTTTCCTGCAGTTTCATAGCATTACGCTGAGTACCAATAAACTGCGGAAGACCTCTAATGCCCCAGGTATGTAATAGCTTAGTTTCATTATCGGGGCCACTCAGATCTTCCATATTCCACCTCGTAAGTTTCAAGGTTTCATTTATTTCCTGCTTAAGACATTCCCAGACGCACTTCCAGGTATTCAACTTTTGTTTTTCCTGAAACAAATGATAATTACGTTCTTTCCACACCTCCCAGAGGAGGAAACCAGGAAACAATTGCCATATACGGTTCAGAATGTTCCCTTGAAAGGGCTTCATATTCCATTGCTTGATAGTTTGCTCCAGGTTTGATCTAACCCGAGCTGTCCTTCTAAAAAACCTAGCCCCTTCATCCCACAACTCTGATGCAAAGCTACATTCGTCAAGAAGATGCGCCATTGTCTCATTATTCTGACCACATAGAACACACATAGATGGGCCCTTGAAACCTCGTTTCACAAGCTTGTCCCATGTCAGGATACGACCTCTTAGGACTAACTAGAGAAAAAGACTAATCTTGGGCCACAACTTGGCCTCCCATAAATACTTCCATACCTGATCCTCCTCATAATTAATTGAGTTGGTTTGTAAATGATAAGCTTCTTTAATGGTAAACCTCCATATCGGTAGATGACCCCATTGTAGGATATCCCGCCCTTCTTGGATTTTAGCCTGCCTCTATTTCACAATACCATAGATCCGCCTTCCTATTTCTTCCCCATAGGAGGTTATCCACCAATCTAAGGGCTTCCAGATGTGGAAACCTTTGTCCTTAGAAGATTCGTGCCAGTAATTCTTGACCGAATACCAGTGAAATTTCCTAGTCCTGGTTTCTTTAGAGAACACCAACGATGCAATAGAAGGCTCCTGTTGCCACGCATCAAACCAAAGGTTAGCCATTGTTCCCTCACGGATTTCCCAAAAACTATGTTTTTTTATTAAACCGTTACCAACCCTTGCCATCTTCCAAATATGGGATCCATTATCTGATCCTTCCTCCCTGATCCAATCCTGTTGATCGATGTTTGGCATGTATTTCCTTCCCAAAAAGCTTGCCCATTGCTCATTCGTATGAGTTAGCCACCACCACCAGATTTTAGCCCCACACACCCTACTTAGCTCCTCAGGATCCTGTAACCCCAGACCCCCCTCCTTCTTAGTTTTGTAGAGAGTCTTCCATCCTACCAATGGCCATTTCCTCTGATCTCCCTTTCCTCCCCACAAAAAGGTCCGTTGCAAATTCCGGATTTCCTTTAGCACTGTCTTAGGAGCCGATAATACTGAAAATAAGTACAACGACATTGCTTGCAAAACATATTTGACCAGAACCACTCTTCCGGGAAAATTTAAGGTCCCAAGGGTCCAGTTCGATAGTTTTTCCTTTATTCTATTTAGAAGATCTTCCCAGGAAGCTATTTTAAGGATCCCTTCGGTTAAAGGCACCCCGAGATATTTGGTTGGAAGGGATCTCTTCTTAAAGCCCAAAATACGGATGATATTTCTCTGACTAATTGGCAGAGTATTAAAGAAAAATACGAGGGATTTATCCATATTGATCGTTAACCCCGAGGCTTGCAGAAAGATATTCAGAGCCTATTTGATCTTACGAGCTTCCTGCACAGAGGAATGACCCATCATTAGAGTATCATCTACAAATTGTTGATGAGTTATCGCCTTCTCATAGGGAGGAAATTTTAAGCCTTTGATGCTCCCCTGACTAACATACTGAGATATGAGTCTTCCCAATCCTTCTGTCATTAGCACAAAAAGGAAAGGTGATAGAGGGTCCTTATGTCATATACATATTGTAAACAAATTTAACAGTTATATTTCTTACCCATTATAAAAAATCTAACAATAAAATGGAACTATAAAATAATTCCATTGTTTCATAAAATTAATAATAAGTAGGAAAATAAACTCATATGTTTTTAGAATTAGAATCTACAAGGAAAAATGACGGGTGGGTCCAAAAACCATCCAACCATAATTTGTCTAATACATTTAACCTTATGTCCCAAAATCCATCTCCAAGCCAAATGATGATACCACCAGGGCAAAGTAATCTCAGGTTTAGTATATTTCCCTTAGGTAAGGTTTCTGTTCAAAACTCTAACCAGATCCTTTAGCAAGTGCACTCAACATTTTCCACACCTAACAATTCCAATGCTCATAACAATGAGCATAATAAATTCTTATACTTTTTTATACATGTTCAAGATATCAACTTCTACCAATCCATAGGTCTAACCAAATAGATACCCACAATGTCTGCCTCATACAACAATGTCAAGTTCGCTTCAGTATGATCATAAAGGTCCTCTTTTTCTATTAGTTAGATTGAACTTGAACATTACCGGTTTTCCTTCCTCCAACTCCCTAAGAGTTTCACTTGTAATTTGTTAATGCTCTCTCCCTCTGCCCAATAATCCTCCTTCATTTTATTCATCATTATCCCTCCCATCTCCTTCTTACTCTCCCCTTTCAAATTCCTATTTTTTTCTTGAAAACCAAAAGAGTATTCCCTTAGAATATTTCTTATATTAAAAATAGGATGACACCTTTTACTAAAATTAGGAGTTTGGCTACATTCTTCAAAGTAGGTTTCAACCACTTTCTTATGAAAGAGAGAAAATCAAAATGATTGACACTTGGACCTTCTAGAACCTAGGTTGCATTTCCCACTTGTGGACCTGTGGTATTATGGTTTCTCATTACTTTGGCCTTGACCAGTCAACCCTGGATGATTTTATTAATAATATATTTGAAAATATTTACAATTGCACCATCATTATAATAATTTTTTATGATGCATTATATTTAATGTCATATAATTATTTAAATCAATATAATTAACTAGTTCAAAATGATAGCTTATTTTTAAGATTAATATTAGGGAATATTACAGATAATATACAACATCCCATTCCATCATCCTTTGCATACGTAGGGAAATATTAGGATTTTCATGATCACTATCCATCATAATTTTTTTTACAAGAATTTGAGTTAAATTTACCATAAGGTCTTTTATCCACTACAAGAAAAAAGGTCATTGGTGAGGGTAAAAAAATGTCACCATATCTCATTGGTGATGGTCAAAAGGGGATCCGTCACCAAAACATGAGCGTCACCAAAGGAATCGTCACTGAAAGTGGAGGCTATGTGGTGACATTCAAAGTCTGCCACTAATAATTATTATTATGCCAGGTTGTGACTGTCACCAATCGTTATGAAGTGTTGGTGATGGACCTATTTTGTCCCTCACCATTTGATGCATATATGGTGATGGTCAAGGACCTATCATTGGTGAGGGTTGAGACATGCCACCATAAACTCATCGGTGATGGTGAAAAGGGATGACGTCACCAAAATTTGAACGTCACCAACGGAAGTGTCCCCAAAAGTAGAGGTGGTGTGGTGACATTCAATGTTTGTCACTAATAAGGATTATTAGTGACAAATAGTTACCCTCACCAATTTATATGAATTTTGGTGATGGACCTATTGTGGCTCTCGCCATAGATCAAATACGGGTACAGTTAATAATCATTGACTGGTGAGGGTCGAAAAATGTCACCATAAGCTCATTCGGGGTGGTCAAAAGGGCCTCCATAACCAAAAAACTGAACATCGCCAATAACATATGATGAGGGCCTTGCAATGACCCTCAGTATTGAGGATATTTCCATTAACATATCAATGATGACAACCGCTATGATATTGTCACCACTTTTCATTTTGAAAATCTTTTAATGACGCAACATAAAGGACCGTTTCCATTTCAATTAAAATTGTAAAAAAAAAATTATAATGGTCCTTAAAGGATAATGCTGACAATCTTTGGTATGTATGAAGATGGATAGTAGCAATACATTCATGTATCGGAGCTAAGAAAAATCTCATAAAAAAATTCTTTCCTTATTTATAAATTTATATCCATATCGTCTAAGCCTTAATCTTTTGTTCTTGCTACAATGGTTCCCACTAATAATGATTCGTTATCCCTTCTTCTAGTCTTGTTGACTTATTGTGGTTTGTTGTGGACAATACTATATTTCTTTATTTCTATTTTGGGAATATCAAAGAGGCAATGGGATAATAACGTATTCTATGAGATGAGAATGCCAATATATATACTTGCCAATATACTTGTTAGTAAAGACGTGGAAAGAGGTGATCCATAGCTATGGCTTTCAACAAAGCTTAGGGGTAGCCCTCATACCCTATGCCACATAGATCATACATCCCCAATCCCAACAAACAATTACTTAGAAGAGAAGTATGTCCAATCATTGTTGATAGAGCACCTTCCTTGTTGTTATGGGTGCCTTTTCAATTCAGCCTACAAAGATTTGAAGGGATAGTTTTATGTTGTGTTGAATGTACCTTACAAAGGCATATTTCTGAGTTTGTTGGTTGTAGTTTATAGGGGCAATTTTCTGAGTTGTTGGTTGTACTTGGCAAGGGCATATTTATGTTCTTGTTGATTGTACTTTACAATCATATGAATTGTTACCTTGCATGGATTAGTTTCAGCAGGCCTATAAACTTGCTTGCAAAAAATAATGCAGTAGGCCTATAAAGATTTAAACTCTAAACTATGGTAATTAAAAATGTTCTCTAACTACGATTACATCATGCCTATTAAAATTCTTGGATCATAATTCTCTTGACCATCATTATTTACGATTTGAGCAAATCCTAGGGACATAAAAATTTACTATCTAAACTTAGTTTCAAATTTTCCTTCAAGAGAGAATTTTGGAGAATGGAGTCAATATGTTGGAACTCATTCCCGTATGTTGATTAAAAAACATGCTTGTACCTGCTATATAATTTCATGTTGAATAACCTGTCAGTATTAAATACCTCTTTGCAACAAATCCATCTGAACATAATTTTATTCATAGTGGATTGTATATGACATCTTAGGTACATATTCCCCAAACTGGATAGTGTGGACCTCCCAAGCTGGTCAATGAAGACCCCCTAATCCACAATGAAAATGTGGTGACCTAAAAAGCAGAGAGACACATTTTAACCCTAAGATTTTCCAGCAAATAATCAAAAAATATTATGTGGAGTCCAAGATATATAAGAAATTAAATGGTTTAGTAAAGGAGGCTAATATTCAAAAGATAGAGCCTCCAGCTTTAATTTGTATTTTTTTCTCATTGCAATACTTGAGAATTTTCTCTTTATAATTGTCATGTTCTAGAATCCAAGCATTAGTTTCAGCAGATATATAAATGTGCTTGAATGAACAACAAAGTAGCATATCCTATGAATTATCAGTGTTATCTCAACTTACATGCATTTTTTAATTCTCATATATAACATAAATGTAGAGCACCTATAAAAGTGCAAAATTCCTAAGATTCATATTGGCATGAAATTACACATTTTTTTTTGGAAATGCTTCAAGAAACTTTCTCTGATGGGTTACATAGGGTAGAATTTCTTTACTTACTTTCCCAATATGAGGTGTAGCTATACCCATCAAAATTGTTTGGGACTAGTACCCAGCCTCATACCTTTTAAACTCATGTCAGTCAAGTGGAGCAGGCCATAAGGAGAATGTAACCCTAGTAGATGGTGATGACAAATGTTAGGATATTTAGACACTTAGGAGTTAGTTAAGATCAACTTGTGTAATATATCCGTTAGGAAAGTGTGTTTCTTTAGTATGCATTAGTATGCATTTGTAAATACTTAATCCGATGGTCACGATATGTTCCTGACATAGAGTGATCCGACGGCTCAACTTTTCTTAGATCATACCTATCCTTGATCTGTGGCTTGACACCCGATTGGTCCATGATCTCTATTTAAAGAGCATGGAGGGTCATTGGAAAGTTGATTAATTATAAGAAGCTCATTTGTAACTTTCTTTATTTGCATAATAAATTGTCCCGTAGAAGCTATTTGGCCGGGGCTGTGGAGTGTTTCCCTCACGAGGGTTTAAACCACATTAAAACATCGGTGTATCGATCTGTGATCTGTTTGTGTGAAGTGGTTGCTCTAGGTGTTCGGTCCTTTGGGAGTACCCTGTGTACCCGAACATGGTATCAGAGCTTTTATGAAGAGCCGATTCCGGTTATGATCTAGATCTTGAACTGTTGTTGCCGAAACTCGAAAGGGTTTCTGGTTCTGGTATTTCTGTACATTTATGGGATGTGGGAGGCATTCCATTGCGTCTGGAGTGCCGTTTCCATTGGGAAATAGTTTTCGTTTGATAAAAAACGGTTCCCAGTTGCTTCATAAATGCGTATTTCATCAGATCTGAAGGTATAATGTTACAGTGACGCATTTTTTTATTTTCTGTTTTAAAAGAAAAAAAATCTCATATTTTATCAGTTTTTAATATTATATTTTTTTAGTTTCGGATTGTTGCTTTCCCTATCTACATATGCTCTTTGTCGTGCACCTTGAGTGATCTTGGCAAATCAGAAACAGAAAGGGAAAGGGTTTTTCTCGGCTGCGTATGCTCTTTGCCGTGCACCTTGTGCGATCTCGACAAATCAGAAACAGAGAGAAAATGTAGACTTTTCGGGCAAGCTATCAAGATCTAACCCCAAACGTGTGGAAAAGTTTTTTGTTTTGGTTTGTGGTGTGTTTTACAAGGAAAAAGGCAAACACGGAAACCAAGCAAGAAGAGTTTAAAAAAAAAAAAGCCCCCTTCTTCATTCCCATATTTTACATACCTTTTAATCTAGCTCACTTGGTTCAAAGTTGCTTTATTCTTTAATAGGTCTCGGGTTCAAGTTTTAGGAAGTTACTTTTAAAAGAAAAAAGTGCATGCAATTTCTATTTTTAAGTTACTTTATTGTAAAAGTGCATCTCACTTAAATAATAAAAAATAAAAATACAAAGTGAGTCACTTAAGTTCTTTTTTTATTGCTACACTATTTAAAGTAAATCATTGTAAAAGTGAAATCACTTATTTTACAAAAGTGATTCACTTAAAGCAACTTTATTGTAAAGTGATTGTCAAAGGTTCATCTTGGGAAGAGGGGGTCCTTTTTTTTTAGCTGGTCATTTTCTATCTGCCATGTCACTATTGGGGACATCTTCAACAGTTTCTTTGTTCAAGCATAACTTCATCATACATAGTCAGTTTTCAGTGCCGTTTTTTTTTAAACCACCTATTTTTTCAACCTCTTTACATCCAGACTATTGGTTTTTGCTTTTACAACCATTAATTTACAAATATGGCCACCCCTTGTGATATTCTACTTACCAGTTCCAACTATTTATCATAGAAATCTCGTATGGAGGATGTTCTACAAAGTAGAGGACTTTTCAGAATTGTCTCAGGGAAAGAAACAGATCCTATTGATGATGATAAGAAAATCAAATGGGAAAATAGATGTGACGAAGCTCGTGGATTGATTGGGATGTCAATCTCTACTGATTTGTGATTCCACATATCTAGAATTGATGAACCTGATGCTGCTTGGGACAAGTTGGAATTTGTGTTTAGTAAACACAATGAAATTCGAGGTCACCAACTCAAAAATGAGTTGATTTCTTTAAATCCAAGTGATTTTTCATGCATACAAGATTATTTATCTAAGTACAAAACTATTAAACTCTTATGTGAAGAATGCAAGATTAAGAGGGAAGACAAACAATGCATCTATCATATTCTTTCCAAACATGGACCTGCATATTTTATTTTTGTATCTACATTTTACTCTATGAAAGAATCCTTGAATGCAGCTAGTTATCAAGAGCCTAGTCTTGAATCTTTTTGTGATTCCTTGATTAGAGAACAAGATAAACTTATCCATCTTGTAATAATTAACAATGCAGATACATCTAAGAAAGTCTTATTGTCCCAACAGAAAGAAAAGTCCAAGCCTCCCAAGAAACAAAATTTTTGCAATAATAAGTCAAACAAGGGTCCCAAACCCTCTCAGTCAGCTCCTTCTTTAAAAAATGACAAAGGATCCAAGCCAAAAGGCAAGAAGACTGAGATTCATTGCAACTATTGCGGGAAAGATAATCATGATGAATTTAAGTGTTTCAAGAAGATGGCATCCTTGGAAGCAGCAATGAAGAAGCACCACATCAGCCTAGATTCACCTTCAGAATCTACCTCTCATGGACATGCACTTTGTGCTTCTGGTTATTCTTATAATGCATCTTCTTCTTCTACTTCAAATGAATGGCTCATTGATTCTGGAGCATCTTATCATATGGCTAAGGATCAAGCCATCTTTTCTACTATGCATGAATGTAACACCAAACAAATATGTGTTGGTGATGATAGATCTTTAAGTGTTGTAGGAGATGGAACAGTTCCAGTAGATAATGGTCATTTCAGTGATGTACTATGTGTTCCAAGAATTTCCTGCAATTTGTTATCATTCTATCAAATCACTCATTCTGGTGAAGGTAAAACTGTGCGTTTACACCTCAACAAGTTGTAATCAAGGATTTTAAAGATCCTCAACAGGTATTAGCTACCGGAATTGTTGATGATATTACCAGGTTGTACAAGTTTAACAACTTTGGGTCATCACCTTTTCCTTCAGTTTTTGTTGCTCATAGTGATAACTTGATCAAACTTTGGCATGAGCGATTTAGTCACTTAAATTATCGCTCATTGCAACAACTATGTAAAGACAATATGGTGACAGGTCTTCCGATAGTATCTTGCAGGGATGGTGTTTGTTCCGGTTGTGTACTCGAAAAACATCATCGGGACAATTTTGACAAACGTGCCTCTTGGCACGCCTCGGTTCCCTTGAAGCTTGTGCATAGTGACTTGTGTGGTCCTCTTCCATCTGCTTCCTTTTCTGGTTTCAAATATTTCTTAACTTTCATTGCTGATTACACCAGATGCACTTGGGTTTATTTCCTAAAACTTAAGAACGAAGTATTTAACATGTTCTTGGCCTACAAGGCCCTTGTTGAAAAACAATTTGGTCATCAAATTATTAAGTTAAGATCTGACAATGGAGGAGAATATGTTAACAAAAATTTCACTACTTTCTGCACTGAACAAGGCATCCAACAATAGCACACTGTTCCATATACACCACAACAAAATGGTGTAGCTGAGTGGAAGAACCGCACTTTAAAAGAAATGGCTAATTGTATGATCCAATCTAAGGGACTAAGTCTTCAATTTTGGGTTGAAGCCATTAATTGTGCAAATTACATAGTTAATCACACCCCCACTAAAGCATTACAAGGAATCACACCGGAAGAAGCATGGAGTAAAATTAAACTAGATGTAAGTCACTTCCGTGTGTTTGGTAGTGAAGCATGGGCTCACATTCCGGATGAAAAACAGAAAGCATTGCATCCTAAAAGTGAAAAGTGCATATTTGTTGGATATTCTGAAGATGTAAAATGTTATAGACTTCTTCAACCACATTCTCATGATGTAATCATTAGAAGAGATGTTAAATTTGATGAAAATCTCTTGGCCTGCGAGCCTAACTCGACGATTGTGTCATCTTTGGTCTGCGATCCTAATTCGGCGATTGTGCCTTCTTCTTCTTCTTCCAACTTCCTTGACAGGTTTTCAACTCCAGTTTCTGATGGTGACAGTGAGGATGAAAATCCACCTCCGCCTGCTCCTGTTCCTCCAGTTGCACCAACACAAGTGCTTCCTCGATGGGTCCGTTCAACATGTGAAGCAGCTGGTGATCTTGCCGGTGATCCTAGAGATCAATGTTGAACAAGTTCTTAGTTTCAGCGAACCTCTTCTCTTTTGGCTCAAGTTTCCGAGAATCATGATCTAGAAACCTTTGCAGAAGCTTCAGGAAATCCAGATTGGGATGCAGCTATGGATGAAGAATATTGTTCCTTAATGGCGAACGATACTTGGGATATTGTACCTCTTCCAAAAGGAAGAAAACTTGTCAGATGTAAATGGGTCTACAGAACTAAGTATGCATCAGATGGAAGTGTTGAAAGACTTAAGGCAAGGTTAGTTGCCAAAGTTTTTTCTCAAGTTGAAGGGATTGACTACAATGAAACCTTTGCTCCTGTCGCAAAAATGAACTCCATCCACCTTGTTCTTTCCCTTGCAACCTTACATACCTGGGAAGTCCATCAAATGGATGTCAAGTCTGCTTTCTTACATGGTGATTTACAGGAGTAAATTTACATGGAACAACCTCCTGGATATGTTCAGAATAACTCTAGCCTGTCTGCCGCCTTAAGAAATCCTTATATGGCCTTAAGCAAGCTCCTAGAGCTTGGTATGCCAAAATGGATAGCTTTCTCCTTGACACTGGTTTTTCTAGATGCCATTCTGACCCCAATGTCTATACCAAGAAAGTAGAAAACCATCTCATCATACTTGTTCTATATGTTGATGACCTTATTCTTACTGGTAGTGACCCTAAGTTTATAACCCATGTGAAATCCAGTCTTAAGCAAAATTTTGAAATGTCAGACTTAGGACATTTGCATTATTTTCTTGGTCTCCAAGTCCTACAAACCAAAGAAGGAATCTTTCTTTCTCAGTCCAAGTATGCTTGTGACCTTCTTCGTCACTTTCACATGGAAGATTGTACACTAGCCCCTTCTCCCTTCCAATCCGGAGTCAAACTTTATGCCACTTGTCCTTCACCTGAAGTAGATGCCACCTTGTATCGTCATTTTGTTGGTAGTCTCTTTTACTTGACTCATTCCCATCCTGACCTTTCCTTTTCCGTTGGTAGTGTTTCCCGTTATATGCAAACACCTCATGAAAGTCACTGGAAAGTAGCTCAAAGAATACTTCGATAAATTCGAGGAACAATTCAGTTCAAGATTCATTACAGTACAGGGGGGAAACCTTTGTAGGTTGGTTTCACTGATTCAGATTGGATCGAAGATCCTGATGATCGAAATTCTACTGTAGGTTATGTTTTCAGTCTGGGATCTGGACCTATCACTTAGGCTTGTAAGAAACAACAAGCTCTTGCTCTTTCTTTAGCAGAGGAAGAATATCAAACCACAGTTAATGCCATTCAGGAAGCTTTATGGCTTCGACAGATCCTTTCAGAGTTTGGATTCAAGCAGCAACAGCCTACTCCACTTTGGTATGACAATCAAAGTGCCATCAAGCTTGCCAAAGATCCAGTCCTACATCAACGTAGCAAACACATTGAGCTACATATGCACTTCATCATAAATCTTGTTCATGATCGTGTTCTTGAAGTGCTCTTTTGTCCTACAGATGATCAAGTTGTAGACATCTTCACCAAGTCTCTTACAGAAGCGAAGTTTTCTAAAATTCAATCTATGTTAGGAGTTCAGGAACTTGTCATTAAGGGGGGATAGGCTCTAATGCCTCCTTCCTTCTCCTAATAGTGTCACTTTTGTAAATCCTTCAATCCTATCCCAAGTTGTTCTTAAGGGGGGATGTTAGGATATTTAGACACTTAGGAGTTAGTTAAGATCAACTTGTGTAATATATCCGTTAGGAAAGTGTGTTTCTTTAGTATGAATTAGTATGCATTTTTAAATACTTAATCCGACGGTCATGATTTGTTCCTGACATAGAGTGATCCGACGGCTCAACTTCTCTTAGATCATAGTTATCCTTGATTCGTGGCTTAACACCCGATTGGTCCATGATCTCTATTTAAAGAGCATGGAGGGTCATTGAAAAGTTGATCGATTATGAGAAGCTCATTTGTAACTTTCTTTCTTTACATAATAAATTGTCCCGTAGAAGCTATTTGGTCGGGGCCATGGAGTGTTTCCCTCACGAGGGTTTAAACCATGTCAAAACATCGGTGTATCGATCAGTGATCTGTTTGTGTGAAGTGGTTTCTCTAGGTGTTTGGTCTTTTGGGAGTACCCTGTGTACCAGAACAACCAATGGCCTGCTGAAATAAATTGAACATTTGGTTATTATTATTATAACATTTTACTAATTTGAAAAAGCAAAATTATCACATTGTTATAAGTAAAGTAAATAGAACTGATTCACTAACCTATTTACACAATAACGAAAATAGGTATATAAGCTTTTTTAAGCATATGGAAACAAGATAGCAAAAGATGATATAAAATGTTGTAACAACAGTTTAATAATGTATATCTACAGGCTTGGCCTAATCCTGTAAGATGAGTTGTTTTTTACACTTACAGGTGCGTAAATGTAAATCAGATATATGGACCTTCTTTGGAATAATGTCACTCAGCTCATCCTCCTCTTTGTTCCTCCAAGTTCATTCTAATGTTAACTGAGGAGCAGATTTATTGCAGACTGGTCACAGAACAAAGGAAGCATAGTTTATGCTTCCGTTGTGATGAAATGTTAATGAAGGTTAATGGAAACTAAACAAGCACTATAAATCAACACTATTGACAACAATAGAAGAACAAGAAACTATTCAAACAACTTTTTTGAACTCCAACGAAAAACATGAACCATACCTCAGTCATTATTTCTGCTAGTTGCTTGACAATGACCTCATTACTAGGATTGCCAACATTGAAAATGTGTCTGTTTTCCCTGGAAGGAATTTCTTGAAAAATGAAATAGGTAAGTTCTATAAATATATAAGCACCATACAATATTAGTTGAAATCCACCAAGGATTGTTGTTACTAACAATCATCAAGAGAAGATGTCAGTAGGCATATTGTGTCCCATATGTTGAAAGACTGTTTCTACAATTCCATGCATGCAAAACCAACACAGAACAACACTCATTTTTTTCTTAAATAAATCTATTGTGGAATAACTCCAAGTTAATGATCTAAAAATAAAAAACAAATGCAAAACACAACAAAAAATACACCACTATAAAATGATATAATTCCATACCCAATTTAACACATCTAGAAAGTCAATATGAAGCAATTACAACCACATAGCAGTCCACTTACTTTCCAAGAGCATAATCAAACATAAAGGACGAGCTATAAATAATCCACTAGATAGTCCAAGAACATCTTAATTCAGTCCAAGATAAAAGATCAAAACTAGCATTTATCAAGAACATCATTCATTCAATGTAAATCCAAACCATTAGTGACCCAATATGAAAAGTCTGCAAATGTATATACCATGTAAAGGTGAATATAGCAGAATCAATATGTTTTATTTTTTAATATTCAACCATATTCCTTCACAATCTGAACGGACATAATCCACATTCATGTCAACGTCGACATCGACTATATCTTCTTCATTTACACATTTTGCTTCTTGAAATTCGGTAATACCTGACAAATCTACATACTCGGGTTCATATGATGTACTATTTCTCAATCCTTTTGGAGGACATGTTAACACTACATACCAATTAGTCTCAACTGGATCTTGTACATAGAATACCTATTTAGCTTGCGATGCTAGAATAAATGGATCATCTTGCCAATGATTCTGACTTAAGCATTTCTTCATATTCACCATTGTAAAACCCAAATCATCAGTTTTAATCCCTCTTATTGTATTCATCGACCCAATTACATTTGAACAATGTGTACTCCATACAAAAATAGTCCAATGTTATTATTTCTTCTATTACTCCATAAAATGTTGTTTTTTGAAGTACAGGGTTTGGATATTTGGAACTTGACCTCATCATTGTTTCGGCTTTCAAACACACACCACTATTTTGGGTGGTTCTCTCATTATCCATTCTTTTTGTATGGTACCTATAACCATTGGTTAGGTATCCCTTGTACTTATTCACAAATTTCCTTGGGCCCCGCGCTAGGCATTTAAGTGTATCAAACACCTTTCCAACTCCTTCCACCTACATATTTTCAGTTTTTTGAATGTAGTTAGAACACATACATCCAACTTATGATAAAAATATTTAAATTTGTACATGACAATATTCAACATGTAATGATTTTTCAGTACTTTTAATATAAATAGTATAAAGTCACCTGTTTTTTTAGCCAACTAGAAAAATGTTGGGTGTGGAGTCTCTGCAATAGAGCTTCATCTTTTTTGGTTTGGGTAAATGAGTTGAGAAGCTCCATTTTGTGCAGCCTTATTTGACAATTATGGACAGTAAAAATGGTTGTTAATGTATTTTGATAAAATATGAATAAAAATACTTTGAAATGTCAAATACATTATTCTATCCATGGATTTGTGTTTTGTTAAACCACAAACAAACAAAATTTTGAAGGTCAAACATGTTACCTACACTATCCATGGATCAACTTCATTTGTGTGAAATATAACCCACCTATGGGCTTGTTCCCAACTAATGTTATCCAATTCTGATGGAATTGAAGCAAATGATTGCTTTCCATCAAGAATTACTTCTTCAACTTCGTCATCTCACACTTCATTTCGACCATGTGTGGTTCCAATAGCTTCCATACCTTTCAAGTATCCTCCACAAAACTTTATTGATTTCTCCACATTGTAGCTTTCAGTAATGCATCCTTCAACCCTATTTTTGTTCTTAACATAACTCTTGTATACTTTCATGCACCTACAAAAAGAGCATTTTTTTTTAAGTAATGTCAAAATCTTTGAATAAATTATTCTTCTTGTGGTTCTTGATACCAAGTAAAGTTTCATGTACCTCTCAAAGGGGTACATCCATCTATATGAAACCGGGCCACAATATCGAAGCTCACATACCAAATGTACATTCAAATGCATCATTATATCGAAAAATGAAGGAGGGAAGTAGTTTTCAAGCGAGCACATTGTCTCCACGATATCATTTTCCAACTTGTTAAGGCTCTCTATTGAAACCGATTTTGCACAAATTTGCCTATAAAAGTAACAAAGCTTACAAAGCGTCTTTCGAACAGCAATTGGGAGAAGCTGTTGCATTAAAACATGGGAATCATGTGCTTTCATTCCATGGAACTTAAGCTCTTCCATAGATAGATGATTTGTTGGATTAGAGCTATAACCATCTGTCACTTTTAATATGAAAAGAACATGACATAGGGTCTCTTTCTCTTTCCTTGAAAGAGTATGCGGTGTAGGTGGAAGGAATTTTTTTTTCCTTTAACTTCTGGCCACAATGATTTTCTCAAACCCATTTTTTGCAAGTCATCTCGTGATTTCTTTCCATCTTTGGACTTCCCTTTTATATCCAAAAGAGTTCCAAAAATGCTTTCACACACGTTCTTCTCCACATGCATTACATCTAAATTGTGACATTGTAGGTGTTTATGCATTCCAACACATTGAGAATATTGGAAAATCATTTAATATGGAGGAAATCATAAACAATGAATTCAATGAATACATCTAACCACAATGACGTCATATAATCATGCAATGTATAATAATTAGGAATGGTTGATGTCTCTACATACCTCCCAATATGGCAGATTGAATAGGATTGATTGTTTCTTCCACACCACAACATTAGTTTTTCACCTTTTTCCTTATTTCTTTTCCTTTTGTTTGATTCACTCTTCCCCAAAACTGTTTCTTTTCCCTTTGTTTCCTTAAAAATATCTGACACTCTTACAACTGGAGGGGCATAACGAAGCTCCTCCTTCCCATTAAATGGTCCCTTCTGTGAGTGAAACTTATGATTTTGAGGAAGAAATCTCCTATATCCCATGTACACACATTTCTTGCTACAATTGAGGTACTCTGATTCTGTATTCTTTCCACATATGGGGCATGCATTATAGCCTTTTTTTGTGCAACCAACCATATTCCCATAAGATGGAAAGTCATGAATCACCCACATAAGAATCGCCTTCATGTTAAAGCATGTCTTATTGTAAGCATCATATGTCCATACTCCTTGGTGCCATAATTCCTTTAGTTCATCTACCAAGGTTTCCAAATACACATCAATGTCATTACCTGGTTGCTTGGGACCAGGTATTAACAATGTTAACATACAAAAATTCCTTTTTGTGCACAACCTTGGTGGGAGGTTGTATGTAACCAACACTACAGGACAAACAATGTATGTACTTCTCAAGTCTCCAAATGGATTAAATCCGTCTACTGCCATTGCAAGTCGTACATTATGGGGTTCACCTGAAAAACCAGGCCATTTTTCATCAATAGTTTTCCATGATGGGCTATCAACAAGGTGGCGCATATGACCATCATTGCTTGCATTCTCATGATGCGACCTCCTTTTTTGTGACATGACCGTAGAGCTAGAACAACAAAGAAAATATTTCATTTATATATAATATTATCATATAATAACACTATGAAAAATGGTAAAGATAATACAAGAAGGTGAAAAATTGAATACAATTATGGCATTGAAAATCATACCTATACATTCTCTTTAGCCTCGGTGCTATGGGGAAATATCTTAACACCTTTGCAGGAACACCTTGACGCACCTTTTGAGATTGAGCATCCACCTTCCATCGAGATTTTCCACATGTTGGGCATTCATCTTTACTTGCATTACTTCCTCGATATAAAATGAAATCATTGGGACATGCATGTATCATATCATAGTTTAATCCCAATGATTTTATCAACTTTTTTGCAACATATGAAAAATCTAGAAGTGTTTTATCTCTAGGAAGTGTATTTTTATGCAATTTTAACATTTGGCCAAAACTCCCATCAGACCATCCACTATTCACTTTGAGATTGTAATATTCTACGTTTGTTGATAGTTTTGTGAAATCAACACAACCTGGGTACAATGGCCTCTTGGCATCTTCGATTAACTTCCCATATTCATTAACTTCATTTAGTACATTTGTTGATGCCAACCCCACATTATCACAACCTTCATTTAGGTTTTGATCAAGACATCGATAAGAATCATTCACCATATGAAGCACTTGATCACCAACAATGGTTGTATCATCATCCTTTTCAATGGGATCATTATCATTCTGAAACGATGTTCTAGGCTCATCAACCTGATTATCGTAATGGCATTCTACATGTCCATAACCCTATTAATAAGAAAATTAAAATTCATGTCAGTTATTTTATGGTTTTTATGAAAATTAGAATGAATATAAATTGGTCAAATAGGGGCCTTTACCAATGCAAATTAGCTTACCAATTGAGATGAGATATGCTCTATAACTTCATGTGGCTCATTTTCAGAGCGTTTCCTAGCCTCATCAATAACATATGGAATCTAAAGGTGAGAGGAAAACATAATTTTTCGCATATAAATATAATTGATATCTTTATTATAATACAAGTAAGTTTGAAACTAGATCGATTCAATTTTTTCAAGATACCTAACTGTCAATGCTCTCTCCATGAAATTACCAAATTTTATATTGTTCTATTATTCCATCACAAATCAAGTGCTCGCGTATTTTTATCAAATGTTTGTACTTTAACTATGCCACATTTATTACATGGAAATTTTATGGACATATTATTCCTTGAATGCGCCTCAACAAACTTTAAGAATTCCTCAACCCCATCTCTATATTCTTGTAGTGTCCTACACATAACCAATTTCCATTAAGTCACATAAATTTAATTGAGAACAAGTTAGCACTGATACATTTTTTTGGTATATCATGATGAATAATCAAATATAGAAACTATACCTATTTTTCAAGTTCATCCAGTTTCTTTTGTCCATTTGATAATATGTTCCAAGCTCCTTTGAAATTATGTCTACAATAAACTAAAAAAGTTAGTTGATACTAAACCTCATATATATTGAAAACACACAACTTTGCACTTAACAACTTATGGTCAAACAACTGCATAAACCCACATTTCTTATTAAGAGGTATTCTGATATAAAAAACTCCCTAAATTGTTCAAATATTTCACTTAGATCTTCTGGAAATAATCTATGTGGCTTAATGCATTATTGTAATTGTCTCTTTACATGTCATTTTGTAGAATCATTGAAATTTGAATCAATATGGCATCTAACTTCTAAGAAAGTAGAACCCATAAAGATTCTACCCAGACTCAAAATTAATTCATTCCAGAGAGCCTTCAATGCAGAGTGTTCAACATCACTCCTCTTCATACTGAGCGTAATTCCAATGTAGTCAACAATCAACTTTAGATCTTAATTCAACCTTAAAATTAAAAAGTAGCCCAACAGAGAGTAACACAATTATCATATAGAGGATTCAATTCATGCCATCAAATTCAATCTCCTCTCCTCAAGAAAATATTACGATCCTCCTTATAAGAATATAGTATTCCTTTAGCTACATATCACAGAAGGAATTCGACTTTGAACTCTTGTCCACATATAATATTTAATCTCATAATTAATACACGGGATTATTGGATATATATGCGCAAGGTTATTAACATCAAACAACAAGTATACATAATCTACCATTATGCCCAAACATTATTTCCAGTATTTGAAGTCGTTGCAATCCTTAAAAACCTTCACACAAATCTAGACAATTTCAATCTACAACTCATACCTGAATCATGTACAAATTCAATTGAACCATCATCTGCGGTCATTCACATAGATTGATTGTTCTTCCTACTATAGTTGGATCACAAGCTAACTAATTCATTTCCTAGTTAGCCAATATTCACAAGAGTTCATCAATCACACAGACATATATGAAGTCAGCACACAACATCATGGAAAATAATCCTTTTTCATTTATTACTTGGAAATTTACAGGCTCATAAACAAACTCTGACCTATCCTCTGTTTTACTTGCCTTGATTCTTACATTGTATAGCTAACCCTCCTAACCATCATTTTTCTAGCCTCTCTCTCTCTAACCTCTAATGCTCGCAGGCATGCAAGATATACTTGGAAACATAACTTGTAGCTAAATAACAATCTTCCTACATTTATGGGACTAACTCCTAAAGTTATTGTAAATTTCTTGTAATTGTAATTGTCATTATTATGTTAAAATAAATTGGTTTTCATCCTTAAGACAGTTTAATAACGTATATCTACAGGCTTGTCCTAAGCCTGTAAGTTGAGTTGTTGTTTATACTTACATATGCACAAATGGAAATCGGACACATGGGTCTTATTTGGAATCATGTCACCTAGCCCATCCTCGTGTTGGTTCCTGCAAGATCATTCTGATGTTACCTGAGGAGCGGATTTATTGCATACTAGTCGCAGAACAAATGAATCACTTTTTCTTCCTAGATTAGAGGATCTGTCGATTCTTTGAATCTTGACATATCCTCCCTGATTTGTTATGATGTAATTTATCTTTTAATTAAGTTGCATAAGATCGAAGAATCTCGATTATATTCCTATATTCCCTTTTATTGCTTTTTTGTTCCTTAAAGGGTGGAACTCCTCGTTGAGACTAAAGGAAAGAGGTCTACTGATCATATTAGTTCTCTCCTCCATTTCCATTTATTAGTGCTCCATTCTTCTTACTCCTTTTGACTGTTTTAACTTGCAAGAGAAATGGAAAAATATCATTTCGCAATTCCTGTGGCCTCTATAACAAACCCTTACATACATTCTTGCATACAACACAAGTCCATGGCACAATCAAACCAAGCCACCAACAGCTATGGCCTCATCAATCAGGACACAGAATAACCCCAACAGATGACGGTAAGGAAGATCAGACCTCAACAGTCCCTCCTCAGGCGATGGCTCAACAGATCAGGCCTCAAACAAACTCACATTCAAAGTTTTAAATTCTGGACAGACCATGAGGTCTCATCCTTAAAACAAGGAGGGGTTCAATGTAAAATTCTTGTTTAAATTTCTTGTAAATGTTCAATAGTTTGCAAGGTTAATCTAGAATTTTCCAAGTGTGATGAGGTGCCAATGATGAGTCATCCTTTAGGATAGAACTGAACTCCTATTTAGGGAGGAATTTACAGAAATATAGAAAGGTCATTAGGGTTAAACCGTTAAATTGATTCTTCATATATACGATTGTAAGCCCGCAGGCCACGATAGAGGTAGAGCAGAGGTGAGGCAGCGGCAAATAGGATAGGAAAATTGAGAGGAGAGGACCAAGGTATAATACTCCCATATAGTGTAATCAAGTCTCGAAATTATGAGTAATTGAATTTGATTCATGAAAGCATTTTATATGCATATGGACTTGTGAATATCTCTTTCTATGTATTTTTTATGAAGTCCATTGTCTCTATTGAATGTGAATGGCGTCTAGTTGAAAACATAAAGTCATTTACTCTAGAATTTGTATGTAATTCCTTCAATGAAATATGAGTTCCGAGGCTTTGTTAATTGGATGAATTCTTAACAGTAAGCAACTACAGGAATATGCGATTTTTGCAAAGGATTTGGAATTGGAAGACCCTTCTGAATGTTGGAATATTCACACCATCATTTTTGTATTTTGCATGCTTGCACGCAAAACTGCATGCAACTGCATGCATCCAGTCATCATCATGGTTGTTTCCCCAACACCTAGAGCTTGTTTCTAGCTCTCCAAAGCCTGCCCTTAGCCCTCATTTGGCCTCCTACCTACCTAATGCACCCTCCTTGAATTATATTCTTAGAAAGTGCACCTTTCTCACCTACCACTATCAGTTAGAGTGATCTTACTCACCTACCATCAGTTATCACTCAGTTAGGGCACCTTATCTCACCTACCAGGAGTTATCATTTAGTTAGTGCTTTGATTGAGTAGTTCTTCCACTGATTGATCATACTAACTGCTTGTAGCTCCTAGTTAGCTAGTTCTAGAGTTCCACTCGACTATTTGACAGCCTCATGTGCCCTCCTTGGTGTTGATGTATATGTAACTTCGGAATGTATTTCACCTATGTATATTGTACTCCTATAGAGATGGTATTATTCCTCTATACAGAAGCGTCGTCATTTGTATTGACAAGTGTCGCAAGTGTCGTAACTTGCTGTGATGGGTTATTAGACCACCTATTGTGGGGTCGGCCCGGATTAATGCAACCATGGGTTATTAGACTGAGTTAGACAAGTCAGCCCTGTTGGTTTATTAGGAAAGACAGGACAAGTATAAATAGAGAGTGGGAGCTCTCTATTTGATCACTTCATTATTCACTCCTACATCACTCAGAAAGTGGTGCACTAGTTGAGGAGGAGGAGTAGCTGCTAGTAGAAGACTATCTCTTGTACTTTGGTTGCATCATTTCTCTTTCTATCTCTGAGGAAGTTGTGGGGTTTTTCACCTTTATGGTTTTCCCCAGTGAAACTCTGTGTGTCTATTGTCTCATGTGATTGCTTGGTGTGATTGAGATGCATTGTTATACTTGATATGATGTACATATTATTCTCTCAGTAAAGATCCTAGAGTATATTGAATTAATGCTCAAAATCTAACATGGTATCAAAGCTAACCTGAGAAGAAGACACTGTGCAGTTGCAGAAACTAGGGTTTCTTGTTTATTGGGTTTCTCTCCACAGATTTTGGAAAAGAAGAAAGGTAGATTGACTCTACTCATCAAGGAGAATCTTTTTGTCCAATCAAAATTCAATTCTAGGCACTTTCATTTTTGGCCCTAAACATTAAGGTTTCCACAGAATAGGAATTTCTAAAATCTGAGGATATAGCGGGAAGCTCCTTGGAAAAATCGAAGTTTAGAGCTTTGGATCGAACTTTTTGGTTGGGTGAAGCTCCAGGAAACTCAAACCCTAATTCAGGGTCCTCCACAGTGAATCCGGGAGATTGAAAAGCATTTCTGAAGGGTGAAACTTTGCGGTTTTCAAATTCTGAGTATACCAGGCTGATCAGCTCATCAAGGTGCATCTTTCTATCCTTTTAGAAGTTTGAAATTCAAAGTTTGAATTTTTAGGGTTTCTCTGACAAACCCTAATCCAGAACCAGATCCAGTTTTCAACAAATCAAGTGGTAAGACCTATATCTTTTCTTTTTCCATTTGAAGTACTCTTTAATATGTCTCACCACACCAAGCTTGAGGATAAGCTTGAAGGGGCTGATAAATTACGAGCATGGAAGTATAGGATTGGGTTAATCCTAGAAGAAAATGAGTTGGACACTTATATAAGTGAAGTGGTCCCTGTCCCAGAGGGAGAAGAGGCTAAGGCTCTTCACAAGAAGAACTTGGTCAAGGAAAAGAGGATCATTGCTGATTCTATCAAATATCATCTCATACCCCATGTGTCATCCCTAAAGACACCAAAGGAGATGTTTGATTCAATGACCAAGTTATTTGAAGGGAAGAACATAAATCGGAAGATGACCTTGAGGAATCAATTGAAGAATGTAAAGATCCAGAATGCGGAGACTATGCAGTCTTATTTCTCAAGGGTCTCCCAGATAAAAGAACAACTTGAAGCTGTGGGAGAAGACATAGAAAATGGAGAAGTGGTAATGACCACTCTTAATGGCCTTCCTAGGTCATGGGATTCCTTCATCTAAGGGATTTGTGCTAGGAAGAAACTTATCACTTTCAGTAGACTGTGGGAAGATTGCTCACAGGAAGAAGCTCGAATTGTAGCTCGAGAAGAGAAGATGGGGAATAAAGACCAATCTCTCATAGCACACTCCAAAAGACATGGTGACAAGAAGGCTCACCATCATGGCAAGAAAGAAAGGCATCACCATCAGAATTAGAGAGGTAATCGCAAACCTCGAAGGAACATGTCCTATGTCCATTGCTATACATGTGATGAGAAGGGACACTATTCCAGAGATTGTCCCAGAAATAAGAAATATGGTTCTCACAAGAAGAAGAACTTCAAAAGAAGACATCATGCTCATGCTGCAGAGGATGGTGAACCTACCAGGAAGAGGGATAGAGAAGATAGTGAAGATTCTTCAAGTGATGAAGAATATGTTTTGATTTTTGCTCTCACTGGAACCATTACTCATGGAAGTAATGATTGGCTTATAGATAGTGGGGATTCTAAACACATGACAGGATTCAAGGAATCCTTTATGAACCTATCTGAACATGAATCACCCTACAAGGTGAAATGGAGATGACTACTAGTATCCAATAAAAGGGAGTGGTGAAGCCTCCTATAAACTAGACTCTGGAAAGTCTATGAAGATGAAAGATGTACTATATGTTCCAGGTCTCAAGAAGAATCTACTCTCCATATCTGTACTAGATGCAAAAGGCATGAGGGTTTCATTTGTAGATGGCCATGTCCTAATGTGGCAAAAGGGTAAGACTATAAATGATGCAGTGGTGATTGGAGAGCAAGAGGGAGGATTGTACAAATTGAAGGGCCAACCAGAACAAGCCATGGTCCATGATTCAGTAGATCCAAGTGAAATTTGGCATAGAAGGCTTGCACACATGCACTATAGGGCATTACCAATTGCAAGCAAAGTAGTGGAAGGTCTTCCTGAAATCCAGACAAAGCATGAAGGCATTTGCAAAGGTTGTGCAAAGGGAAAGAACACAAAGAAGACATTTCCAAGTAGTGAAAGCAAGGCAAAAAGAATCTTGGAAATCATCCACTTTGATGTATGCGGTCCAATTTCATCCAGTTCTCTGAGTGGGTATGTATACTATGTTTCCTTCATGGATGATTTCTCTAGGAATACTTGGGTTTACTTATTGAAGAACAAAGATGAAGTATTCAACAAATTCAAGGAATTCAAAGCCTTGATAGAAAACCACACTGAAAAGAAGATCAAGATCTTTATATCCAACAATGTCGGAGAATTCACTTCAAGGGACTTCAAGAAGTTATGCAGGGATTAAGAGGGAGTTGACCAATCCTTACAATCCACAACAGAAAGGAGTAGAAGAAGCTACTTCAGATTCGGACTCCAACAGATCGAGCAAGGAAGCAAAGATTCAGAGGGAGTCCACCCAACAAACAAACAAAGATAAGTATTTGAATTGTCATTTATTATATATATGATGTTGTTCAGTTATGTACATACTTATGTTCCTAAAGTTAGGATGTGTATTATGCATATTAGGATATTTGCATTAATGAACAAGATACTACTAATATAGTAATGGGTAAGTGGCCTATGGTACTGTACAACACTCCATTGCTACTTATCTAGAATGAAACCTCTTTGCTGACATGTTGGGAGTTGTGCACACTCTTAACAATGTTCTGGTAGAGATGGAAGGCATCTAGAAAGTTACAGAATATGGATAAATGTTGTATTGAAGCATTGGCTAAATTAATTGCATGACTATATGACATATTTCTTTATGTGTAAGAATTTGTTCTAAAAACTATGAGAAGTTTCTAATCATGCAATTTAACTTGTCTTGTAGGAAAGATCGTATACCATCACCTAAAAAAGAAGGACTACAACATTTACAACAACAACAAAGCTATCTATTGAAGAATCTGAATTTCCCAAGATCCGAGATGAAGTAATGATCGAGGAATACTAGTCGATCATGAAGAATGATGTTTGAGATGTGGTCCCAAGACCAGATGGGAAGTCTGTGGTGACTTCCAAATGGATCTATAAGATCAAGCATGCTGCAGATGGCAGCATAGAGAAATATAAGGCAAGGTTTGTAGCTTGTGGCTTCTCCCAGAAAGAAGGGATTGATTATGAAGAGACCTTTGCTACTATGGCCAGACACACTTCCATTAGATCAATACGTGCTCTGGATGTAGTGATGAAATGGAAGGTACACCAGATGGATGTCAAGACTGATTTCTTGAATGGTGTAGTTGAAGAGGAAGTGTATGTGGAGCAGCCACTCGGGTTTGAGACACATGACCGAGAGTCACATGTGTGCAAACTGAAGAAAGCCCTGTATGGTTTGAAACAGGCACCCAGGATCTGGTATGGCAGGATAGATGGCTTCCTATCCAGTTTGGGCTTTACCAAGAGTAAAGCGGATTCCAACCTTTACTACAAGGTTGAGGAAGGAAATCCAGTGATACTACTATTGTATTTGGATGACCTATTTGTAACAAGTGAGGATAGATTGATTGCCGATATGAAGAGGAAGCTGGCTGCCGAGTTCGAGATGAAGGACTTGGGTATGATGCACTACTTTCTTGGTATGGAGGTGTGGCAGAGTGCAGATGGAATCTTCCTTGGACAAGGGAAGTATGCAGTAGAGATCCTGAAGAGGTTCGGGATGATGGACTGCAAGGCCATGGCCACACATATGGCATAGAACCTGAAGCTTCTGTGTGATGCTTCATCTGAGCCGGTTGATGCTATGGTGTATCGTTAGATGATTGGGTCTTTGATGTACCTGACGAACACAAGACCAGATATTTGCTTTGTGGTGAACACATTGAGCCAGTTCCTGACGGATACCATAGGTGTTCACCTCGTTGTTGCAAAGCATATTCTAAGGTACTTGAAGGGTACGATTGATTATGGGCTCAAGTATGATGTGAATCAAAAGTTTAACCTGGAGGGTTATGTTGATTCAGATTGGGAAGGCAGTGCTGCAGATAGGAAGAGAACTTATGGGTGCTGCTTCAGTATGGGATCAGGTGTGATCTCTTGGTTTAGCAGGAAGAAGTCCTGTGTGGCACTGAGTACAGTCGAAGCAGAGTATGTTGCAGCTTGTTCGGCTAGTTGTGAGGCAGTATGGCTTAGGAAGATACTGTCTGAGTTATTTGATCTCCCATTGGATGCTACGTGTATCTTCTGTGACAACCAGAGTTGTGTGAAGTTGTCTGAGAACCCAGTGTTCCATGACAGGTTAAATCATATTGAGATCAAATATCACTATATCAGGGATATGGTCCAGAGAGGAGCAGTGAAGCTCCTGTATGTTGCGACGGATGAGCAGATATCCGATGTGTTGACCAATCCACTGGCCAGAGTGAGGTTTGAATACATCAGAGAAAGACTTGGTGTACTTCAGATCGAGATTCCCTCCAAAGGGAAGTGATGAGTTCGGAGACACAGATTCACATGAGCCATTCTCACATAGTGGTAGGTATGGTCCTCCTATGATGAGATGTAAGGGCTGGAGCCATTCTCACATAGTGGTAGGTATGGTCCTCCTATGGTGAGATGTAAGGGCTGGGGCCATTGTCACATGGTGGTAGGTATGGTCCTCCCATGGTGCAGATGTAAGGGCTGGTCCATTCTCACATGGTGGTAGGTATGGTCCTCCCATGGTGATATGTAAAGGCTGTTGGGATTTTCCGACATGATGGTAGGTAGTTCCTTCCATGGTAAGTAGTTCCTTCCATGGTAACATGGTGATAGGAGAGTCCTCTCATGGTCATTGATGTAATTGCCGTGCCTTTCCGACATGATGGTAGGTAGGTCCTTCGATGGAGACATGGTGGTAGGTAAGTCCTCTCATGGTCGTGATGTAAGTGCTGAGCCATTCCTAGATGGTGGTAGGTAGGTCCTCCCATGCCAGTGTATATAAGTGATGTGTGTGTGCATCTGGATTGTGCTCCGTGGACAATGATGATGATCTGAAGATTATGAGGTGACAGTATGGTACACAGGTTTCGCAGAGGCATGTAATTGGTCCTGAGATGCTCTTGCAGGTTTTGCAGAGGCAGTGTAATCAGTCGTGGGAGATCTTGCAGGTTTTGCAGAGGCAGTGTAATCAGTCTTGAGGTGTACTTACTTGAGGGCTTGCTCACAAAGATGATGAAGACCTACATGGAGGCTAGGCCTACATCCAGCATGAAAAAGGGTTGGCTCTGTAGAACTTCCTATGACGAGTAGATTGGATATTGATTGAGATAGCAACATTGATGACGATTCGATGATGATGATTCGATGACGATGATCCAGTGATGATGATCCAGAGAAGAAGACTTGTGATAGCATATCTATGTCGAGAAATACCTTCCTAGTCAAGAGGGAGTGTTGATGTATATGTAACTTCGGAATGTATTTCACCTATGTATATTGTATTCCTATAGAGATGGTATTATTCCTCTATACGGAAGTGTCGTCATTTGTATTGACAAGTGTCGCAAGTGTCGTAACTTTCCGTGATGGGTTATTAGACCACCTATTGTGGGTTCGGCCCGGATTAATGTAACCATGGGTTATTAGACTGAGTTAGACAAGTCGGCCCTGTTGGTTTATTAGGCAGGACAGGACAAGTATAAATAGAGAGCGGGAGCTCTCTATTTTATCACTTCATTATTCACTCCTTTCACTCAGAAAGTGGCGCACTAGTTGAGGAGGAGGAGTAGCTGCTAGTAGAAGACTATCTCTTGTACTTTGGTTGTATCATTGCTCTTTCTATCTGTGAGGAAGTTGTGGGGTTTTTCACCTTTATGGTTTTCCCTAGTGAAACTGTGTGTGTCTATTGTCTCATGTGATTGCTTGGTGTAATTGATATGCAATTTTATACTTGATATGTTGTACATGTTATTCTCTCAGTAAAGATCCTAGAGTATATTGAATTAATGCTCAAAATCTAACACTTGGAGTCTCCATTCCCTGATTTATGCCTAGATGGTTCTGTTAGACTCAATTAGACACACTTGACTGACTATTACCATTTATGACTGATACTATTGACTGGATGATGTCTCCATCATTATCCAACCTAGACTTTGAGTTATAAAGCCTCATGCACTCCACTTAGAGTTTCAATTCCTTGATTGATGGATAGTTAGTTCTGTTAGACTTAGTTAGACACACTTGACTGACTCTTACCACTCATGACTGATACTGCTAACTAGTTGATGTCTTCGTAGTTATTCATGCTAGACTTTGAGCTCAGAATTTGAGTTCACTACTTGGCTAATTCGAATCCTATATGATTCCTCATCATTGATTATTGTAACACATTCACTACATTCTTATTCATTGTATGATATTGATATTCTGTCTATTATTTTGTGTTTATGAGTGATTGAGTGTCTCCTTCTCTTCTTCTTTGCAACATACTTGAGAGTTTGATTGTGAGTTGCTACAGTTGCTAGATCTCTTGTAGATTATCACATGGTATCAGAGAAGTAAGCAACTATTCAAATTGTAGCCATTGTAACAGTTGCAGCATTTCTTTAAGCAGTTATCTTTTCACTTGTGCACCAGAAGCCTCTAAGTTTCCATAACAAATCCTGGTGCTATTACTTGAATTCATTGGAGAAATCCAGTGAGGTATATCCAGATGTGAAGGACTTAGTCTATGTGCCAAGTGTCCTTAAGGTAGTGTTCAGTCGAAGTGTAGCATTCTCCATCAATAAAAATTTTCTTGTTTTCCAGGTTTATTCACCCGTTCGGAATCTTCTTCAACTATTCAACTTTCTCTGTTTCAGATGGATCTAAATCTTACATCTTCTAACTATGTTGAGTGGAAAGCCAATATGACTCTCTTCATGATATCCAAGAGCTTCACCCGAATACTCAACGAAACGATGGTAGATCCTCTCAGTGCAGTTGAAAAGTCCAAATACTTGGACAGGTTTGATGAAGCAGTTTGTCTCCTCCTTCTCTTAATTTCTAATGATATTCACTTCCATGTCATCGATCTTACATCTCCTAAGGAGGTTTGGGACAAGCTTGAATCCATTTTTGGACAGAAAGATGATATGCAAGGAAACAAATTGGAGAGTGAGCTCATATGTTTGAGTCCAGACAGTTTCGAATCTATCAATTCCTTCCTCACCAAGTTCAAAAGCTTGATATCACATTTGAAAAGATATGAGATAGTGAAAGAAGACAAGCAGCTTATACTTTCCATTCTCTCAAAGTTGGGGGCAAACGTCTCAATTTTTGTCTCTACTTTCCAGTCAGCTAGGTTGTCCATTCCAAGATGGAAGTTTCCCTCATTTGATGATTTCATCCAATCTCTTACTCAAGAGGAAGAGAAGTTGATCTCTACAGGAATGATCACACCCAAATTGGATTCAGCACTTACAGTTGCAGAGAGAGTGAATGGTAAAGGCAAGAAAAATATTTCTGACAAGAGATCGAATGATACAAGGCCTACAGATAGTTCATACCAGTCAGATCGGGGTTCGAACTCAAGGAATACCAAGCATTATCAGAAGGGAAAGAAAAAGTGCACTTATTGTCTGAAAGGGTTCCATCCTGAGAGTACTTGCATGAGGAAGACTATAGACTTGATGGTTAAGTCACTCGAGAAGAACAATATTCCTGCACCAGCATGTGCAAGGAAGAAGGATCCTGATACTGAATCTTCCAGATCCGAAGACAAAGAAAGATGTCATGCCTTCGTGGAAAGTGCATCAACTGATTCTTCTTTCATCATAGATTTAGGATCCTCAAGACAAATGCCTTCCTCCAAAGATCTCTTCTCCAACTTCAAAAGCTCAGTTAAGCCTTCCATCATGTTGGGGAATGATTCAGAAGTCTCCTCTCAGGGGATTGGAAGAATCAATCTTGACTATGGTTACTTTTCTGATGTGCTTTATGTTCCTTCTCTTACAACAAACTTACTTTCAGTGTATCAAATTACTCATATTGGAGATCCCAAAAGAGTTGTCTTTTCTCCAAATGAAGTCGAGGTACAACACATGATTTCAGGGGAAGTCATTGCAAAAGGAGTTGCAAATCATGAGACAAAACTCTATGAGTTTTCACACTTCTTATCTCTCCCAAAGGAGTCTGCTCTTCACTCTCATACTAATGAAGAGAGTAGACTATCTCATCTCAACTACAAGCTAGCTCGGATTGTGGTTGATGGTCTCCTAAGTGGCAAGTTTTCTCATGGAACCTTCAAAAATTGCCTAAATGGCAAGGATACACCAAAAGAGATTGAGAAAAAGAGGACTCTTGAAGAAGTGCGAATGCTAGATCCAAATCCACAAGAACCTGAAGATCTAGCACCTATTGATTCAAATCCTATTTCAAAAAGGGTCTCCACTACTACATCCTCCTTTGGTCTTGATGAAGATCCATCATTATCTAGTTCTTCTATTGGTTCAGATGAGGACTACATACATATTTTGGAGCAGTTTCATGACATCAACATTTTTGGATATGTTCCTTCTTCAAGTGATGATGAGCATGAGCCAGTTTTAGTTTCTTCTCCTCATGAGATTCCAGATTCAGAGTTTGGACATGATGATGAGCTAGTTTTACTTGAGATTTCAGATTCAGAGTTTGCAAGTGATGATGAGACAGTTTTACTTGCTCCTCCCAATGGGATTTCAGATTTAGAGTTTGGATGTGATGATGCATCTTCACATGACATTTCATATGGAGATGATGAGGGAATGCTAGACCCATATCCACAAGAACCTGAAGGTCCAGCAACTGATGATGAAGATGAGCGAATGGGAGATCCAAATCCACAAGAACCTGAAGATCTCTCACCTGGTTGGCCTCCTCTTCCTTGATGGGAATCCACTGCCCCCAGATCAGCCAGATCAGAGTTTCAACATGGGAAGTTTAATCCTTCTTTCTTTATTGATCCTCTTCTTTGATGGGAAACCACTGTTCCCCGATCTACCAGATCAGAGTTTTCACATGTAAGGATTCATCCTTGTGAAATTCTTGATCCATTCATCATCATGGTTGTCTCCCCAACACCTAGAGCTTGTTTCTATCTCTCCAGAGCCTGTCCTTAGCCCTCATTTGGCCTCCTACCTACCTAATGCGCCCTCCTTGACTTATCTTCTTAGAAAGTGCGCCTTTCTCACCTACCACTGTCAGTTAGAGCGCTCTTACTCACCTACCATCAGTGATCACTCAGTTAGGGCACCTTATCTCACCTACTGGGAGTTATCATTCAATTAGTGTTGTGATTGAGTAGTTCTTCCACTGATTGCTCATACTGACTACTTGTAGCTCCTAGTTAGCTAGTTTCGGAGTTCCACTTGACTATTTGATAGCCTCATGCGTCCTGCTTGGAGTCTCCATTCCCTGATTTATGCCTAGATGGTTCTGTTAGACTCAGTTAGACACACTTGACTGACTATTACCATTTATGAATTATACTATTGACTGAATGATGTCTCCATGGTTATCCAAGCTAGACTTTGAGTTAGATAGCCTCATGCACTCCACTTAGAGTCTCCATTCCTTGATTTATGGATAGTTAGTTATGTTAGACTCAGTTAGACACACTTGAATGACTCTTACCACTCATGACTGATACTGCTGACTAGTTGATGTCTCCGTAGTTATTCATGCTAGACTTTGAGCTCAAAATTCAAATTCCTTACTTGGCTAATTCGAATCCTATATGATGCCTCATCATTGATTATTGTAACACATTCACTACATTCTTATTCATTGTATGATACTGATATTCTGTCTATTATTTTGTGTTTATGAGTGATTATTGAGTGTGTCCTTCTCTTCTTCTTTGCAACATACTTGAGATTTTGATTGTGAGTTGCTACAGTTGCTAGATCTCTTGTAGATTATCACACTGAAAACTAGCTCGATGTGATTGTTTATGACTCGAGTATCCTTATGTTATGAGATCTCAGGTTATGCAAATCAAAAGGAAGTGAAGCGATTGAAGTTGGAACATCAAGTTACTTAAATTAGATTGTTTAAATTACATTCTGCATTAAACCCTAACCCTAACCAAAATTTAACACAATAAATAAAGGTGTTGGGTGAGAATCTACACTGAAGGTAAAATATTGGAGATTTTAGCATTTGTTTAACATTTTTATACAGAGATTGAGTTATGGAATTGATAGCCAGGTTCCATATTCCAGGGTTAGGATTTGAGTATTTGGAAGTGTGTTGAAGGGTTGTAGTTATTTTTTCCCACTTGTTCATGAAAAACTAAGTTTCTCAAATGTTGAAACAAACCCTGAAGAAATGAACGCTGACATGGAGGAAAAATTGTGGCATATTGTCATTGTGCACAAATTTGAATACCCAGGTATACTCTGTTTGGGAATCAAACTCCATTTTAGATTCCATTTGTGTACAAGAAGCAGTAGATCATGGCCCAATTGTAATCAAATTATTAAAGGGAAAACGCCATTTGTGAACAAAGAAATTGAATTTATACTCAAGGTAAGAGTTCAAGAATTTGGGGAAGTGTTTTTTGTTGAAATTGCAGGTTGTTCCTACATCAAAAATAAAAATAAGAGCTGCATGGATAGCGTTGGAACCTGATTTCCGCAGTTCGTCTCACTCCCTTTCCTTCCGATCGGCAACTATGTCTATCTCTCCATGCGCGGTTCAACCCAACAACATTTCATTCTGACTTTTTGTCTATCTCTCCATGCGCGTCGTTTAAAATAGAGCAAATCATTCCCACCCTTTCATCTGTACCAATATTCAAAAATTGAATTTTTAATCTTTGAAAATTGAATCTTTTGAATCTTTGAAAATTGTATAAAATTGAATCTTTTGAATCTTTGAAAATTGTATAGAATTGAATCTTTCTAATCTTTGAAAATGAAGGGATTCTTATAATATAATTTAATTTACAATATACAAAGTGACAAAGTGTTACCATTATTGCAGTTTATTATTTAAATATCTTTGAATGATTATTATTGATTTCCCCATGGATTTAATAAGATACTAATTTAAAATGGTTTATTTAACCAATTAATTAAAAAATTTGCCCCGAATGGGGTGTCTCTTAGCCACGTGGAGGAGGGGACAAGTGCCACCTGCGAGAATGTTTCTCATGGATATCACGCAGGTGACCAACCTCCATCCCAAGCGCAATTATATCCCCTCTAGTTTGATGGGATGGGGATATTATTCTATAATTATATCCCGACTACAAATTGACATAGATGCTAATAAATGATCATTCATCACCGCATGCACCATCAGTTGCTGAGAAATTGCAATGTGCAATTAGAAATATTCACGGGTTTAATGGAAGCCATTATGATGGATAGAGTTGATGGGAACTTGAGTCGATGGGTTCTGTCGGTTATGGATCAAATCATCATTTTAAAGTTTCTATCAATTAATTTGGGTCTGGTTGAAACTGTGTTTGTAAATTCTCATTGTGGAAAGGTTTTATGGCATGGAAAGGTGGTGACTGATATGGTTCGAGAACGGAAATGGGGCGTTCCTCGACGCGGTGAACAGTTTGGTTAATATTGGGCTCTACGATGTGCATGTTGCAGTTCACAGCATGGGAGAGGATACTCACATTCGACTTTGTGAGTTGGAGGTGCAGGTTCAAATATTTTCCAAGATCTTGGAAGACATTGTGAGTACCCTGAACGTAACTACTACTCTGGCAGTGGAGACCTATGCGAAACTATTTGCTGAGGTATCCATCCCCTGGATCAGTGGCGTTGGAAAATGCTATCATCTATCTGACTCCTCTCACTTTTGTTTCTAGCATTAAAATGAAGATGCCCTCTCTGTTTCATGACAACCCTACAATGGGTGGGCCACACCCTCCTCCTGTGAAAGTGTCTTTGGCTATAATGAAAAACAACATTATATAGGTGGTTCTTTCAAAGCTATAATGCAAAACAACATGCTTTCATTCCAAATTCATCCCTAGATATGAGGGTAGAAATAGTAAGAAAATAGGATCACATATATATAGAAAATGCACAACTACACAACATGTATCATGGGAAGCCCTCATGGGGGAGAAAACCCAACAACCTTCATTGTGACAGAATCCATAAAATCAAGAGTCATGCATGAATTCACAATGTCTCTTTCCATAAACCCTAGGGGGAGGCATACCTGGTGGGATACCATGCGTTATACACCAAATAATACACGAGTATAACTTCTCTACTACAGAAGGATAGTGAGTTAGAGAATAACGAACCCCAATCATAAGCACAAGAGAAAGACCAAGTTGATAGAACATGATGAGAACACTCTCTCATATATACAGAGGTCTAGGGCTAAACCTCCAATAATTATATGAGCCCACGCAAGTCCGACTTAACCAACAAGTTAAGTTAGGGGTCACACATCATAACCAATATTCCAACATTAGGTGAGGGGCTCGCAACCACATAAGGACTTCTCTAGACTTATGACACATGGAACACCCATCAAGGGAACCAACTCAATCCACCATGATCAAGTGCTAGTACCACCATCAAGGGATAAAATAGGCGAGGGCCAACTATTTGTTGAGGGATCCACCCCCTGTCTCAGTGGCATTGGAAAATTCTATTGTCTCTCTAACTCCTCTCACTTTTGTTTCTAGCATTAAAATGGAGATGCACTCTCCATTTCATGACAACCCTGCGATGGGTGGGCCACACCCTCACGTGAAAGTGTCTTCAGCTATAATTCCAAACACCATTATATAGGTGGTTCTTTCAAATCTATAATTCAAAACAAGATGCTATTGTTCCAACTTCATCCCTAGATATGAGGGTAGCTATAGCAACGGTAAGCAAATAGGATCACATGTATATAGAAAATGCACAACTACACAACATGTATCATGGGAAGCTCTCATGGGGGAGAAAATCCAACAACCTTTCACTATGATAGAATCCACAAATTCAAGAGTCATGCATGACTTCACAATGTCTCTTTCCATAAACCCTAGGCAAAGGCATACCCGGTGAGAGACCATGCGTTATACATCAAAGAATACACGAGTATAATTGTTCTACTACAGAAGGATAGTGAGCTAGAGAATAACGAACCCCAATCATAAGCAAAAGAGAAAGACCAAGTTGATAGAACATGATGAGAACACTCTCGCATATGGTTAGAGGTCTAGGGGTAAACCTCCAATAAGTATATGAGCCCACACAAGAACGACTTAACCAACAAGTTAAGTTAGGGTCACAAATCATAACTGATATTCCAACGTTGGGTGAGGGGCTTGCAACCACATAAGGACTTCTCTAGACTTATGACACATGGAACACCCATCAAGGAAACCAACTCAATCCACCATCAAGGGATAGTACAGCCATCGAGGGCTAAAATAGGTGAGGGTCAACTATTTGTTGAGGGATCCATCCCCTGGTTCAGTGGCATTGGAAAATGCTACCGTCTCTCTGACTCCTCTCACTTTTTTTTCTAGCATTAAAATGTAGATGCACTCTTCGTTTCATGACAACCCTGCAATGGGTGGGCCACACCCTCCTGTGAAAGTGTCTTCGGCTATAATGCCAAGCAACATTATATAGGTGGTTCTTTCAAAGCTATAATGCAAAAAAACATTCTTTTGTTCCAACTTCATCCCTAGATATGATGGTAGCTATAGAAACAACAAGAAAATAGGATCACATGTATATAGAAAATGCACAACTACACAACATGTATCATGGGAATCCCTCATGGGGGAGAAAACCCAACAACCTTTCACTATGATAGAATCCACAAAATCAAGAGTCATGCATGACTTCACAATGTCTCTTTCCATAAACTGTAGGTGAAGGCATACCTGGTGGGATAACATGCATTATACACCAAAGAATACATGAGTATAACTGCTCTACTATAGAAGGATATTGAGTTAGAGAATAACGAACCCCAATCATAAGCACAAGAGAAAGACCAAGTTGATAGAACATGGTGAGAACACTCTCTCATAGATATAGAGGTCTAGGGGTAAGCCTTCAATAAGTATATGATCCCACACAAGACCGACTTAACCAACAAGTTAAGTTAGGGGTCACACATCATAACCGATATTCCAATGTTAGGTGAGGGTCTCACAACCACATAAGAACTTCTCTAAACTTATGACACATGGAACACCCATCAAGGAAACCAAATCAATCCACCATCAAGTGCTAACACCATCAAGGGATAAAATAGTTGAGGGCTAACCCTCAACATTGTGAAGGTGTCCCTGGACATCTCAAGGCCTCAACCCACTATGTCCTCATCGACAAAGAGTGGGACTCATCATGGGTGTGTCATAATATAAGACAATGCATGGCTACTACCCATTAATGTGTCCTCATCGACAAAGAGTGGGACTCGTTAGGGGATCTAACCACTATGTCGACATCAACAGGGAGTGGGACTGATAATCATGTAACAACACAATTGTTATAATGTCCACCCACTCTTCCAGTGCAGGAAGATCCGCACCATTCTACCAGTCCATGGAGAATATATCACCGATCCTGCAAACATAAAAAAGAAAGAGTTCGAGGAATACATCCAGCTTATGGTTCATTTGATTCAAGCCATCTATGTGGTTACAATAGTCTAATAGTAGGTGAAAACACCAAGGTTAAAATGCATGGTTTTTGTTTGCATTTGTAAAGGTGTTAATTCCTCAACGTATAATCATATTAATGGATAGGGTGTTGTCCATTTTTAGAATAGTGATAATTGCAATCCATGAGAAGAACCTTGGATCACACATTTTGGTTTAATCTTATCTTAGGCATCACTCATGTTTGATCAAGCAAGAAAATCACTAGCATGGATGAGGGTAAGAATTTACTCAAGAGACCTTTCACATTACTAACCGAGAATTTCCACATATTTAGAGGAACTTTTTCATATTTGAAGGCATGCCTCACCATTGAGGTTCATATATATGTTTTTAAATGTCTTTGCTTAGATGGTATACTAGGTCTTGGCACCTCTTTTATGGTGTGAGAATGTGTTGTAGGCAATGAAGTTTAAATAGATCCATTTCAACTTTATTTGATTGTTGCATTAGCTTTTGTAGGAGAAGGGTTAACATTAATAGAAAACCAATGCATTACACTCACCATTACAACCTGGTTTTTCACACCATTAGTTTGATTGAGAAATGATAAGGGGGGGCGCAGGAAGGGGGCGCGAGGAGGGAGGAGGGGGGGAGGGGGCACGGGAAGGGGGCGGCGGGGGAAGGGAGGGGGAGTGAAGAGGGGGGGGGAGAGGGGGGGGGCGAGGAGTAGGGGGAAGGGGGGTGCGAGGAGGGGGAAGGGGGGCGTGGGTAGGTTAGCGGGGTAGTTTTAATTTTTTGGTAGGTTAGGTAAAAAAAATTAGGAAGGGGGCGTGGGTAGTAGGTAAAAAAAATAATTTTTTATAAACCCAAAGCTAATTTTCGTGGGATAGGGGGAAAGCCTTGCCTCGATTAATACTACATGAATTTAAGAAAAAAATATATTTAAATATATATATATAACCCGAAAAGTGGTAGAGCCTCATGTCTTGAAATTGCTAGAAGCTCCTCTCTACAATCTTCTCATTCTTATTGAAAACCTTCATGAATTGCTCCAAAGTCTAAACAATAGTGTATTAATAAGATAGATTAGGTTTACGTTTACCACTCTTAAGAATGTGAGATAAACAAAATTGTATAAGAATAAAGCTATCAAGCCATAAAACAAGCATTACCAAATTAATAAAGCCATAAAATAATCATTACAAAATTAACAATAAAACTAACTAATTTATTAAAAGAAGAAAAAGCACTAACCTTGAAATTGTTACTAAATTGCTCCAAATTAAATGATGAATAGTAGGAAATCTAAATGGTTATTATAGCCTAGATTAGGTTTAACATTACTTGTTTTACGAATGTGGGATTAAAAAATGAAATTAGTTACTAAATTATTATTAAATTTATATAAGATAGGTTTAAATGAAATAATTACTAATGTTATGAATGTGGGAGTAAAAAATATGTAAATAACCATTACTTTATTACAAATTGTATATAGAAAATGTTACAAGAAATTTTACTAGTCTTATATGTCTGGGATAGAAATATGTAATTAGTTAATACATTATTTCAAATTTTTTTATATCATAAATTCGTTTTTTACTGGTTTTATGAATGTGCACTTTAATTTTGGAGGGAAAATTTTGAACGAAAATTTTGGAGTGAATTTTTGGAGGGAAAAATTTGGAGGGAATATTTTGGAGGGATATTTTCATTCTCATAGCTATAATATTGTTGGTTGACAGTTACACCACTCCACTTTTTGGTTAGGACTATGGTAAAATTTCATTGTCTTATCTATTAATATTTTTCTATAATTCTATCTTTTACTGAGAAGTCATGGACTCATCTGAATTAAATTCCAATGTCAATGAAGAGTTGTATTGTTCATCTAGCCAAGATACTGGTAGTGCAAGCAATGTAATCAAGCATGTTATTCAAGAACTTCATAATTATGAATATTTTGAAGACACTAGTAATGAAGGGAAAGAATGTGATGATGATGAAGAGCTTCCTCTGAAGTGGAGATCCTAAAGACAGTAAGCAAGATGATACAAATTTTCGTCCCAACGAGGATTTTCAAGGCACCAATGATGATTTTCCTGAAAGAGAGGATTTTGATGGGACTAATGATGGTTTTTCCGAGCATGGATGTACAAATAATGTTGATGGCTTTATTCATAGAAATGATTCTAATGGGACGAATGATGATTTTCCTAAAGCAAGGATTTTAATGGGACCAATGATGATTTTCCTCCCACGAGGATTTTTATAGGACTGATGATGATTTTCCTCCAAGTGAGGATTTTATTGGGACAAATGATGATTTTGGTGAGGAATAAGACATCAATAATGGTGAAGATGATTTTCCTCCAAGCGAGGATTGCAATGGAACTGATGACGAGTTTCCTCCAAGCGAGGATTTCTATGGCACCGATGATGAGTTATCTCCAAGCAAGGATTTCAATGGAAACGATGGTGACTTTCCTCCAGGCGAGGATTTCAATGGAACAGATGATGACTTTCCTCCAAGCGAGGATTTCAATGGCACCGATTATGATTTTCCTCCGAGCGAGGATTTCAATGGCACCGATGATGATTTTCCTCCGAGCGAAGATTTCAATGGCACCGATGATGAATTTCCTCTGAGTGAATATTTCAATGGCACCGATAATGATTTTCCTCTGAGTGAGGATTTCAATGCCACAGATCATGATTATCCTCCGAGCGAGGATTTCAATGGCATCGATGATCATTATGTTGACGATGAAGCCGCAAATGATGAAGACAATGATTCTCCTCCAAGTAAGGATGTTACAAGCACCAATTATGAAGACAATGATTCTCCTCTAAGTAAGGATTTTACAGGAACCAATGATGTCAATGTTGAATCTCAAGAGTTCCCTTTCAGTGAAGAATTTAGTGGCACAAATAGTGTTGATTCTCACATTGATCTGTCAACAATTGATCAACTTATTAGTGATCATGAAAATAATTTTTATAATGAATTTGGTGATGATATTTTCAATGAGGGGGGTCATATGCATCACAATGAAAACATTCATTCTAATGAGGATGTTGTTGCAGACATAATGGTCCAGGAAATGCAGCGACAAAATCCAATGTTGAGCAGGATTAAGTGTAGGACTAGACCTTTTTATGTCAATCCAAAGCATTCCAGTTATACAAGGTCTAGGAAAGAATTGCTCAAAAGTCCAAGTTCCATTACTCATTTGATTTCGAGTGAGTGTTGCCACAAAAGTTGTTTGGAAATTTTAGGCTACAATTATGCCTTGGAGAAAAGGAATATGTATTTATCAATGAACAAAAGTATGCAAAATTCATATTTAGTGGGGTGCATGATTTATACCAGGACATCTTATGATTATCGCGTTGGAAAAGTTATGCTTTGTAGAAATGAATTCAAACAGATTCACTCAATTGGTAATCTTCGATTATCAAGAATCCAAACAAGACTGGAAAATGATCCTACATTTTATTCTGACGATTATCAAGGACGAATCACTGGGCCATCAACACACATTCCAATATCATGGATGCATGATTTATTTTCCAAGAATGGAGAGACTATGCCAAATAGAGAAACCATACACATTCCATATAATTTCACAAGGTAGGAAATCTACAACTTATACAAGGATTATGTTCAAGGTGGTCAAGGAAATGGCAACTTCATCAAATATGCATATTTCACAAGATTATGGAAAAAGAAGTTCCAAAACGTCCGCATTCCAAAGAGGTCAAGGATGGGAGTCTGTAGTACATGTGTTTCTCTTAAAGAAAGAAGGGATGGATCAGAAGGGATAGAAAGAGGTATGTTTACAATTTTTTTATAGATAAATGTCAATTATTAAAGCTAGTTAACAATATTTTTTTGTTACGTTGTTTGTAGATTCCATAATCAATGCACTACAAGAACATCGCAATCAACAATCAAATGAACGGAAAAAGTTGTACAAACATCGCAAGAAGTGTTATGATGCTCCACATAAGTATATGGGTTTGATAATTGATGGCATGGGTATGAAAAAAACACTCTTGCCACATTTTGTGTGTGTGCCAAAGAATTTAGAGGAAAATTTTATCTAGCTTCACTTGGTTGGGCGTATGGTTTTTAATGGTGAAATGATTCCAAGGGTTTACTTTACAGCTCCAAATATTCACAATGATGCAAATTTGACCATCACAATAATTCACCATGTAATTACTCACTGGCTTGGTGATCTTCCTCAAGTTCTATATCAACAATTGGACAACACAAGCCGAGAAAACAAAAAGCAGTTTATGTTTGGTTATCTAAGCATGCTTATTGAATTGGGAATTTTTAAAAAGGTAATATTTGGTTTCCTTCTTGTTAGGAATACGCATGATCATATTGATCAAATGTTCAGCCATTTTGCAAGGACATTGAGGAGGAAGAAATTCGGGATCCTACCATCATTGATTGAAATTATAGGAAAATCATACCATCCAGAGCCTATTGTACAGAAATTGGAAGACACTATTGACATGCGAAGATTTCTGTTTGGATCGCATGGTGAAGAAATATGCATTGAAAAAATTAATGACATTAGCTTTCAACATCAATTTTGTATAAAAAATATTGATGGAAAAACACTACTGTGGGGCAAGAAGTACTCAACTAGCACAGAATGGGGGCCTTCATCAGGTTTGACATTTATGAAATTAATCCCAAATCACCAAATGTATGCTTCAAATTTATTGTTATTGCAATCATCTGTAGAGATTCATAATGCAAGGCGACATAGTAGAGATGTTGATTCTTCTCAATGCTTGGAAGAAATCAAAAATTCTATCGAAGATACATATGAGTACTTTGATGTTGTTGATTCTATTTGGTTGGAGTCTTTTTTCATGGAGTAGAGTGACATAATTTCAAACTCTACAAATGGATATATGTATTTGAAGTCTCCATTTGCTTGGCCACAAATTTTATCAAATGAAAACGAGGTAAAAAATGTTGAACCTTGAGCTATTCAGTTTTCTCAGGTAGAGGAAAGAGAAATGTAAATTGGCTCTAGAATATCATCTTCAAAGCATCGAGAGATGGAAGAATTTTGTAGGGGCTTAGTACAAGATATCAAGGAGGGTTGCATGATTGCAGTTTTGGATACATATGATGCATGTCATTATCCATTCAGGATTGCAAAAGATATGAAGTTCAATAAAGAAAATGAAGAATTAGTATCAATAGAAGTACATTGGTATGCAACAGATACACACCCATTTGATGGTGTGTACAAGGAAAAGATGGTGGTTGAGAAATTTTTTTGTAGAAAGATAAAAAGAAAGGGTCAAAAAATAAATCGTCGCCGCATTGAAATCTTGAAATTAGAGGAAGTTGATATACTTGTTTATGATTTCAAGTTGACAAAGAACGACACTCCTTGCTCCAAGACTATAGAGATTATCAAGAGGTTGTTGCCAAAACAAGAAGTTGCAAGATGGGAGTCTGTTAAACCAAGCCGCAGATCCCGAAGGAATATGACATATGAAATAATGGGCATATATGTAAACTCAGATGGTGTACCCATTGATAATAGAGAAGAATATGGGTCATCTACATCTTCATCTAGTCCTTCATCTACAGAAAATGTAGATTTTGATGGGGTGTCAGAATCCATGGACAAATTTGAATAATTTCACATGAAGCATCGTAGATGCTTTTTATTAGTATGATGTTTGTAATTGAAACTCTAGAGGAGTTTTTGAATATTTATATGAACCATCTGTTCTTGTATGGTCTAATATATTATTTAATTATGAATCGCATCATAATTTGTTTGTTTTTATATGGTTAAAGTGGTGAAATTATTTATGAAATTTGTTTTTTGTTTAATATGCAAGTTTCCAAAATGTTGTAATTTATCTCTTGAAAGAAAAAAAACTTTTTTCCAATTTAGAGGTTGATTTTAAAGTTTTTGTAAACAACAATATGTGATGTTTAGGCCATGGCTCTATTTTTTACCCTGAAAAAAAATACGCGTATACTAGTATCAACACTTTTCTATTTGGGGGGTGTTTTTGGTGTTTTTTTGGAAAAAATCATCATTTTTATGGCTAGAGTTCTCGTTCATAGTATAAAGTTCTTATTTCATAGTATAAGTAGTTAATACTGGAAATATCTAAAACTTGTAGTAAATCTATTATATTTGCTCTGTTCTATTAACATTCATATGAAAACAGTAAATCTATTCTAACACACAAGTCCCTGTAGTCACCTATGGATGGGCCCTGATCCAAGGTGATACAGGAACGGTAAGATTACTCAATAGGATGGAGGAATAAAAGTCTTCATTTACTTTGAAAATAATTGTTCAACATCAAAAACTTAGTTTCTCTTTCAAACAATATTCAAATTGAGTTCATAACAAAATGGGTGTTATCCTTGCTAGTTTCTCCCTTCTGATTTAAATATAAAAATGTATATTCTACTATAGTTCTTAACATATATTCTATTTGAAATATCTTCATGCAACTAACACCAAGTATACTAAAGGGGGTAGGTAAGATCACTCGATATCAAAAGAGTGATATAGTGTTGTCTTGGAATTGTTCAATGGTTTCCACGTGCCCAGTGGATTCAGACTCAATCTCTAATTGATCGATCTATGAGTAGCATCGAAGCCATTGTTGATGTTCTCCCGGTAAGCATGGATGTATTAAAAAAGTGAAAATGATTTAAAAAAACTGGTAGTGGTTCACTTAATACATGTTTTTGTCTTTAGATAGTTGGAACTTCAATAGAAAAGAATGGCACTCCTTCTAGGTGTTTAAGTCAAAGACAATATCATATGGAACATGGATCCTTCATACTCTGCTAGATCACCAAGTTATTAGTATATTTTTGGCACATTAGTCATTAAAAAGGAAAGAATTAATCAACAAAGCAATTATTTATAAATATGCATGTAATACAAGCTAAGTGCCTTGTCTTAATCTATGTGTATTATTTCCATTGTTGGGGTTTAGAAATTTTCATTTTATCAAGAAAAAGGATGGATTTTGAAACCAAAGTGGGATCCATCAGTGACAGTGACAATGATAGTGACAGTGATAGTGGCAGTGTGAAGAAAGTGAGAATTACAGTGATAGTGATAGTACAGTGATAGTGACAATGTGAAGATAATGACAGGGACAGTGAAAAACACAATGACAGTGATAATGACAAGTTGATACTATTATTCATATCAAGGTGGCGGGGTTGTGCTAGGGAAGGTCGGTGACTTTGATCTCATGGATTTCATGCTTTCTTCCAGCTGGTGCTAGATAACTAGGGTGGTAGGACAAGGAAAGGATAGGAGATCGAAGTCTCCTTCAGGTTGGTTCCTGAAAGTGTGAGTTGGTGCTCATAAAGGGCGACGTTGGTGCCTCCTTCTAGTTGGTTCTAGAAAAATTATGGGGTTGGTGCCTCCTTCTATTTGGTGTTGGTAAATCAAAGGGGTTGTATCCTCCTTCTATTGGGTGCTAGATAAATCAGGGAGTGGGTGCTCCTTTCAGTTGGTGTTGGTAAAATAATTGAATGCAATCTTGTTATTATATAATAAAATGATTATGTGGTTTTCTCCCATTTGAGTTTCCACATAAAAATATCTTTTGCACTATGTATGATTTATGTGATGATGAATGACATTGTTAATGGTTAATTTTATATGATGTGCTTAAGGTAAAAACTGTTAAAAAATGCTCAATATTGATTCCCCCCTCCCTCTCAATATTGATGAATATTCCAACAATTGGTATTAGAGTAGGTTCCTTCAGAACAGTCTAACAACTGGAAGGAATATTTCTTGAGAACACATGGATGAATATGAAAATATCATGTCTCCCAATGGATATCTCCTGTTTGATGGTTCAAATTATGAGTTTTAGAACATAATGATGAGATTATATTTATAGGAACAAGGTTGTGGAATTTGGGAATTAGTTTTGAATTGTTAGATAACCCCAAAAAGACCACCAAAATTGAATCCAATAAAGGGTTAAGAAATAAAAATGCAATGGAAATGGATACCATCTTGTATATACTATCTGATCTTGTGAAAGTCAAAATAGGACAATGCACATCAGATAAAGAGCTCTAGGACAAAGTATAAGAAAACTAAACAAAGGAAGCAATGCAAGAATCTGCAGAAGATCAAAAGGAAGATACATGTTGATATTCTTGTTCATCAAAGAAACTGGAAGACAACCCAAATAAACATGTTGTTGATGAATCAAGTGAAGAAAAGGTAAAGGAAGTCGAATCAAGTATGTATTTTTGTTGTGATAAATCAAACCCTTCTGACACTAGATATTCCTATCCAAATAAAAGTACTTTTGACAAACATGAAGACAATCAAAAGGAAAGCTCATATATAGAAAATGAAGAACATTTTGAAGTAGATGATGAAGTCATTGAGAGGAAAAGCAATGGTTCAGAAGAAGAATAGAATGATGAAGTAGAAGCGAAAGTAGACCTTGAAGGGGAACTTATTGGTTTTTTAGATTATTTGAGGAAAGAAATAAATAAGAACACGGTGCTAATGAAACTGCAAAGGCATCAAGAAAATAATACATTGTTAGAGGAGAAGGGGCCAACATGTAAAGAAAAAGAAAATACTTTTCAAGAACAAGAATTTGAAATTGGATTCTTAAAGAAAGAATTGAAGAAGTTAATTTTAGAAAACATGGAAATTGAACTGGAACTCTTAGAGTCAGAAAGGAGAACCAATTACTAAAAGGTCAGTTGCAAAAATCTCATGAGGATGATCATAATTCCATAAGACAGATGGAATACAGTATTGAATGAGTTGAAAAGACCATTGTTGGTATAAGAAGGCAAATAGAAGAGACCAAGAAAATTGAATATCTAACAAGTCAACTTCAAGAGAAGAAACAAATTTCTCAAAAGAAAGAGTTTGTGATCCTTTCACTAAAATGAGATTTGGACAATACAGTTCCCTAGTTGAAGACAAATTCAAATTTTGAGAAGAACACTATGATATTAGATTACATGCTTAGCTGTAAAAGTTCACCATATGATAAGACCGGTTTGGATGAACATAATATCATTAAAGAAAGTAAAAGGTACGAGATACTAGAAAAGGAAAGTGTGTGAGGAAACTGCAACAATTAATTGATGAAAATTCATGATACATCAGGACACGGAAGAGATTTATTAATCGTAGGCCACTTCGAGCGGGAAACCTCTTTTGAGCAAGCTCAATACAAATAACTCGTGGATGCCTTCATTGGCCTCAACACATACTTATATACTAAGTATATGCGCCAATACTATGGATCAATACCATGGAACATATAATACTACGGGATGACTTACAAAGCATATGCATCCAATACTATGGATTAATAGCATGGAACATATAATACTATGGGCTAATACAAACTATGGATCAATACCATGGAACATATAATACTACGGGACAAATTACAAATCATATGCATTTAACAACAATACACTAGCAAAGTAAAGAGAGGGTTGACATGGGTTCCTAACATCCCCTCCCCCTTAGAAAAATCTTTGTCGTCAAAGATTTAGATGTGGAAATTGTTGTTGAATCTGAAGAGTGGTTCCCATGTAGCATAATTTGGTTTCATTTTGTGCCATTGAATTAATACCTATGTGATAGATCATGAGTGAAGCTAATGAGTGCGCCTATTGAGGATGGCCTCTAGATCCAAAAGGATGGATACTTCATTATCCAGTTCTGGTAAAATAGTTTGTCCTCTTATGTTGGTGCCAAGAACTTTCTCCAGACAAGAGACATGAAATACTGGATGAATGCAGGAAGAAGGAGGAAGTTCTAATTTATAAGCAACGGACCCAATATTATGAAGAACCTTATATGGCTCATAGAAATTTGAAGCAAGATTATGATGCCCTTTGAGTTTCAGGGGGGATTGCTTGTAAGGATGTAGATGAAGAAAAACCATATCACCTACTTGAAAAGTGCGCTCAGAATGGTGTTGATCGGCTTGTTATTTCATTCGATTTCTTGCCATGTGAATATTGTACTGCAAAATGCAAAGAATCTGATTGCGGTTTCGAAGAACCATGTCATCTGCCAGAACTGGTGAACTGTTGGGGGTGTATGGAAGAAGAACTGGCAGCTCCTGACCATAGACTGTTTCATATGGATTCATTTTAGATGCACTATGGTAGGAGGTATTGTACCACCATTCAACGAGAAGGAGCCACTTTTCCCACTGATTTTGTTGTTTGGAGGTGAAGCAAAGAAGATAAGTTTCGAAACATTTATTGATAATTTCAGTTTGACCATATGTTTGTGGGTGATACCCTAAACTCATCTTCATTTCGGTGCCACTCTGGTGAAATAGTTCTATCCAAAAATCACTGGTGAAAGTTGCATCACGATATGAGACAATGGAAGAAGGGATTCCATGAAGACGAAAGATATGGTCCATGAAAATTTGTGCGACTGAGGAGGTTGTATAGGGATGGTTGACGGCACAAAAATGACTATATTTGGAGAGGCGATCAACCACAACCAAAATAATTTTCTTCCCTCCAGATTTAGGGATCCCTTTAATGAAATCCATAGAAATATCTGTCCAAATCCATGTAGGGATGGGAAAAGGTTCAAGCAATCCTGGAAGGAGTGTCGTTTCACCCTTGTTGCATTGGCAGGTATCACATTCAACGACCATCTGTTGAATTGTCATTTTCATTCCCTTCCAAAAGAAGTTACATTGTGCTCGCTCATACGTTTTGAGGAACCAAAAGTACCCTGTCGATGGAGAAGCATGGATTTCATAGAAGACAAACGATTGAAGATCTGTTCTCTAGGGAAGCACCAGACAACCCTTGTATCTTAGGGAAGCACCATCTCAAGAGTAATGCGGTGCAACATAAGGGTGCTGGCCAAGCATTGGATGATTTGAGATAATGAGGATTCATTGACATAGCCCTGTTGAACAAATTGCAACCAATTTGGAACAAGCATAAAAATAGCTGGAAGCGAAACTTGGTCATCAAATGTGCAAGAAAGAGCATCCGCCACAAGATTGTCCTTACCCTTCTTGTAAGTGGTCTCATAGTCATAACCCATGAGTTTTCTAACCCATTTCTGTTGTGTTGGGGAAGATACCTATTGTTCTCGGAAATATTTCAGAATTTGGTGATCAGTCTTGATGCAGAAATGATTCCCTAATAGGTATGGCCGCCAATTTTGTACTGCATGCAAAATAGCCATCATTTCCTTCTCATATCTAGAGGCGGATAAATTATTACAGGAAAGGGATTTGCTGGTGAACGCAATGGGATGTTCATCTTGAAGGAGAACAACACCAAGTCCATTGTCACAAGCATCACTATCAATAGTGAAGGGCTTCGAAAAATCGGGCATAGCTAGAACAGGTGTAGTACACATAGCTTGTTTTAGTTTGTCCAATGCACACTCAGTAGCATGTGTCCATGTAAAAGCATCCTTTTTCAATAGAGCGGTTAATGGAGATGCAATATTCCCATAATCCTTGACAAACTTACGGTAGTAGCCAATCAATCCCAAAAAACCATGAAGGCTCTTGGGTGTCTGAGGATGCGGCCAATTTTTCGTGGCATATATTTTGGAAGGATCCAAGTGAACCCCTTGTGCTGAAATAATATGCCCGAGATACTATAATAGATCTTGTCCAAAAACACATTTAGAATTTTTGGCATGGAGATGATGATCAAAGAAAAGTTGCATTACAAGATCTAGATGATGGAGATGCTCAGCCCATGTTTTACTATAGATGAGGATATCATCAAAGAAGACCAGAATGAATTTCCACAAGTAGGGCTGGAATAATTTATTCATCAATGCCTGGAATGTCGAAGGAGCATTAGTGACTCCAAAGGGAAAGACCAAAAACTCATAGTGGCCATCATGTGTGCGGAAAGTCTTTTTAGGGATATCATCCTCATGAACCCGAATTTGATGGTACCCAGAATGAATATCCAACTTGGAGAAAAAATGAGCACCATGAAGCTCATCAAGAAGCTCATCAACAACATGAATTGGAAACTTATCCTTGATTGTGAGGTGATTAAGTGCCGGGAATTCAATTCAGAGGCGCCATGACCCATATTTTTTTGGGACAAGAAGAACTGGTGAAGAAAAGGAACTAGTACTAGGGAGAATAATACCTTGCTTCAGTAAGTCCCAAACGAGCATCTCAATCTCTATTTTTTGGTGAAATGGGTAGCGATAGGGCTTGATGTTGAGAGGAACACTTCCAAGAAGGAGTTGAATACGATGGTCCTCTGGTCTTGAAGGTGGAAATCCCACTGGTTTAGAAAAGACACTTGCATATCTATCCAATTTTTTTTGTAGATCCAAAGGAGTAGTGGAGACCATTGATGGGTGCATCTGAATGGAATGGATCTGAGTGATGACACCATGTGATTTCTTCTTAAGGATATTTTCCATGCGATGTGAACTAATGATGTTGAGAGACCCTGGTTGTAATCCCGTCAATGTGTGTTTTTTCCCATTGAATGAAAACTGCATCCAAAGTTCAGCAAAATCCCATAAGATGGGGCCAAGTGTGCGTAGCCATTGAGCACCCAAAACCACATGACATCCTCCTAATTCCAAGGAAAAAATGTCGGATTGCAGGTTATAATCTCCCATAGAGATACGCACATTGCAACACTTCCCCTTGCAAGGTAAGGTGCCCCCATTGGCAATCATGAATTCAAAGTTGGAGCAAGGATGGACAAAAAATCATCATGTTTGGCGATTCGAGGGTCAATGAAGTTATGAGTGCTACCAGAATCAACGAGTATTGTAAGAGGGAGCTTCTTGAAGTAACCCCTAACCCGCATTGTTTTTGGGCTAGTGACTCCGACTAAACCATGGAGAGATATCTCTGGGTGTTTGTCCTAAGACGGAGGGTCAACAGGCGGCTGCTGAATGTCAACCTGATCATCTACTATATCCGAAGCTTCTTCACCAATTTAAGAGGCAGAAGGAGAATCCACATCCAAGATATAGATATTTTTCTCAACACATCTATGCATTCGTGTGAATTTCTCATCACAATTATAACAAATCCCTTTTTTCTCTATGTGCCCGCATATTTGCTTCAAACAAATGCTTCATAGGAGTTGCTCGAGGAGCTGGCGTGATGGGAGGTCGTTGGGAAACCATATTTATGAAGGGAAAACAATTGGATTTGGAGCATTGTTGGGCTGTGATCTTGTCCTCTGCCAACTTAGCCAACCCAAAGGATTCCATCATTGTGTTGGGACATAACATTTTGACCTCAGATCGGATTGCATCCTTTAGACCACTGATAAAACAACTCCTGTAGAATTCACCAGGAAATCCTTCTGTGTGATTGGCCAGTTTCTCAAATTATGTCTGATACTCTCTCACAGTGAAAATTTGGTGAAGTTTAGTGACTGCTCTGGTGAGGTCATCAAAAGCACTAGGACCAAATTGTTGCAAAAGGAGTTGGCAAAAATCTATCCATTTTGGCTCTTCATGAGCCTTGATGTACCAATGGTACCATTAAAGGGCTTCATGTTCCAAATGAAAGGATGCAAGTGGAACTTTGTTGACATCAAAAGTATTATGCAGACTAAAATATTGTTCTTTCTAGTATATCCATCCAATCAAATCAATACCATTGAAGCGAGGAAAATCAAGCTTCGGCCCATGAAAAATGCTAGAAGAAGAGAACCCAGTGTCTGCAGAAGACTCTGGCTGTTGTTTATTGTTCATGGTTGAATGTTGAAGATGGGGACCGGAAAATTTTTCATCTAGATCTTGGAGTTTGGTTTTGAGGGATGCAATTTCTTCCTTCGTGTTTTTTTATTTCTGCGCAAGTGTGTTTGACGGACAATCTACCAAGAGCGGGCTCGAGTCATGATCTCCCTAGCTCAACGTGAGTCTAGAACAAATAGGACAGAATATAAATCACTCTCCTAGATCTAATTAGAGATCAAGGGACTAGATACGTTTACCTTATAGATCATTGATCCTTTTCTCCTTGAATGCTACTCCAAACTTGATGATCTTCAGATCTGAGCTCATCTCATAGATGAGTGCCTCATGTGTTTTTTGTGAGCTTGATGAGGGTAACCAGATGCTCGGTATAGCTCATCTCATAGATGAGTCCAATCCCAAACATTTTCCGAACTTGGGATAGGAGGGGTTCATCCCATGACAGGCCCTTCAATTTGAAAGTTTAACGAGTCCATAGAAGGTAAACTCGGTTGTCATTTCATGTTTAGAGAGTATGAAAAGAACTAAAGAAGAATCCAACGGTCCTTTTTCGTAAAGTTAGCCTCATCCCCGAAAAAGGGTAAAACAACACGGGAGAGGACTCTTCCACTCATGATTGGTTGGAGTATTCATTTTTCATAAATAGTGCCCCCTGGTCCGAAAAAGGGGTAAACTATCGCTAGGGAGACGACCATTCAAATTCTTTAACAAGCGTGAACGCGACAAGTTCACTTGGCAATATTTTTGTATTTTGAGAGCCTGAAAAGAGCTTAAAGATAGACTTCGGGGGGGGGTCCTTTTCCGTAGGAGTTTAATGAGCCCGGAAAAGTGATAAAGCGTACCTCGGTAACTTATTCTCGTGGCTTTAAGAGCACGAGAAAGAACAAAGAGTAAGCTCATCATCATTAAATAATTACAATCTAACGGATGAAAAGTAACGACAAAATATTCAAGGGGTTGTTCATACCTGAGATGATCGCTTCAATGTGAAAACAGCACAAATAGAACATTTAACAACTCCTGCACACTTGAAAACTAGGTCAAAAAGTCAACTGGGTATTCAAATGCCATAAAAATTATCCAAACTATAGCAAATGACCTAAAAAGCATCAAATACTTGAAAAAGAATATTCTTTTTGTTTATAAATAGAAAAAATGGCCAAATATAGTTACCATTGTTTATTTGCTAAATTGGGGAGAAGAAGTGTCATTTGGAGCAAAAAATTCACCCGTCGATTGCTAGAGCTGCGAGCAACCATTTCACGAGCTGTTCGAAGCAGGTAACCCTAAAACTCATCCAAAATAACATGGAGGACCCAGACTTGGTGATGCCTGAGGGAGCAGAGTGGGGAGACATCGGTAAGAATAATGACCCTTGTACTTTTTAGTTTTGAGTATTTATGATTTTTTTGTTATAGTGCCGATAAGTTAATAACATGTGTGTGCAGATGTAGGCCCTGTGCGACCAGTAGGAGTTTCTCTTCTTGCGAGGAGAGGAGGGGGAGCAGTCATGACCCCAGCCGTGCATGCTACCATCGTGGAGATGGAGGACATCTACGAGAACCTGACTGGGTTGACGTTAGATGTTCCAGAATCGATAATGGATGAGTTACCACGGCCCATGCAGAGATATGCAGTTGAGGCATCCGTTCGTTTCAATGTGCTGCTCCGCAAGGTCACGAGAGCAGTTGACTGCTTCCATGGTCAGCAGGCGAGAGCTACGAGACCTAGGGGTGTACGGGCCAGGCGTTAGGCCTTATGTTGTTATTATGTATGTACTGAGAGCTCAGAAGCCTCAGATTTTGTACTATTGAAAGCTATGAGGCTTCATATTTTGTATAGACTCACTGAAGGCCGTCGTGCTTCATATTTTGTACCAGCACTACTTTTTATAATGATTTATATATATATACAGACATTTCCAGTGGTTTTATACATTATGTGTTTTAGATGGATGAATGACATGATCTTGTTTACATGTTTGCTTTTATACAATGGATGAATTTACATGTTATGAATTCTTTGTGAATATATTATGTGTGTACGATGTACCAATCAAAAATGAAGTTAGCCATCGACTCAGCAATTGTGTTCATGTGTTGTGGAATGTGCAGGTATTGAACAGATTCAAAGGACCTTTCCAGGAGATGGAATCGTCTGAAGAGACGGAGCAAAGTGGGATCACGGATAGCATAGCCCCGATTAAGATGGGAAACAACTAGTGGTGAATCCAAATGGATGACAATGTGGTTCATGCCCAAGTAAAGAGCGTCAGTTAGGGTTCCAATCATCGCCTGATACTCTACGGCATTGTTGGTTGTGAATCCAAGACAATTTCCTCCTGAGCTAATGGGGTTGCTTGTTTGGGAATACAGTACCCAGGCTACCGAAGCAAGGTTACGGGTATGCTAGTTGGCGCCGTCCGTAAATCCGTAGCAAGTTGCCATCTGCACACGTAGACAGAACATGGTATAAGAAGTGGAAACAAGATCTAGACACACTAAAATAAACACGTCACACCACACAAAAACACACACGCCACATACAGTATATACAAAATGTCTATGCATGAAAAGTTTAGGCATAGTACCTCTTCAGGTAAATCCCATTGCGGGGTTCACCTAAATATATTCCGTCGTAGTCCTCAAGCTCGTAGGCTCCCTTCACCAAAACATGTTTAACGATGTAAGGTCCGTGCCACATGGACTCGAACTTTCCTGCCCCCAGCTTGTCGTGTTTTTGGTCATATGTAAGGACCAAACCACCTCACTAAAGATGTGAGGTTCTACTGACTTGTCATACTGTGATTTGATGCATTTCTTATGCGCCTGGTTGGCAAGAGCGGCATTTCGGCGAGACTCGCCAAGCTTTGCTAGGTAAAGGAATCGTTCTTCCTCGACAGTAGTATTAGGAAGAAGTTCGACGATGAGTTGGAGGGATAGAATTTCGCACTCTATGGGTAGGACTGCCTCCAATCCATAAACTAATTGGAAGGGGGTAAATCTAGTGGCAGTCTTGACAGAATTTTGGTAGGCCCATAATGCTGAAAAGAGCATATTATGCCAGTTGGACTTGTGTGTACCCACCATACACTGGACCATAGTTTTCAAGACCTTGTTAATGGCCTCGACCTGTCCATTGGACTGTGGGTAGTAGGGTGTTGATTTTTCGTGGCGAAAACCCAATCTATCGCTCAATTCTTGAACCATGAGGTTCTGAAAGTGAGAACCATGGTCGGTAACTATAGACCGAGGAACTCCAAACCGTGCTATGACATGATTGAACATGAAGAGTGTGGCAGTCTTGTCGTCGTTCGTGTATGTAGGAATTGCCTCGGCCCACTTTGTAAAGTAGTCCACAGCGATGATGATGTAACTATGCCCCCCAGCCGAGGTAGGATTACAATGCATGAAGTCAATGCCCCATTTAGTGAAGGGGCCAATGGCAATAACCGGGTGTAACGGGGTGGGATGGGTGCACTTTTTCGTATGAAAATGTTGACATGGAGGACATTTTTTTACGGCATCGATACAATCTTTAAAGATAGATGGCCAATAATATCCCGTGTGAAGAATTTTCTGGGCTGTAGCCATCCCAGAGAGATGGCCGCCACAAGCCCCAGCGTGACATTCATTTAGGACGTGTTCATCCTCGTCATGAGTCAGACAACGTCGAAGAATAGAATCAATACCATGGCGGTACAAAGTATCACTGATAATCAGATAATACTTCGCATGGTCGCTTATTCGACGACGGTCGTCACAACACAATTGAGGGATGAAACGTTGGGTCTGAAGATATAAAGTGATATATCCATACCACGGATCAGACGTATTGATAAGAAACAATGACTCATCTGGAGAGGAGTCATTGGGCTCAGGTTCTACATCAGTACGGGGAAGGTCACAGATGAGCTCAGCAAACACCAAAGACATTTTAGACTTAGCCTTCTCGAAAAGGAGATCGAATTCCTACAGTATCACGATCCAGCGTGAATACTTACCCCCAAGCACTTGACGTGTCAAAACGTGGTACATGGGGTTCAAATCGACTATGATGGTGGTGGTGCGAAGCAAAATGTAATGTCGAAACTTCTGGACGGCGATAACCGCCGCGAGAGCGAGCTTCTCAACATGTGAGTAACGGGTTTTAGTGTCAATCAGACCCTTAAGTAATATATCACATGTTCTTGGGCGTTCTGGTCTTCCTGCACCAAAACCATGGTGATAGTGGTGTCGAAAGCTGCGAGGTATAGAATGTAATCTCGGTAGTAATTCAGTGGTTGGAGCAAAGGGGCATGGGTAATGGCATGTTTGAGACTATTGAAGGATTGTTGAGCTTGATCGTCCCAAATGAATGGGATGTCCTTCTTGAGTAGTCTCATGTAGCCCCGATTCTTCTGCGTGAAATTACAAACAAAGCGTTGTAAATAAGTCGCTTCTCCATGTAGACTTTGAAGTTCCGTAACATTAGTTGGAGGTGGGAGAGCGACGATGGCTTCCACCTTCAAGGGATCAATGCAGATCCCATCTTTCGAGACGATAAACCCTAAGAGGCATCCAGACTCGACAAAGAAAATACACTTATGAGGGTTCAGACAGATATTGTACCATCTACATCTAAGGAAAACGGCCGCCAGATGATCTATGTGGAACTCGTGTTACTTTGAGTGGGAAGGGAGGTCATCCAAGTAGGGTTCCATGAAGTCCTTAACTTCATGGAAGGCGTACGACATGGCCCATTGGAATGTGTCACCATTGTTTTTAAGACGAAACGGAACTTTACGATACAAAAACGTTCCCCAAGGATAAATGAATGCAGTCTTGTGTTGGTCGACGGGGTGGATCTCAATCTGGTTGTATCCGTAAAATCCATCCATGAATGAAAAAATGACACTTTCAGCACAATTGTAGATAATATGGTAAATAAAGGGAGTCGGGTAGTTGTCCTTAGGACAAGCCTTATTGAGATCCCGATAATCGACACAAACACGAATGGTGCCTTGCTTTTTAGTGACGGGGACGACATTTGAGACCCATTCTGTCAATGGGACAGGGTAAATGAAGCCGGCCTTCAAGAGTTTCTTAATCTCTACCTTGATCGCCACAATATTCCGAGGGTGTACCAGTCGCAACTTTTGGCAGACAGGTTTGACGTCGGGATAGATCTTGATTTCATGTAAAACAATGGTGGGGTCTATCCCAGGCATTTACTCATAGGTCCAAGCGAACACGTCTCAGAATCTCTTGAATAAGGCCGTATAAGAAATGACTTCTTCAGGGGAACACTTCTGGCTTAACTGAATGTGTTCCACTACACCAGGAGTAACCGAAATGTCAATCGAAGTGGTAGGTTCGATGTTCGCAAGGTTTCCCTCAGTTTCCGTATGACACGTGAGTATCGGGGATTGAGAGCAAGGGTAGACATTCGGCAAAAAGATGGTGCTAATGTTGTTCTCCACATAATCCAATGGGGTAAGAAAAGAATACCAGTGCTGGAGGTCTTCCCACGAGGCGTCATCTGCACTCATTATCTCCATGATGGACTCGTCAGAATGAAAAGTCAGAAGTAGAGAATCGGGTGGGATGACGTCCGTCGTAGAGAACACGAGGTGGAGGCCACTGCGAGGTGGTCCTCGGGTGATAATTGGATAGCCTTGTAGGTACGTTCAGCAGGTGAAAGAGACATTATGTTTCCAATCAGGTGTGTGGTGGCTTCATCTGGTACAAGTCATGTATTAGTAGGGTTGGGAAGAGATGAAATCTCTGAGGAGATCATGTTCACCGAGGCAACATGATGAGGGGGATCCGGTGTTGGAAAAATGCCCATAAGAGATGAATCTTTTATGAGACCAACCCCTACACTCTCATACTGTTTCAAAGATTTCCCAAGCATTGGGACATTATCACCAGGATGAGAAGTGGTGTCTGGTGTGCAGAAGTCCAGTTGGTCGACAATGACAATTCAACCTTGGTGAGGGAATTGCACTATGCGGAAGACGGATGATGCGACCGCAGTCATGGCATAAAACCAATTTCGACCAAGCAAGAGATTATAATCTAACGAAGCTGTGACAAATTCCATGTTAATGGTCATGGTATTGCCCCCCAGTTCAACTAGAAAAGCTTGTAGTAACCCATGGGGTTGAAAGCCACGCCCGTCGAATGCTTTCAAGGTAGTGGGAGAACAGTTCAGTTTGAGGGAGCCAATGGCTCTCCAACAAGTGATCAAAATGACTAAGGTAGAATCCCCTTTGTCTAAGACAGTACGATGGACTATCTTCCCAACAATGTTGGTAGCAACTTGAAATGCAAGCTGATGGGAAAGCCTCGTCTTAAATACTCGAGTCTAAACATGATGGTATTTGAAGAATCCGGATCGACTGTACCGATGGCAGCGAGGAGAGTCTTGCATTCATTGGGACAATTCTGCAATACTTCCAGCATCGACATGGAACAAGGAGCTTGTGCCAGGTCCTCTATGATATTGTAGTTCTGAGCTGCCCGAGCATTGGGATTGAAAACAGATTTTCTAATCGTGCTCTTTGGCGGACACAACACTGACTCGAAAGAGGGATTCTCAATGGTGAGAGAGGCCGGTGGTACAATCACCTCAGGTAGAGAAGTGGAAGCTTTTTCAGTATTACTTCTAATAGGGTCCTTCGAAGGGACTGAGTCGTACGAACGTGATCGAGTGTTCAAACTGACCATCTCACTACGCATCATGAGAACATGCGCAGTAGAGGATGCCTCTCCTTGCGAAGGAGAGGTTTGAGCAATCAACTACTGATTTTGAGTAGCGAAGGGATCGTTGAGAACAACGGGTATAGGTTTTCCCTTAAGAAACTTTTGAACTTCGTCTCTATGGGGGAACTCTTTAGAAAAGTGGTCATCACCACACAGTAGACAAGGATACTTCAACTTCCTTTTCTGTTTGGCGTCATCAGGGGTGCTCTTATGTTCCTACTGGGTGGAAGATTTCTTAGGTTTCCCTTTATTCTTCTTCTTACCACCAGACTTCTGAGGTGAAGTTGATTAAACAGAATTCACTTCTTCGGTGACAACAGGAGTGGATGATTTGGTGGTGTCGTGACCAACCTGTGTTGGTGATGGGGAAGAACCTTGGGGGTTCGACGATCCAACAGTTTGAGAAGGAGGTTGGGTGTTAAGGGATCCAATGATGCCATCAGCTTGGGGTCCCTTGGGTGGTTTCGCGGGGTCGTCCGTGTTACGGGGTGCGTCATGAAGAATATCAAACAACATGTCAAATTGAGCATAGACTAAGTCTAGTAAATGGGCACGTGCGATTGCTTGTTCTTCAGTGACAGCCCCTCCCATGGAAACATCTCAAGCTATGGTAGGAATGAGATATTTCGTGAACCAGTCCACTTGGAGTTGGTCTGGAATACGAGCCTTAATCAGATGTCGTCTCCTCCGCCACTCATGTATATGATTTGAGATGTGAGTAGCGGTATTTTGACGGAGCAAGGTTAAAAGATTTGTACTAGTTTCATACCATATAGGAAGTTGGAAATGAGTAAAAAAATTCATAGAAAGAGAACCAAAATCGGGAAAAGAATGGGGTGGTAGTTCAATATACCACTTGGTAGCTGAACCAGTGAGAGTCTGTTGAAATAACCTAAGACAGATCGAGTCATTTATCAAGGAGTTGGATGAACAACACAAGTGGTATGTCATCACATGGTTTTTAGGATCCTCACCCGGCTTGCCATCAAATTTGGGGATATCTGATGGAAGTTTCACCGGAATGGGTGGCCAATTAGTTCCATGGTAGATGGGGTTGTTGGTCAGGAGAGATAGGTCAAACAAGTCTAAAGTAGCCAAAAAGGGCAGGTACGGACTACAATGCGGGTACTGATAGTACTGATAAGGCATGTAAGGACCAGTGGGACCTTGCATCGACTGACCATAGGGTGTTCCAGGAGGAAACTGGCCATAGGGGTACGGGCCGCCCTGACCAAATGTAGCTTCGCCGACATAGTAAGGTGGTCCATAACCGTAAGGTGGAGGTACACCACCCCTGGGAGGAGGTGGAGGTCCACCACCACCACCGGGAGGGGGTGGAGCGCCACCACCACCGCCGAGAGGGGGTGGAGGGCCGTTGTAATAAGGTGGTCCCCCACTGCCTCCGCCTGGAGGGGGGTGGTCCACCTCCACCACCGCCACCATAAGGTTAAGGTCTTCCACCACTGCTTCCGCCATAATAAGGTGGTCCTCCACCTCCTCCCCCTGGAGGGGGTGGTGGGCCACTTCCGCCACCAGAAGGATGGGGGCCACCTCCACCACCGCCGCCATAATAATAAGATCCACCACCGCCTCCTCTAGGAGGGGGTGGGGGACCACCTCCACCACCTGAAGGGTATGGTCCTCCACCACCACTACCATAATGGGATGGGCCTCCACTTCCTTCGCCAGGGGGGGTGGTGGACCATTCCCTCCATGGCCGGAAGGGTGGGGGCCGTTGTTAGCGGAATGGGATGGGCCTCCGTCCGAAGGCAGAGGTCTGCCTCCTCCATAATTCCTAGTAGGCCCTCCGCCTCCAGCGGGAGGTGGGGGTGGACAAGTCGAGGGTGGTGGTACTTGAGGGATAGCTTGTAGGGGTCCATGTTGTAAAACATTCTGATGCCACCATAGAGTGTATGGGTTTTCAGGATAAGGTATCCCGTAGAGTGTGTTTTCGGGATTGAATTGACCCGGCACAGGGTTAACATAACTTGGATACGCTTGACTCCATGGTGGTTGAATTACATTGGATGGTTCCCCAACTTGGGATAATCCCATGGTGGATGGGCCGGCGGGGAGTGTAGTGCCAACGGAAGGTCCGTTGGGGACTCCTGCTCTTGGATTCGGGTTAGGAGACGGGGGTTGCCCCCCAATGACAATGTGTTGACCAATATGTGATGGTTGACCCAACACAGGTTTCTAATTATCTACTGTAGGATTAGCATTACTTGTAAGGAAGGTAGGGGGTAAAGAGTATCTTCCCTGCGAGTTTTGAGGTGGGGGAGGAGCAGGTAATGTAACCGTAGTAGTGACAAGTGTGTTGGAATGCTTCCCTTCAACAGGTTGGGTCGTGTAAGGTATACGATTGGTCTCCTATGAGGGTTGACCAGTTTCGTGGATGGTCAGGTTGTGGATGGATGGTTCCAGTGAATCAAAAGATACCATGCGAATCGGGATTTATCTAAACCTGGCCGTATATGTGAGATGTTGCCGTCGAGCTTCATCGCCTAAGGAATGTAAATGATCCAAATGTTCATGAAGAGGGCCTAAAATCTCGGTGGAATTGGGCCAGCTAGTTGGTAGGGTACCTTCTGGAGTGGTCCGGATAGGTGGGGATGCAATGGCAAAATGAGCCACTGGGTGGCCTAGAGATGAAGTCCAATAGGATGCAGCGGGACCAGCAGCTGCTGCAGGGTCATCCTGGGGTGAATTTATCCATTCCAACGATCCAATTTCTCCCGGTAGAACGGGAGGTAGGTCTTGTGAAGTAGAAGTTGGTGCTTCTTCACCCTGTGGGGGATGAGAGGCAGGTGAATCTGGAGGTGAGTGAGGAAACAAAAGTCCTCCCACATTTAGAGTAGGGTTTTCTACTTTAGTTGCCGCGACCGTGTTACGTGGGTCCATTCTTACCCTCGAAATAACCTCCAGGTTAAGGGGATATTCGGGTGGTAAGTTCAGAAACCTGTGGGACCTTTTCCAAGGAAAATTAGCCAGAGTGGCTGAAACAGAAACTCCTCCTAGGGTAATCTAAACAAGAGAAAAGAAGACCAGAAAAACTACACAAACCAAGGCCACAAGCAAACTTATGTGATAAGAGTGGATTCAATAGTCTAGAACCTCACGGGATTATCAAGGCTTCACAACTCGCGATATACTCCAGGGTCCAACAGTTATACTCAGCCCAATTTTTCAGAGCACTAACCAGGGAAGATTAGGACCATACCCCTGACCATATAACCCGACTACCTAATAGTACATGCGAAGTAGCTCCCCGAGTGTTGTTCTCAGTGTATTGCTCTGCCGAGACGGCCAAAAGGTTAACTCATTTGGTATCAGGAATCCTAATGGTGTCTCCCGATATACACAAGGTACGTGGGAGCTCAAATTCGTAAGGGTGCTGTCTAATGCACAACCATATGGCATGAGACCTTCCTATATACTACCGAGTACGTGAAACACCTTTCTATATACGCCAAGTACATGAAACACCTTTCGATATACGCCAAGTACTTAAAGTACTTGGTGGGTATGTGAAAGAGCTTCGATATACCTGGTTGGTACGTGAAAGAGCTTCGATATACCTGGTTGGTACGTGAAAGAGATTCGATATACCGATAAGTACATGGAAGACTACAATACCCCCAGGATACAGTGCTGGAAAATAACGATAGCTACCACGCTTAACGACGTTGGAACACGTCTCTAACTTACACACAAGTTACTAAAAACTTTATCCTAGTTCTACCGTTAATTTTTTGCAAAGCCCTAACTACATGCAAAAAATGTACTTTTATTTTGATGAACTCTATGTATAGAAAGGAGAAATTTATTTCCAAGTGACTATGCCAAACAACAAAATGCAACACAATCCCAAATCTACCAAAAATGATAATGAAGTATGCTTTTCCTTTTTGAGCGAAACACAAAAGTAACACAACACTACTAAGCCAAATCAAAACATGTTTTTCTTTTTCATTTATCTTTTCAAAAAAAAATGATGCTAAGTGATGAAAAGAGAGAAGTTCTAAGTAGAGTATGCAAGCTTTTCACCTTCACTACAATGGCCTAAAAGCATAAGAACCAAAAGATGCATGTAACTTTCCAAGCATGGAACTACTTTTGCAAAACTTGATATCTAATCAAAATTTTCAAGAAAATGAGCAACTCATAATTAATGAAAAACACAAATAATTTAACTTTCTTTCAAATTTTCCAAAAGAACTACAAATGAGACATTCCAATGCATGTACCATTCTTCAAATGAGCTTGAAAAATGATGGAAATGAAGTACTTTTGATTTTTCAATGGATGTATCAAAATAACAATTTGATGACAGCGGTGCTTTAAACACAAACACTGAAATGAAAAGATCACTTGCAACACTCCAATGGCTCAGAAAAAATATCAAGAAAAGACAAGCACTCATATGGACTGAGAGTACACACAAACACTCAAAATCAATCAGTAGCAAGCAACACTACAGCAAGAAAAGCTCAAAAATGTATGCAAATGAGGTCTGGAAACCGATCCAATACAATGACCAGATCCAACAAGGAGAGGAGGGAATGCAAGGGTGAGTGGATGCAGGCGGGGGATATGAAAGTGTCCACCACTACCAAATCTCATACTTGTCCAAGACGAAACCCAAAACAACTCCAAATCAAACCAAACACTTCAACACACTAATAAAAAATGGGGTCTCTGACTGGATCTTGCAGCACAGAGGGGGTTTGCACACAAAACCAAAACTCAAATAAGAAATGTAACACTCCCTTCCAGCATTCCCGTGCAAGGAAGGAAACGTTAATCAACACACAGGCTTTTAGATAGACTTAGCCTAAATAATTCTTGCCCATAAATTCCTAACAATTTAAGAATGTCCAAATGCAGATTCATTTCAATATCAACACAGCGGAAACTAAACATTACATGTGCATACAATTTCTTCATGCGTTCAGCATACACATATCAACCATACATGTATCAGTCATTAATTTTATTAATGCATGGACAATTATCATACTGCATAAGACATGATGCCTTTCGTTCCATTAATCATGAATGCATTGCAAAACACAGACTGTATATAAATTTAATCACAGGATACTCATCTTGAATTGCAACGGTCCAAACAACTGGCTATGGAAGGGCAACGTTCCTCCCAACCGTAGACCTCTGTCCAGCTTGTGTTCTTTCAGCTGAGAGGTCACCCCCGAGTTGGGCTGTGTATCCACTAAGGAGGACTAGCTGGGTTCACTCACAGCCATGGTTCTGGTCAAGCATCCAAGAAGATAGAGGAGGGTAACACTAAGCCAGTGAGCTCAACCACAGAGCTACAGGCATCTCAAGTGAGCTCAACAATCAGGCACCCACATTACCTACCACATCCAACACAAGGAAGATCCCCTTCTCTGTCACACAGTCCCTCAGGCAACTCTTCCCTCCAGTGCTCTTCAGGATGGGCATAGAAAGGTCCAGCTGCTGATCCTTGAGATCCTAGCCTTCACTGGGTTTATCAAGCACACCCAACCTCTGCATAGTCATTCCCAACTTGATTCCTCACCATTCTACTCACCAAATACTCAAATCCGTCACTCGTTTTCTGAGCTGCAAAAACTGGGTTTTTCCCATTGATTTCGGGGTAGCTAATGCTCCCAAATTCGCCCCAAGGTTCATGCTATTGGATTCCCCATTGGATTTCCCTGTCCCATGCCAAATCTGGACGTTTTTGGTCTTTTAAAAACTGGGTTCTCTCAAGGTCGCGATTTCTGGTTTTTCCTCACTGCTAGCACTCGTTTTTGGATGGGAATGATGCTAGATAGTTTCACAATGGACTGGGGTGAGAATGAAGCAACCTCCCATGAGGTTGAGTGAATTCTTGCCCAAGCAATCAGAGCCCATGCCCACCCATACGAATTTCAGGGCTGCCCATGCTCCATTGAAGCCATGGGCTGAAAACTCAACCACCTTCTTACAGCAGGCTTTAATGTCACCTTGGAAAGTCAATGGGTTCTCATAATGACAAATGGCAGCCTAGGGTTTAATCCCATAGCCCCCTCACCACTCCCTAGTGGATACACATGGCCCCTTCTCATTCGTTGCCTCCATAGCCAGTTTTTGGTATTTTATTTCAATGTTAAATATTTACATCAAATTTACAATATCCCATGGCTTAATAGCACGTGGGTAACAAAATATCAAGCGTGTCTAATTTAAATAAAATCTGAGCATAAACTAGCGGGGCCTTGGCCTTGAGCTCCACGCTAGGGAAAACATACAACGTGTGTATACAATATTTACATTAGAGCCAATATTTCTTAAGGGTTCAAAATTGGGGTATTACATTCCCCTCCCCCTTAGAACAACACCGTCCTTAGTGTTCTCAAAACTGAACAAAAATGGAAATGCCTCCCTCATGGCATCCTCCAGCTCCCATGTAGCCTCGTCGGGACTAAGGTGCTCCCATTGGACCTTTACCTGCCCGATGGCTCTGTTCCGGAGCAATGTGACCTTCTTGTCGAGGATGCGCATAGGTTCTACTTGGAACTCTCCCTCGGGTTCCACCTGTATCACATTCCAATCAATCATATGATTAGGATCATGTACATACTTCTTAAGCAAAGATACATGGAAAACATTATGAGCTCTTATGCTAGCAGGCAATGCAATTCTATATGCAACTGGCCCTATCCTATCAAGGACTTCAAATGGACCACAATATCTTGGTGACAACTTGGCACAACTTCCCAACTTGAGGGAACTCTTCCTTGGTTTCACTCTCAAATAAACATGATCCCCAATCTGAAACTCCTTATGTACTCTTTTCAAATCTGCATAACTCTTTTGCCTGTCCTGAGCTGCCTTTAAATTCTGCCTGATCTTGACAATTTCCTGTTCCATTTCCTTGATCATTTCTGGTCCAAGCACCACCCTGTTCACTGGGCCATCCCAATTCACTGGCGTCCTGCATCCCCTGCCATACAATGCTTCAAATGGACTCATTCCCAAGGATGCATGGTGTCCATTATTGTATGCAAATTCAACCAAGTGTAAATAATCTTCCCACTTGGATGGTTTGTCCATCACATACATTCTCAGCATATCTTCAAGAACCTGGTTCACCCTCTCGGTTTGGCCGTCCGTTTGAGGATGGTAAGCTGTACTGAAATTCAATTTAGTTCCCAATTCCTGAAATAATCCCTTCCAGAAATTGGAGGTGAACTTTGTATCACGATCAGAAATGATTGCCTTAGGCAATCCATGTAATCTGAATATCTCTCTCATGAAGATGTTCACAATGTCACTAGCCTTGTGAGTGGACTTCACTGGAATAAAGTGAGCTACCTTTGATAGCTTATCCACCACAACCATGATTGAATCATGCTTCTTTACTGTCATGGGCAGACCTGTTATAAAATCCATGGAGATCACTTCCCACTTCCATTCTGGAATGGGTAAGGGCTGCAATAACCCTGCTGGATGTTGGTGTTCTGCCTTGACTTGTTGGCACTTCTGACACCTAGCAATGTACTCAGCTATGTCCTTCTTCATGCCATTCCAAAAGTATTGCTTTCTTGCCGCTGTTATAGTCTTCTGATATCCTGGGTGTCCAGAGTACGGCATTTGGTGTATTTCATCCATCACTAGTTTCTTTAAATCTGCATTATTTGGAATGTACAACCTATCTTTGTAGATGAGGATACTGTCTTCACCCAGCTGATATTCTGCACACTTTTCATCCACATTACCGTGCTGCAACTTCTCTTTCATTTGAAGGCAAGTTTCATCACCGTTTTGGGCTTCATGAACTCTTGTCTTCAAATCTGATTTGCACATACTTACTGCTGAAACATGAAATTTTCTACTAAGAGCATCTGCAACCTTATTCTCCTTCCCTTTTACATGTTTAATTTCAAAATCAAATTCACAAAGAAATTCCATCCATCTAGCTTTCCTAGCATTCAAGTTTGGCTGCTCAAATAAATACTTCAGGCTCATGTGGTCTGTTCTAAGCTCGAATCTTCTTCCCATCAAGTAATGTCTCCACATTTTAAGAGCATGCACTATGGCTGCTAATTCTAAATCATGTGTGGCATAATTCTTTTCATGCTCTTTTAATTTCCTGGATTCATAGCAAATCACAATTCCTTCTTGCATGAGAACCCCACCTAGTCCTTCAATGCAAGCATCTGTGCACACTACAAAATCCTTCCCTGGATCTGCTATCTTCAAAACAGGAGCGCTGGTAAGTAACTCCTTTAATTTCTGAAAACTTTTCTCACATTTTTCAGACCATACAAATTTGATGTTCTTCCTTTGCAATGAAGTGATCGGATGCGCTATCCTGGAGAATCCTTCAATAAACCTTCTGTAGTAACCAGCAAGGCCCATAAAAGATCTAACATCTGAAACATTTCTTGGAGTTGGCCAATCCATGATGGAATTAATCTTCTCTGGATCCACTGCAATTCCTTCTTCTGAAATGACGTGACCCAAATATTGGATCCTCTTTTGATAGAATTCACACTTGCTTAACTTGGCATACAGCTGATGTTCTCTAAGAACTTGCAACACCATTCTTAGATGCTCCTCGTGTTCTTCTTCATTTCTTGAATAGACAAGAATGTCATCTAAAAACACAATCACGAACTTGTCCAAATATTTGCTGAATACACTATTCATGAGACACATGAATGTGGCAGGTGCGTTGGTAAGGCCGAATGGAACCACAGTGAACTCATAATGACCATATCTAGTTCTGAAAGCCGTCTTGTGAATGTCTTCTTCTTTAATCCTCACTTGATGGTAGCTAGACCTCAAGTCAATCTTTGAAAATAACTTGGCTTCCTTCATTTGATCAAACAAGTCATCAATTCTTGGTAATGGATACTTGTTCTTAACTGTCACTTTATTGAGCTGCCTGTAATCAATACACAGCCTTAAAGTCCCATCTTTCTTCTTGAAAAATAACACCGGTGCTCCCCAAGGAGACACACTAGGCCTGATATACCCTTTATCTATTAATTCTTGCAGCTGTATCTTCAATTCCACCAACTCCGGTGTACTCATTCTATAAGGAGCTTTGGAATTCGGCGCTGCCCCTGGAACAAGATCGATGGTAAAATCAATATCTCTCATCGGTGGCAACCCTGGTACCTCATCCGGAAACACATCTTGGAACTCTTGCAATATCCTGAAGTCTTCTAGTCTTGGCCCTTTGTCCTCTAATGAATCTGGCATATGGACTGCATATAATTGACAACCCTTCTTATAAAACTTTTTCAACTGCAGTGCTGAAATCTGTCTTATTGAAACTTGCTTGGGAATCCCTTTTACCAATGTTGGCCTTCCCTTTTCATCAATGCACTCAAGTGCTTTCTCATAACAGTCCAATTTGGCTCTATGTTTTTCTAACCAATCCATGCCAATTAATGCATCATAGGATCCTAATGGTAGCACATTCAATTCAACATATGTGTGGAGTCCATTCAATTCTATGGGACACTCCATCACTACCTCACTTACTTTTCTCTTGGTTCCCGTGGCTAGTTGCACTAGCCAAGACTTATTATGCTTTATTTTTCTAAGAGAACAACCTTCAACCACTTTTGGAGAAACATAACTATGAGTAGATCCTGGATCAATCAAAACAGAAATAGATTGCGTAGCAATCTTACCTTCGACTTCCACCACTGATGACTGATGGTCTGCTTGGTGATTACCCAACGCTGCATAAATCCGAGGTGCTTCCCTTGCCATGTCCTCTACCGTAGCTACTCCCTTCAGGTTGTTCAACTTTCGAGCATTGTTTTTCCGATGTGGACAATCCTTCAACATGTGGTTTTCTCCACATCCCCAACACTGAAGTGGTCCCTTTGATGCTTTGTCTACTGCCACTGCTGGTTTGAATCCACTCCTTGCTTGTTGCCCCTGTGGAAAGGTCCTAGGCTGACCTCTGAATGGTGGCTTGAAGCCATCCTTCTTCTGGTCAAACTTCCCTCTTGGCTTTCCTTTCCATGTTGGGTTAGCCTCTGTTTTTCCCCTATTTTGCTCATAGCAGTGCATTGCCATCCTAATGGCTTCATCCAAACTTGGTGGATTAACAAACTCAATACGATCTCTGAAAATCTGAGGTAGACCCCCAAGAAAGCATTGTATTTTTACTCTCTCATCTTTGATATAGTCAACATACCTCAGTAATTCCAAGAATTTGTGGACATGCTCTTCCATAGATTTTTGTCCCAACCTGAGTTCATTAAACTCTTTTCTCTTACCGTCATAATACCTAGCAGAAAGGTATTTCTCCTTGAAGTACCTCTTAAATCTTTCCCAACTGATCCTTCTTTCATTGATCCCTTTCACTTGCAAGAGATTGTCCCACCAAATGGAAGCTCTGCCATTTAAGTTGTAAATGGCAATTCTGGCTTTTTCATTTCCTGAGTAGTCTTGAATTCTGAAGTATTTCTTCATTCCCAGAAGCCATGCTTCTGCCTCTTGACCTGTCTTTCCTTCCCCATCAAATGTGGGAGGTCTTGCCTTCCTGAATTCTCCCTGTGGGATGCCCTTGAACTTCTTTCTTCCGTCCAACCTCTTAGGTGCATGTCCGGGACTTCTCCTAGAACATTTGGAGTCACCCGACCTGCTGGAAGAAGATCTTGATGAAGATGTTTTATGTTTTCTGCTCACCGAACTCTTCCTTGGGCTTGGAGTCCTCCTCCTCGAACGACCTCTAGAATGACTCCCTGCATCTCTTCCTTCTTCACCCATATTGCTTGGGTTGGACCCAAGGTTTATCTTATGCTGCATATCGGTGAGGCTTTGCAAAATAGCAGCATTGAGTTGGTGTTGTTCTTCTTGAGCCTTCATCAATCTTTCATTGAAGCTCACCATGGTTTCAACCAAATTTTGAGGAGTCACCTGCTCCCTTCTCCCATTGGATTCAGTCTCCGCATTCCCTTCATGCACATTTTCTCCTAGAACGTCTTCTTCGTGTTCATAAGGATCTTGAGCATCATTAATGGTCACCATCTTACCTCTGCTACAATTATAAACTTTATGAGCTGCAAACACTGTGCATTATTATGATATTTGTTAGACCTCATAAAAATGCATCTAGGAATATACAACAATCAATATTTAACATAATAGAACTCATGGAATAATTCACATAGCTGTTACTTATTCAATTCTTTTGCCCATTCATGCAATTCTGAAAATTGCCCATATTGTCATTAATTTGACAAAACAGTCACCGGCACTTTTCTGCCCTGATTATCTATGATGTCTGATAGCCCAATTCAAATTCCGGTCATACTCCATTATTCCTTTCTAGACAAGCTTTCCAATGCCTGTCCCCGTGCTCCATTCCGACATCGGGTGTGGAAACAACGTTGTCTCAAAAATGACAACTTTTACCAATAATTCTGCACATTTACCCAATTGTATTTTGGTCCCGAAGGCCAACTTCAGCCACCTGTGGAAGAAAATCTATGAGGAATCACAAAAACTTATCTATCGGGAAAAGTTAGTCCATATAACAAGGAACACTCAGCAATTCACTGATTTCAATTCTGATGTACCGTTCATCTTTTAGGAATTTATGGGCAAGAATTATTTAGGCTAAGTCTATCTAAAAGCCTGTGTGTTGATTAACGTTTCCTTCCTTGCACGGGAATGCTGGAAGGGAGTGTTACAGTTTGGTATCAGAGCTGCGTTGCAGCATTGGGCCTCTATGGGCCAAATCTGATAGAGTTTTTAAGTCTGTTTTGGAAAAATGTTGTTTTAAGACTATTTTTGAAATTTTTGGTTTTAAGACTGTTTCGGGAAGTCATCCCGAAACCTGCGGAAAGGTTCCGCGAACCTTCCCGCAATTGCGGAAGAGTTCGGCGAACCTTCCCGCAATTGCGGAAGGATTCAGCAAAACCTTTCCGCAGGTTTCGGGATGACTTCCCGAAACAGTCTTAAAACCAAAATTTTCAAAAATAGTCTTAAAACAACATTTTTCCAAAACAGACTTAAAAACTCTATCAGATTTGGCCCATAGAGGCCCAATGCTGCAACGCAGCTCTGATACCAAACTGTAACACTCCCTTCCAGCATTCCCGTGCAAGGAAGGAAACGTTAATCAACACACAGGCTTTTAGATAGACTTAGCCTAAATAATTCTTGCCCATAAATTCCTAACAATTTAAGAATGTCCAAATGCAGATTCATTTCAATATCAACACAGAGGAAACTAAACATTACATGTGCATACAATTTCTTCATGCGTTCAGCATACACATATCAACCATACATGTATCAGTCATTAATTTTATTAATGCATGGACAATTATCATACTGCATAAGACATGATGCCTTTCGTTCCATTAATCATGAATGCATTGCAAAACACAGACTGTATATAAATTTAATCACAGGATACTCATCTTGAATTGCAACGGTCCAAACGACTGGCTATGGAAGGGCAACGTTCCTCCCAACCGTAGACCTCTGTCCAGCTTGTGTTCTTTCAGCTGAGAGGTCACCCCCGAGCTGGGCTGTGTATCCACTAAGGAGGACTAGCTGGGTTCACTCACAGCCATGGTTCTGGTCAAGCATCCAAGAAGATAGAGGAGGGTAACACTAAGCCAGTGATCTCAACCACAGAGCTACAGGCATCTCAAGTGAGCTCAACAATCAGGCACCCACATTACCTACCACATCCAACACAAGGAAGATCCCCTTCTCTGTCACACAGTCCCTCAGGCAACTCTTCCCTCCAGTGCTCTTCAGGATGGGCATAGAAAGGTCCAGCTGCTGATCCTTGAGATCCTAGCCTTCACTGGGTTTATCAAGCACACCCAACCTCTGCATAGTCATTCCCAACTTGATTCCTCACCATTCTGCTCACCAAATACTCAAATCCGTCACTCGTTTTCTGAGCTGCAAAAACTGGGTTTTTCCCATTGATTTCGGGGTAGCTAATGCTCCCAAATTCGCCCCAAGGTTCATGCTATTGGATTCCCCATTGGATTTCCCTGTCCCATGCCAAATCTGGACGTTTTTGGTCTTTTAAAAACTGGGTTCTCTCAAGGTCGCGATTTCTGGTTTTTCCTCACTGCTGGCACTCGTTTTTGGATGGGAATGATGCTAGATAGTTTCACAATGGACTGGGGTGAGAATGAAGCAACCTCCCATGAGGTTGAGTGACTTCTTGCCCAAGCAATCAGAGCCCATGCCCACCCATACGAATTTCAGGGCTGCCCATGCTCCATTGAAGCCATGGGCTGAAAACTCAACCACCTTCTTACAGCAGGCTTTAATGTCACCTTGGAAAGTCAATGGGTTCTCATAATGACAAATGGCAGCCTAGGGTTTAATCCCATAGCCCCCTCACCACTCCCTAGTGGATACACATGGCCCCTTCTCATTCGTTGCCTCCATAACCAGTTTTTGGTATTTTATTTCAATGTTAAATATTTACATCAAATTTACAATATCCCATGGCTTAATAGCACGTGGGTAACAAAATATCAAGCGTGTCTAATTTAAATAAAATCCGAGCATAAACTAGCGGGGCCTTGGCCTTGAGCTCCACGCTAGGGAAAACATACAACGTGTGTATACAATATTTACATTAGAGCCAATATTTCTTAAGGGTTCAAAATTGGGGTATTACAAGAAATAGAGAAGGGATTCCTGTATGTCAGTTTTGACAGATCGGCACAGTCTGTGTTTGTACACAGAGTGACCGTCGCAGTTCACTAATGCGGGAAGTGCGACGATGTCGCCGTATACCAATGAATGTGTTGTGACGAGAGGCTAAAAGACAGAGAACAAAGACCCAGAAATGACACAATGTCGCTCTGGCTCCACTGCCCAGGTGCGACAAGCGAGGTTCAAGTTCAAAAATGAACAAGTCTCCAAATAATGAGCAATGAAATGGTTTAAAAATGGTGAGTACAAACTCATAGGAGGACTACAGAATCTTCAAAGTAAAGATCTGATGGTGAAACAAGGCTTTGAAGGAAAAAAGATTATGGATGGCTTGCAAAAGCAATCAACTAAAAATGGCATTCAAATTGAAAACTACAAACAATGACTTCCCCAGTATGGTCTCCAGATTTGTTTGATGGACAATCTACCAAAAGTGGGCTCGAGGCATGGTCTCCCTAGCTCAATGAGAGTCTAGAACAAATAGGACAGAATATAAATCACTCTCCTAGATCTAATTAAAGATCAAGGGACTAGATACCTTTACCTTATAGATCGCTGATCCTTTTCTCCTTGAATGCTACTCCAAACTTGATGATCTTCAGATCTAAGCTGCAAAACCTGTCAAGAGCACAAGACAACAAAACAAGTAAAACACATCTACACAATAATAGATCTAAGTAAGTAGTCAAGCATGAGAAATACACAAGATATCATTAACGCAATGAGATTTTGGTGGAAAGCACTTATATTACTATATTGAAAGGGAAGTACATAGGATGAAAATATTACAACCAATGACTTGACGTAGTAATCCTCCTCCGATCAAACCAATGCCAAAGCCTCCCAAGGAAGTGTGAGTCTCCCAATAGATGAGTAGAGATCTCTCCTAAGGTAATTTCACCAGCATGTAGACACTATAGACTTCCTCCCTTTGGTATGGGAGTGAGCTTCACTTATATAGGACTAAGTGGATAGGGTAGGTTGAGATATGGTAGGAGAGAGATAGGGGATCTTTCCAAGAGGTTAGGAAACGAATGCCAGCTCTCTCAAATGGTCAGGGATAGGGATCCATGTCAGCTAGCTTCGAGAATGGACTCGAAGAGGCTATTTTTTTCCATTAATTGACATCATCGTAGGCTGCAAGAGGCCAACCTGCGACGTCGCATGCTGCATTAAGGCAGCCTGCAACGACCTCTCAAAACCTAGCAATAATGGGTTTGTATCTCTTCCAGGTTAATGACTTAGTCAAGTAAAATTTAGGGATGTTTACACTGAGTCTCATGATGGTAAGATTTTAGGTATAACAGAGTGACAACTGTAACCAGGAGTTTCTTTTTTTGAATGGGTAGAAAAACAAAAACATAAGCTTCTGGAGTAAAGGAAAATTTGGATTTGGGAAAAACTCTGATGGGTAATTGTGGTTTGACTAGGTTTTGGACACTTTCTAATGGACAGGGAAGCATAAAATGGGGATTTCAGAAGCAAGGTGAAGAAATGGGAAAATTTGTCAAAGAGGGACAACGAAGCATAAATAGGAAATGAACACTATGGCAAAATTTGAAGGCGATTGGGTGAAAATTGAAGAAGATATGGAAAACCCTAAAAATAGATGTGGGATTTCTGGCTTTGGGAAGTGGAATTGGGGATAGGGTCCTCAGGAATGAAATATGCAGAATGTTATTTCATGGGTGTCAGTGAATTTTCAAAGGAAACGGAGTTAAAACAAAGAAGAAATGGTGAAAAAACAGATTTATTTTTTTCCAGAATGGATCTACAATGACTCGGAATTGATCTGCAACAATTATGGACAGATGTAATATGTTATTTATCAGCTAGAAATAGATATGGACCCAAATTATGTGTGACTTCCTAAAGGTTCAAGGGATTCTCTCGGCCACCAATGTTGTCTAACAGCTTGCATATTGGGGCAGTACCCCTCACTCCACGGCTCAGGTAAAACTGATAACCACTTTGCCATAAACGACAACTCTTGGTTAACCTCACGGGTGGGAACTAATCAATCAAGTAGGGTTTGTTGCCCTTTTCGCGGGCAGGTCCTCTCAATGGGCCAACTACTTCAGGGTTTCTGTGGTACTCCTCACAATTATTTTTAGGGCGTACTTCCCACAGTTAAGTAGATAGGGATTATTCCCGAATCTGAACCTGCAATTGAAAGAAACAATACAAATGCGAAAAAAAAATTGGCAGAAATTCAACCCAACGAGCCCAAGAAAGTGCTCTGATACCAGATGTGAGGAACCTGCATCAATTAATTGATGAAAATCAACGATATATCAAAACACAGAAGAGATTTATTTATCACAAGCCAGTTTGAGGGGGCAACCTCCTTTGAGCAAGCTCAATACAAATAACTCGTGGATTCCTTCATTGGCCTCAACATGTACTTATATATTAAGTGTATGCTCCAATACTATGGATCAATACCATGGAACACATAATACTACGGGACAACTTACAAAGCATATGTGTCCAATTCTATGGATCAATACCATGGAACATATAATACTATGGGCTAATACAAACTATGGATCAATACCATGGAACATATAATACTACGGGATGACTTAAAAGCATATGCATCCAACAACAATATACTAACAAAGTAAAGAGAAGGGTTGACACTGGTTCCTAACAAAGTGAAGAAAAGGTTAAGAGTTATGCAAATATTCTCAAAAGATACAATCAACGCAAAGGCTATAAAGGTAGAATTCATGGTCAGCAAGATTCAAGGAAAAATGGATACAAATAAGTTACATCACAAAGAAGAGCCTTTGCTCCGAGGTACCAAATATTTATTATGGTTATTATTTTTCATGTAACAATTTTGGACATAGGGCTAGATATTGCAAAGCTTATGGAGGAAATGCACAAGCAGGAAATGCAGGTGTCCACATGAACTAAAATGTTGAATGTTAAAAATTCCACAACTATGGAATCATAGATCGTGATTGTACAATAATGATGGAGGCTTCCATGAAATAACATACTGATATAAGATATAAGAAAGTCTGGAGGAAGAATTCAAAAGCACAGAAGGAAGAAGCTTGTGGATTGGTTCTCTATACAAATGATGCAGGTCCAAAGCTCATTACATGAAATCAAAGCAATCCTATTATCTTGAATTTGGGGTAGCATATTGACTAAAACCTAGGATCGAATACAAAAAGGAATTGGTATTACATGTTGAATACATGAGGAAAAAATAGGTAGAACAGGTCAGTGGAGAATTCTCAGGAGACATACCCACAACAGTTGCTGAGTCAAGTAATAAATATAAATTAGCAAGTAAAAAAGAAGGTGTCAGGATTACAGATGATGATCCTCCAACAGAACAACAATATATATTATTCTAAACAATTTTGCATAGATACTCCCAGTATCGTGTATAATATTGAGGGGGATTCTAAGTAGAAGGAAATGAATACCAAAGAAAGGGTAGTAGGTTAAGGAATGTACAGAGAAGAAGATAGTGGTGTGGTAAATCATATAGGAACACAGGGGGAGTTACTTAATAAAGCTTGAATAAATTGTCGATTCTAAGTGGGAGTTAGCACAATCAAAGGGGATAATTTTCGACAAGGAAATATATTCTCAGACTAAAATATCGATAAAGTAAAGTTACCCTTTGCAAAGGGGAGAGAATATTCAGAAAAAACATAGTCACATAAATTAAGCATATTGATAGGAGGATCCAATATAATACTTGGGGGGTAGGTGGAAAAATTTGTTTCATCCCTTTGTCATTAATGTGAAAGTGGGAGAGAGAGTTGTAGTTGTTTCCATCAAGGAAAAAGGGGGAATATTTGGAAGAAGTTGTCATCGATTTCAATAGGGTCAAGATATTTGTCATTTACATCATGATCTTATGAGATTGTTGAGTGATGTTGTCATTGATGTCAAAGTGGTAGTGATGATGATGACGTGGCAATGGTAATGATGATTATGATATGGTAGTAATAGAGTAATATTATATGAAGAAGCCCCTAGAGTAGTAATTATGTGTCCTCTTGAAGAATCCATAAAGAGCCTTGAAGGAGCCTTGACATAAGTGTATATAAATTCACACTGGTCCCCTTATGGTGTAGTTATTAAGCATGGCCCTCACAGGATGAGATAACATGTGGATGCTCCACATGCCCAATTTGAGTGGTACATAAATGGAGCAAGGTCCTAAAGTCATTGAATATTCCCCTAAATTAATGCAATGTGTCGACGACAACATGATGATGAGAAGTGTGAGAATTCCCTAAAGTGATGATGATGTTCCCACGTGACCATGTGAAGTGTAAAGAAGTCCCTAAAGAGATGATTATGTGTCCATAAGACCATAATGATGAGAAGTGTGAAGAAGCCCCTAAAGAGATGATGATGTGTCCACATGACCATGTGAAGTGTAAAGAAGACCCTAAAGTAATGATGATTTGTCCACATAATCATGAAGTGGTCAAGAATCCCCTTGATCAATCCATGAAGTGGTCATTGACCCATTGAAGAAGCCCCTAAAATGTGGAAGACAAAAGTAATAATAAGTTAGGTCCGACCTACCCTAAAGTGATTTAAAATGTAACTCAAAAAGGCATAAATACAGGTTAGATCATTTCATTTTTATCATATGAGTTCTTCTTCTCTCATGCATACTTTTAAGAAGGAGTAGAGCAAAATTTAGAGGAGGATCTTATGAAGTGTTTGAAGAATTATCTAGGGTTTTTTCTCTTAATTGTTTATCTTTATGAAAAATTGCATAACTTTACCATACGGTATTGGAATCATGAACTTCTTATCTTGTTGGGAATATTTTTGTATGGAGTATGTGATGACATGATCTAGAGTTTATTTTGGTGAAGGAAATGGTGCATAACTAGGGTTTATCTCTTGGTCTTTCACAAAGGGATATGTTATAGGTTTGAAGACTATCTTGGAAGATGTTGCTTTTAGATTTGGAGGATAGACTTGAGGCATGTAAATGTTTACATGTTGACAGTTACAGTGATAGTGATAGTGATAGTGGAATTAATAGTGACAGTTAAAATGATAGTGATAGTGACAATACAATGATAATGATAGTGTGAATATAGTGACAAGGACAACGAAAGGGAAAATGACAATGATAATGACAGTAACAGTGACATTGACAGGTTGATACACTTATTCATATCAAGGTGGAAGGGTGGTTATAGGGAAGTTTGGTGCCTTTGATATCAGGGATTTCATGCTTCCTTCCAATTGGTACTAGAGAACCAGGGTGGTAGGATAAGGACAGGATAGGAGATCGAAGTCTCCTTCAGGTTTGTGCTTGAAAAGTATGAGTTGGTGCTCATAAAGGGGGTTGGTGCTAGAAAAATTAGGGGGTTGGTGCCTCCTTCTAGTGGGTACTAGAGAAACCAGGGAGCAGGTGCTCCTTCCAGTTGGTGTTGGTAAAACAATAGAATGTAATCTTGTTATTATATAAGAAAGCATTTCATGGTTTTCTCCCATTTGGGTTTCCACATAAAAATATCTTGTGCACTATCTATGATTTATGTGATGATGAATTCCACTATTAATGGTTAATGTTACATCATGTGCTTAAGGTTAAAACTGGTAAAAAATATTGATTCCCCCCTCCTTGTCAGTATTGGTGAATATTCCAACAATTGGTATCAGAGCAGGTTCCTTCAGAATAGTCTAACAGTTGGAAGGAAGATCTATTGAGCACACATGGATGAATATGAAAATCTCTTCTCTCCCAATGCAGCTCCAAATTTTGATGCTTCAAATTATGAGTGTTAAAACATAATGATGAGATTATATTTATAGGCGCAAGTTTGTATCTTCTGAGAATTAGTTTTGAATGGTTACATCACCCCAAAAAGACCACCAAAAACTACATCCAAGAAGGATTTAAGAAAGAACAATGCAATGAAAATGGATACCATCTTGGATGGAGTATCTAATCTTGTGAAATTCATAATAGGACAATGCACATCAAATAAAGAGATCTAGGACAAAGTACGAGAAAACTACACAAAGGAAGCAATGTAGGAATGTGCAGAAGATCAAAGAAAGATACACCAATGGAAGAAGCAACATCAAAGAAGATGGAAGATATCTCAAAGGAACATTTTGCTGATGAATCAAGTGAAGAAAAGGTTAAGGAAGTTGAATCAAGTATGTATTCTTGTTGTGATAAATAAAACCCTTATGACATTAGATGTGCCTATACAAACAAAAGTACTTTTGACAAACATGAAGATAATCAAAAGGGAAACTTAGATACATAAAATGAAGAACATTTTGAAGTAGATGATGAATCCATTCAGAGGAAAAGCAATTCCTCGGAAGAAGAAGAGAATGATGAAGTAAAAGCTAAAGTAGACCTTGAAGGGGAGCTGATTGGTGCTCTAGATAATTTGAGGAAAGAAAGAAAGAAAGAATAACATGATGCTAATGGAACAACTGCAAAGGTATCAAGAAAATAATACATTGTTAGAAGATAAGGAGGAAACATGTAAAGAAAAAAAATACTTTTCAAGAACAAGAAGTGGAAATTGGCTTCTTAAAGAAAGAGTTGAAGAAATTAAGTTTGGCAAACAAGGAAACTGAAGTGGAACTCTTAGAACTCAGAAAGGACAATTGATTACTAAAAGGTCAGTTGCAAAAATATCATGAGGATGATCAAAATTCAATAAGACAGATGGAAAACAATATTGAACAAGATAAAAAGACCAGTGTTGGTCTAAGAATCCAAATATAAGAGGCCAAGAAAATTGAATATATAACAACTCAACTTCAAGAGAAGAAATAAATTTCTCAAAAGAAAGAGTTTGTGATACTTTCACTGAAAGGATATTTCGACAAAAAAAATTCCCAATTGAAGACAAATTCAAAGTTTGAGAAGAACATTATGATCTTAGATCACATCCTTAGCTTTCAAAGTTCACCATATGATAAGATCGGTTTGGATAAATAGAAGAGCATTGAAGAAAGTAAAATCTCCAAGCTACCAGGAAAGGAAAGTGGAGAAAAGGATAAGAGTTATGTAGATATTCTCAAAAGCTCCCATCAACATAAAGGCTACAAAGGAAGAATTCATGGTCAGCAATATTCAAGGAAGAATGGATGATCCGGATTTATGTGGGAACGAAACAAAAGATAGCATATACAGAATCATATACAGAGATATATTGCAAAGAACACAGTGATACAATAAACACATATTCTATTAAATAGCGGAAATAGAACAGACTATAAAATACAATAGTTGGAATGGTGGTAGCTATCTCTGAGAAGAGATGTGGCCGCTATGCTCATTCGTGCCAAGATGATTACAAAGAGAGGCTGAAAGGCCTATTTATCATAAGCATGAGGGAAAGAATCCCAAACATCCAAAAACCTAACCCTAGAAGATGAACCGTCGTAAAGTTTGCGGCCCCAAGGTGGTTAGTTGAACAATCAACTTCCCGGGGTCATAACGTTTGCATACGATCTCCGTTTGGGGCGCTCGGTAGCCCGTTGGAAAGGTCTATCCGAGATTTACAACTTTAGATTGGGGATAAAAGTTGTTGGGAACCTTATGGCCCCCCAAATTGCCAAAAAAGGTCATTTAAGGCCTCAAAACAGCCCCGAAAGTTTAGGACCCGAAAAACCGTAGAATAGTTACTAGGAAATTGCCGAAATGGGATACTATTTTGAGCCAGTGGAATAGGTGGGTGGCCACCAATATCCATCTGGATCAATCCTCCTCCCTTAGGAAGAAATGGTCTCCACTGCGTCAATTCCCTTATCCTATGTCGAACTGTGTGTTGAGTTGAGCTTCTGGTGCGACATTTGCTGAAGTGAAAAGGCTGCCTTACTTTGACATCTTTAGAGGGTTGTAATTGTTGTTGATGGATGCGCTAGAGTTGTTCAACAGTTTTGGTTGTTGTGGTATCCTTGGTCTACACCGGTGTGGATGGTTTCTTTTTGGAGGAGCACCTTGAATGCGTGATGTTGCACTGTAGAGGTACCCGAATAGGCAATGCTGCACTGAATTTGTGTTCTTATTGTTTCTGCTGAGTAGAGGGATAATGTGCATAGGTTGTCGATGTGTCTGCAATCTGACGTTCACCTTTAGTGGCAATTGTGAATAGGGAAAATTTCCCAGTGTGGGAGATTATCTTCCTTCTCTGCTTGGTTGGGGCAGGTGCAACTATCTCTGGTATCCGATAGAGTTTTCCTCCCAAAGTGACAATGACACTGCGAGGTCATGATTCATTTACAGCATGACGCTTCCACATATATGGCTGTCCTAAAAGAACATCACATACTTCAAGTGGGGCCACATCACACAATACCTCATCTTTGAAGGGCTTGATGCCATATGGTAGACGACATTGGTGACTGACGTGGATCCCTCATCCTTGGCTTAGCCATCCAATGGTGTATGGTTGTGGGTGTGGTGTTATTGGTAGCTCTAGTCTCTTGATGACTTCTGCTAAGATCAGGTTCTTCTGGCGCTGCTGTCCACAACAATGTGTAGGGGAATTCCCTTCACCCACATTTGTGAGTGGAAAAGGCACTCCTCTGCCTCCAACTCTTCAAGTTCCTCTGGTTGAATCTGTGTGGTGGCAACAACGGCACTGGATTCTGCATCAATGATCTGCTTCCCTTTTTGCGCAGCTGTGAAATTAGGTTATGAGTCAGAATCGAAATTGGGATCTGATTCTGAATCTTTGATCTTCGCCACCATTGACTGTTTTGAGCGACATTCATCAGTGTTGTACTAGGGGCTTTTGTGGAACTCGCACCACTTCCCGGTGTCCTTTTTTGTCTTTCCATTACCCTTCTTCGCTTGTGGTTGGGACTGGTTGTCCTTTCCCTGTCCCGTGTTCTGCAAGCCATAGTTTCCCTTTCCCTGCTTTTGCGCAGGTCTGAAGTCGCACTTGTTCTTTTGCTGAAATTTCTGCTCGATTTTGACAACATATCGATAGGCAGATCCAAGTGAAGATATTTCCAGGAAATCCATCTCTGTTCGTATGTACCAGTGTAGGCCACTGCGATATTTCAGTACTAGGTGCCGCTCGGAGTCCTTGATACCTAGCTTTGTGTGCGAGGTATGAAAGTTGTTGGTGTACTCCGACACCATTTGGTCCCTCTCTTGATGCAAAATGGTCCATTTTGTGTACTGGTCATCATAGTTTCCAATAGGGTAATATTGTTCCTTGACGACATTTATAAAAGAGGCCCAAGTGGGATTGGAATATTCAAACAATCCAGACTCGTCTGATGAGTTTTGATCACAATAAGTTTCCCACCAATTTTTGACATGGGGGATGGCCTTCAGGAGCGCAAAGATGATCTTTTCCATGTCGGAAAATTTGTGGACAGAGAAATACCCTTCTTGTAGATTCAACCATTTTTCTACGGCATCAGCATCGATCTGGCCTTCAAATAAAGGGATATCAAAGTTAACTTGTACCTTGAAGGGAGTCGCATCTTCGAAACGATTGCTCGTTGAAGGCGTATCTGTTGTCGTCGGCATGCGTCGAAGGATTTGGGCGAAATTATCCATCATCTCGTTCCTCTGTCGCACGAGGGCTTCCTCGAGCAACAGCTTGATAGGATCTCCTGCTCCATCGTCTCTCTTTTCTTCCGCCATGGGAGGCCGTTTGGGGCGGCGAGAGTGGTATTCCCCAAGCGAAACTAGTTCGAGACCCAACTCTCTATATCCTGACCTCGTCGGGGACATGCACCGAGAAACAATCAAAGAGAAGACCGCTCTGATACCACTGATCCGGATTTATGTGGGAACGAAACAAAAGATAGCATATACAGAATCATATACAGAGATATATTGCAAAGAACACAGTGATACAGTAAACACATATTCTATTAAATAGCAGAAATAGAACAGACTGTAAACTACAATAGCTAGAATGGTGGTAGCTATCTCTGAGAAGAGATGTGGCCGCTATGCTCATTCGTGCCAAGATGATTACAAAGAGAGGCTGAAAGGCCTATTTATCATAAGCATGAGGGAAAGAATCCCAAACATCCAAAAACCTAACCCTAGAAGATGAACCATCGTAAAGTTTGCGGCCCAAAGGTGGTTAGTTGAATAGTCAACTTCCCGGGGTCATAACTTTTGCATACGATCTCCGTTTGGGGCGCTCGGTAGCCCGTTGGAAAGGTCTATCCAAGATTTAAAACCTTTGAATGGGGATCTAAAATCATTGGCAACCATCTGGCCCCCCAAATCACCAAGAAAGGTCATTTAGGGCCTCAAAACGGCCCTCAAAGTTTAGGACCCGAAAAACCGTAGAACAGTTACTAGGAAATTGCCGAAATGGGATACTGTTTTGAGCCAGTGGAATAGGTGGGTGGCCACCAATATCCATCTGGATCAATCCTCCCCCCTTAGGAAGCAATGGTCTCCATTGCGTCAATTCCCTTATCCTATGTCGAACTGTGTGTTGAGTTGAGCTTCTGGTGCGGCATTTGCTGAAGCGAAAAGGCTGCCTTACTTTGACATCTTTAGAGGGTTGTAATTGTTGTTGATGGATGCGCTAGAGCTGTTCAACAGTTTTGATTGTTGTGGTATCCTTGGTCTACACCAGTGTGGATGGTTTCTTTTTGGAGGAGCACCTTGAATGCGTGATGTTGCACTGTAGAGGTACCCGAATAGGCAATGCTGCACTAAATTTGTGTTCTTCTTGTTTCTGCTGAGTAGAGGGATAATGTGCAGAGGTTGTCGATGTCTTTGCAATCTGACGTTCACCTTTAGTGGCAATTGTGAATATGGAAAATTTCCCAGTGTGGGAGATTATCTTCCTTCTCTGCTTGGTTGGGGTAGGTGTAACTATCTCTGGTATCCGATAGAGTTTTCCTCCCAAAGTGACAATGACACTGCGAGGTCATGATTCATATACAGCATGACGCTTCCACATATATGGCTGTCCTAAAAGAACATCACATACTTCAAGTGGGGCCACATCACACAATACCTCATCTTTGAAGGGCTTGATGCCATATGGTAGACGACATTGGTGACTGACGCGGATCCCTCGTCCTTGGCTTAGCCATCCAATGGTGTATGGTTGTGGGTGTGGTGTTATTGGTAGCTCTAGTCTCTTGATGACTTCTGCTAAGATCAGGTTCTTCTGGCTACTGCTGTCCACAACAAAGTGTAGGGGAATTCCCTTCACCCACATTTGTGAGTGGAAAAGGCACTCCTCTGCCTCCGACTCTTCAAGTTCCTCTGGTTGAATCTGTGTGGTGGCAACAACGGCACTGGATTCTGCATCAATGATCTGCTTCCCTTTTTGCGCAGCTGTGAAATTAGGTTCTGAGTCAGAATCAAAATTGGGATTTGATTCTGAATCTTTGATCTTCGCCACCATTGACTCTTTTGAGCGACATTCATTAGTGTTGTACTAGGGGCTTTTGTGGAACTCGCACCACTTCCCGGTGTCCTTTTTTGTCTTTCCATTACCCTTCTTCGCTTGTGGTTGGGACTGGTTGTCCTTTCCCTGTCCCGTGTTTTGCAAGCCATAGTTTCCCTTTCCCTGCTTTTGCGTAGGTCTGAAGTCGCACTTGTTCTTTTGCTGAAATTTCTGCTCGATTTTGACAACATATCGATAGGCAGATCCGAGTGAAGATATTTCCAAGAAATCCATCTCTGTTCGTATGTACCCGTGTAGGCCACTGCGATATTTCAGTACTAGGTGCCGCTCGGAGTCCTTGATACCTAGCTTTGTGTGCGAGGTATGAAAGTTGTTGGTGTACTCCGACACCATTTGGTCCCTCTCTTGACGCAAAATGGTCCATTTTGTGTACTGGTCATCATAGTTTCCAATAGGGTAATATTTTTCCTTGACGACATCTATAAAAGAGGCCCAAGTGGGATTGGAATATTCAAACAATCCAGACTCGTCGGATGAGTTTTGCTCACAATAAGTTTCCCACCAATTTTTGACATGGGGGACGGCCTTCAGGAGCACAAAGATGATCTTTTCCATGTCGGAAAATTTATGGACAGAGAAATACCCTTCTTGTAGATTCAACCATTTTTCTACGGCATCAGCATCGATCTGGCCTTCAAATAAAGGGATATCAAAGTTAACTTGTACCTTGAAGGGAGTCACATCTTCGAAACGATTGCTCGTTGAAGGCGTATCTGTTGTTGTCGGCATGCGTCGAAGGATTTGGGCAAAATTATCCATCATCTCGTTCCTCTGTCGCACGAGGGCTTCCTCGAGCAACAGCTTGATAGGATCTCTTGCTCCATCATCTCTCTTTTCTTCCGCCATGGGAGGTCGTTTGGGGCGGCGAGAGTGGTCTTCCCCAAGCGAAACTAGTTCGAGACCCAACTCTCTATATCCTGACCTCATTGGGGACATGCATCGAGAAACAATCAAAGAGAAGACCGCTCTGATACCACTGATCCGGATTTATGTGGGAACGAAACAAAAGATAGCATATACAGAATCATATACAGAGATATATTGCAAAGAACACAGTGATACAGTAAACACATATTCTATTAAATAGCAGAAATAGAACAGACTGTAAACTACAATAGCTGGAATGGTGGTAGCTATCTCTGAGAAGAGATGTGGCCACTATGCTCATTCGTGCCAAGATGATTACAAAGAGAGGCTGAAAGGCCTATTTATCATAAGCATGAGGGAAAGAATCCCAAACATCTAAAAAACTAACCCTAGAAGATGAACCATCGTAAATTTTGTGGCCCCAAGGTGGTTAGTTGAATAGTCAACTTCCCGGGGTCATAACTTTTGCATACGATCTCTGTTTGGGGCGCTCGGTAGCCTGTTGGAAAGGTCTATCCAAGATTTAAAACTTTTGAATGGGGCTCTAAAATTGTTGGCAACCATCTGGCCCCCCAAATCACCAAGAAAGGTCATTTAGGGCCTCAAAACGGCCCTGAAAGTTTAGGACCCGAAAAACCGTAGAACAGTTACTAGGAAATTGCCGAAATGGGATACTGTTTTGAGCCAGTGGAATAGGTGGGTGGCCACTGATATCCATCTGGATCAATAGATACATAAAATCTACATCACAAAGAAGATCATTTGCTCCCAAGTACCAAAGATGATTTTCTAGTTATTGTTTTTCATGTAACAATTTTGGACATAGGGATAGAGATTGCAAAGCTTATAATGGAGGAAATGCTCAAGCAAGAAATGGAGGTGTCCACATGAACTAAAATTTTGAATGAAATTCCACAACTATGGACACATAGCTTTTGATTGCTCGTGATTTTGGAAGCATGATGGAGTCTTCCATGGAAGAAAATACTTATATTATATATAAGAACGTATAGAATAAGAATTCGGAAGGTTAGAAGGAAGAAGCTTATTGATTGGATCTCTATACACATGATGAAGGTTCAAATATTAAGATAGGAAATCTAAGAAATCCTCTTATCTTGAAGTTTGTTAGCATATTGAATGGAACTAGAAATAGTCCTAGGCTTGAAGATAAAAAAGAATTGACATTACATATTGAAGATGTGAGGGAAAAAAAGGAAGAACATGTCAATGGAGAATTCGCAGAAGACATACCCACAAAGTTTCTAAGTCAAGTAAGAAAGATAAATCAGTAAGTACAAAGGAAGGTTCCAGGATTACGGATGATGATCCTGTAGCAGAACAACATTATATATTGTTCTAAATTTTTTTGCATGGAGACTCCCAGTATCATGGATAATATTGAGGGGGATTCTAAGTAGCAGTCAAGGAATACCAAAGAAAGAATAGTAGGCTAATGACCGTACAAATTAGAACACAGTGGAGTGGTAAATAATGCAAGAACACAAGGGGAGATACTTTAGAAAAATTCAAGAAATGGACCATTCTAAGGTGGAGTTAGCACAATCAAAGGGGGAGCATTGTTAGCAAGGAAATATATTCTTAGAAGGAATTCTCAATCAAGTAAAGTTACCCTTTGCAAAGGGGGAGAGAGTATTTAGCAAAATAGTCACTGAAAAGAAGCATATTGATAGGTGGAGATAGCATAATCCTATGGGGGGGCAAGTGAACAAATTTTCTTCACCCATTTGTCATTAATGTAAAAGGGAGATAGAGAGTTGTAGTTGTTGCCATCAATGACAAAGGGAGATATTGTTGGAAGAAGTTTTCATTGATGTCAATAGGGTCAAGAGGTCTGTGTCGTTTACATCATGAGTTCAAGATATTATTGAGTAATGTTGTCATTGATGTCAAATTGGCATTGATGATGATGATATGGAAGTAATCAAGGGAGATTGTTTGATGAAGCCCCTAGAGAAATAATGATGTTTCCTCTTGAAGAAGCCCTAAAGATCCTTAAAGGAGGGTTGAGATAAGTGTATATAAATCCATAGTGCTCCCCTTATGGAATATATTTTAAGCATGGAACTTATGGGATGAGATAACATGTGGATGCTTCCACATTCCCACTTTGGGTTGTACACAAATGGAGCAAGGCCCTAAATCTATTGAATATGCCACTAAAGTAATGATGATGTTTCCACGAGACCATGAGAAGTGTGAAGAATCCCCTAAAGTGATAATGATGTTCCCACATGACCATGTGAAGTGTAAATAATCCCCTAAATATATGATGATGTGTCCACAAGACCATGATGATGAGAAGTGTGAAGAATCCCCTAAAGTGATGATGTTGTGTCCACATGACAATGTGAAGTGTAAAAAATCCCCTAAAGTAATGATGATTTGTCCACATAATCATGAAGTGGCCAAGAATCCCTTTGATGAAGCCGAGAAGTGGTCATTGACCCATTGAAGAATCCCCTAAAATGTGGAAGACAAAAATAATAACAAGTTAGAGCCAACCTACAATAAAGCGACTTAAAAAGTAACTTGGAAAGTTAAATACAAGTTAGATCATTTCAAGGAGTAGAGCGAAATTTGGAGGATGCTCTTATGAAGAGTTTGAAGGATGATCTAGGTTTTTTCTCTTAATTCTTTTTCTTGACGAAAACTTGCATAACTTTCTCATACGGTATCGGAATCATGAACTTCTTAGCTCGTTGGAAATATTGTTGTAAGGGATATGTGATGACATGTTATAGGGTTCTTTTGGTGAAAGAAATGGTTTGTGACTAGGTTTTCTCTCTTTTTTCTCCATCTTGTGATCTTAGAAAATGTATGGATCTTGCATATGTATTAGGGTTTCTCTCTTGGTGAATTATGGCGTTGATATTAGCATAGATCATGGTGATATTTGCATAGACTATGGTTATATTCTCATAGATTATGGTGACAATCATGGCATAGATCATGGTGATATGGCATAGATAATGGTGATGGAATATATTATGGTGATGTTATTGCCATAGATTATTGTGATGTTATTGGTATGAACTATGGTGATATTATTGTCATGATCTGGGATTTATCTCTTGGAATGACCTAGGGTTTTAAGATGATGATGATGATGGTAAGGGTTTGAGGAAGCAAAAAAATGAATTCTATGGATGATTGATTCATAAATGTTATATTTCATATTTAGAATATATGTTTTGATCCTCTTCATGAAGGTTTTATTGTAGATTTGGAAGACATGTTTTGGTCCTCTTTATGAAGGTTTTATTGCATATTTGAAGGGTTAATTAGTTGCGGATTTGAAGGTCATATTGCAGACATGTTTTTCGTATTCTTCATGAGGGATTTAATTGTACATTTGAAGGATGCATTTCAGCCTTGTTTATGAAGATGTGGAAGACCTCTTTTAGTCTTGCACAAGAGGGATTTGTTGTAGACTTGAAGACTATTTTGGAAGAAGTTGCTTGCATATTTGGAGGATATATTTGAGGCATGTACAGGTTGACATGTTGACAATGACAGTGATAGTGATATAGTGGTAGTGATAGTGATAGTGATAGTGACAGTGACAGTGATAGTGATAGTGATAGTGATAGTGTGAAGATGGTGAAAAGGAAAGTGACAGTGACAGTGTGAAGATAGTGATAGCTAGGATAGCAATAGAGACAATGATAGTGACAGTGATGGTGACATTGACAGTGACAATGATAAGTTGATACTCTTATTCATATCAAGGTGGAAGGGTGGTGCTAGGGAAGGATGGTGACTTTGATTTCAAGGAGTTGGTTCTTCCTTCTAGTTGGTGCTAGAGATCCAGGTTGGCAGGATGGGGCAAGGATAGGAGATCGAAGTCTCCTTCGGGTTGATTCTTGAAAAGTGTGAGTTGGTTCTCATAAAGGGGGTTGGTAATTCTTTCTAGTTGGTGCTATAAAAATCAGGGTGTTGGTTCCTCCTTCCAGTTGGTGCTATAAAAATCGGGGTGTTGGTTCCTCCTTCCAGTTGGTGCTAGTAAAAACAAGGTGTTGTAGCCTCCCTCTAGTGGGTGCTTGATCCAAGAGGAGCGTCTCAGTCGAAGAATGAATATGGTGTCCATTTGCTTTGCAATTGATCATCCATCGAAGAGCTCTCGGGAAGATTTCAAAGGAAACTCAAACAAGTTCAAATGGACTTTGCATGCAGAGAATATTCTAGATTGAAGTTTCGAAAGCAAGAAGGATTTTTGCAACAATTTGTACATAAAAGTATTTTCATGGACAAACTTTGTAATAACGAATTTGATGTAGAGATGCACATTAAATTCTCATTTTTAATTGTAAAAAGGAAATTAAAAGGTGAGAATCCACCTCATGACTTAGTTTCCTAAACCTAAAGGATGTTGAGATCCTTATGGAGGAAGAAGAGGACTCTTCTTCCGTCTGAAAACACGAAGTTGGATAACACTTTTGGCTTGTTTTTGACAAACAAAACTGCGAAATTTTATGTTTTTCAACTTCGACCTCTTCAAACCCATATCTCCCTTAGGAATTTCAAATGGAAGTAAACACAAAGGTTTTAGAGAATTGAATTATCTTTCTACTCGTATTTTTTTTAATTTTTTATGGACATATCGTGGGACAAATTCGGTTCACACCAACGGCATATACTTGAAAATTTTAGGTATGGATAATGAGCGACCTGTGTGGACGCCATTTTTTTGATAGATGGTTATTCATTTTAGGAAAAAAATTGTATGCTCATAATCTACACACACTACACTTGTGCATGGACTATATTTTGAGTTTTTAAGACTTGGAAACTATTTTTTATTATTTATCGAAGCAACATGTGTTCAAAAAATGATGCATTATCGACACACGTTGATGAGCTTCAATTTTCTTTTTAGTGTGACTCTTATTGGAAAAAATAAAAGTACCCTTTTGAATAGGGCAAGTCAATTATGATCTCTGTGAAGATTTCAAATTTTTTGGTGTTGTCTTTGTTATGATATTGCATTTTCATTTCAGGTGATTTTCAGAGTAACAAAATTCTTAAGGGATAAGCTTTAGAAAAAAATTATTAATAAATAGACATTCAAATTGAAATGAAACAATTATTATATCACTGGAAACTAGATTCAGAGATGAATCCATTGCTACCAAGTCTGACAAATAATATTTAAAATTTGCAGGGATTTGGGCTTATTGAAGTTGCAGGTTCCAGAAAGATGCCAGATATTTTCGTAGGTTTTGTTGACCATAAAAATCTCGGCCGAAAAATATCTTCCAAACTCTCGGCTGAGAGTTTAGTTCAAACTCTCATCCAAGAGGTTTTTTAAAAATACAGCACGGTGATTGGTTCAAACTCTCGGCCTAGAGGTTTTTTAATCTCTCGACCGAGAGTTTGAACTCTCAAAACTCTCGGCCTAGAGTTTGAGGTTGAATTTTTTTCCCCTTTTCATCCCTGAGCCATCTTTTTTTCACTCCGTTGTCACATAATTGTTTCCCAGCTTCGCGTTTTCACCCTTCCACATACCCCTTAAGGTGTCTCCTAATCCTACTTTAGGTGATCATGGGAGAGATATGCTCCTTCAGATAGGTGATGACTAATCATCCATAAGGAAGCTATAAAATCCTCTCATATGGAGAAGGAGGTAAGTCTTTTTGGAAAGACTTTGGAGAGCTTGGTGAGAGCTTTGCATTCTGAGGAGTTTATTCCTTCTAGTGTCTGGAGTAAAGTCACTTATGTGAGTGCTATCTTGAATCCTTTGTTAAGGAGAAGGTAGCTTTGTATGGAGCATGTAGTACATTTGTGAGAAGGTACCATCCTTTATTGGAGAAGGATAATAAACGGTTCAGCATTTTTTGAGCCTGGAGACGTAGCGAGGGGGTTTGGCGAACTCCGTTATCATCTCGGTTTTGCGTAATGTTTTTGTGTGTTTGATTACACAATTTAAGTTTAGATGCAAAGCTTTGTCTTAAAATGTCAATTTTTATGTTATTAATGGAAAATTGAGAAGTAATGGAAAATCCAAAATTGTTTAGCAATTACATTAGTTTTTCTAACACGTAATTTCGGATCAAGTTTGGTATCAGAGCCTATTTCGATCTCGTTTCGGAGTTGATTTTACTTATTTGAGGACATTTGGCATCTTAGTTGCAGATCTAATATGGAAAGTATACAAAATAATCCTTCTATTTCAATTTATGCAACTCTTTGTAGAGATGCATATTTTCGTGAAAGCTTTTTTTCGATGGAGAAAAAAGTACGGGAATTATACAACGAAGGAAAATAAATGTTGAGCTGTGAAGACAAGTGGAAGTATTGGAAAACGAGAAACAGGAAATTCAAAAGAAATTCTCAAGGAGATGTAGCATAAGATGAAAATTCAATAGGACTTGTTAGTTAAATATGAACAAGCCAACAATCCAAGAAGTCCTTCTACAGTAGAAGACGATGGAATTTGCACTTTCTGTCCTCATGCGGAAGCAGATCTAATGGAGGTATCAGCTTCTACATATTCAATCAAGGAGGAGGATGATACCACTAAGATCAGGAAGATGTATTTGGACAGATTTGTCCCGCAGCTAAAATATGAGGTAAATAATAACCATGTTCATTTAGTTGCTTCTCCTTCAAGCATTTGTTTAGGTTCATTTGAAAAGCATACACATGGGATTGGTATGAAACTCCTAACCAATATGGGGTTCAATGGAGGAGGTCTTGGTACGGATGGACAAGGAATTATACAGCCAATCGAAGTGGAGGAACGTCCTCGATATCAGGGATTGGGATATCAAGAGACGATGTCTAGTAAAATTTCTTGGGAGAGTTGTTCCTACTGTTGCAAACGAGGACATGCTACAGATCATTGTTGGGATTTGAATCCCGAATTGAAACCGAAATGGTTTCAAATATGTGAAGTAAAAGAAAGGTATCTGCTAACAGTGATTCTGAAGCATCAAGCAAGTCACTGAGAAGAAATGCAGTTAAGAAAATTCCAAGGTATGATGGCAATTTTTTGTGTACTTTCTGTAGAGGAAAGAATCATAATGTTGTCAGATGTTGTAAATCTAAAGCCTATGGAAGAAGAAAATGTGCATTTAAAAGTAAGCCACGTAAAGAAAATCCTTCTCTTTGGGTAAAGAAGAAGGATGGCGCTAGTAGACATCCACAGAAAGAAAAATTTGATTCACAAGATAAGGTTTCTTCATCCAAGGACAATGAGCAAAGTTCATTTGATTGGTTGAGTAAGCAGTGATTATCATTTTTACAAAACTAAATTTTTTTTATGTTGTTTTCATTTGTGAAGACATGGAAATATGTATTATACATATGAACATATTCTCAAAGCATGACCTGCACACAATATCACAGATCTGGTTAGTTTTAAAAAACAAATATTTGATGTGAAAACATTTTTAAAAAGGGGATTACAATTGATGTTGAAAACAAGTTTCTACAAAAAAAAAAAATTATTGGTGTACACAGTAGCTTGACTCAGATTTCCAAATCAGATTACAATCTCTTCTCTTCAAAGTATATGCCCTGCGTTCTGGATTATGAGTGTCCAAGCCGTTGTCGAAGGCTAAATTCTCGGTTGTGTGGGCCTCTACAAATGAACAAAAAATGGTGCAAGAAGAAGAACTGCCAATGCTTCTTTCCACACAGAATTGTGCAGAGATCTGTATCATGTGGAGTACCGGACGCTGCTTCCCAAAGGAGACGGTCTACTTCAGCCGCCTATGCGATCTGTGCAACCCAGAGTGAAAGGGAAGTCCCTGCCCAGGATGATCGATCGCCCGTTGTTAAGGAGAATTGGTGACTGTCTCCACACCCAGAAGAAACCATCCATGTGACTCGTGATGCTGACTATGTCTAGGTGAAGCGACCTGTGTGGAGAAACCCAGCAATCATCTATAATCTTCTTGTGTGGAAACGTTTAGCAAAAGACAACCGTCGTTTTGATTAGAGGAGTCATTGTTGTGAAAACGTGAAGGTGAGGGCCTATGAGCCACTGTGGACACCCAACAAAATTGGAGCTCTGTGTTACAAGAAGAGAGATCTGTGAAGCGTGTTGCGGCGTGGAGAGGTGAAGGGACCTGTGTTGTAGATCGTTGTAAGGATATCCATCGCTCGAGCTGATATGAAGTGATGTTGTTGAATAAGGAGATCGGTGTTATTGAAACCTCACTAGATAATGAACATGGAAACGGGACATCGATTCATGTGGTTTGTTGATAATCAGATCCCACCTTATAATAATTGTTTACCACGTTTTTGAAGTGGTGGAATGAGTTTAATCCATATGGCATAGAGGATCTACAACCATGCGAAGGAGGTGGCGTAGCTCACAAGATTTGTACATCTTACAGGAGAAACCGTAAGGCGTGGGGAGTACCACCATCCACGTGGTCAAGGTTGTTGCCGGAAAATCATGTAGAGGATTAATAACAATCAATAAAATTGGTTTCCATGACCATCATCAGAGAAAAACTACTATGTATTCAGTTTATTCTTGTAGCATGAGGCGGCAGATCCGATCCAGTAGAAGTATAAGAACAAGAGGATGGAGTGTGTGATGCTATGACAGTTTTGTGCACCGATCTGTTGTGAGCATGATTCATTGGCACACATATAGATGGAACATGGAACACTGAGGGCCTTGGTTTGGAAGGCATGACATCGATCTTTGGAGAAGAAACACAGTTGCAGGAATCTTGACAACTCTTATTTCATAGAGATTTTGACTGGAGAGAAGGCTTGCTTCAATTTCCATCTGATAAGGCGCTGCTTTCTGAACCCAGTTTTGCAAGAAGTATGCACAGGATGAAGATGCTTTCTTTACTAACTATGCGGAAGCTCATTTGAAGATTTCTGGAATTTGGTTTGCTAATGCATAGATTCATATAGATGGCTCAAAATAGTTGTAGTGATTGCGGATAGAAATTTTTTTGCAAGATATCTCCATTGTTTTTGGATCAAATATTTTGATTAGAAGATCAGATAGAACTGAAATGTTTTGCACCTTGGTATTACTTGAACCTACATGTTTTGACTAACATTTGTGCTTTTTTAGTGCACATTGAATACAACATTTAGAATTTGGTTACATTCGAATACTTCCACAGAATAGAACCCACGATCTGGAATATTAAGGACGTATTATGCTTGTACTGTTTCCTTCAAGAAGAAGTTGCAGACCACTACACAGCGTCAAGGATCGAGTTCGTCTCAAGGAGGACACCAGAATTGTTTTGAACAATTCCAATGGCCATGTTTTTCTGCGAACATGAAAGCATAAGTCTTAATCTCCTTCATATCTTTTCACGAGTCGTGATCAGAAGAGATTGAACTCAGGACCATTGTGCCGAGAGCAAAGTTCGAAATACAAAACTTATGGCGCTAAAAAAAAATTGGTAAAAGTATTTTCATTTGAATAATAATTTTTATATGGTTTGAAATAACATACATATTATTATTATTATGAGTTTGCACTTTGATAGTGCATCTCTTAAAATTGTTTCCATATGATTAAGTTTGGAAAGTGACAAAATGAAGGAGATGTATTTTGTCATTTAGCATGAATCTTAAAAGTTACCATGAAGCATGATAAAGGTTTTTATGTACAAAGACATTATGTCTAAAAACCTTATCAAACATTGTAAATGACTTTGTAAAAGTCTTGCTCATTGTAATTTTTGGGTGCATGATCGGCGGTGCCTGACACCCTAAAATTGATTATAAATGCAAACATCAGTCCAACTGAAGCCAAAGACAGCCATGAACGAACCATTGAAGAAGATGGAGATAAAATATTCTTCTACAATTTTGAAACTTTTGGAGGTCCAAAAGTTCTTTCAGTAGGGAGATTTGATCCAGGAGGATCGTCTCAGTCGAAGAATGAAGATGGTATATGTTTTCTTTGCAGTTGATTAGCCATCGAACATCTCTTAGGGAGATTTCAAAGGAAACTCGAATGAGGTCAAATGGACTTTGCATGCAGAGAAGGTTCCAGGTTGAAGTTTTGACAGCAAGGAGGATTTCTACGATTTTTCATGGAAAAACTTTGTAATAAGGAATTTGATGTAGAGATGCACATTAAACTCTCATTTTTAATTGTAAAAAGGAAATTAAAATGTGATAATCCACCTCATGACTTAGTTTCCTAAACCTAAGGGATGTTGAAACTTGAGATCCTTATGGAGGAAGAAGAGGACTCTTCTTCCACATACCCCTTGAGGTGTCTGCTGATCCTACTGTAGGGGATCATGGGAGAGATATTCTCCTTCGTATGGGTGATGACTAATCATCCATAAGGAAGCTATAAAATCCTCTCATATGGATGAGGAGGTAAGGCATTTTTTAGAGATTTTGGAGAGCTTGGCGAGAGCTTTGCATTATGAGGAGTTTATTCCTTCGAGTGTCTAGATTAAAGTCACGTATGTGAGTGCCTTCTTGAATCCTTTGTTAAGAAGAAGGTAGTTTTGTATGGATCATGTAGTACATTTGTGAGAAGGATAATAAAATGGTTTGGCATTTTTCGAGGCCGGAGACATAGCCAAGGGGTCTGGCGAACTCCGTTATCATCTCGGTTTTGCATAATTTTTTTATGTGTTTGATTGCACAATTTCAGTTTAGATGCAAAGCTTTGTCTTAAAATGTCAATTTTTATGTTATTAACAGAAAATTGACAAGTAATGGAAAATCCGAAATTGTTTAGCAATTACATCAGTTTTTCTAATACCTAATTTCGGATCAGTGCTAGAGAAATCAGGGAGTGGGTGATTCTTTCCAGTTGGTGTTGGTAAAACAACTGAATGTAATCTTTTTACTATATAAGAAAAACATTATGTGATTTTCTCCCATTTGGGTTTCCACGTAAAAATATCTTGTGCACTGTGTATGATTTATGTGATGATCAATGACATTATTAATGGTTAATGTTATATGATGTGCTTAAGGTTAAAACTGGTAAAAAGAGATCAATATTGATTCACCCCGCCCCCTCTTAGTATTGGTGAAATTTCCAACAAAGGTCCATATCTATCTTCCATCCAAGGATTAACACTTGGGGGGTGTTAGAGAAAATAACCCTCTACCTAGCCACCTAGACCTCGAATTGATGACTATAGTGAGACAAGCCCAATCCACTTTGACCAACTAAGTCACCCTAGAGCTTACTTCTAAACTCTAAGGTTCCTAAACTACTTTATTTAACTTTTTTAGTACTCATGAAATCTATTTTGGCATATGAGGTCCAATTCCTTCAATTAAGGATTATTTTCTTAATTTTATGGTCCCACATTACAAATTTGACTTATGGAATGAATCTGGGGAGTTTACTCCACTATTCAAGGAGTCCATGCACCTCTTTTTTATCTAGTATGAGATAGTTCCACCCTCCTTAAGTGATGTTAGGGATTTGCATGCACACATGGTTAGTTTCTTGCACATCACTCAGTCAAAACTAGTGATTGGGGAGTATTTAGTCAGTTAAACTTAGTCTAGGTAAGTGTGCTAACTAAGGGTTTTGGATGTAGTTAATATTGACTAGTCTCCAAGCACTGCATTATAAATTTGAATAGCCTCCTGACCTAATTCGATTTTCCTTGCTATATAATTTCTTCACCTCCATTCATTATAGTTAATGAAATACGTCATTATTTTCTTCCTATATGGTTCTACTTTGTGTGTAATGATCTATGATAAATCATTTGTTACATGATTAGTTGCTTGTTGACTTGATTTTCACTATATATATCTTTAGTTTATGTTCCTAGATATATATGTTCAAATATTATAGGGAGGAGGTGGTGGAGGATTAACTCTTTCCATTAAATGCTTTAAGATAAATTTCTTGGATTCTAAATTAATAAGATTTCTAGGAGAAATAATCACACTAGGTTTTGAACAAGTTTTACCTTCAGAAAAGTACATACCCTAACCTTCTAGGTTAATTATAGCTTTACCTTTACCTGGAATAGATTCAACATGAATTCTAACAAGAATTTTCAACATAGCAAGATCTTATTTATATTCAAACTCAAAAAAAAAAAAAAATTGTATTTCTCAAGAAAAATATTACCTAAAGAGGATGAAGCCTATTTATAATAAGTATTCCTTTGAGTAACCAATTTTTTTGGATTAGAAAGGATAAGATGTATCACAGGATCTGAATGATCTTTAGTATATTTTATGCTTCCTACCATATTGATAATAGTGAAGTCACAAGGTGAAAACTTCAATTCATTTGGTTGCTTTGATTCTTTATTCACTACCAAGAATCAAATTCGTGTCGTTATATCCCATGGAAAGAAAAAATATCCGAACCTTCATTCCTTGGCAGTGACACTAGAAAGATGTTGTTCCTTGAGATGTTCCTATCTAGGAAACTATGCCAAGGCATCCATAACTATAAAATCAATCTTAATATTGTGTATACTAGTCCAACAATTCAATATAATATATCTTTCAAAATATACACTTCTACTCAAATGGTAGGACTTAAATTTCTACTAAATTATTTTGGAATAAGCACTTAGAAGATTAAAGCATAAGAATGAGTGGATCTTCATATTATAGGAACCACAATCATCATATTAGATATTTTGAGGTTCAAGGTGATATATAAGAATAATATCAAAGAGGTTAACAAATAAATAGGGTTAGGGTGTGAAATGCCTAAATAAATCTAGATACCCTGTTGAAGAACATTTGTGCTCAACCAACATGAATTCAATAGAAAAACATAATATTTGTCTGACATGAGTTATGATATTCCTTGCAATCACTAACAAGTGAAGGAATAACTAATAATATATCACATGAAATCTGTAATCTTAACAAGCCACCATATAAAATATTGAACACAATAGAGGTTACATCAAAATGGAATTTCAATATTTTATCTATAAAGCTCAAAACATTAGACAAAAATGGATTTGAGAAATCACAGAATTAATAGAAGGATACTTAACACAAAGGGTTACAAGCTGATACAACTGAGTGTCAATTTAAAATATTTCCAATATGCAACTCATGCTTTCTACAAATTGTTTCATGAATATCTTCCTGGATCTTCACTCTTGAGCAAAAGAAAGACTTTCAATCTCAAAAATGTAGACCTTTGTAAATAAGAATTTTTTTCCCTTTATAGTCTAATGGGAGAGAATGATTGTTGTGCTTGATACTCCATGCCATCAAGTAAGAGTTGTCTCTTTGTTCTAACCAAACTTTAGGAGGTTTTATGTCTTTGTACTCTATAATTTCTTGGTTCTTTTGATTTCTTCTGAAATTATAAAATATTTCCATTAATTTCCCTTGGCTTCCCCTTTAATATGCAACATTATCCTTCAATTTTTTTTGTGTGAGTGTGTTTCACTTTTGGGGGGAGGAAGCCAGTCACATTTAATCCATTCTTCCCTTTTAGAAAACCTTGGGACTCCTCAATAACCAAATTGCATTTTTGGCATAGCACCCATGGCCATTATAAGAGATAGTCTCCCTTATCCTTTTCTTTTAACAAGGAACCTCTTCCTTATCCAACTAGAAAATTGGCCCTTGGTATAGGATGGATGGACTATGTTTGCTTGGATTTTTCTCAGGAAGTTTCTTTGAGTGAAATTGAAAAATAATGGTGTTCATGTCCTTTTGTTTGATATGGAGGGACACATGGAAGCTTCTAATCGGATACCAAAAGGTTGATTGGGATGCATCCAACCCATTTGTTGCATCATTGAAAGGTGATTTGTGGTTGAGATTATATTGAGTTGGAGAGGGGGGATCCTTGAGGAATCATGTGTGAAAGGTGACTAGACTTCCCTCTTGTGCAAGTGACTGAGATTAGATGGCCTCCTTGTCAAGATTAAACCTTGTTCATTGGCAAGAGTAGAACTCACACTAGGTCTCGATCAGCTTGCCTTTGCATGGATGCCAATGCGATCAACTTGCACACATGTTGAGTTCTCATCATGACCATTCGTGGGGGACCTCCGTGGTACCTAAATTTTTCTTAATAATGATGTTATTGTCATTCCAAGTCTTGTATTTAAAATTCATAGAGATATAAGATTTAATATAACTTTATTAATTAATAGAATAATGTCAACATGAATTAGAGCAATGCAAAAATATTAGATTTTCATGGATGAAATGTATGTTCACACTTAATGGAAGATGCTAAAAGAAATCGTTAAAATTCATAAATATTTTTTTTTGTGAGTAAGAGAGTACAAAATGTGGCTCAAGATGAACCTCCGAAATTGGAAAATAGGCCAAGCCATGAGTACCAATTAAAAACACAATTCTATCAACTAGGATCTCAGCAAGAAAACCCAAATTCAAACAATTTAGAGCAACCAGAAGTCTTAGAAAACAACAATAAAATTACTTTAACTGTATTTATAGCTACCAAGATAGACTAAAACTGTAAATTATTGCTTTATTTCCACAAAATATACAAGTTAACCAAAATAGATACTTGAAAATGAATTGCATATTCTTCATATTTATCAAGTTTGGGGAACCTAGGGGGGGTATTCATATCCTTTGTCAATGATGTGGGGTGATTCTAGAGTGCTTCCCTCCATAGGGTGTTTGGTATCCAGCTCAATCCCTAATCGTCTTGCGATGATGTCCAATTTGGAGTAAAAAAACTTGATCTCCAACCTCATATGCTTCAATGGTGCTAATTCCTCTTTCAATTATGTAATCTTCTTGTCCCTATACACCATTGATATGCCAAGTAGGGACTTGGTGTTCCAGTAGAGGTGAAGCATCATGTGCTACAGATCCATCCTAGATCTAGTATCCCTAGGGTATTCTATCCATTTCTCCAAAACCTTGAACTCTCGGCCTTCAACTTGGGTTGAGCACTCTGCTTGGATTCTCTTTTATGCTTCTATTATATCTCACTTAATTAGCAATGTTATATGTTTGTAGTAGAAGAAATCCACTTCCATGTCCTGGGAGGGATCCTTGGATGGGTCAGGCTCTTTATCCACTACCTTCCCCTTCGTCATTTTCCTCTTCCTATCATTAAATCTTCCCCTCATCTTGCAATGCTTCCTACCACTTAGTCTATATAATATTTAAACTCTCAAAATCCTAATTGCTAGTGTTCATATCACATAACCAAGTCAAGATGTAAGGATGAGGGCTCAGGGATTTGAATGCCCCTTGCACCCTCTATGATGATAGTCTTCGACATAAGGTTCCATCATGGCCACCTCCTTAATGTATTGAGAACACTCCCCTCCACTGCTACAAGTGTATTTCACCTTCTCCATCCCTCACTTGGATGTGATGGCCCTAATCATTTTATTACGCAAGTTATCCGACATATGTACCCTTCACATGCACCTCCTCAAATTTAGTTGCCACCTATTTCTTGGGACCTTGAGCCTGCATTCCCATCCCTTCACCATCCTATGGACACCTTTGCACCCATCGTGGGGAGCTTAGATCTTGATGGGATATGTGTTAAAGTTACAACATCATGATTTATTCTCCAAGTCAATCTTGTGTGCCAAGATTGAGCCTCGTGTGTCGAGGTAGTGCCTTATAGGATCTTGAGTTGGACTTAGGAAACTTAGAGAAGAATCTTTAGTTGGACTCAAGAATTAATAAGCCTAATGTGTTGAGGTAAGTTCTTTGTATGACAAAGTGATGATGTTGTACAGTCTTGTTTGGAAACGCTAAGGTCTTGTGTGTCAAGACAGATCCTAATGTGTTAAGGTGGTTTCTCATGTGTTGAGGTAATTCTTTGCATGTCAAAGCATGAATGGTGTGTGATGTACTGCTAACCATGGTTGAAATATTAAGTCTCCTCCAGATATTTTCCAACTCTAGATTGAATTACATTAGCATATGACCACTCAGAATGATAGTAGAACAATATGATCACATCATTGGAAAAATATCCTTAGTATATTTGATATGATAGATAAATTAAAGTTGATGCATGTGGAACATGCAGATAATATAAGAGATAAAGATAATATGTGATAAGATTAAAGGATAATTTGAATTGTTCACTTCAGTGATGTTAACAAGAAATACTTCAGTTAATTAAAGGAGAATTCAAATTGTTCACTTCAGTGATGTTAACAAGAAATACTTTAGTTAATTAAAGGAGAATTTGAATTGTTCACTTAAGTGATGTTATCAAGAAGGAATTCAGTTAGAAGAGTTAACTAAGTGTTAATAAAGAAGATATAGTTAACTAAAGTGGTTTGCATGTCAACACTTGAGTTAAACTAAAAGACGACACTTAAGTTGAACTAAAAGACAACACTTAAGTTACGACACTTGAGTTAGCCTCCTAACTAAGTGACCTAGCTTCTAGATGGAGGGATATTTCATCCTGAAGTCAAAAGATGAAAATAAAAACTGAAGCATGACAAGAATATATATATATATATATATGTATACATATATATATAGATATGTATATATATATATATATATATATATATATATATATATATATATATATATATGTATATATATGTATGTATATATACATATACATATATATATATACATATACATATATATATGTGTGTTATACAGGATTTATGAATTCAATGTGAAGTGAATTCTATTCTCTCTTGAAGGAAACGCGCTTTCTTTGTGCGGAATATTATTCTGAGTTATATTATTCCATCTTCTCTCTTGCTTTGATATTGCACTATGGGTGTTTGTTATTTCCCTATGATGATGCACAAACACTGGCATGGCAGCGGGGAATTGAGCCAAATCATCCACGATGTTATAGTTGGGGGTAGCTAGAGCATTGGGGTTATTGATAATGCGATGTAAAGGAAATTTTGGGGATTTGGGGGCCCCATCGGTCGATTGTGGATGGAGGAGCAAAGACTGGTATACGAGGGTAGATGCAACATCCTTATTTGCGGGTATGGTCTCGGTAGCCGAACCATATTGATTACGATGAGTTTGGAGGTTGACTTCTGAAGAAGGCATCATTAGGAGATGGTGGTTTCCCGACTCAGGGAATTGACTCGAGGAAGTAGAGTAGGAAACTGGTGGTTGTGTGGTAACAACCCCTTGCGTTTGTAAGGTATTTTGTAACACCATGGGATGTGTAGTTGGATACGAGGGGGTTAGGTGGTGTCAGTCCTGCAGTAGTCCCTTGGCATTGGTTATCCTCAATATTCCATAGCTATTTGGATCTAGCCAAGTGGGGGCAATGATGTGTATAATGGCCATACACACCATAAAAGGAACATGGGATGTTTGTTTGTAACTGAGGGTTCTTTCCTTGCTTGGATTGATGACTGGGGTTCTGATTGGTAGGTGTTACACCATTATTATTTAGAGGATTAGGAGGTTTTCCACCCCCTCCTTGCCGTTGGTTGTTACCACGGTTTTTTCCTCGTCTTCGATTGGGTTTTCCTTGTTGATTATGTGGGGTTGGTTGGGTCTAAGCCTGATTTTACTGGGCATAAAATTTCCCTTGTAGAACAGGAGGGGCATGAGGTCGGGTGGGTGTGAGGGCTACCAGCGGTGGGCCAAGGCAAGGGTAGTAAGATGTAGGCATTGGAGGGGGAGCATACCCTTATGGATTTCTATCGAAATTAGGTGCCACATAGGTGGGTCCATGGGCATGGGAAGTCAGAGCTATAGGAACATATGAGGGTGTCGCTCTGGAGTGAGCCATTGCACATGAGAGATCAAGGCCACAACTCATCATTGACACTACAGGACTAAGGGAGGCGTTATGCGTGGGAGTCGGTGCAGGGGGGAAAGGTACATAGGACCTACCAATCAATGTGGCATGACCAATGACATCGTCGGCAACATGGGATTCTGTCGGTGTGTCTCCCTGAGAGGAATCACCGTGAGGGGCATCAGGTAAAATAGTATATAAATAATCCGACTAAGTGTAGATAAGGTCAAAACGATGGGATTTCAGGATGGTCTCTTCTTTTGTATGGGGAAATTCTGATGCCACGGCCTTGGAAATTCCCAGGATAAGAGATTTCGGGAAGCAATCTAAGAATATTCAGTCATCCAATTTGATATTTCATAAACTTCTGCATCTACGCCACTCATGGATATGGTCCATGATATGGGTGGTCGTATTATATCTACAAGAAAGGAGGATCTCAACACTAGCGTCATAATGAAGTTCTGACTATAATAACTACAGGAAATTATAGGCTACGGATGCAAAGGTGGAATGCGCCCCATGGGGTGGATCGATATACCACTTGGCTGCAGTTCCAGTGGAGGTTCATTGTAACAGATGTAATAAACTAGAGTTTTCCACTATAGAGTTAAAGGAACACCACAAGTGGAAGGACATGATATGATTATGAGGGCCTTCACCACATTTCCCCTCAAATTTAGGGATGTCCGAAGGGATCTTGGTGGGCATGAGAGGCCACATAGGGTCATTAGTCAATCTAGCCAGGTCAGTAAAGTTGAGACTATCCATGAATGGAAAACTAGCAGGATGATGTGACATGGTATAACTAACCTGCATGTTGGCCATAACATTGATCATGGGGCCACCTCCACCGAAGGGTGGATGGGCCATGGTCATCATGGGGTAGACCATAGAACCAACCATAGGGATTGGTGTAACCTAGAAGGAGGGGCCACTACCCCCGGGAATAAATCTTGTAACATAAGGGACTATAGTCATAAGGGTATGACCATTGTTGGAAGGAATAAATCCAGTAGTGGTATGGACTGTGGTAATAGGAATGGGAACACTACCTGCGGATATGGACCCAGTGAATGGATATACTATGGTGGTGGGGGTAGGTCCAGTGGTGCCAAGAGTATTGGTTCCCATGGATCCAATGGAAAAAATGAAGGTCATAGTGGCAACAAGGCCATTATCATGCCCACCGCCAACTATCCCTCCATAGAATGGGTTAGGATTCGTGTTTTCCATGGGGCTATGTGGGGGAAAATGTATAGGTGACTCGGACTGGGATAAGTCAGAAGTGAAATAAGGATCCTCGGGGAAGAGTTTTGGAGATGGTGATGTGCGTTTGATGGTTGCATGACTAGTAGGGTCTAGGGGACCGTGCTGTGGTGATTGCCCCCATAGTCTACAGGAGTGTCTCGTGGGATCAATGGTGACAGGTGTGCGAATGCTAAAGGGGTAGGGTCGTAAAAAAAACCAAAAATCCCGATGCAACCGAGTGTGCAAGGGAAGAACTCATAATAAAAGGGGCACTCAGGACAAAAAGAAATCTCAAAAAACCTAATGCAACCGCAAGCTACAACAAGTGAGCGGAAACAAAGTGGTAATAAAACCAACAAACAACACTACCTATCAAAATAAAATGACCAAGTAAACTATGGTGTATGGGTACAAGTAGCCTCCTAGCTAAAATATGGAATCCCATGCAAATCGTATCCTCTGTAAGGTGATGAAATATCCATTCATACGATATGAAATGGATGTTTGAAATTGCTAAGGGATATCCCCCTACCAAGAGGGATCGTGGGTAAAAGATCCCTATAAAAGACTGGAAACTAAGCTACTTCATTCATAGCACGTCTGTTGATGTATATGTAACTTTGGAATGTATTTCATATATGTTGTATGTACTCCTATAGAGATGGTATTATTCCTCTATACAGAAGTGTCATCATTTATATTGTAAATGTCGTAACTTATACTTGATGGGTTATTAGACCACCTTGTTGGGGTCGGCCCTGTATAAGTCATGTGGGTCAAAGGGTTATTAGACCACCCTATTGGGGGTCGGCCATGTGGGTCAAAGGGTTATTAGACCACCCTATTGGGGGTTGGCCCAGTCAGCATTATGTTATGTGGTTAAGTTTGAGCCTACATGATTTATGTAAAAGGCAAGTCAAGTCAAGTATAAATAGAGTGTGGGAGGCACTCTATTTGTTCACTCACTTCTCACTCATGCACTCAAGGAGGAGTGGCGCACTTATGGAGGAGGAGGATCTGCTGTTAGGATATGTCTATATCTCATGTTTGGGTTGTATCATTGCTCTATCTATCTCTAAGGAAGTTATTGGGGTTTTTCACCTTTATGGTTTTCCCCAAGTAAATCTGTGTGTCTCTTGTGTGCTTGCATTATTGTCTCCATGATTGATATGCTGTACATGTTGTTCTCTCAATTAAGATCCTAGATCAGATTGAAGTAAATTCTGAAAATTTAACATGGTATCAGAGCTAGCCTGAAATAAGGCATGATATGGCATGTATGACACTTGTTGCACTTACGATGCTAGGGCTTGATATAGCAAAAACCAGTCATCGTAGCACTTTCGCTATAAATACGTTTTGGAAAAGTTTTCGAATCTGAAATCTTTACAGGTCGACAATTAAATCCCCATGTACCTTGTGTCCAAAGGAAAACCTCTAATTCATTGTACTTTGTGATTTATGATCTGTACAATATAGGGTTTCTGCCTCTTCCAGATCTGAGTCAAAATCAGGTGACCTTGGGAAAAAGGTCATAACTTGGGATAGGAAGCTCCAAATGAAATTTAGTAAAAAGGGATAGGTAGTACACAGACTGTACTATCTCAGGAAAATTGTTTCGATGCCTAAGTTGAAACAGTGACACGTGGCACTATGTACAAGTTTGCTCTCCTGTATTATCCCATAAACAGGTCACGTTGCGACACTTGGCATAACTCTCTCTCAGAGAATCCAATTGGCGTCAGACCTGTTGAGATAGAAATATAATAGGTCGGGCTATCTCCGGAATCGTTTTCAGACCCTATGGATCGAAAAGTTCGGAGTTACACCAGAAACAATCAGGTACATATTTCTGTCAAAACATAATTATTTTTGAGTACCTTCATTCATGGCTTCCGGAATTTAGGGCTTCGGATAAAGTTGGAATTTTTGTAATCGGAGACCACGGCTGGATGCTTCTCATCAAAATCGAAATTTAGAGACCAAGATCATAATTTTTGGTTGGGCATAAGGCCGGGCTTGATCAGACCCTAGTTCAGGACTTTGATCAGAAAAGTGGAAAATTAGGGGTTCTGTAAAAATGGGAATTTTTGAAATCTGTGACCACGGCTGGAAGCTCCTCAGAAAAATAGAAGCTTAGAGCTTTGGATCAAACCTTTTGATTGGGAAGAAGAGTGGGCTTCATCAAACCCCAGTTCAGGGTCACGTCTAGTGAATACGGAAGTTTCAAAGGCAAAATTAAGGAGAGAAACTTTGCAGTTTTCAAATTCTGAATATACCAGCTTGATCAGCTCATCAAGGCACATATTTCTATCCTTTCGGAAGTTTGAAATTCAAAGTTTGAATTTTTGGGGTTTCTCTGAAAAACCCATATCCAGCTCCAGTTCCAGTTCTTGCAAATCAAGTGGATTGGGTTAATCCTAGAAGAAGATGGATTGGTCACCTGCATAAGTGAAGAAGTTCCTATTTCAGAGGGAGATGAGGCTAAGGCCTTACATAAGAATATTACAAGCGATCTAGACAGGTATGACTCATCAAGGTATGTTTCGATATTTGTTCATGATTAAGTTTATGGTGTGTTTGTCTTCATGTTATTACGGTTAGTACAATCTTGATTTTAGATTTGTTGTATCACCTTAACAAAATTATCAATGCATGATAGAAGATATTCATTGGTTAGGGTGTTGACACTTATGATTGTACTAATGCATTATGGTGTTGTATGAGGTTTATTTTTTTTGCTAACACAAAAAAAAGGTACACCAAGAAAGACAAATCATGTTCTACTTCAAGAACGTATGATCATGGTGACATGAAGACAAGGATTCATCCATTGTCATGGATCACATAGAAGATCTACTCTCGAGGTATGTATAACTTGTTTCTACAATGGTTAACTTATGAGACATGCAGGTTACTAGCACAAGTCATTGAAGAGAACCAAAAGACATTATACGGGTATGTTAGACATAACTAGCTAGCATGCTAATCCAGGTATGTTTTTCCTATATCAAGCTATAATCCTACCTTGGGTTAAGATCTTATACTGTTGTGTTGTTGATAATGATTATTCATGAAGTCATACGTTTGAATAATCATGGGTATATGCATATTATGTGTCTTACCTTAATTAATGATATGACTAACCCGAAGAGTCATAGGTTTAGACATGTTATGTTTCTTATGATTTGACTAACCATAATAATCCTACATAAACCTTGAATGCTAATGCTTATTATTTCTGTTTGAAATGATCATGACTATACATGCTTGAGATTATTGTGTTTTAATAGTATACTAATGAATGTATGATTTTATATGAGATCACAAGGATAACACAATCATGATACTAATAAGCATGCATAGGGACCAAGGATGAATATGAGTTCAAGAACAGGTAATCCAGGAAGCAAAGATCAAGAGGGAGTACACTCCAGTGGTTTATGCAAGGATGCAGATATTCAGAGGGAGTTGACCATCTCTCTACATTCCACAACAGAAAGGTGTAGAAGAAGCTACTTCAGATTAGGACTCCAGCAGCTCCCGCAAGGAAGCGAAGACTCAGATGGAGTCCACCCAATGAACAAACAAAGATAAGTATTTTAATTATCATTTCTTGCATATTTGTTTGTTTAAATAAAATTGTTCAATGATGTATATGCTCATGTTCCTAGACTTAGGATATGTATTGTGCATATTAGAATAGTTGAATTGATGAACAGTATACTACTAATATACATGGGTAAGTGGCCTATGGCACTGTACAATAGTCCATTGCTACTTATCTAGAATGAAACCTCTTTGTTGACATGTTGGGAGTTGTGCACACTATTAACAATGTTCTGGTAGAGATTGGAAGGCATCTAGAAAGTTACGGGATATAGATAAATGTTGTATTGAAGCATTGGATTAGATAATTGCATGACTGCATGACATATTTCTTTATGTGTAAGAATTTGTTCTGAAAACTATGAGATGTTTTCTAATCATGCAATTTAACTTGTTGTGTAGGAAAGATCGTATGCCACCTCCTACAAAAGAAGAACTACAACATTTGTTCAGCAACAAAATTATCTATTGAAGATATTGAAGTTCCCAGGATATGGGAAGAATGCCATGATCCGTCGATCATGAAGAATGATGTTTGGGATGTAGTCCCAAGACCTGAAGGGAAGTTTGTTATGACTTCCATATGGATCTATCAAGATCAAGCATACTGCAGACGGCAGCATAGAGAAATATAAAAGTGATGAAATAGAAGATAAACCAGATGGACTTCAAGACAGCTTTCTTGAATGGTGTAGTTGAAGAAGAAGTGTATGTGGAGAACTTGGTATGGTAGGATAGGCAGCTTTCTATCCAATTTGGTCTTTACCAAGAGTAAAGCGAGTTCCAACCTTTACTACAAGGTTGAGGAAGGCAATCCAGTGATACTACTATGTGGATGACCTCTTTGTATCAGGTAAGGATAGATTGATTGCCGACACACAGCGAAAACTTGCTGTCGAGTTCGAGTTGAGGAACTTGGGGATGATGCACTATTTTTTTTTGGCATGGAGGTGTGGCAGCGTGATGGAATCTTCCTTGGACAAGGGAAGTATGCAGTAGAGATCCTGAAGAGGTTCGGGATGATGGACTGCAAGGCTATGGCCACACCTATGGCATCAAACCTGAAGCTTCTGTGTGATGCTTCTGAGCGGGTTGATATCACTATGTATCGTCAGATGATTGGGCCCTTGATGTACCTGATGAACACAAGACTAGATATTTGCTTTGCGGTGAACACATTGAGCCAGTTCCTGATGGATCCGAGGAGTGTTCACCTGGTTGCTGTAAAGCATGTTCTGAGGTACCTGAAGGGTACAGTGGATTATGGGCTCAAGTATGAGGTGAATCAAAAGTTTAACCTGCAGGGTTATGTTGATTCAGATTGGGCTGGTAGTGCTGTAGATAGGAAGAGCACATCTAGGTGCTGCTTCAGTATGGGATCAGGTGTGATCTCTTGGTTTAGCAGGAAGCAGTCCTGCGTAGAACTGAGTACAGCTGAGGCAGAGTATGTTGCAGCCTGTTCAGCTAGTTGTGAGGTAGTATGGCTACGGAAGCTACTGTTCGAGTTATTTGATCTCCCATTGGATGCTACTGGTATCTTTTGTGATAACCAAAGTTGTGTGAAGCTATCCGAGAATCCAGTGTTTCATGACAGGTCGAAACACATAGAGATCAAATATCACTATATCAGGGATATGGTGCAGAGAGGAGCTATGAAGATCCTGTATGTTGCGACAGACGAGCAGATTGCAGATGTGTTGATGAAGCCACTAGCCAGGGTGAAATTCGAGTACTTCAGAGAGAGGCTTGGCGTTATTTAGATCGAGGACACTTCGAGGAAGAAGTGATGGACACATTTGCTGAAGCCATTCCAAGCATGTTGGAAGGAGGATCCTTCACATGGTTGTGGATGTAAGCACTGGATGATGAGCATCAGGATGATGTTCTGGTTTCTGCTTGGATATGATCAGTTGGATCATTTTTATGTATGTATGTATGCATCATGTTGGATGCTGGATATGATCAGTTGGATCATTTATATGTATGTACGCATCATGTTGGATGCTGGATATGATCTGTTGGATCATGTGTATGTATTTTTGTATATGCATCATGTTGGATGCTTGGACCATGTATCTGTATATGTATCAGGTGGATACATTGTATGATCAGGTGGATCATGTATGGTGATATGTATCATGTATTTGTATTTGTATCAGGTGGATACATTGTATGATCAGGTGGATCATGTATGATGATATGTATCAAGTAGATACTTGGTATGCATCAGGTAGATGCATTGTATGATCAGGATGATCATGGATGACGAGCTTCAGGATGTTTCTCCAGATGACATGCAGCAGGATGTTGCAGTGATAATGATCAGGATGATCATGTGTACATCAGGATGATGTATGGTGAGTATCAGGTTGATACTCTGTGGCCGTGGATCAGGTTGTGTAGGTAAGCATGTAATTTGTGCCCTGGGAGATTTGCAGATGGTCTTTCGAGGTTTTGCCTATGGCATGTAATTCGGTGCCCTGGGACATCTGGCAAATGCTCTTTCGAGGTTTTGCTTGGGAGGACATATAATTTGTGCTCTAGGATATCTGCATATAGTCTTTCAAGGTTTTGCCTATGGCATGTAATTCGTTGCCTTGGGATATCTGGCAAATGCTCTTTCGAGGTTTTGTCCTATGGCATGTAATTTGCTCCTGGGAGATCTAGACAGGATGAAAAAGGCCTCAGATGCTTCAGCCAGGTTTTGCCATGACCACATGTAATTTGCTCCTGGGAGATCTAGACAGGATGAAAAAGGCCTCAGATGCTTCAGCCAGGTTTTGTGGTGGACCACATGTAATGTGCTCCTGGGAGATCCAACAGGTAGAGACGTGTGCTCGTAACAGCCTGGGATGCTTCAGCCAGGTTTTGTGGTGAGATCACATGTAATGTGCTCCTGGGAGATCCGACAGGTAGAGTTGTGTGCTTGTAACAGCCTGGGATGCTTCAGTCAGGTTTTGTGATGGGTCACATGTAATGTGCTCCTGGGAGATCCTACAGGTAGAGCTGTGTGCTCGTAATAGCCTGGGATGTTGCAGCTAGGTTTTGTGACGCACGTAATAAGTCCTGAGAATTCCACAGTATGGCCAGTGATGATGAAGACCTGTAGGTGGTGTGCCTACATCCAGTATGAAAAATGACTGGCTCTGTAGAACTTCCTATGACGAGTAGATTCAGAGATTGATTGAGATAGCAGCAGCAGTGACGATGATCCAGAGAAGATGACTTGTGCTAGAAGACCTGTGTCGAGAAATACCTTCCTAGTTAAGAGGGAGTGTTGATGTATATGTAACTTCGGAATGTATTTCATATATGTTGCATGTACTCCTATAGAGATGGTATTATTCCTCTATACGGAAGTGTCGTCATTTATATTGTAAATGTCGTAACTTATACTTGATGGGTTATTAGACCACCTTGTTGGGGTCAGCCCTGTATAAGTCATGTGGGTCAAAGAGTTATTAGACCACCCTATTGGGGGTCGGCCATGTGGGTCAAAGGGTTATTAGACCACCCTATTGGGGGTCAGCCAAGTCAGCATTATGTTATGTGGTTAAGTTCGAGCCTACATGATTTATGTAAAAGGCAAGTCAAGTCAAGTATAAATAGAGTGCAGGAGGCAATCTATTTGTTCACTCACTTCTCACTCATGCACTCAAGGAGGAGTGGCGCAGTTATGGAGGAGGAGGATCTCCTGTTAGGATATGTCTATCTCTCATGTTTGGGTTGTATCATTGCTCTATCTATCTCTGAGGAAGTTATTGGGGTTTTTCACCTTTATGGTTTTCCCCAAGTAAATCTTTGTGTCTCTTGTGTGCTTGCATTATTGTCTCCATGATTGATATGTTGTACATGTTGTTCTCTCAGTTAAGATCCTAGATCAGATTGAAGTAAATTCTGAAAATTTAACAACGTCCAGAACGGTGTCTTGTAGCTTCAGTCCTTTAGTCGTTGCACACCCGGTATGGTAACCAGCATGCTCAACGAGGACAACGAGTTGGTGTCCTTCAGTACATAGTGGAGAGCAGAATTCCAACTAGACTTTCGGAACCAATCTTTCCACTTGCCCTCTTAGAGGAGAGGCTCCTCGACAAATCGGTGTAAACCATCCTAATAAATACTAGAGGATTTTTGTTCCCTAGAGGACAACCACTATGTCTCATATCAAAATGGAAAAGGGGTGTTGTTTGGATGCCTAACCCAAATGCCCTACCTAGCTACCAGATTCTTTTAATCCTCAAGTAAGGTGCAATGTGTGTTTGACTAATGTAAATTTTAGGCTCAGCTTGGTGTTATGAACCAAGCGTTTATACTTAAGGTGTGATCTTGTGTGCTTACGTGGTGTGTACCCAAGTAGTCAGATATGATGCTGAAAATAAACTGGAATAACAGAAAGAAAAAATTTCTTTTGATTTTCAAAGAAAATAAGGCATTTAAATTCGGATGCATCCAAACAAACTTTTCACCAATCGACTTGTTGAAATGTAAAATGCAAATGGACAGGATCTATATGATTTTTCACAACATGCAACAACTAAAGTAATACAAAGAGATACAAAGTAGGCATGTAGGAAAGATTTAAACAAGTTCTACAATAAGCAAATAGAAAGAAAATGGTTCTACAAAAAAGATGTTGGATGTCTAAGAGAAGGTTGTAATGGGAAGAAGATAAATAGATACTGTAGATGTAGGAAAAAAACTAAAAAATCAAAAAATTGGTGCAGGGCGCATCTGTCAGAGGCACAATCATGACCTGGGGCGCTACAGACTAAAAAACAGTCACATAGGGGGTTGTCGAAAGCTACAGGAGCTAGAGCGCTCTTTCTCGGTTGAAACGTGCACCTGGGGTGCGCTTTTAGAGACTAAAGGTGCACTTAGAGTGCGCTTATTAGAGGGAAAGGTGTGATCTATCCTGGAAGTGGTTGATCGCGCTTCTCAAAGAAAAAATCACGCTAAGGGGGAAGGAACAAGGTCCGATAGATGCGGCTTGGGCCGAAAAAACAAATTTTAAGATTCACTGCGTTGGCAGGGGCCAAACTTGCAAGTACTAGTCATTTTCCTATGTCGGAGCTAACAGAAAGGGTCATACTACTCTAATAACAAAATTAAATGGCCATGCAAGTGAAAAAACACAATGCAAAACTTGGAAAAGCTACCAGCCTAACCAAACCACATATTGCTGGAGTGTTAGGATATTTAGACACTTAGGAGTTAGTTAAGATCAACTTGTGTAAATCCGTTAGAGATAGTGTGTTTCTTTAGTATGCATTTGTAAATACTTAATCCGACGGTCACGATATGTTTCCGACATAGAGTGATCCGACGGCTCAACTTCTCTTAGATCAAACCTAACCTTGATCCGTGGCTTAACGCCTGATTGGTCCATGATCTCTATTTAAAGAGCATGGAGGGTCATTGTTTAGTTGATCAATTATGAGAAGCTCATTTGTAACTTTCTTTCTTTGCATAATAAATTGTCCCGTAGAAGCTATTTAGCCGGGGCCGTGGAGTGTTTCCCTCAAGAGGGTTTAAACCACGTCAAAACATCGGTGTGTTGATCTGTGATCTGTTTGTGTGAAGTGGTTGCTCTTGGTGTTCGGTCATTTGGTAGTACCCTGTGTACCCGAACATGGTATCAGAGCTTTTATGAAGTGCCGCTTCCGGTTATGATCTAGATCTTGAACTGTTGTTGCCGAAACTCGAAAGGGTTTCTAGTTCTGATATTTCTGTGCATTTCTGAGCTGTGGGAGGTGTTCCATTGCGTCCGGAGCGTCATTTCCATTGGGAAATAGTTTTCGTTTGATCGAAAACGATTCCCGATTGCTCCAGAAACGCGTATTTCATCAGATCTGAAGGTATAATGTTACAGTGACGCATTTTTTTTATTTCGTTTTTTAATAAGAAAAAAATCTCATATTTCATTTTTTTTACTGTTAGATTTTTTTTTGGTTCAAATTGTTGCTTTCCCGTCTGCGTATGCTCTTTGCTGTGCACCTTGAGCGATCTCGGCAAATCAGAAACAGAAAGGGAAAGGGTTTTTCTCGGCTGCGTATGCTCTTTGCCATGCACCTTTGCGCGATCTCGACAATTTTTTTGTTTCATTTTGTGGTCTGTTTTGCAGGAAAAAGGGCAAGCACGCAAACCGAGCAAAAAAAAAAAAAAAAAAAAAAAAAAAAAAAAACCCTTACTCATTCCCATATTTTACATACATTTTAATCTAGCTCACTTGGTTCAAAGTTGTTTTATTCCTTAATAGGTCTTGAGTTCAAGTCTTAGGAAGTTACTTTTAAAAGGGAAAGTGCATGCAATTTCTATTTTCAAGTTACTTTATTGTAAAAGTGCATCTCACTTAAATAATAAAAAATAAAAATACAAGTGAGTCACTTAAGTTTTTTTTATTGTTGCACTATTTAAAAAGTAATATCATTGTAAAAGTGAAATCACTTATTTTACAAAAGTGATTCACTTAAAGCAACTTTTTTAAAGTGATTGTCAAAAGGTTCATCTTGGGAAGAGGGGGGTTCTTTTTTTTGCTGGACATTCTCTAGCTGCCACGTCACTATTGGGGACATCTTCAACAGTTTCTTTGTTCAAGCATAACTTCATCATACAGAGTCAGTTTTCGGTGCCATTTTTTTTTAAACCGCCTATTTTTTCAAGCTCTTCACATCCAGACTATTGGTTTCTACTTTTATAGCCATTACTTTACAAATATGGCCGCCCATGGTGATATTCTACTTAACAGTTCCAACTATTTCTCATGGAAATCTCGTATGGAGGATGTTCTACGAAGTAGGAGACTTTTCAGAATTACCACAGGGAAAGAAAAAGAACCCACTGATGATGATAAGAAAATAAAATGGGCAAATAGATGTGATGAAGCTCGTGGATTGATTGGGATGTCAATCTCTACTGATTTGCGATTCCACATATCTGGAATTGATGAACCTAATACTGCTTGGGACAAGTTGGAAACTGTGTTTGGTAAACACAATGAAATTCGAGGTGACCAACTCGAAAATGAGTTGATTTCTTTAAATCCAAGTGACTTTTCATGCATTCAAGATTATTTATCTAAGTACAAAACTCTCAAGCTCTTATGTGCAGAATGTAAGATTGAGAGGGAAGACAAACAATGCATTTATCATATTCTTTCCAAACTTGGACCTGCATATTCTGTTTTTGTATCTACATTTTACTCCATGAAAGCATCATTGAATGCAGCTAGCTATCAAGAGCCTAGTCTTGAATCCTTTTGTGATTCCTTGATTAGAGAACAAGATAAACTCATTCATCTTGGAATAATCAACAATGCAGATACATCTGGGAAAGCCTTATTGTCCCAACAGAAAGAAAAGTCCAAGCCTCCCAAGAAACAAAATTTTCGCAATAATAAGTCAAACAAGGGTCCAAAACACTCTCAGTCAGCTCCTTTAAAAAATGACAAAGGATCCAAGCCAAAAGGCAAGAAGACTGAGCGTCATTGCAACTATTGCGGGAAAGATAATCATGATGAATCTAAGTGTTTCAAGAAGATGGCAGCCTTGGAAGCAGCAATGAAGAAGCACCACATCAGCCTAGATTCGTCTTCAGAATCTACCTCTCATGGACATGCACTTTGTGCTTCTGGTTATTCTTATAATGCATCTTCTTCTTCTACTTCAAATGAATGGCTCATTCTGGAGCATCTTATCATATGGCTAAGGATCAAGCCATCTTTTCTACTATGCATGAATGTAACACCAAACAAATATTTGTTGGTGATGATAGATCTCTAAGTGTTGTAGGAGCTGGAATAGTTCCAGTAGATAATGGTCATTTTAGTGATGTACTATGTGTTCCAAGAATTTCCTGCAATTTGTTATCAGTCTATCAGATCACTCATTCTGGTGAAGGTAAAACTGTGACCTTTACACCTCACCAAGTTGTAATCAAGGATTTTAAAGATCCTCAATAGGTTCTAGCTACCGGAATTGTTGATGATATTACCAGGTTGTACAAGTTTAACAACTTTGGGTCATCACCTTTCCCTTCAGTTTTTGTTGCTCATAGTGATAACTTGAGGAAACTTTGGCATGAGCGATTTGGTCACTTAAATTATCGCTCATTGCAACAACTATGTAAAGAAAATATGGTGACAGGTCTTCCGATAGTATCTTGCAGAGATGGTGTTTGCTCCGGTTGTGTACTCGAAAAACATCATCGGGACAGTTTTGACAAATGTGCCTCTTGGCACGCCTCGGTTCCCTTGGAGCTTGTGCATAGTGACTTGTGTGGTCCTCTTCCATCTGCTTCCTTTTCTGGTTTCAAATATTTCTTAACTTTCATTGATGATTACACCAGACGCACTTGGGTTTATTTCCTAAAACTTAAGAGCGAAGTATTTAACATGTTCTTGGCCTACAAGGCCCTTGTTGAAAAACAATCTGGTCATCAAATTATTAAGTTAAGATCTGACAATGGAGGAGAATATGTTAACAAACAGTTCACTACTTTCTGCACTGAACAAGGCATCCAACAACAGCACACTGTTCCATATACACCACAACAAAATGGTGTAGCTGAGCGGAAGAACCACACTTTAAAAGAAATGGCTAATTGTATGATCCAATCTAAGGGACTAAGTCTTCAATTTTTGGCTGAAGCCATAAATTGTGCAAATTACATAGTTAATCGCACCCCCACAAAAGCATTACAAGGTATAACACCGGAAGAAGCATGGAGTAAAATTAAACCTGATGTAAGTCACTTTCGTGTGTTTGGTAGTGAAGCATGGGCTCACATTCCAGATAAAAAACGGAAAGCATTGCAGCCTAAAAGTGAAAAGTGCATATTTGTTGGATATTCTGAAGATGTAAAAGGTTATAGACTTCTTCAACCACATTCTCATGCTATAATCATTAGAAGAGATGTTAAATTTGATGAAAATATCTTGGCCTGCGAGCCTAACTCAGCGAGTGTGCCATCTTTGGCCTGCGAGCCTGATTCGGCGTTTGTGCCTTCTTCTTCTTCTTCCAACTTCCTTGACAGGTTTCCAACTCCAGTTTCTGATGATGACAGTGAGGATGAAAATCCACCTCCGCCTGCTCATGTTCCTCCAGTTGCACCAGCACAAGTGCTTCCTTGATGGGTCCATTCAACATGTGAAGCAGCTGGTGATCTTGCCGGTGATCCTAGAGATCAACGTCGAACACGTTCTCAATTTCAGCGAGCCTCTTCTCTTTTGGCTCAAGTTTCTGAGAATCATGATCCAGAAAATTTTGCAGAAGCTTCAGGGAATCCAGATTGGGATGCAACCATGGATGAAGAATATCGTTCCTTAATGGCGAACGATACTTGGGATCTTGTACCTCTTCCAAAAGGAAGAAAACTTGTCAGATGTAAATGGGTCTACAGAACTAAGTATGCATCAGATGGAAGTGTTGAAAGACTTAAGGCAAGGTTAGTTGCCTAAGGTTTTTCCCAAGTTGAAGGGATTGACTACAATGAAACCTTTGCTCCCGTCGCCAAAATGAACTCCATCCGCCTTGTTCTTTCCCTTGCAACCTTACACAACTGGGAAGTCCATCAAATGGATGTCAAGTCTGCCTTCTTACATGGTGATTTACAGGAGGAACTTTACATGGAACAACCTCCTGGCTATGTTCAGAATAACTCTAGCCTTGTCTGCCGCCTTAAGAAATCCTTATATGGCCTTAAGCAAGCTCCTAGAGCTTGGTATGCCAAAATGGATAACTTTCTCCTTGACACTGGTTTTTCTAGATTCCATTCTGACCCCAATGTCTATACCAAGAAAGTAGGAAACCATCTCATCATACTTGTTCTATATGTTGATGACCTTATTCTTACTGGTAGTGACCCTAAGCTTATAACCCATGTGAAATCCAGTCTTAAACAAACTTTTGAAATGTCAGACTTAGGACATTTGCATTATTTTCTTGGTCTCCAAGTTCTGCAAACCAAAGAAGGAATCTTTCTTTCTCAATCTAAGTATGCTTGTGACTTTCTTCGTCGCTTTCACATGGAATATTGTACACCAGCCCCTTCTCCCTTCCAGTCTGGAGTCAAACTTTCTGCCACTTGTACTTCACCTGAAGTAGATGCCACCTTGTATCGTCAGCTTGTTGGAAGTCTTTTATACTTGACTCATTCCCGTCCTGACCTTTCCTTTGCCATTGGTCGAGTTTCCCGTTATATGCAAACACCTCATGAAAGTCACTCCAAAGCAGCTAAAAGAATACTTCGATATATTCGAGGTACAGTTCAGTTTGGGATTCATTACAGTACAGGGGGGAAACCTTTGTAGGTTGGTTTCACTGATTCAGATTGGGCCGGCGATCCTGATGATCGAAAGTCTACTGCAGGTTATGTTTTCAGTCTGGGATCTGGACCTATTACTTGGGCTTGTAAGAAACAACAAGCTCTTTCTCTTTCTTCAGCAGAGGCAGAATATCGAGCAGCAGTTAATTCCAGTCAGGAAGCTTTATGGCTTCAGCAGATCCTTTCATAGTTTGGATTCGAGCAGCAGCAGCCTACTCCACTTTGGTGCGACAATCAAAGTGCCATCAAGCTTGCCAAAGATCCAGTTCTACATCAACGCAGCAAACACATTGAGCTACATATGCACTTCATCATAAATCTTGTTCATGATCGTGTTCTTGAAGTGCTCTTTTGCCCTACAGATGATCAAGTTGCAGACATCTTCACCAAGTCTCTTACAAAAGCGAAGTTTTCTAAACTTCGATCTATGTTAGGAGTTCAGGAACTTGTCATTAAGAGGGGATAGGCTCTAATGCCTCCTTCCTTCTCCTAATAGTGTCACTTTTGTAAATCCTTCAATCCTATCCCAAGTTGTTCTTAAGGGGGGATGTTAGGATATTTAGACACTTAGGAGTTAGTTAAGATCAACTTGTGTAAATCCATTAGGGATAGTGTGTTTCTTTAGTATGCATTTGTAAATACTTAATCCGACGGTCACGATATGTTTCCGACATAGAGTGATCCGACGGCTCAACTTCTATTAGATCAAACCTAACCTTGATCCGTGGCTTAACACCCGATTGGTCCATGATCTCTATTTAAAGAGCATGGAGGGTCATTGTTTAGTTGATCGATTATGAGAAGCTCATTTGTAACTTTCTTTCTTTGCATAATAAATTGTCCCGTAGAAGCTATTTGGTCGGGGCCGTGGAGTGTTTCCCTCAAGAGGGTTTAAACCACGTCAAAACATCGGTGTGTTGATCTGTGATCTGTTTGTGTGAAGTGGTTGCTCTTGGTGTTCGGTCCTTTGGTAGTACCCTGTGTACCCGAACATGGAGATCGACGTAGTTAGAGTCGCCAAAACTGTAGCTAGGTTATTCACACTAACTGGTGCATAAATGCACCTACCAAGACTTTTGGGAATCTTAGTAATAATTTGAAAATGGTTGTGCATGCATGCGGTAAAAAACAGTAAATAAAAGTGAACTATATGGTAAGCAAATGCAGAAAATAAAACTAAGCTAGGTATTTTTTATTCCTTCACACACACGAGAGAGTAAGGAAAAAATATATTTTGATTTTATTACGTAAATGAAAAATAATACCATGTTGAGAGTTACCTATAATAAAATGATTAGAGGGCCCTTGCAGAAGGTTGAAGCAGTGTAATGTACCAACTAGGATTAGTGATACAAAAACTTGCTTCCTCAGAGAGTCAATTAAAAACAATGTTTCAGGGAGCTATTTTAACTATGGGTGAGTAGGATCAAAAGTTCTGGATGGAAGGAATACTATGATATAATCTAATACCTCTGTACAAAGTACTGGGACCATTTATGGGTCTAAATCGGCAAGGCTGAAATCTACTGCAATGCTCATGGGCACCCCAGCATATGTAGACTAGTATTGCTCTATACTTTGACTGAAAGCTATGGATGAATGTTTCTGAATTAGGGAGGCTAATAAACATGAAATATAAGTCAATATACATTTATAGGTCGCTCCATCAATTTTAAGTTCTGATAACGATTCACAAAAATACAAGCAAATTGGCATTCCAGGATTGCATAGTTAGTTAATTTCAGGAACTCCCAAACAATCAAGGAAGACTCACGAATTTCATAAATCAGACATATATTGGATCATTTAAAATAAGGAACATAAATTAACTCATTTGGATCTATTATCATTCATCTATCACATACATTATGAAAACTAGTCAAATTCTAGGAAAATCTAGAGGGGGTGGAGAAAACTCAGAATATATCAGAATTATGCAATATTAAATGTTATGACTAATATCATAGATTAGTATTGACTATAATTACATCATATATGAGCTAATAGGATTCTCAAAATATTACAAAATCTTCTCTCCTCTTCAACAAAACAATCTAGCACTAGCAACAAGAAGCTTTGAGATTCAAACCGTAGACTTCATGAGGATTTTATGAAATTCAACCTAGCCTTGGATCAGCTACAGGAAATGAAATAAAACTCAATTATAATGGTTGAATACCATCATTCTCTCATAGGAAGCAGGGGAAGATCACCCATCTTGGACTAGGGACACATCTCCCAAGTCTCTGAGGCACAATTGCTCTCATACCAATGCTCAAACAAACAAACAAAAATTGAAGGGGGTGCGCACTCCTTTATTTATATATAGATTATGACTTGAGAAGGAAGTATCATTGACTAATTCTCCCTCATGAGTGGATAAGGAAGCTATGTTTCCTTCCTTTTTTCATTTTTGCTTTGTTTTCCTCCTTTTTCCTTTTTTGCTTGCTTTTCTACTTTTTGCTTTGGTTTTTTTTCTATTTTTTCTTATCTATCCTTCTTTTCTAGACTTCCGTGCTTTTCTGATTTATCCTACTTTTCTGGACTTTCCTACTTTTCCGATTTATCCTACTTTCTGCTTTTGTGTTAGTTTCTTCCTTATGTTGTATTTCCTGAGTTTTTGTTGTTTTTTTATTTGCTCCATCTTTCTTTCATTTTTCATGATTTTCTAGATTTGGATGCTTTCTTCTTAAATTCTTCTTCAAGTCATCTCCAAGTCAGCCTCATCCACTAATGCACCCTAGTGGAGCGTTATCCTCATTTATTTATGGTAAAATTATTAAATGCATGAAAAATAATAATTCCAAGTGCATAATAAATTATAGACAAAAATTAATTCACACTCCTAATTAATTAAATGCCTTAACTTAACCCCTCATTAATTAATTAATCCAATCTATCACTAGGATCCATGGGGTTTGATCTACTTCATGGTGCTGACAAAATAGGAACATGACAAGCAACAAGTCATTGGTCTCCAAGTAGCTACTTCGGCAAAGTAACAACATGCATAAGGTGGAGAATATATGGTTATGTATGAAATGAGGGATGTTCACATGTATATATAGATAGTGTGACCCATGGTTTTGTGGCCCATGGGATTGGAAAATGGTATTTGGATAATCATTATGAGTGGGTTAGATCCAACTTCTTTTTCCCTTTTTTATGGATTTTTTCTTGTTTGTGGGGCTTTCCTATTTTGGGGGGGTTTTCCCTTTTCCCATTCATTGGGGAGTTTTGAGGTAAAAAATGAGCCTCGAAACAAAAAATGTACTATCAAAATCAACTTTAATAGAACCAAACACATTCTAGAGGATGACATCATCCATAATAGTTGAGGTGGCATTGGTTGAGTTAAAGGTGCTTATTTGTCAAATTCTAAATGGCGAATAAAAACTCATAGTTAACCATATCAATGTTGTAAGTAAAGTATTCGTAATGAAAAAAGTACTTATAAATTTTTGAATTTAATATAAATGTATTAAAGTACTTAAAAAGAAATGTACTCTTTATATTTCAATATAAAATAAATTACAAAGACCAAAAACATAAATGCTTTATTCAAAATCAAATCTATAATTACTTTTCAATGTACATAATATATACTTTTAAATAATAAATTATAAATATAAAAACATTGAAATCTCTTCAAAATCAAAATCATCTAAATACTTTTCAATATAAAATATATAATTTATACTTTATAATATAAATATTAAATATTATAATGCGTATATTTATATATTTAATGTTTTTTATAATATATAATTTATACTTTTAAATAATCAATTAAAAAAAAAAAACATTGAAACATGTGTAAATACTTTTCAATATAAAATATATTATTTTAAATATTTACTCCTTATCTAATGAATACGTAGTATTCTAACTTAAAAATCCATAGTTGTTATGTCACGTGTTATGACATAAAATAAAATAAATTAAATGATAAGTAAATGAATTAAATTAATATTTAAAACAAATACATATTATATTAATCTATTGAATTTTTAATTTTATATTTAATTAATAATGCATAGGTATATCACAAATTGAGCAAAGGAAGACGGCGACCAAGCTATGCTAGGGTTCATGGCAATCGACACACCTCTCTGAAGGCGGCCCTCCTCAAATGGATCCTCCTTCGGATCCAATTCTGGAGGAATGAAGGCGTCTTCTGGATGAGGCTTTCCAGGCTCTGGTGGCCTCCACGCCTCCCCCCCCTCAGGCTACGGATTCTGGCGACGTGAACTTTGTCAAGCGGGCCCCAACTCCTTGAATCCAGATCATGTCCGCTGCTTCAAGGCTGAAATCTCTTTCTATGATCGAGAAGGGTTTGATTGGTCAGTTTACTGAGATTTGGCCCTCGCCAAAAAAAATGGACTATTTGATCAACAAGAACTAGATGCCCTTGATCTCCGGTGGCTTGCAACACTGCTTCTGCGGAAAGGGGTTTTTTGTATTATTGTTCGAAAACAAAGACGACAGAGATCTCATATTCAGGAGTGGACCTTATTTCATGGGTCCTCGTGGCTAATACCTCAACCGTTGGACTTTATCTTTTGACCTAGAAAAGGATGTGCCCTCAGCAGTTCCAATTTGGGTTTGTATCCCCCACCTCTCACTGCATTGCTGGAATGATGAAACCCTACAAGCAATAGGAAACTCTCTTGGAAAATACATCGATAAAGCAGAACCAAAGGGACCTTTGTTTTCTTTTGCAAGGATTTATGTGGAGGTTGACCTAGAAAAAGGGCTCCCCGAAGCAGTTAACCTATACATGGATGGATGGGAGCATCTGCAAAAGGTAGACTATGAACCACGTCCCTTTAAGTGCAAGAAGTGCCATGAATATGGACACTTTGTTAAAAACTGTCCAAAAGAAGCTCGAGAAATCCTTGAAAAAAACCAAGAGGAGGAATGGAAACAAGTAAAGAGGGGAAGAAAAATTCCTTTGTCGGGTCCTAATACTTCGAATGGGCCTCAGCTAGAGAAAAATAAGGAGCAAATTCAAGAAGGAAAAGGAGCCTCAACTAGCAACCAGTTTCAGGAATTACATGCAAACGAAGGAGAAATCCTAACAACAGAAACCCTTTCAATAGAAGTAGATCCATAAAATAAATAGGCCCCTATAACCATCAACATTCCTACCCCTACACTTAGAGATGAAAGGATCGAGCAAGCAATTAAGGGTTCTTCAACCCCTAGGGGATCCTCGGCGATGGTAAAACAAAGCAAAGTCATACCGCAGGCTCTTTCTCCAGATATTTCCTCCTCTCACGGATCTCAGGAAACACATGATTTAGGTCCTCCCCCATCGAGTAGAGGAAGAAATCGCAAAGGTATCATAGAGAACAGGAAGCAGAAAGAATGATAGAAATTGGAGCACAGCGGAGTCTTGAGGAAACCAAGCTCCTCCAAAATCCCAAAAGAACAGGAGGAATAAAAGAAAATGGCAGATCCCGAGCAGGATCTCAATTTCTCAGTAAATAATGAAAGTCGTCTCTTGGAACTGCAGGGGTTTGGGAGGATCGATTAAAGTGGAATCTATAAAATAAATTATAAAATATGAGAGACCAGACATGCTGCTAATCTAAGAGATGAAAAATATCCAACATGGAGGTCACGACACTCTCACGTCTATTTTGGGAAAATAGCTAGGGAAGAGCTATAAGCCCCAGAGGAGCATCAGGGGGAATAGAAACATTTTTTTCAAATAAATGTTCAATAAAATCAGTAACAGAAAGTCATCACTGGCTTTTGATAGAAATTCAAGAGAAGGATGTTTTAGACTCAATCTATATCTGTAATGTTTATGGGCCAACGCATTGCAGGGACAAGATAAATTTTTGGGAAGATCTCTCCATGTTAAAAGCGGATTTGCGAGGAAAATATTTTATTATAGTTGGGGATTTCAACACCACTAAATAACATATGGAGAAGCGAGCAGGCTCGAAATTCAGGGACCCATTTGGGGAGAAGATGGAGGATTTGATCTCAGATATGGACATGTTGGATCCTCCCATGAAGAATGGGAAATATAATTGAAGCAACAGAAGTATAGGCATCGGGCGCATTGCGGAAAGACTTGACAGGTTTTTGGTAATCTCTTCCTTTCTTCAAAAAAATATTCTTCCAACCTCTTTTGCTTTTCCTTCAGCATTCTCCGACCATAAGCCTATCTCTGTGGCTTTGACCTCCCCCGTCAATCTTGGTCCCATCCCTTTCCGCTTCAACCCTATCTAGTTGCAAGATGCAAAAGTTTTAGAAATAATCCAAAGTGTGTGGAATCAAAATTACATCGGGTCCTTTAGCTATATTTAGGAATCAAATTTAAGAGTTGTGCGGTATGCTCTTAAGAGATGGGCGAAAGACGTTTTCAGGAGCCCAAGATTTCTTAAAATTCATCTTCAAAACGATCTAGCCACTCTCCAATCCAGCATGGAGAAGGAAGAAGTGACTACTTTATGTTTGAGCCAAGAAAAGGGGCTGAACAAGAAGATAATAAATGAAGCTAGACAGGAGGAAGAAGAATGGAGATTGAAATCTAGATAGTTGTGGATGAAAGGAGGAGACAGTAACACGAAGTACTTTCATAAACAAACCACGGCAAGGCTAAGATTCAATGCGATTAAGGAATTGAAAGATAGAGATGGAATCAAGATCATTGGGAAGGAATATCTTAAGAACCATGTCTTCCATCACTTCCGTGAGATTTACTCAGACAACGATGAGGCGGATCCAAAAGCTCAAGTTGACCTCCTCTCTGGAATGCCCCCCCTTATTTCCGATCTATAAAATAAGGAGTTATCAAAGCCTATTCTGGAATATGAGATAAAAGAAGCAATATGGTCCTTGCACATGGATAAGGCTCCTAGGACAAACGGTTTCACCATAAACTTCTACAGAGTAGCGTGGGACATTATAAAAGAAGATTTGAAAAGAATGCTAAACTGGACAAGGAAAAAATACAAGATTGGCGGGGCCACCAACTCCTCCTTTCTGTCCTTGATCCCAAAATAAATAAACCCCCTTTCGATTGATCGATTTAGGCCAATCTCCTTATGCAACACCTCATACAAGATTCTCTCAAAAAAAATTTCCACTAGAATGAAAAACATCATGTCCCGTCTCATCTCTGATTCGTAAGGTGGCTTTGTAGCTGGGTGCCAAATTTTTGACAACATCGTTGTTGTTCAGGAATCCATTCATTCCAGCATGGAAAGAAAACAACAAGGTATGGCTATAAAACTGGACATGGATAACGCATTTGATAGGGTAAATCATTTTTTTCTTTTTTAAATCAAGTCTATATTTGGTTTTTCCAAGATATTTTTCAGATGGATCAAACCTTGTATCAGTAGCCCCTAGATTTCTCCATTAGTAAATGGAATGCCAACCAAGTTCTTTCAAGCTACCAGGAGTCTCTGACAAGGCTGCCCCTTTTCTCCCTTCCTTTACCTTCTGGTTGTAGAGTCTATGAGCAGGAATTTACATTTTCTACAAATATATGGTGATATAAAAGGCTTGAAGATCGCTAGAGGAGTTAAAGCTTCCAACCATGCACAGTTTGTTGATAACACCATTCTACTTGGGGGTGCATATTCAGTCATTGCTCAGAGATTCAAAGGTGCCTTATCCACCTTCCTAAAATCTGTTGGTGGAAAGGTGAATTCTGCTAAATCTAATGTATACAGATGGAATCCCCCCCAGGACTCTAGCAAGGATTTCAAGGATCCTTGGATTTGAAGGAATTGCAACATGTAACTCATTTAATTACCTTGGGATTCCAATTTTCAAAGGGAAAAAAAGGGCAGTTGACTGGCAAGGTTTGGTTGAAAAGATAAAAAAACAAAATCAATTCTTGGGGGACAAGGTGGCTCATTCCAGCTAGCAAGCTAGTTCTCATCAACTCTGTTCTCTCTGCTTATCCCATATACACGTGCTTGATCTCCTTAGCTCCAAAGAAAATCATGCAAGATGTCATAAGGGAAATTAGAAAATTTATTTGGCAAGGAAGCAAATCCAGCGACTCAAAAAAAATTCATTTGGTTAATTGGGAAATTGTTTGCAGCTCGAAAGTCTGTGGAGGTACTGGAGTCCGAGACCCAAATTTAATGAATCTCGCACTTGGAGGAAAAATCCTCTAGAGAATTGTCTCCATAAATAAATCCTAGTGGAAGGAGGTCCTTCGGAGAAAATATCTAAAAGGTACAAGAAAAAGCAGTGTGGAAGAATTTGATATGAACAGAAATGGAACTCCCATATGGGATTTATGCAAGAGGGCGATTTTTATAATCCAGGACAACCTATATTAGATTCTAGGATGTGGAAAAAATAAACATTTGGCAAGTCAAAATAGGGACCATCTCCCCTGCAAACTTCTTGCCGGTGTTTTCCGATCTTAAGCTTTGGCTTGAAAATTTAAACATCACCACTCTGTTCGACATCTCTTCCTAGACCAATAACGGAAGATGGGCTGGCTGGAAGGACCTGGAGATCCCAGAACACCTCACTGCAGACTTCAATGCCTTCCTCTCTTTTCTCCAAGACTTAGCTCCATTTCATAGCCACCTTACAGATCGTAGAGGCTAGGGAAAATCAAGCATTTACTCTGTTAAGGATGGTTATCGCTTAGTCTATGGGATGAAGAACAACAACAATAAGTACACAAAATGGAACAAAATTTGTTGTAAGGATGGCTTGCCAGAAATCAACTCTTTCTTCTCGATTGTAGCGCATTGCAAAACATTAATAGCGGAGAATCTGAGAAAAAGAGGAGTGGCAGGGCCCCTACGATGTATCCTTTGTAAATAAGCGAAGGAATCCCTTGAACACCTCTTCCTAGAATGTAAGTTTTCTCAAGAGGTATGGTCTCGTGCTTTTCAAGAATTACATTTTAATCTAATCCTTCCAACAAATTGGAATGATCTCTTTGCATGCTGGAAATATTACTATCAAGGTTCCCTCTTCAAGAAACCATATTTTGCAAGATCCTGGGAGGCTCTTCCAAAATACATTTGCTGGAAGATCTAGACAACGAGAAATAAAGATATTTTTGAAGATAAAAAAACTAGTCCAAGAAAATTTCTCACTTCTGCAAAGGCCCTCTGGGTTGAGGCTTTATCCACGAAGGGAATGTTCAACATAAATAAGGAGCCTATGTCAGCAAAGGGAAAATCTTGGGTATCTGATCTTCTTGTGCCCCCCTCCTCTCTCATCTGGATCAAGTCATCTAAGATACCTAGTTCACTGAATTGGCAATTAAGAATGGGCACAATAGATTTTCAAAACTGGTGGCAGAATCTAGGTTGTAGTTCTTTGTTTTTTTACGGAGCCTCGAAAGGAAAACTTGAGCTCGCAGGAGCGGGTGGAGTTATTTATGACTCTGATGGGAATAAGCAGAAGGAGTGTGCCTGGGGAATTGGAAAAAATACTAACAATGGTGCGGAATGGCTAGCCTTAATCAAAGGAGTAGAGTTAGCAAGAAATACTGGCACTGAGGAATTGATTGACTTTGGTGACTCTCTAATGGTCATAAGAGAAGCGAGGAACTCGATGAAGAATCGCAAGAAATCAGCTTCTAAAATGCACTACCTCCTCAAGTGCATGGTTAATGAATTCAAATAACTTCCTCCATGTGCTGAGAGCAAATAATCAGCAAGTAGATACTATGGAAAACAAAGGAGTTGGTTTAAATTGTGGTGTTTTAGTCAGTGATCAATACTCTTATGAAAGAAACTAGATTCCCTAACAGAGATTCCCACCTTGAAATACTCGTTGGCTCTCGAAATCCTTGGATCAATAAGAATGGCCCTTCTCTTGTTGGCATTGGCGCTCAAGTATCACTTCTCACTGTTTCAGTTCTAAAATTTATTCTTAGTAAGGGTGTAGTAATGATCAATATTTATTATGAGCATCATTCTTAGACTCCCCCCCCACGCTGCATTAAATGAAATGGGGTGGGATTCAAGCATGAGACAGATGGTCTCCATGCGCGAATTATACACGGCGGGCATCAAGGCTTGTGCTAGTATAAATTCCCATGCTTGGAGTGGAAAACACATTATCTTTGGAATATTTGTCGATATGCATTTGGAGAGAAGGAACCTACGTTGGATTGTCAGCATAATGGGAGACTCCACACCCCTGGATGGTGTATCGGCTCATCCCCTGCCCTAGTGTTCGCGGTGCAGGAAGCCTTTTTCAAACCAAAGCTGGGAAACGATGAAGATTCACCCTGTGAGAGAAGGCAATCTCGAGCATACCCTCCATGCTCCCTGTCCTTTCGATCTCCTGGGAACGGGTAAGATTTTGTTTTCTCCTTCGATAAAGGGCGAATGTGGAAGCTATAGCTCACACCATATGTTCGAAAGACATTGCTTCATTGAGGAGGCTAAAAATAACATCAATGATATGGAAGACTAGGTTCGTCTTCTTCGCAATGAGAATCTGAAAATAAAGAGGGTTATCGCTCACCTCTTCTCCTTAGCCCAAGCCACAAATTCAGAGGTCAGATTTAGAAGTAGCCAGATGAATGGGAGGGTTATCAATCTGGCCGACAATGTTGATAATGTTACTTCATATATCGCCAATTTGGACTCTAAAATAGATCATGTCAACAGAAAGGTATTCGATGTGGATGGGAAAATGGATGCACTGAGAGAAGAAATAGGGAAAAAAATATTGGAACTAAAATCAAGCAATGGCATGGCATCAGGAGGAAAGGCGGACCCTCCGACTGGAAACATTCTCAAGCAAAAAGAGTTCAGCCATATTTTTTATGATCCTTGGTATCTTTGATCTCTGGGTTTTTGATATGGTTTTACATTCGATAAGTCTTATATCATCTCCCAGTCTTGGCTACAGGATAGTGCTTCGTCTAATTTTAGGAGAATTTTTGTTTCATTTTGTTATAAACGGTTGTAATTCAACAATCCATCTCAGCAGTAGGATAAACCATCTTTTGCAGCAATGTTTTGTTTTTGTCTCTTCCTCCTCGGACAGTTTGTAAAGAGATATAGTCTACACAGATTAGGAAAGTTTCATGATAGTTACAGAATTGTAAAAGACGAACAAGCAGTCATGGACACAGTCCTTCTATGGGAACAGTCTTTCCCCAGATCTATGTAATTTTGTTATTTTATATAATCAAAAGCTCTTAAAGTGTTTCTGTTAAAAAAAAATGCATAGGTATATATGCAATGGAATACTTGTTATGGGATCATTGATTCTTATTAAATCCTTTATGTTATTGAATTAAATAAAACAAATGAAATTTATTGATCGTTAAATGAATATTTTAAAAATATTTAAATTTATAAAGTATATTTAAATAATGCAGATATTTATATAAATAGATGTTTAATATATTTAAAAATAGTAATAATAATATAAATAGATGATTAAGTTAGATTTATAAAAAATATAAATAAAATTTAAATATGAATATATGGTTGAATTTTATTTTCAATGAGCAAGTTAGATTTATATAATAAATATATGCCCTTAAAAAATGATAATTTATTCATATAAATTTACTTTATGTTTAAAATTTAAAATTCAAAAATATATAATTTTATAAATATATTTCAAATATTGAATAAGTTATATTTCAAAATTCAAACTTATAAGTACATTACTTTACTTTATAAGTACATTCATCATATTATATTAAAATCAATTCATGTATTTAAAAGTACTCTTACTTTTAGTCACATCAAAGAAGTTTTTTTAATTGTTTTTTTATTTTAGACATATTTTCAATCTAATTTAACCGTAGTTACATTGATTGTAGTGTAAAAGCTTAGTTGTAAATATACCTACCCCACAAAATGCCTAACTCGTAATATTTTATTATATCTCTTAGGAGGCGATTTTAAATCTTAAAATTGTCCTAATGTTTTAGAAATGTATCAATTTCCCTCATTTGTGGAAAGAGTAAATAATAATAATGGACAATTTATGATATTTTTGCCATATGAAAGTCAAAGTGGTGGAAATGGGAAGTGTATATGATGTATGATATGGTGTGGCTACTAGATAAGCAAAGTGGACAAAATTTTGGTGTTAACAATTTCAAGATTGTTGCCACCTCACTTTACAAAGTATTCACCAAAAAAATCCTTAAATCCCTTCTTGTAGTGAACTAGTGTATCGATCCCTCCAAAAATGTATCCTTTTGTATACTAAGGAGAATAAAGAGAAGAACATCACCACAATATCTTTCAAGTGATAGGAGATAATGAGGGGGAAACATAATTCTATTTTCCACTTAACCTTCGTCAATGATGCATTGTTGTATGTAACTCACTGTTCACATATTTCTCAATTGCCACCTTTCTTGGACCACATGGTTTGGAACTAGGTTAAATATGAACTTTCTTAGTCAATTGCTATTTACTCCTTGCTTAAATCTTCATCCTCAAGTTTTGAGTTCTTATACAATCATTATTTTGGTAGGAAAACATTATGTTATACAATCATTATTTTGGTTGGACAACATTTTGTTATAGGCGCGGAGTATATAGAAGCTTTAACATGAGGAAATCCAATTGGTTTCATGAATACATCTTGATATTTACAGAATACATTTAATTGCTCACATTGGTTACCATTTTGTATGCTTGATATTTCAAAGTACATTTGACTTTCTATGTTTTAATAGTTTCAAATGCCCACCAACAATTTGCTTTTGCTAATCATTAAGAAATATTTTTTCTTGGTAGTTGATATCAAAGTAAAGGTCTTTTTCCTTTGAAAATTGAGAATAAAACTCTTACTATCTTTCATCAACTCTTGGTTACCATTTTGTATGGTTGATATTTCAATATTTGACTTTCTATGTTTTAGGAGCTTCAATGCCTACCAACAACAATTTGCTTTTGTTAATTATTAAAAAATAATTTTGCTTAGTAGTTGATATCAAAATAAGAGTTTTTTCTTTACAAAATCAAAATAAAAGTGTTATTATCTTTCATCAAATTATCTCACGAACACCTTATCAACTTGCCTCACTAACACCTTATCAACTTGCCTCACTAACACCTTAACACCCTATGTTTGGTGCTTCTACAACCCATATGGAGGAGATGTTGTCACATAACTTAACTTAAGTTAATGTTATCTTACATTACAAAAATAAAAAGTAATTAAAAAATCCATTGCCTATTCATAAAATAAAATAAAAATTAAAACCAACATAGGTCCACTTTGAATATGGATCTACCAAACACCTAAAGAAATCAAATTTCTTATGTAAATTTATATGGAAAAAAAAATACACCTTCAGAAATTAAATCCATGTAAATACTTGATAAATCCAAATTTATTTAATGTAAATATTTGATAAATCCAAATTTAAAATAGATCTGTGCTGATTTTATAAAATCAATAATAAATTTACATGGTGAACACTGTGATCACATTATTGCAAAATGTAGAGTGACACAAATGGAAAGACAAACAACCAAATAATTGGGTTGTCTTTAACATTTTACATTTGCAACTTTATACCTTCTACAGGTTGAACTCTTTCCAATAAACTGAAACTGACTGTGGTGTAATGTATTCTACCCTTCCTCCTCATCCTCCTCCTCTGCCTTGCGGAGCACAAAATAGTCATCGGTACTGGCAACATCGTGGTCATGGTCGTGGTCCGTGGTTGTGAGACGAGAATCCATGGTGCTTTCCATACAACCCAACCAGACCTTGACCATTCCGTCAAGGCTTCCGCTGTAAGCGATGAAGACGTTGCTACTATTGGAATGGGAGGAGGCAGCGATGCATTTAACGGGGCCTCTGTGGCCCGTCATGACTGCTAAGCAACACAGTCCCCGGCCGCCCGCTTCTCTTTTCCAAACGCGAATCGTTGTGTCAGCCGAGCCGCTCAATAACAGATCAGCAACGGTGGCGAGACAAAGAACGGACTGAAGGTGGCCTCGAAGGAAACCTATGTAATGATATACCCATTCTGAGAGCTGATCATTCTCCCAATAATGAATATATCCATCAGAACATCCGGCATAAACAACGGGCATCCCGCCCGCGCTGAGGGCGAGGGCCTTTACGGAAGATCGTTGCACGTAAAGTGTCGTAATTAGGTCGTGCTTCCGTTGTCCCCAACCCCGCCTCCATACCTTCACTCGGCTGTCGTCCGATCCGGTGAACACGACCCCGTCATCCCGTACCACGATGGCATTCACGGCCTCGCTATGAGCTTCGATCGTCTCCATGCACTTGGACTCCGACAGCTTCCAGACCTTCACCGTCTTATCAAACGACCCCGAGTAAAGCAAATCGTCGTTTGCATCATACGCAAGGCAGGTCACGGCATCGGAGTGTTTCACCCTACCGGCGTTGCCCGTGTTGGCGCTCACCAAGGGCTTGAAAAAGTTGCTTAGTATCTTGAACGTCGGGAGCCTGGCCACGCGCTTGTGGACGTTGGGATTCGAGAGCGACCGTCTCCAGACACGTATCTTGTTGTCCCCATGAGCGCTCACAATTTTATCGCCGGCAATGATGAGAGCCTTCACGTTGCCGCTCCCGGACTTGAGGCGATCATGTTCTTCGAAATCCGGGAGCCTCCATACTTTTATGGTCTTGCTATCGGAGCCCGTGTAAAGAAGCTCCCCGGCTGCGGCCGCGAGGGAATATATTTGGCCGTTCGGGTTGAGCATGGAAGTAATGCATCTGAAAGAATCGGTCGGTTGGGTGGATTTGAAGGGCAGGGTCGATGAGGGAAGCAGTGTCCAGGGACAAATACCGGAGGCTGTGCTGGAGCGCCCAGGAGAAAGGCTGCAATCGGATGGAGACGGGGATGGGCAAAACATGGGAGCTGCGTAGTCAGGATTTATCATTTCCCACCTTTCTTGCTTCATTTTCTTCTCTACTCACTCACTCAACCTACTTCCATTTTCTAATCTCCACGTTTTCTTATATAACATTGAGGGGTCTCCATCATCAAGAATGTAAATGTGATGAAAATAAAAGTTTAGAATTTTTTAGAGGAAAAAAAAAACGAGGGTTCTTAATCAGCATTTCTTGTTTCTTGATTCCTGCGGGAGGCAAACAATAAACAACAAACAATTTGCACTCGGAAAGTTTATTTTGTGTCAGTGAGCAAAATAATATAAACTCGTACTATAATAAATATGATATAAATTCAAAGGTATAGTATTTTTAAATTTAATAGTAATATATGTTTTTACTCATACGGAATTTATTATTTACCATATAAAAAGCGCAATCTGAAAAACTGGCTGATACCTTGTACCTATGCAAGATTTACAGGCTAGAAGTAGCACGAGCTCCCTGCCTTGACAATTTGGCAGTAATATTGAAGGGCCCGTCACTGTCACCGTGTATTTCTTGAACATTGATAGTCTGGAATTAGGTTAAAAATTATGACGAGCGTTAAGCACCGCTCACAAATCCCAATGCCATTACTATACTTATGCGGATCGTACGGATACTGTCACCCTCACGTGCTTCGTTGACTCTGCCATTTGGGCATTCCCAGCACATGATTAGATATATCACCAACCCACTTACAATTATGGGCTCCTTCCAAGTATCTGCATACAATTCCAATTCAGTTTAAAATGAGATGTATTTATAGAGTAAATTAAACTCTAGACAAGGAGGGAAGTCTAAACCTTCTACTATTTTTTCATCAAATTTTAAATTTGTTTTATTCCTTTTTTGAATGCATTGTTTTATTCCTTTTTTCAATGCATTGTTTTATTCAGCATCTCCGCGGGACATTCAAATTTACCACCGTTTTATGGGATTTTAAAATTTTCTTTCCAAATTTTATAAAACTTTGAAAATCATATTCTTTAATAAAAACTTTGAAAATCATATTCTTTAATAAAAAAAATAGTTGAATTTTTAATTTTTTCTAATATATAAAAAAATAAAAATAAATATAATCTTTCAAATTACAACAGGTTGCAACTCTTAACCTAATAAAAATCAATAAATATGATATAGGAATCATTGTATGTCTACTTTTGATAGATTAAAAATCCAATGAATATGAGATATGAATTATAATAAGTGATTGGGTTTCTATTAAGATGGAAATTTAAATTTAATCTTTAAATAAATATGATCTTAAATATTTCAATTAAAAAATTATTTAAAAAATAATATTAAAAATATAAGATATAGTATTTTCAAATACTCATATCCTTTTTTTATCTTTTATAAGAGAAAATTGATTTATAGTTAACTTTTCTCATATCAAAATTATTTATGAAAGAAAAAAATCCTAAAAGTAAATAGAAAAGTGCTAATCAATTTTCAAATTTTCAAATGTCATTGTTTTTTAAATATAGGATTAAAATAAAATGAAATTGATCATTTTTAGAGTAAAGTTTAATTTAAGTGCCAAAATTCGAAAAGACATTCCCAAAAGTATTAAAGTGACCTAAATCCTTTGAATAATAAATAAATCTTACATTATATTAACATATTTAATTTTTACAAAGGATAAAGACAACATTCAAGGTTGGAAAATTGTGAGTGTGGATTTGTTCTTAAATATAAATATAAGGTTGGCCTTAGCTATTAAGCAGCTACATATTAGAAGTTAGGGGTTCGATATTCATGGGTTCTCTAATTGTTATCAGTTGAAAAAAAAAATGAAAAATGAAAAAAATTATATTTATAGGTGTTTATATTTTAGAATTTAGGATAGACTAGTATTTATGTTTTTTGACAAGTATATTGTCCAGATTAATTTAATCAATGACATACATAAGTCATCTTTAATGCACATAGAAACAAGTAACTTGTTTGTGGCACTTAACTTCAAGTAACTATTAATGTTTACAGACCACAAGTTAAGTGGCTGTGCTAGTTTTGTATAAATAGCATTTTGTCCATCAAATACTATTCTTGGTAACTAGTAAATGAATTTTAAATTCCAACCCTGACAGCACCTAAACACCGAACTGTACTGTTGTGGCTGCATCTTGGACTCAATGAACTCTGAACTCTGGCTTGACATTTATGAATCTGTCCCAAGGTGCCAATGATAACGTTAATTCAGGGATCTGTTTAAGAGGATTTAATCAATGACATAAATAACTCATCTCTGATGTACACAGAAACAAGTAATTTGTTTGTGGCACTTAATTTTAAGTAACTATTGATGTTCACCGACCACAAGTTAAGTGACTATAAATTAAGTGGCTATGCTAATTTTGTATAAATAGCATTTTTCTCATCAAATTCTATTCCTCTTAACTAGTAAATAAATTTCAAATTCCAAGCCTGACAGCACCTAAACACCGAACTGTACTATTGTGACTGCATCTTGAGCTCAATGAACTCTGAACTATGGCTTGACATTTATGAATCTGTCGCAGGGTGCCAATGATAACGTTAATTCAGGGATCTGTTTAAGAGGATTTTCTCTCGTTGTGGCTGCATCTTGGGCTCAATGAACTCTGAACTCTGGCTTGACATTTATGAATCTGTCGCAGGGTGCCAATGATAACGTTAACTCAGGGATCTGTTTAAGAGGATTTTCTCTCGCTGAGTTTTTTGGGCCTCTTCAGACTTCAATGTCAACACTTCATTACCTTGTTCGGACTTCATGGGCAGCACTTCATTATTCGTTTTGGCTGGTTTTTTGACTTCAGTGGCATCACTTCATTATTCGTTTGGCTGTTCTACTTTCTCTTTGACTTGTAACACCGATTATTTATTTATGCCACCGTCTTCTTAACATCGTGAACTCCGTCATTAAACCTCCGCACCCAATAATTTCATACTTTTATTTTATGAACTGTCAGCTCGACTCTGCATCTCCTAGGCTTTCAATATTTAATACTTCATTAATTATGCCGATCAGGCTTCAAATTTGAAGCCTTCATGGCCCTTAGAGGCCATTTTACATGTTATAGAAGATCACTTCAAAATTTACCATACAAAAAAAATTTAATTTTACGGTAAGCCCTTCAATAATTAAATTAATCATTATTGTTTAAAATTGCAAGAGAAGGGTAGCTTCAAATTTCACTCATCGATAGTTTTCAGTGGAAAATTGGGAATGCGGCTACTAACTAGGTGACTTCGGAGTGGGACAAGGTAAACCCATGGCTTGAACACTTCTAAGTTCTCGTGTTTGCAGCGAGCGCTTACATGTTTAACACATTTAATGGCAGCAACAACTTTATTAAACATGGTTGGTGGGTCATACATGTTGTTGGTAGCGAGCTTACCAAGTTACGAGTTATCACATATTAATTCGTGAATTCTGACTCCGTGAGTTAATTGAGTATTCAATGTATAATATATTATGTTAATGTGCCCCAAATTTGGCCTTTAAGACAAAATCCACAATCCAGAAACCTCTTGTAATGTTGTAGGCTGCTGCTCCCGCTCATGGCCCCTACCCACATCCCTGTGTTTTCTTTGTTGTATCAAGTTAATCCTACTGTCTACGGCTCCCAACCTCACAGCCCGTGTTTTCTTTGTTGTATCAAGTCAATCCTACGGCTCCTGAGCCCCACCTTGTGTTTTCTTTGTTGTATCAAGTCAGTGCTCAAATTCCATGCTTCCATGGCTCCGACCATCAATATATAATATTATAGGAATACAAACAAGATTTTTCTTATACCCCTACTCCACTGTGGTCGAGATACTTCCAAGTTCCACCTTCTGTATCTCCTACAGTCCTCTAGGAGAGTTTGCAGAGCAAAGCTGCCAATGCTAGCCTGCCATAAACATATATAAAGAAATTCATTTTTGTTGAGGAGCTCAACTTCAAGGCTGATTGGATTGCTGACATCTTATGAACTTACAGGTATGTACATCATTTTATCCATTCATGAGCCCATCAATTATTTGAAAAAATGTTATTTGATTAAAATTCTATAACTTCAAGGTTCAAACACAATATTATTATTTGACTGAAATTTTGTTACTTCAAATGGGCCTTGAAGGATTCAAATTTGAATCCTAGACCTGAGAGTGGGTTTGTCACAAATATCCGTCATAGGCTGTTTATAACAACATTTATCAATTCCCAACTGTAGCAACAACAACAATTGCTTCTTTCTTCATATGTTCTATGTATACGTATATGATTCCATGTGCTCCTTGCCTTGCCCTATTTTCCATTGTCGCCTGATCGAAGCTCTTGAGAATTTAGCTACCCTTTAAAATTTCTAAAATGGAGGGGACAAGGAAGACCAAATTGTTTTCACTCTGAAACTGAGTGCTTCCCCATGCAGCTACCACTGCCCACGGTTGCATACCTACAGGAAACAAGTGTGCACACTGCACCCCCCAGCTTTACCAAAAAGACTGGGGATTTGGGGAAGTTCCCACTCTTCCAACCTCCATGCATCTAGTTAATGAGTCAGATCAAGAATCCAGACTTTGTATCTAAACTGTATAGCATGAGCTATTTTCCCCAATTGCTCATTCGTCGAATCGACACCTTCCTCTGTTACACGGTTTAAGATTCTTGGTATTTATTAATATGAAGACCACCGATGCTACTACACTTACAATCCCAACTAGCTCTCAACATATGGTGAAGGACAATGCTGAAAGCTGGCAATTTTCTTAGAATGCCCAGTGCCCACTCTTGCGTTCGACTGTACGGACTCGGACAAAAATGTTTCTGTAATCTTGATTTTTAGAACGACAGTGCTACTTTACCTTTTGATTTTGTTTCCCTTATCGGCTGGTCTGGAATAGAACAGGAACTTCAACCATATAACAAGAACTTCAACCATCTATGCATCTCCTCTCAACTTGGTCTACCTATGTTTTACGTATGCTTCACAACCCATCCTCTACTCCATCATACCACAGAGTTAGTATGTATAACGAGATCTAGGGGGGGGCTATAGAGAAGAAGCATCCAGGCTCCTTAATCATCTATTGAGAACAAAAGTTGCATGGAGTCGGATAGTTCTCTTTGCTCAAACCATAACATAGAATGTAACATGTAAGGAGCGCTTAAACTTATTCTATCCCAAGTACGTGTGGCATTCATAGTGTTGAATGAAAAATTAAAACATATATTGTTGTCATTGGCATTCAATTTTTCCATAGGGTACACAATTAGAGTGGCAAAGAAACTTGCTATTACTTTTCAATCCAATCCAACTCTTTGTTGAACTGTTCTCTCTAATAGACTTGCGTGGATGAGGATTATAAATGGCATAGGCAACGCAGTTGTTTGATAGAGGTGCATGAAAGTGAATTATGGTCCATAATTCAACAAAGTAAAAAAAGTTACCATTCATATTCTTTCCCTTCACCTTTTTATTGCCTTTCTGCATACATCTCTATTGTTCACTAATTTAGCAATAGATGTAGACCAGACTCAACGTCCAATGTTTTTGGATTTTGAAACAATTTCTTCCTTTTTTTGCTTACATTATCATTTTTTCCATTGTTAAGTAGGCTAGATTTTATGTAGGCTAGAATTTATATTAGTTTGAAGAACACTAGTGATTTACAAAGATTGAACTTTTCCAAGAATAAGCATCACATTGCTTTTAGAAGAGTTGAAGAACCCAATTCTTCATCAAGCTTGTACTATTCGAAGCAGCTTAGGAACCCATTTTAAGAGGTATTAAATATTATTATACTGTTTAAAGGTTGGATTGGAATTGGACTAGCAAGCTAACTATAGCTGCACTTATGTAGAAAAAAGATCTATAAAATTAGTTATGGCAATTCACACTGAACATCTGGAAAGTGGATTTTCTATGTGTCTCCTAAGTTATGTTTCACTAATAAATTCCTCATGTTCAAGCAGATCATGAAAGAGTAAAATAGTATTAATTTTGGCTGTAAGGATGAAAGTTGTATTGGAATGGGGTCAGCAATTTAACTGTATTATTATATTGGTTAAAAGTTTAAGAGGCAAGATGAATTTGGGAAACTGCTAAGATGGAAAATGTGGCATAGTGGCCTAGAGACCGAGTCGCTAGATCGAGGCGAAATATGGTTGTGTTATATGACATATATAACGTTCAGTGTTTCCATATCCACTGCAAAATAAAGCCTCTCGACTTTACTACGTAAGTAAACAATTAAATTTTGATGTACTAGTACATTTTCAAATGAAAAGAATGACTTATTTTTACATGGCAGCAATGAAGGGTTCAATATCTCTAATCCCTTCAAAGTGAAATGGGACCCCACCCTTCAAATTTGATCCCTAATGCCGATGTGAGTGCGGGTAGCTATATCTATTGCTGTCAATTCCATGTGATAAAAAATGAAAACAAGGGCGTATGATAACTAGCACTCAAATCGCCCCTGCCTGCGACGGGAAAATTTTTGGCGAGGCACAGTTCTATTTTTTTTGTTATTTTTTTGGAATTTCTATTATTTGGGTGTCTTAAAATGGGCCAAAACCCTTAGGGGCATAATTCCGCAGTAAATAAGGTGGAGCTACGATTCAGCCGGTTTTTATAACCGGATCTAGGGAAGAAATCGCCGAATGAATGCTAGTTATCCCACGCCTTAAACAAGTGGGTGGCCTCAAATACTTATCATATAGATATCACTTCGTTAAACAAGCAGGAATGAATGAATGATTTTAATAACATCCACGAAACTGATCAACCTAAAGGACCAAAAAAATCACAGCCCTAATTCCTCTCCATACTCTTTTCCAAGTCAGATCTCAATCTTGACTAAGAGAACCATAAAAACTGTTTTTACATCAAGCGTTTATTGCACTCCCCTAACTCTTCATGCCATCTAAAAGTTAAGGCTATGTCCACCTTTGTGGAATGTGAAGCAGAGTAAACTCTCGTATATACCAAACCAAGCTTTGGAAGTAAAGCAAAATTAATTCATAAACGCAAAACACAACCGATTTTTGTTATGCTATGTGTTAAAAGACATTAATCTCTACTAGAAATCATGAGTTGCATAAGGTATGTATAACGTGTTATTATGACTATTATGTGGAAATGTGGGTTGATTCGTCACTCCACTCTTATTCAAGTAAAATAATTCTTAGTTTTTAGGTGTTTTCTTATGTACGAAGAAGATTAGCTTTAGAATAATAAAAAATAATAGGGTTGGTATATAGAACTAGCTTTTTCATGGGGTTTGGGTTAGTGACTAACCATTAAGCATAAGGTTATGCCTTGCATTTAGGATTTGAGTTCTAAAAACCGCTCGGAATTCAAAAGGTTATAATCTTGGGTGATTCTCTCCTCGTCATAAACCAAGTAAGAGAAAGGTGGTAAAAAAGGTTCTATCATTAGCAGAATTTAATAAAGGATTGTATGGAATGTCAAGCAGATTAAAGAGGTAAATATGTTGCATATAAGAAGGCACAATATTGTGATGGAGAATAGACTTGAAAACAAGGTTTGATCATTGGAATAACCCCTTGGCAACATAACCATGAACAAAGTCTCTCTTGGAATAACCTCTTTGCAACATATAACCATGAACAAAGTCCCTCAACGCATGGCTTACACTTGGTGAGAGCGAGGTACAAGGCATGTGGAGCAATTTATTTCATACGAGGGAGTCAGGACACTCCACATGTTCTTCGCACCCTCTTCTTTACAGCTTCTTTTTTGGAGACTTCGAATTTTATAGCACTGTTATGTTCTGGTGCTTGCAAGTGGGATGTATTTGGATAGAGATATTCGAGGTGAAGGGGAATTAAAGTTGCAAGTTTTTTCATACATAGCAGGATCTCCTTACCATTTCTCAAGTTCACAATTATGAAATGGGTGGTAAGAGCTTTGCCTTGTCTTAGTCTAGGATAGTAGGGTGTCCTAATTCTCGATTTGGATTTTTGTTGCGTCGAGGTGGTGAGGAACGGGTAGGAAAGGATCTCCATATGTGTTTGGTTGCAAGCTATACTTCTATTGGATTTTTTAGTGGTGGACATTTAATTAGTTTTTTAAACCTTGGGGTGGGGCTGAACATGGCTCACCAATTAGGCTGGGAGGTTAGTGAAGGGAATTTGCAAAATGATATCAGAGACTTGAAAAGCATGGTGAGGCGAATTAATGCACACATGGAAGGCATTATAGGAGCTATAGACTGCATTAATTCTCACACTACTAATATGGATACAAGACATGATGAGTTGGAGAGCAAAGTTAATGTACAAGGGAGCCAAATTGGTGAATGATGTTGAGATATTGTACAACATTATGCTTGGGCTAACTTAGGGTAATCAGTTTCACAATTCCCTTTATATTGGTTCAAAGGGTGCCGAAGAAGAAAGTGTACAACAAGTAGTTATAGATAATATGTGAATTTATACTATTCAAGAGCAAGTACGTTTCATGTGTTTTTTTGCTTGGGCCAGTTTATTAAGATATATAGTTCTCATTTTCCTCTAAAGGATGTAAGTTGCATAGCAAATCTAGAAGCTAAGGAAATATTTATGGGTGAAGCTATATGGAGATCGAAACTCCCTTCATTTTTTAGAACTCTTTGAATGTAATTAATTTTTTCAACTAAAATATTTTAATTAAACTAAAAATAAAATAAAAATGTTTTCATACTTAAAAATGTTATATAATCAATAAAATTTCAAATAAACCACAATTTTTCAGTGATTTTATTTTATCCTTTTAGAATTTTACTTATTTAATCAATCATTATCCTTTTCTTTATATCATAAGAGAATCTGTAGCTCTAGAATCTACCCCTTACAACCAGCTAATTATTTGAAATGAAGTGATTTTCATTAAATAATGATAACATTATTCATGGAATTTTGAAGGTCATAACATATTCTCGGGGTCTGCGGTTCTTTCCTCGACCGTATGGAGCTTTTTCTATAGGCCACAGGTGCAAGGGACCCCAGGCCTATACCCTCTCCCTTCCTTAATTCTCCCCCTTTTCTATGATCAACAAAAGACTTGATATCCCCAGACTACTTTATTCCCTTAGGCGAAGATCACTGACAATTGTTCGAATTCGAGCTTGTCATTTTGCTCTTAGTTATACCGTAGTCATGTGAAATGGAATAAAGTGACAGCAAAGCACTAGACTATGGGCATATCACATATGTCAGCAGGGATTTTTGCATGCCTAAAGAGTTCCGGGCTCATATTAGATTGCACAAATCTGTGCATCAAGCCTTTCTCCCCCCCCAAGGTGTTAATGCGATTTCAGACATACTTGATCCAGGTTTCCCTTGTCCTCACCAAGATTTCAACTCAGGTGCTCTCCCTGTTGTATCCCTGAGCATTCCTTCCCCCCCTATTGATTCCTTGATCCATCCTTCCACCTAATCTCCAGAAGAAGAAAAGACTAAGTTTGGTCCCTGGGGCGTGAAAGAAATTTTGGATGGTGAAACAAGTTGCCATAAGAAGAAAATCAATTATATTCGTGAAAGGATGGGAAGCTTTCAAATGGTGGTTGGAAAGGACATTCAGGTTGCAGAAGTTTCTAGGTATGAAGTTAGAACCCTAGTAGGGTGCTTCACGGGAAAAATGTCGAGTGAAGCTGGGCTAGGTAGATGGATGGAACTAAATAGGAGACCTATGTTGGGTACATCCCTGAATACCATGTTTTAGTCAGAGATTGGATGTGCTTCATCTTGTGCTCGACAACAGACTGTGACACGTTGCTGGGAAGAAACTAGTATTGGATCCCTTCAGGTTTGGTGATGCGAAGATGGACAGTCAATTTTGACCTAAACACCATGAGGGTTTGGGCCATTCTTCTAATATTTCCTCTCGTATTTTATACAAAAGAGGCCTTGAATGCAATCGAGATTAAATTGTGTGTTTTGTGGGGATCAAACCTAGTTGGGAAATTAAGATGGATAGGAGATGGGCCTAGATACACATAGAAGTCGATGTGAGTGAGGGTCTAGTTGGAAACTTGGATTTATTATTTGGAAATTGTGTATGGAACCATAAGGTGGACTACCGGAAAGTTCCTTTTATTTTGTTATGGTTGCCATGAAATTGGTCATGCATAGTACAAGTGTTTCTATCCTTTGTTTAAAAGAGGCCCTAAGTTCTGGTGGACGAAAGGTATGAAGTCTAGTAATACTGAAGAGCATAATACCATGGTCAAGGTGCAATCAAACACCCCAAACCCTTCTACAATAATTTTCATTGAATTGGATTTTCCTTCTCAAGAACTCCCTCAGAATCCAATCTCTTCAGGTTTGGCTTCTCCTTGCCCCTTGGTATTTATTCCTTAGTCTGTTAATTTTTTTGTTGCTCCTCTCCCCTCCTTTTCAAGAGTTATCCATGAAGTTCCCTCCACCCCCCTTCACAACCCGTCTCTTCAGCATCTCCCCTCCCTGGTCCCTCCCTAACCCGGCCCCCTCCCAGCTCGAGTTGCCTCTATTGGGTATGTGTTATATTCTTTGCATGTGTGTGTGGGGTTTGTCGTCTATACAATTGTGTCTATTCAATCCCTCTTCCATATAGTTCTCTATCATGTGCATTGAGTGTTGTGCATAGTGCTAGCTCAAGGAGGGTAATAGGGGGGGCTCGCTGGTTCCCTCCCCCTTTCGCGAAGCGAGTCTGAAATTTTTGGGCTATTTTCGGGTTATTTTTGAGTTTTTACTAAAAATATATAATTTAATCCCAGTTAAGAGATAGAGTTTATTTCAAATCCAAATTAACAAATTAGGTTTTAGATGTTGCGCAATACCTACTAACATATTGTATTGTGAGTGGTTAATAATCATAATGAGAAAGTGAGAGGTGAGGCTCTAAGTTTTGTTGGTTTTCTTGGTTAAGGGTTTTTGGGGTAAATATATGTATATTATGTGTTAATGTTGTGGTGTAATATCTATTTTTCTTAAAAGAATATGTATGCTTTGCTTCTCTACACAGGTTTAAAACTTACATGTGGTATTAGAGCTTGATTATTGGCTTCAGGGGGATGCCTTTGCCACCGAGGGTTCGACGTGGTTGATGGATCTTAGGTCTAGGATAAACCTAGGTTCAGTGGTAGATTCATAGTGGTGATTTGTGCATTGAAAGAGAATGGCAAGTAGTTCTAGAATCGATATCAAGAAATTTAATAGCCAGAACATTGAGCTATGGAATCTCAAAACGGAGGATCTTCTTGTAGATCGGGAGCAGTTGTTGTGGATCCAGGTACACAATCCACTGTATCGATGAAATAAGATAGGGCTAAATTAGAAAGAAGGGCGAGGATTACAATCCAACTGTGCTTATCAGATTCTATGTTGTTGAATGTGTATGGAAAAGATAGTGTGCTAAAATTTTGTAATAAGCTAGGGAGTTTGTATCAATCAAAATCCATGGTAAACAAGTTGTTTCTACAAAAGAAACTGTATCACCTCAAAATGGATGATAATGACATAGAGACAGAGCATTTGAATGTATACAATACTATGGTAAGTCAAATAACCTCTGCTGGTATTACAATGGCTAAAGAAGATAAATGTATTACATTATTATTTTCTTTTCCGAACTCTTGGGATAGCTTGATTGTAGCAATAGGTAGTGCTAGTAAAGAAACCTTAAAATTTGAGGAAATAGTAGCATCCCTGCTATCAGAAGAGATGAGGTGGAAAGCCATGGATAATCATACCATGGATACCATGTATATGAGAAATAATACCTAGGAGAGAAATAAAAATAAGGGATATGGGGGGAGATATAAATCTAAGGGTAGATCTAAATCCCTAGGAAAATATTTGAGGAAGTGCTAGAAATGTGGTAAAGTTGGGCATTATAAAAAGGATTGTAGATCTAAGAATATTGAAAAAGTGAAGGGATTTGAAGATACCATTTCCACATAGAGAATACCTCCCTAGAAGAAGGAGGGGATGTGTACCTAGCTTCCATAGGTACTCGTTCATCTCGCAATGTATGGTTGATTGACTCGAGTGCATCTTTTCATATGTCTCCCCACAAGGAGTGGCTTTGTGAATATGAAAAGTGCAATGGAAGAGATGTGTTCATGGGAGATGATTTGATAGCCAATATCATTGGACGTAGAATAATTAAGTTTCAACTCAAGGATGGAAGGATTAGAACACGCTTTGGAGTACTACACAATTCCAAATCTAGTGATAAACTTGATATCCATCGGAAAGATGGATGATGCAAGTGTACAGACTGTGTTTGGAAAAGACACTTGCAAAATGGTTCAAGGATCAATTGTATTGATGAGGGGAGGTTGGAATGAAACTATATACAAACTATTGGTAAGCACCATCATTGATGAATGTAATGGTTCTATTGTTCCCGAGGGAGGAGATAAAGAAGACAGAACCCTAACTGGCTTTGGAGGAAATAAAATGCTATGGCATCAAATCTTGGGGCGTATCAGAGAAAAGGGCCTTCAATCATTACAATGTAAAGGTATGGTTGAAGGTATGCTTGATTACACACTAGAATCAAATTGTACTCGATAGGAAAAGGCGGTGGATAATGCATGTTACTTGGTAAATCGATCACCCACATCAGCATTGGTTGACAAAACTACACATGAGGTATGGACCAGTAAGAAACCCTCTATTAAACATCTAATTTTTTTTGGTTGTGATACTTATGTACATGTTCCAAAGGAGAAAAGGAGTAAGGTGGATAACAAAGCTGAAAAATGTATCTTTATTGGTTAGAAAGATGGTGTGAAAAGTTTTAAGCTTTGGAATCCTATAACTAAGAAGATTGTTTATAGTTGAGATGTTGTTTTTAGAGAGGTCAAAATTGTTCCCATACAAGAACTTAGTGACTCCAATGGAAAAGGAACCATAGAAAATAGAGTTTGAGTTAGAAGATGAAGAATCTGACTCAACGGAAGAAGTTGAATCATAAGAAGAAGAACCTCATACCCTAGTTTTTAGGAGACAATCTCAAGAAAGAAAGAAACCAAAAAGGTATTCCCCTCCTGATTTTTGGTCTAGTTTTGCTTTATCTATTACTGGTGATGATCCCATAAACGTGAAGGAATCTATTGATTTAGAGGAAATCCATATCTAGAAGAAGGCCATGGTTGAATAAATGGACTTCTTGGACAAAAATAAAGTTTGGGATCTAGTTGAGTTACCAAATGGAAGAAAAGTCATTGGTAGCAAATGATTGTTTAAGAAGATCAAGTTGAATGCATAAGGTAAAGTAGAGAAGTAAAAATACCACTTTGTAGCAAAGGGATATTCCTGGGTAGAGGGAATCGATTTTGGTGAAATATTTTCTCTAGTTGCTAAATTAACTTCTATTAGATTGCTTCTTGCTACTGTTTTTTCTTTTGATCTTGAAGTAGAGCAGATGGATGTGAAGACAATATTCTTACATGTTGAAGAATAAATCTAAATGAAACAACTAGAAGGGTTTACACTAAAGGGAAGGAAAGAGCTGGTATGTAAGCTAAAGAAGTCCATTTTGTTAAGATTTAATATGCTAAGATAGAAAATAGCAGCATTACATTCCATTTCACAATAATAGCATATACAGGATCACTGAAGAAATAACAAGCACAGCATAAACACAAGAGACAGAGATTTATCCTGGGAAACCCTTATGGGGTAGAAAACCCAGCAAAGCTTCCTCAATATAGATGACCAGCAATATACAAAGATGAAACCCTGAGACATGATATCCTTCTCCACAATAGCAGACCTCTCCTCCACAAGTGCGCTATCCTCAAGTGAGTGAGTGTGTATAATGAGGAACACACCTCCTCTATTTATACACTACTCTGATATGTATTTTACACAAGTACATGTAGGCTCGTATTTAACCATTAGGTTAAATACCCCATTATAACTGACTGGGCCAACCCCCACATGGTGGGTCTAATAACCCTTTGACCCATATAACACATACAGGGCCGACCCCCACTAGGGAAGTCTAATAACCCAAGTTACCACATTCCGACGGAGGAATAAACATCTCCGGATATACAATAAGATCTTCACGGAGGAATGAAACATCTCCGGAATAATAAAGTACAAATATAATATTCTTTGAAGTTACAATATCTCAACACTCCCCCTTAACGAGAAGGATATTATAACAGCATCTGCACGAGAAAGGAGTCATCAACATCATACATGATACATCTATAAATCATTGGAAGCTTTCTCAACATCATCAGTAACTCAAGTAGTTACTGGAACATCTTCAATACTGGAACATCAACATCTTCAGTACTGAGTCTTTATCTTCTACAACACTCGAACAACTACAACAACATCAACATATAGATCCTCACGATCATCAGCATCATCATCTCACGATCATCAGCATCGTCATCACACGATCATCAACATCGTCATCAGCATCACGATCATCAGCATCGTCATCACATGATCATCAGCATCGTCATCACACGATCATCAGCATCGTCATCACATGATCACCGGCATCATCATCACACGATCATCAGCATCGTCATCACACGATCATCAGCATCGTCATCACACGATCATCAGCATTGTCATCACATGATCATCAGCATCGTCATCACACGATTAGCAGCATCGTCATCTAGATCATCACGATCAGCAGCATCGTCATCTAGATCATCACGATCAGCAGCATCGTCATCTAGATCATCACGATCAACATCATCGTCATCTAGATCATCACGATCAACAACATCGTCATCTAGATCATCACGATCAACAACATCATCAATACAAGTATAAATATCATTAATACAAATATTTTCATCAATACAAGTATCCTCATCAATACAAGTATACACATCATTAATACAAGTATCCTCATCAATACAAGTATACACATCAGCAATACAAGTATCCTCATCAATACAAGTATACATATCATCAATACAGGTATCCTCATCAATACAAGTATACATATCATCAATACAAGTATCCTCATCAATACAAGTATACACAATAGCAGCATACCTTGCAACACACAAGATCCAATTACGGGATGATCAATCCCTCTCACTTTAGGACATAGGTCCAAGGATGATACAATCCTAATCCGCTTACAGGATGATCAGTCCCTCTCGATTTAAGACAACTCTCATGTCTATGGATGATGCAATCCAGATCAACTTACAGGATGATCAATCCTTATCACTTTAAGACATCTCACCATGTCTAGGGACGAGGCAATCCCAATCTATTTACAGCATGATTAGTCCTTATCGCTTTAAGACATCTCACCATGTCTAGGGACGGGGAAATCCCAATCTATTTACAGGATGATTAGTCCTTATCACTTTAAGACATCTCACCATGTCTAGGGACAAGGCAATCCCAATCTATTTACAGGATGATTAGTCCTTATCACTTTAAGACATCTCACCATGTCTAGGGACGAGGAAATCCCAATCTATTTACAGGATGATTAGTCCTTATCACTTTAAGACATCTCACCATGTCTAGGGACGAGGCAATCCCAATCTATTTACAGGATGATTAGTCCACTCAATCTCATTTAGGACTATCCTTCCTTTCGAATTACGGGATTTACTGTCCAAGGATGATTTAATCCATTCAATTCATTTAGGACTATCCTTCCTTTCAGAATTACTGTATTTACTGTCCAAGGATGATTTAATCCACTCAATTCATTTAGGACTATCCTTCCTTTCGGAATTACTGGATTTACTGTCCAAGGATGATTTAATCCACTCAATTCATTTAGGACTATCCTTCCTTTCGGAATTACTAGATTTACTGTCCAAGGATGATTTAATCCATTCAATTCATTTAGGACTATCCTTCCTTTCGGAATTACTGGATTTACTGTCCAAGGATGATTTAATCCACTCAATTCATTTAGGACTATCCTTCCTTTCAGAATTACCAGATTTACTGTCCAAGGATGATTTAATCCACTCAATTCATTTAGGACTATCCTTCCTTTCAGAATTACTGGATTTACTGTCCAAGGATGATTTAATTCACAACCGTACATTTAGGACCACGTCCAAGGATGACTCAATCCTCAACCGTACATTTAGGACCACGTCCAAGGATGACTCAATCCTCAACCGTACATTTAGGACCACGTCCAAGGATGACTTAATCCTCAACCGTACATTTAGGACCATGTCCAAGGATGACTTAATCCTCCACCGTACATTTAGGACCACGTCCAAGGATGACTTAATCCTCAACCGTACATTTAGGACCACGTCCAAGGATGACTTAATCCTCAACCATACATTTAGGACCACGTCCAAGGATGACTTAATCCTCCACCATACATTTAGGACCACGTCCAAGGATGACTTAATCCTCCATCGTACATTTAGGACTACGTCCAAGGATGACTTAATCCTCAACCGTACATTTAGGACCACGTCCAAGGATGACTTAATCCTCCACCGTACATTTAGGACCACGTCCAAGGATGACTTAATCCTCAACCGTACATTTAGGACTACGTCCAAGGATGACTTAATCCTCAACCGTCCACCAAGGACTTCATTCTCGAAGACATATGTCTACGGCTCTTCTTTCGGACTGAAGTCCAGGGATGATCAAATCCCCTCACATGTTCACCAAGAACTTCATTCACGAAGACATACGTCTACGGCTCTTCTTTCGGACTGAAGTCCAGGGATGATCCAATCCCCTCACATGTTCACCAAGAACTTCATTCACGAAGACATATGTCTACGGATCTTCTTTCGGACTGAAGTCCAGGGATGATCCAATCCCCTCACATGTTCACCAAGAACTTCATTCTCGAAGACATACGTCTACGACTCTTCTTTCGGACTGAAGTCTAGGGATGATCCAATCCTCTCATGTCCACCAAGGACTTCATTTTCGAAGACATACATCTACGGCTCTCTTTAGAACAAGTGTTCAAGGATGATACAATACCTCTTCTTTCTCGGAGACACTTGTCTACGGCTCACTTTAGAACTTGTGTTCAAGGATGATGCAATCCTCACATGTATTCTCATCAATTACTATCAATCCTGGGAACCCATACAGAACCTGATTCACACTTCTTCTTTAATTACACCATTAAGAGAATGGTCTTATCTAGCCACTTGGAGCAAACATCTCATCATGATTCTCTTCTTCTTTCTAAGAGAATCTTCTAGCCACAAGCCTTCTATAGTGTGTTTGATTTGAAAATCTTTTTTTGTTTTGTTTAACATCCATCGCTTGTTCAGTGTTCATCATTCATCATGATCTTTCCTACAAATCAAAATTAAGTACATGATTAGTAATACTTCGTAATCATCAAATCATATTGACATGATAACCTATTATGCATACAGATATCATTTACATAGTTATGCAACTATTTTGACCAATACTTTGGCACAACACTTTCCCATATCCTGTATGCATACAGTGGCTATCTAGATGCCTTCCATCTCTACCAGAACATACTATCGAGAGTGTGCACAGCTCTCAGCATGTCAGCAAAGAGGTTTCATTCTAGACAAGCAACAACGGAATGTTTGTCCAACTTACCAATCATATGCATATTAGTAGTATACTGTTCAATGCTCTATGAATGTTTACACTCAGCATGATATATTCTAGGAATACAAATATGCATACAAGCAATATCATTTACTATTTCAAATAAAAACTCAAATACTTATCTTTTATGTTTGTGTGGTTGCCTCCCGCTTGATCTTCTATATGTCTTTTGAACTTGTATTCATTCTGTACCACTGTGCATGCTCAAGTGTGCACTAGTGTCATCCTCATGATCTCATACACAAACATACGTTCATTAGTATATTCTCCAAACATTCTAATTCTAAATAATCTTGAATATGTATAGTCATGATCATTAGTATTCAGGGTTTCAAGGAAGTATTCTTTTACTCATGCATATTCTTGTTTGATCATAGTACTCTTATGGTTAATTAAATCATCAAGACAAGAGACATAATATGCATAAACCCTTGATTACTAACTTTATGAATAAGCATAACCAATCATACTAAGTATACTTATATAAGGGATCCTAACACAAGGTAAGATTCTAACTTGACATAAGAAAACATATCTGGATTAGTTATGTACAACATACCTAAACAATCTCTTCAATGATTTAGAGATCCTGAGCTAGAACCTGCATGTCTCATAGGTTAAGCATAATATAACAAAGTCATACATACCTCGTAAGTAGAACAAATATTATGGATGAGTCTTTGTCTTCATGTTGTCATGGTCATGGAACTTGATTTGTCTTTTGTGATGTACCTGTATCTTGTTAGCAGACAACATCAACCTCACACAACACCATAATGCATTAGTACAATCATATAGCCCTAATCAATGAATGTCTTCGATCATTCACATGCATTCATACTGTTACTAGGGTGATAAGACAATTCTAACAATAATCAAGATTGTACTAATAAATAATATGAAGACAAACACATTATGAACTTAATCAAGAATCATATTTCAATACATACCTGAACCTCCTTAAGTCATACCTGTCGAGACTTCTTGTAGTCTTCTTATGTAAGGACTTAGCCTCAACTCCCCCTGAAACTTGATTTGGAGCTTGATTAGGGCTTGCTAGAGAAACCCTAAAAATTCAATCTTTGACTTTCATGCTTCTGAATGGATGGAAGGATGTGTCTTGCTGAGCTGATCAAACTAGCATACTTCACTTTTGAAATCTCCAAAATTTGACCCCTCAAAATTGCCTTCGAAACTTCTGGATCTTTTGGACAGGAACCCGAACTAGGGTTTGATGAAGCCCACCCTTCTGTCCAATCAAAAGGTTTGATCCAAGGCTCTAAACTCTTATTTTTCTGAGGAGCTTCCAGCCGTGGTTACAGACTTCAAAAATTCCAACTTTTGTTGAAGCCCTAATTTTCCATCTTTCTGATCAAAATCCCGAACTAGGGTTTGATCAAGCCCGGTCTTCTACCCAACCAAAAAATTCAATCTTGGTATCTAAATTTTGATTTTCCTGAGTAGCATTCAGCCGTGGACTCTGATTCCAAAAATTCTAACTTTCTCCGAAACCCTAAATTCTGGAAGCCATGAATAAAGGTGCTCCAAAAATAATTCTGTTTTGACAGAAATATGCACCTGATTGTTTCTGCTATAACTCTGAAATTTTTGCTCCATAGGGTCTGAAAACGTTTTTTGCAGTAGCCTGATCTGTCATCTTTCCATCTTGACAGGTCTGACCTCAATTGGATTTTCTAAGAGAGAGTTATGCCAAGTGTCGCAACGTGACCTGTTTATGGGATAAAACAGGAGAGCGAACTTGTACGGCATGCCACGTGTCACTGTTTGAACTTCAGCCTCTAAAAACGTTTCCTGAGATAGCTTGCCCTGTTATCTTTCTATCCTGACAGGTCTGACCTCAATTGGACTCTCTGAGAGAGAGTTATGCCAAGTGTCGCAATGTGACCTGTTTATGGGATAAAACAGGATAGCGAACTTGTACGGCGTTCCACGTGTCACTGGTTCAGCTTCGGCCTCTGGAAACGTTTCCTGAGATAGTACAGTCTGTGTACTACCTGTCACTTTTTGCGAAATTTCATTTGGAGCTTCCTATCCCAAGTTATGACCTTTTTTCCTAGGTCACCTGATTTTGACTGAGATCTGGAAGAGGCAAAAACCCTAACTTGTACGGATCATAACTTATAAAGTACAACGAATCTGAGGGTTCCCTTTGGACACAAGGTACCTGGGGATGTTATCTTCGACCTGTAAACTTTTCAGACCCTGAAACTTTGTATAAATGGATTTATAGCGAAAGTTCCACGATGACTGGTTTTTGCTATGTAAAACCCTAACCTTCAAATTGTCGTAAGTAAAGCAAGTGTCGTAAGTGCCATACCTTGCCTTCCTTCAGGTTAGCTCTGATCCCATGTAAAGATTTAATATGCTAAGATAGAAAATAGAAGCATTACATTCCATTTCACAATAATAGCATATACAGGATCACTGAAGAAATAACAAGCACAGCATAAACACAAGAGACAGAGATTTATCCTGGGAAACCCTCATGGGGTAGAAAACCCAGCAAAGCTTCCTCAATATAGATGACCAGCAATATACAAAGATGAAACCCTGAGACATGATCTCCTTCTCCACAATAGCAGACCTCTCCTCCACAAGTGCGCTATCCTCAAGTGAGTGAGTGTGTATAATGAGGAACACACCTCCTTTATTTATACACTACTCTGATATGTATTTTACACAAGTACATGTAGGCTCGTATTTAACCATTAGGTTAAATACCCCATTATAACTGACTGGGCCGACCCCCACATGGTGGGTCTAATAACCCTTTGACCCATATAACACATACAGGGCCGACCCCCACTAGGGAATTCTAATAACCCAAGTTACCACATTCCGACGGAGGAATAAACATCTCCGGATATACAATAAGATCTTCACGGAGGAATGAAACATCTCCGGAATAATAAAGTACAAATATAATATTCTTTGAAGTTACAATATCTCAACACCTTTATGGTCTAAAGCAATCTCCAAGGATTTGCTATCAAAACTTCGACACATACATCCTTGGATTGGGGTTTGTGAGGAGCAAGGATGACCACTGTGTATACTCCAAACAGGTTGGTGGTCACTTCATCAATATAGTAATATATGTTGATGACATGTTGTTTATTGGAAACAAAAAATATGTCATAAAGGATGTGAATTCACAACTATCCTCCAAATTTGACATGAAGGATCTCAGTGTTACAAACTTTATACTGGGAATGGAGATTAAAAGAGATAGTGTAAAGAGGAAAATTTGGTTGAATCAAAGAAAATATTTTGAGATGATACTACATAGATTTAACATGCAAGAAAGTAAGTCAGTCAAGGTCCCTATTCCTATAGTTGTAAATTTATCTGTAGATCAGTGTCCCAAGAGACAGGAATAGGAAGAAGATATGTCATGAGTTCCATATGCTAGTGCGGTTGGTAGTTTGATGTATGCAATGGTTTGTACCAAACTAGGCATTACTCATGTAGTGAGAGTTTTGAGTAGATATATGTCAAAACCCAGGAAGGATCATTGGATAACTATAAAGAGGGTCTTCAAATATTTGCGTGGCACCACAGATTATGCAATCTATTGCCAAGGAAGACCTAGACTAGACAAAGTAATAGATGTACAGGTATTTGTTCATGCAAACTGGGTTGGATATATTGATCATAGAATATCTAAGTGGGCATGTGTTTGTCCTATTTGGAGGATCTATCAGTTGGATGAGCAGAATACGGTTTGTAGTTGCCCTTTCAACTACATAAGTTAAATACATGGAAACCAACCATGCAAGTAAATAAGTTGCATGGTTGCAGAGATTGTGTTCACGCATTGGGTTTGTACAAAAATATATAAGGTTAGATTGTGATAGCCAAAGTGCAATCATCCTGGAAAAGAACCCTACTTATCATGCTAAGACAAAGCATATGGATGTGCAATATCAATTTGTGAGAGATCTAGTTGAAGACAAGAAGGTATTGACGGAAAAGGTTGTTACCTTGAAGAATGTTGCAAACTCATTAACAAAGTTTGTCAGTACTAAGAAGTTCTCTTGGTGTAGATAATATATGAGCATTAATGCCCTGAACTTGTGACTCCTCTACATGGCCCCTTTTTATGCAAATAAACAACAACTGGGAGAATGTTGGGTATGTGTTATATTATTTGCATGTGTTTGGTGTTGAATATTGTAACTTCTAAGAATATTATATTTGTACTTTATTATTCCGGAGATGTTTCATCCCTCCGAGGTAATCCTATTATGTATCTGGAGATGTTTATTCCTCCGATGGATTGTGGTAACCAGGGTTATTAGATCCACCATGTGGGGGTCGGCCCTGAGTTAATTAATTAGGGGTTATTAGACTCCATTGGGAGAGGTCGGCCCCATAAGGGAAAAAGTCAGTCGGGAAACTAGTATAAGTAGAGGAGGATGCTCCTCACTTATCACACAATTACATATCTAGGAAAGTAGCGCACTTGTGAGAAAGAGGTATGCATAGGAGGTAGAGAAGGAGCTATAGTCTTGGAGCACATCTTGTATTTTGGTTGATCATCTTATTGAGGAAAGCTTTGCTGGGTTTTCTACCCCATGAGAGTTTCCTAGGGTAAAATATCTTTCTATATTGTGATTATGTTTCTTTCAGTGATCTTGCTAGTCAAATTAGTTTAAACTTAACATGGTATCAGAGCTAGCTTGAATAGAACATCTTTCACAAGGTGAAAATATCTTTCTCTCTCTCTCCCAAAATTAGGGTTTTTGCAAAAGTTAGTATTTTTGGATTCTGATTGCATGGCTGAATAACCCTTCTCAAAATCAAATTTTTTAGCCCTAGCTCGAGGTTTTTGGTTGGGTAGAACTCAGGGAAATTCAAACCCTAGTTTGACCAAAAGTGCGATAAACCAGAAATTATGTCCCAAGATCCGGAAAGTGAAAAGTTGAAGTTTCCAGAAACAGAACACACCAATGTTTCCAAGTCAATCAAGCACATCTCCTAGTAAGTGTTACTCTATCTCTTGAAACTTCAATCTCTTGGACTCCCCCAAGAGAAGATGGCTCCAAGCACTAAGCTTGAAGACAAGATAAAAGGTATAGAGAATTTTCGGGCATGGAAATACATAATTGGTCTTATTCTTGAAGAGAATGATCTTTCTCAATATATCAAGGATGGAGTTGCAGAACCCACTGAAGATGAAGCCAAGGAAAAGTATAGGAAGGATCTAATTAGGGAAAAGAGAATCATTGTTGATTCTATCAAGGACCACTTGATTCCCCAAGTGGCATTCAAGAAGACCCCAAAGGAAATGTATGATGCCCTAGGAATAATGTATGAAGGGAGGAACATCAATAGGAAGATGAACCTAAGAACTCAGTTGAAGAGTACCAAGATGAACAAAGGAGAATCCATTCAAGACTACTTCTCAAGGGTTTCCCAAATCAAGGAACAATTAGATGCCATTGGAGATACCCTTGATGAAGATGAACTTGTAATGACTGCTCTAAATGGTCTCACTAGACCTTGGGAGTCATTTATACAAACTATGTGTGCCAAAAAGAAAGTATGAAGTTTGATATAGTATGGGAGGATTGTGTTCAAGAAGAAGCTAGGGTAGCCAATAGGGAAGCCCTTCTCAAGGAGGATGACCAAGCCTTGGCTACTCACACCAAAAGAAGAAGAAAGGGTCTCTTCAAGAAAGTTGAACACAAAGGGTCTCAACCCTTCCATAGATTTAAAAGGAGAGGAGGAACAAACTCAGAAAGAGATCTCTCCATAGTCCAATGTTTCAATTGTCTTAAACTAGGACACATTGCCAGAAATTGTACTTCACAAAAGAAGAAGTTTGTTCACAAAAGACATCATGCACATATGGCAGAAGATGATAGTGGAGAAGAAGAAGAAGAAGAAGAAGAGGAAAGGCCTCAAAAGAAAAGATCTAAAGTAAAGAAAGTAGATGCAGAAGAATATGTTCTATTTTTTGCACTATCTGGGTCTGTATCACCTGGAGAAGATACATGGCTCATCGATAGTGGTGCTTCAAAGCACATGACAGGTCAAAAGAAAACTCTCTCAAGACTTGAAGAAAAGACTTCTCCACAAAAGGTATCTCTAGGAGATGATTATCAATACCCCATTAAGGGAATTGGTGAAGTAAGTTACAAGCTTGATTCTGGAACACCTTTAAAGATGAAAGAAATTTTATATGTACAAGGTTTGAAGAAGAACCTACTTTCTATCTCAGCTCTAGATAAGAAAGGCTTTAGAGTTGCATTCATAGATGGACAAGTACTTATGTGGCCTAAAGGAAAATCAATTGAGGATGCAATTGTTATTGGTGAAGAGGAAGGAGGTCTTTACAAACTCAAGGGTCATCCAGAAGTTGCCCTTGTCCATGAAACCACTATCCCCAGTGAGCTATGGCATAGAAGGTTTGCTCACATTAACTACAAAGCCATACCCTATGTAAGCAATGTAGTTATATGAATACCAGATTTGAAATTTGATCATAATGGTACATGCAAAGGATGTGAAAAAGGGAAGAATGTCAAGAACCCATTTCCAAAGAGTGAAACAAAGACTAAGAACATTCTGGAGTTAATACATTCAGATGTATGTGGACCAATGCCCACCACATCCCTAAGTGGGTTTGAATACTATATCACATTCATTGATGACTATTCAAGGAAGACTTGGATATACTTTTTAAAAGGAAAGAATGAAGTCTTTGTAAAATTCAAAGAGTTCAAAGCTTTGATAGAAAATCACTCAGAAAAGAAAATCAAGATTCTCAGAACAGATAATGGTGGAGAATATACTTTAAAGGATTTTGAAGACTTTTGTAAGGAAGCTGGAATCAAGAGGGAACTAACCACTCCCTACAATCCCCAACAAAATGGGGTTGCTGAAAGAAAGAATAGAACCATCATGGAAGCTGTAAAGACTATGATACATGACCAAGATATACCCATGTATCTATGAGCTGAAGTAGCTAGGACAACAGTCTATGTACAAAATAGACTATCCCATAGTTCTCTTGAATTCAAGACTCCAGAAGAAGTGTTCACAGGAAAGAAGCCTGAGGTAAGTCATCTCAAAATATTTGGATGTCCAGTGTACATTCACATTCCAAAAGAAAAGAGAACTAAGTTGGATCCTTATGGTAAGAAGGGAATATTTGTTGGATATTGTGAATCATCCAAAGCTTTCAGAATTTACATACCAGGTTTTCATCATATGGAAATAAGTAGAGCTGTAACATTTGATGAAGAAGCAGCTCTCAAGAAATCTAGGAAGTGCCAACTTGAAGAAGTCTATGTAGAAGATACACCTCCTAGAATCACAGAGGTTGTGCCCATCCCTGAAGATGATACACCAGAAGACCATGACATGTTAGAACCACAAGAACCCCCCATTACAAACTTATCTAGAAAAAGAAGGCCAGCATGGACTAGAGACATTATTCAAGGAGCTGAAAAATATGGAGCTCCTAAAGGCTCCACCAGAGAAAGAAAGAAACCAAAGCTAGTATCCAACTATGTGGCTTTGATGTGTGATCTTGTGGATCAACAACCTACTAGCTATGAAGAGGCAATTCAAAAGAAAGAGTGGGTAGAAGCAATGACAGAAGAATACCAATCAATAATGAAAAATGATGTTTGGGATATAGTTCCCAAACCAAAAGATTAAAGTGCGGTATCTTCCAAATGGATATTCAAGATAAAACATGCTGCAGATGGTAGCATTGAAAAATATAAGGCAAGATTTGTAGCCAGAGGATTCTCTCAGAAAGAGGGAATCGACTATGAAGAAACATGTGCACCAGTTGCTAGGTACACTTCCATTAGAACTATCATGGCACTTGCATCTATGATGAAATGGAAATTACACTAGATGGATGTTAAGACAACCTTCCTGAATGGTGTGATTGAAGAAGAAGTGTATATAGAACAACCACAAGGATTTGAGGTTAAAGATGGGAGAACACATGTATGCAAGCTGAAAAAGGATTTGTATGGATTGAAGCAAGCTCCCAGAGCTTGGTACGGAAGGATTGACAGTTTCTTAACAAGCATGGGCTTTACCAAGAGTAAAGCTGATCCTAATCTTTATCTCAAAGTCATGAATGATGAACCTGTTATATTATTGTTGTATGTAGATGATCTATTTCTGACTGGAAATGAGAAATAAATTATCGAGTGCAAGAATAAGCTCTCTTCAGAATTTGAGATGAAATAACTCGGATTAATGCACTACTTCTTAGGCCTAGAAGTATGGCAAGAACCAAAAGGAATATTTCTAAATCAAGGTAGGTATGATGTGGGGATTTTGAAAAGATTCGATATGTTGGAGTGCAAAGCCATGGCCACTCCCATGGACTCTAACTTAAAGTTATTAGTTGATGACTCATCAGAGTTAGTAGATGTGACTCTATACAGACAGATTACTGGGTCATTAATGTATTTGACAAATACCAAACCAAACATATGCTTTGCTGTAAATACCTTGAGTCAATATCTAGTGGAACCTAGAAGAGTTCACTTAATAGCTGCAAAACATGTAATGAGGTATCTAAAGGGTACATTATACTTTGGTCTATATTATCTTGAAAATCATGAATTCAGATTGCATGGTTACTCAGATTCTGACTGGGCAGGAAGTGTCTCAGACAGGAAGAGTACATCAGGTAGATGTTATGGTCTTGGATCTGCCATGATCTCATGGTTCAGCAAGAAATAGTCTAGTGTGGCTCTCAGTACCACCGAAGCAGAATATATAGCTGCTTGCTCTGCTAGTTGTGAAGCAGTATGGCTTCGAAAACTATTATCAGGATTGTTTGACTTAGAAATGGATCCCACTGTGATCATGTGTGATAGCCAAAGTTGTATTAAGATGACAGAAAATCCAGTGTTCCATGATAAGTCAAAACACATAGATATCCGATATTTCTATACACGGGATATGGTGCAGAAAGGAGCTATTAAGCTCGAGTATGTGAGCACTGATGAACAAATTGATGATATATTGACCAAACCTCTGTCTCGAGTAAAATTTGAGTATTTCCGAGACAAGCTTGGTGTAGTTCAAAAGGAGCTCCTCGAAAGGGGGAGTGATATAGACACTGATGATGAGATTGCCCGCATCGACAGTAAGGTCGATGATGAGGATACCTGTATTACTATACTTAGGATATTTATATTTCTTATATGTATGCTTAGGATATTTATATTACTTGTATATGCACTTTTATTGATAATTATATTGATGTATACATATACTGATGAGGATACTTGTATTGATGATATGTATACGTGTATTGGTGAGGACACTTGTATATGCACTGTTATATGTATACGTGTATTGATGAGGACACTTGTATATGCACTTTTATTGATGAGGATAATTGTATTAATGATATGTATACATATACTGATGAGGATACTTGTGTTGATGATATGTATACATGTATTGATGATATGTATACATGTATTGATGAGGATACAGGTGGGGATTGTATCGTCCTTGGACTTCGGTCCCTTGAATTGATCCGTAGACAGATGTCTTCGAAAATGAAGTCCTTGGTGGACAGGTGGGGATTGTATCGTCCCCAGACTTTGGTCCCTTGAATTGATCCGTAGACAGATGTCTTTGAAAATGAAGTCCTTGGTGGATAGGTGGGGATTGTATTGTCCCCGAACTTCATTCCCTTGAATTGATCCATAGACAGATGTCTTCGAGAATGAGGTCCTTGGTGGACAGGTGGGGATTGTATCATCCCCGGACTTCGGTCACTTGAATTGTTCCGTAGATAGATGTCTTCGAGAATGAAGTCCTTGGTGGACAAGTGAGGATTGTATCATCCCCGGACTTCGGTCCCTTGAATTGATCCGTAGACAGATGTCTTCGAGAAAGAAGTCCTTGGTGGACAGGTGGGGATTGTATCATCCCCAGAATTCGGTCCCTTGAATTGATCCGTAGACAGATGTCTTCGAGAATGAAGTCCTTGGTGGACAGGTGGGGATTGTATCATCCCCGGACTTCAATCCCTTGAATTGATCCGTAGACAAGATGTATTTGAGAATGGGGATTGTATCGTCCCCGGACTTCGGTCCCTTGAATTGAGCCGTAGACAAGATGTCTTCGAGAATGGGGATTGCATCATCCCTAGACGACGGTCCCTTGAATTGATCCGTAGACAAGATGTCTTCGAGAATGGGGATTGCATCATCCCCAAACATAGGTCCCTTGAATTGATCTGTAGACAGATGTCTCCGAGAATTGAATTATAGGACTGCATCGTCCCTAAACCTCGGTTCAAAAGGTATGTGATAGGACTGCATCGTCCCTAGACCTTGGTTCAAAAGGTATGTGATAAGACTACATCGTCCCTGGACCTCGGTTCAAAAGGTACATGATTGGGATTGCATTGTCCCTAGACATGAGACTTGTCTTAAAGTGATAAGGATTGATCATCCTGGAACTTGATATGGATTGTATCATCAATGGACCTACGTCCTAAAGAGAGCGGGATTGATCATCCTGTAATATGATCGTGTGTATTGATCCAGATACTGTATATTGAGATGATGATCCAGATGCTGTAGATCGAGATGATGATCCAAATGCTGTAGATCGAGATGATGATCTAGATGCTGTAGATCGAGATGATGATGCTGTAGCTGTTCAGTATTGCAGAAGATGAAGACTCAATACTGATGATGTTGATCTTTCAGTATTGACTATGTTCCAGTAACTACTTAAGTTACTGATGATGATGTATTAAAGAAAGCTTCCGATGATTTATAGATGTATCATGTATGATGTAGTCGATGACTCTTTGCTCCTGCAGATGTTTTTATAATATCCTTCTTGTTAAGGGGGAGTGTTGAATATTGTAACTTCTAAGAATATTATATTTGTACTTTATTATTCTGGAGATGTTTCATCCCTCCGAGGTAATCCTATTATGTATCCAGAGATGTTTATTCCTCCAATGGATTGTGGTAACCAGGGTTATTAGATCCACCATGTGGGGGTCGGCCCTGAGTTAATTAATTAGGGGTTATTAGACTCCATTGGGATAGGTCGGCCCCATAAGGGAAAAAGTTAGTCGGGAAACTAGTATAAGTAGAGGAGGATGCTCCTCACTTATCACACACTTACATAGCTCAGAAAGTAGTGCACTTGTGAGAAAGAGGTCTGCATAGGAGGTAGAGAAGGAGCTCTAGTCTTGGAGCACATCTTGTATTTTGGTTGATCATCTTATCGAGGAATGCTTTGCTGGGATTTCTACCCCATGAGGGTTTCCCAGGGTAAAATCTCTGTCTATCTTGTGATTATGTTTCTTTCAGTGATCTTGCTAGTCAAATTAGTTTAAACTTAACATGTGGGCGATTTGTCGTCTGTCCGACTACATACGCCATCTAGTTCTCTATAGTGTGCTTCAGGAGCCGTGAGTAGCGTTAGATCAAGGGGAGTAACATGGGAAGAAGGGGTTGACGCCCTCCCCCTTCTACAAAGCAAGTTTGAAATTTTTGGGTTTTTTCTAAAAATATGTAATTTAATCATGGTTAAGGGATTGAGGTTTATTTCTAATCTGGGTTAATGAATTAGGGTTTTGGATGCTACAAAATACCTACATATTATATTGTGAGTGGTTAATAATCATAATGAGAAAGTGAGAGGTGCATCTCTAAGTTTTGTTGGTTTTCCCGGTTAAGGGTTTCCATGGTAAATTGTAATACCTTAGATGTTAAGCCTTGGACATATGTTATTATTTTCTCTATTATTGGGCACTAGGTGTCAAGACTCTGGAATTTGGAAATTATTGTTGTTGTTGTTGTTTTTGTTGTTTAATTAAGTATCTAGCTTCAATATGGACAACTAATGAGAATGGGGGGTCATGGATTTCACTTGATGAGGGGTTGGGGACTAGGAGTTGTTTCTCTCTCTAACATTACTCTTTGGACCCTATTTTTTATTATTTTGATTTATGGAGGTACTATTGCTCCCTATTTGATGTTTAGTGGGGCATACTTGTCTAGTTCCCCCTCCTTAGCCTCTTTTGATGCTCTTCATCAACTCATGCGCCCTCATTGGTTATTTTTAGACTGTACTCTTTGGAAAAAGTGTAACTTCCTCCTTACTCCACATTTTTCTATTATGTGAAGGAATCTCAAGAATAAGTAACTCCTCTCTCTCTCATCAATTGGATTTGGCTTCTAAACTTTGTATTTACCTCTCTTGGAATTCGAGTCACTCACTTGGGGATTCAAATGGTTGATCTGTGTATGGGAATGAGTTTTCTCTCATTCTCTTTTTTTTTTCTCTTGATCTCTCCAGTGCAGTGGATCGCTCTCTTGTCTAGAAAATGCATGCTCTTGAGTAGGAGATGCATTGTATTGTTGAATATTGAAGGCCTTGTAATGAGGTTTGAAGACCCTGTAATGGGGATTGAATATTGATTGTGCATAACGCAACATGAGTCCTTATCCCATTGCTTGTCCCTATCTGAATCTAGCACATGAATCTTGATGGTGGATGGTTATGTCATGAGAAACTTGTGTAGTGAAGGTAATCACATTGCACCAGGTAGTGTAAATGGAAGAGAAATTTTAGATGGAGAAAGGTGTAGTTGTGGTTTCTGACAATGTGAAAATGGCAGAACCATATGTTCTATTTAACCTATTTCTGACATTTACTAGGTTGTGAGACCTATTCCATTGTGTCCAAAGTGACTTTTCCAGTAAGTAATACTTTTTGTTTCATTGAAAAAGGTTTCCATTTGACCGAGATACATCTATTTTTGTTTGGTAGTGTTCTCAGTGTTGAGATGAGCACACCATGGATGTTGGTTTGAGAGTACCTCTCCTATGGATATATGACCTCAAATCAAGGGTGAATTTCATCTTGAAATATGCATGATCATGGTATTTCTATGGCAGGGTGGAACATTGTCCTGTTGAAGCTAGTTTCCCATGTTAAGATGAGTATTTTATTATAGGATTGTTTACTGCATTTTCAAAAATATATGTGCTTATAGATATGATTTGCTTATGATTTGTATGGATGTAGGTGATATCCATGAGATATGATGTTATATGGCTATAGATAACATCTATCATATCTAAAAAAAATTACGTTTATATGGCTATGGTTGGTAGTAAGTTATGAGTATTTTATTATATGTTTATTTAATGTATTTATGATATGTATGTGCTCTTGGACCCAGTTTGCTTATGGTTTGTATGGCTGTAGGTGACAACCATGAGATATGATGTAATTATCATTTATATGGCTGTAGATGGAAGCCTTCATATTTGGTTTTGTTTATGTTAATATGGTTGTAGATGGCAGTCAGTAGATCTGATTTTTAACATTGTTGATGCGCTCTTGGATCTAATTTTGTTTTCATTTGCATGGCTGTAGGCGAAAGCGATGGGATTTGATCTATTTATAATTTATATGGTTGTATATGGCAGCCTTCATATATGTTTTTTTTTTTATGTTAATATGGTTGTGGGAAGTAGTTAGTAGATCTTTTTTTAACATTATTAAGATGTTTGATTGTTGCAGCTTGTAGATCTATTTATTTACATTGTTTATGGTGACTTGTTGGTCTAATTATTTTAAAGTTTAAATGACTATAATAGATACGATATATCATGTTTGAAGTCATGTTAAGAGCTTGTTTATATCTGGTTTCATTTCATGCTTGCTTCTACCTTGCATAGCATGTTCTTGGGGAATGATATGCATTTGCATTCATGCATTTCATTTTAAAAAGGATGATTGTTTTAATTTATTTCCTTTTGGCATGCTGGCCTAGCCTTAGTTACCCTTATTCCACTTTGCATTACCTTGATTTAGCCTTCCCTCAGGTTTTCGGGTATCCTTGTTCTTGGTTTAGGGGTTGGGGACATCACATAAATCTCTGTGTATTATGTGTGAATCTTGTGGTGTAATATCTGTTTTTCTTAAAAGAATCGGTATGCTTTGCTTCTCTGCACAAGTTTAAAACTTACACCCCCTTCCTCCGGATGCACCCATTTAATCATCCGAGGTTTCTCACTTTGGTACCTTCCCACTTCCCCCTCCCCTATTTCCCCTTGCTAATCTTAGTGGGTTAGGTTCGCCCTCTTAAGCCTCACCCATTGCCTCTACTAAGTGCCTCAAAGGATTTCCTATTTTAGAATTAATTTCTGAGGTTATCCAATTCTCCGGGGGGTTGTAACTAAGAAGGAGATCCCCCCTTAAATAAAGGTTATGCCCTTCATCCTAGAGGAAATATGAAGGAAGTATCGTTGTCCAAAGGGGGTTTAGCCCTAGACCCTCCCAAACTAACTTTGTGGGATGAAAATCCCACCTTCACAGCACAAAAGAAAAAGCATTGCTGGAAATCCGCAAAGGCAAGAAAGCCCCCATTGCCAGGGCCCTTGGAGTAGGGAACACCCTAAAAAATTCTCCTCAATAATTTTTCTATATTTCAATGCTAGAGGGTTAGGGGGAACCTGAAAAAAAAAAAAAAAAAATCCCTTTTGGAAAGCCACAACCCGGATGTAATCCTAATTTAGGAAACTATATGTGTAGGTGAGAAAGACAGAAGTACCTTAGAGCCATGGCTTAAGAATTGGTCATTTAGTTCAATTGATGTGGAAGGTTAGTCAGGGGGTTTTAATTACTAGATAAAGTCTTTCTTGCAAAGCTCTTTCATCATCCTCCTTCCGCAACACAATTTTTGTAAAATTGATGGTTAAGAATGTAGGATTTTGTTTTTGTAAACATTTACGACCCTTATGTTGATAGAGTCCCCTTCTAGGAAGACTTGGATAGTACATGTGTACTCAATGATCCCCTCACTCTAATAGGAGGAGACCTTAATTTCATGCTCTCCCATTGGGAGGTTTGGGGAGAGAACCCTAAACATGATTCTTAAAGGGGTTTCTTCATCTCTTTCCTTCAAGCTCACCATCTTGTTGATATCAAACCCATAAAATTGGTGTCCACCTAGCGCAATTTTTGAATCAAGAAAGAAGCAGTATCCAAAAGATTGGATATATTTATGATTTGGGAGTCCTTTCTGTCTATTGATATTTTGGTTAATTCTTCAGTATATGAAGGAGGAATCTCTAACCATTGATCCATTATTCTCAAAATGAAATGTGGATTGGAATCCTCGGTCGCACCTTTAAAATTCAACTAGGTGTGGTTGGAAGAGGAGAATTTCCAAGATCTAGCCAAAAATTTGTGGAAAAGAATGAATACCTTGGAGCCACCCACTTTGATGAAACAATTTGATTTACAGAGAACTTGGCGAGGGCCAAAACAACCACCAAGAACTAGCTATACAAAGCTCGAAATATGAGATAGATAAGGGACTATGATAGAAGACTAGCAAATATGTATCATTCGATTGACGAAGGAATTCTAAGTGAAGCCAAGCTGAAGGATCTAAAGGAGATGGAAGCTTTTAGGTACTCTGTTTTAGGAAAATAAGAGAAAGCTAGGCTTTATTATTGGTAGCTTTCTTTCTCTTATAGGAGATTGAAAGCTACCAATAATAATACTAAGTTCTTCCACTAGTTTTGGACCTATAGGAAAAACCTCAATACAATATGGGAGATTGAAAATGAAGAAGGTCGACTAGTGAGTTATTTCAAAGACAAAGCTAAGGCAGGGGCCAAGTATTTCTAGGCCCTCTTCAAATCCACTGAAGGATACCCCATACAAGATATCCTATAGGTGGCTTCAAAATCCAATATAGTTTTCAAAGAGGATATGAACCGTTCTCTAGAAGAAGAAGCAACTAAGCCTGGGGTATTGGAAGCTATTTCCTCCATGCAATGTGGGAAAAGTATCGATCCTAATGAGTTTACGATAGAATTCTTTCAATTTTTTTATGAGCTAATGAAGCAGGATATACTCCCGGTAGTTAGAGAATTTCAAAGGTATGGGAAGATGTTGGGGACCCTAAACACCACCTTCTTGTGTTTAATACCCAAGAAATAGAACGGGGTTTCTTTTGTAGATTACAGACCTATATCTTGTTGTAATGTGATATACTAGATAGTGGAAAAAATAATTGTGAGACGACTGAAACCAATCCTATGCGAGATTATAGCTAAAGAAAAAATTGGTTTTCTCCAAAACAAACAATTCATGATATAATTTTGGTCGCGCGGAAATTTTTCCACTGTCAAAACAACAAAGGCTAAGGTGACCATTCTGAAACTGGATCTCTCAAAATTTTATGATAGGGCTAATTCGACTTTTCTTAGGATGGCATTGCTTCATATGGGCATGTCCCTTTAGGTGGTAAATTGGATAATGGGCTACGTCCAATTAGCCTCTTTCGCAGTTCTAATTAATGGTTCTCCCTCCAGGTACTTCAAAGCTTCTCGCGAACTAAGATATGGATAGTCCATCTCCCTGTTTTTGTTTCTCATCATTACAGAGGCCCTAATAAAAATGCTTCACGAGACCAATAATTTGGGTGTGATTTGGGGTGTCAAGGTTTTAGAGAGGGAGAATATTTCTCACCTCCTTTTTCTCGACGATATTTTATGCAACACCTATGGATTTGCAAGGGATATTTCTAATCTAAAAGGAATGCTAGACCTCTTCTGCTCAGCCACAGGTCTGACTATTAATTTGAAAAAATATTGTCTCATTCTCCATTAGTGTTCGACCCAATAAATCCTTTAGATAGGAAACATTATCCCTGCTCCTGTGAGAACCCTGGATAAAGGGTTCAAATGCCTTGGATTTTTCCTAAAATCAGATACATACAATATATTAGATTAGGGATGGCTAGTAAATAAGATTGAATCAAGTGTCTCAATATGGACCAATAGGATCCTCTCCAAAGGTGGTAGGCTCGTGTTACTTAAAGCGATCCTCGAAAGTGTACCGGTATACTGACCCTCCATAGTAGCAATACTAAAGGGTATTCTAACAAAGATACAAAAACTAAGTTTCTAGTACCTATGGTTTGGTCACCGCAAAGTAGGATGGATTCATATATCCAAATGGAATGTGATAGCAATGTCAAAGGAGCTAGGAAGCTGGGGAATAAAAAAATATTATGCCTGTGCTTAGGCACTAGTAGGTCACATCCTCTAAAGGCTAACAAAAGGCATTTCACTATGGGTGTGGGTAATGCACTCTAAATACCTTCCTAATATGTCCATCACAGATTGGTTCTGAATGCCAAGGAAATCTCGTAAAGGATCAACAATGTGGAAGGATTTAGTGTCTGCATTCCCTCTGGTAGGTGATTGGACTGTTTGGAAAATCGGTAATGGGAAACAGGTTCGTCTCAAGGATTATCCTTTCCTTGGGGTAGGAAATGGTTTTTTATGCTCTAATTCCCTCCTCCAGTCTCTAAGGGCACAAAAAATATTTACCCTAAAAGATGTTAAGACTCGATCTCCCTAGCTTAGAGGAAAGGCATGATGGAAATAAACGTCCTCCCTAAGGCTCGAAGGAAATGACATTGATGAATGGAACTTGTATATCATCCACCTTATTGCAAATTTCATATCCCTTGATGAAGAGACCCCAAAATCCCTATGATAGTCCGAGAAACCTAAAACTGGGGACTTCTCAACCAAGATGGGTTACAAAACCACCTGAGAATCCCTGTTTGTGGGAACCATAAAATTGTGATGGAACCTTATTTTGAAAATATATGCCCCATTGAAATGTAAAATTACTATATGGATGGATTTAAACAATAAACTTCTCACATGGGATAACAATTTGAAACGGGGATGGTGTGGCCCCAATAGGTGTTCTTTGTGTAAATTCACGAGAAATGTATTTCTCACATTTTCATTGATCTCCCTTATGTAGTTCAAGTTATGAAGATTATCCAGGATAAGCTAAAGTCGAAGACATAATGGAATAAATCCAACATCGAAGACTGTTTCAAAGTTTAGATATCGGATAAATAAGTTCGCCTTTAGAAAGGACTACCAAGCATGTTGATTACAAATATGTGGTGGGATCAAACTCAAGCCTATTTAGGGACAAGGATTCCCCCCATAAATAGCAGTAGGAATTTCTTTGAATATGGTAGAAAAATTTAAAGTAGAATTGAAAACAAAAACCCAAGAAACCCAATTATGCCAAAAATAGATTTTAAGGTGCCATGGGGATTATTTGATGGAGCATGCCAAGGAGACCCCCATGTTTTTGAAGTTGGAGTGGTTCTATTCCTAAATCATAATCATTATATTCATATTAGATACACTCTAGGTATTGGTACAAACAATAGAGCGGAGTTCATTGCATTATGGACCTTGCTAGAAACTATTATCAAGAAGGATGTAAAGAAGTTATAGCTATTGGGTGATTCAAAATTGGTTATTGATTGGGATCGCTAGAAAAAATATGCTTAGGATGTCAGACTATCCCCTTAGATGAAAGACATTAAATTGGCATTCCAATCTTGTGAACAACTCTCCTTCAACCACATTTTTCAGGAATTGAACAAGAAAGAAGACAAGCTCGGAAAACAAGCACTATCTCTTCCAGTTGGAGCATATAGCCTCCATGAATTCATAGAAAGAGAGGAGATGGAATCCATGAAATTTTGACTTTAATAATCACATCTCCAACCAACTGTAGAGTTTGTGAACATGTTTTTATGGTATTTTTATAGTTGATTTGTAACTTTTTTGAGACAACACCAGTTTTGTACAAGGACAAGATAGTAGTCACTAAAATGGTTTTGAAGAAACATGTTGTAGGTATATATTAATATTTGGTAGTAATAGTGATAAATGTATATTCATACCTTTTAAATATAAAAACGTTTTTCTTTGGAAAAAAAATAACATTATTCAAATAAAAATATAATATTTTAATTTTAACAATTAATTATATAATCAATAATCGTAATTTATTTGAACAATCTTATTTATTTTTATGAAGTTAAACTACATAACAGATTATAAAAGTATACTCATACTCACCATCTCATTCATATCATATGAGGCTTCTAAAATATGAAAATTACCAAGGTCCATCCTTGAATATAAAATATAATATACAATATCCTCATTCTCGAGAGACACAATTCAAGAAATTTTTCCATCATTCATACATTTTTTAAGAGACAAGTTCCTTCTTTCTTCGTTTAATATGACCATTTTTTTATCTACTTTTTAAACTAACTTTATTACCATTACCAAGGAAATTTCCCATGTCATCAATATTGATCACAAATTCTTGGATATGTTTAAATAACATATAAAAGCCTCACTATTCTGGTTTCCCTCGGACATCATTATTCATTAAATATTCTTCAAAATCGATATTATATTGTAAAGTTTCAAATTGTTTAAAGAGCTAAGGCGGATAAGCTAAGTAGACGGATAATCTAAGTAGACAATAAAGTCAACAAAGAGGAATACTTAACCTTTCGTTTCTTATAAAAGCCAAAACTAAGCATTTCACATTGTTTCATTTTTTTAAGTTAAATAATAGAGTTCAGAATTACAACATATATTGACATTACAATAGGCATGTAGATTTGATATACTATTTATATAATAACATACCTCTTTTTGGACTTCTTTTACACAACGTTAAGTGAAAATTTGGTTAGGGATGTTCTTAAGTTGGATGACCATTCCATATATAGATACCAACATAGATCTATCTTAAAAAGGGATCTACCAAGTTTTGATGTCATGTCTCCGGTCACCTCAGTTCTCTTTAGAGGCAATGGGAGAGCACCCTTGAGTCACCTGCTAATTTTTCTTCTTCTTTTTTCCAGGCAATTCAAAGGCTCCACAACTCTGAACCCGCAATGATTATCGATCCGCAATCCACAGTTCCGAAATGACCTCCGATCCACAACCTGCAATCGGAAATTGAAAGTCGCGTCACCAAAATTATCCTATGCAATTTCTCCCCTCCGACTTTCGCATTCCGCAATCCACATTGTGGAATTCGGAAAGGCGGAATTCCATTTCCTGGATCCGGAATTATTTCCCTTCTGACATCTCATAATCCGCAATCTTCATGCGGGATTCGGAACTGCGAAAGCCCAAATACACAGCTCCAATGAATTCTTTTCTGATTTCCGCAATCCACAGTCCGCCTTGTGGAACTCGGAAATCAGAACGCCCATCTCACCAATCCGGGAAAACCACCCTTCGCAATCCGCAATCCTAAACTCGCTTGCGGATGCAGAAATGCAAAAATCCAATGCGTCAGCCCTATGCAAGTCGACCTTCCGACATCTGCAATCCGCAACCCGCTTTGTGGATGTCGAAAGACAAAACTCCCACGCACCCTTTCTGTTGGACCCTCCCTCCTGAATCTCGCAACCCGCAACCCGCTTTGCTGATGTAGAAAGGCGGAAGGCTAGCCACGCAACCCCAATGGTCGGTCCCCGACCTCCGTAATCCACAATCCACATTGCGGATGTGGAAGGTCGGGACCACATACCTCTGAACCAGTCACTTCACCTGCAAACTTCAAGGGTGATAACTCCCTCATCCTAGGTCCAAATTGGACAAGGTAGGTACCGTTGGAAAGATCTTGGAGAGCTTTTTCCATTGTTATGATCTCCTACCCCATATGCGCACTCTAACCTTGTCCTTTTTCCAACTTAAACTCTGGCCATAACCTCCCCTATGTTCCTTTACCCTTTTGCAATAAGCTCTGCTCCACTTTTACGAAGTCTTCTCTCCTTCATCTGATCCACAAGGTGTTATTAAACACAACAGGGGTTGTCTACTTCTTTTCCCAAGTCCAGGATGGAGTGGTCCTGCACATTTACCAGACTTAGCCCTAATTCATTAAAGGACAATTCAAAAACATTACCAAATGAATTGAAAATAGGCATAAGCATACTCCATGAACACAAGGCATGAAACATGATTCACACACATAGAATGGAGTACATGCACATATTCCTCCCAAGCAGATTGAATGAAGCATGCAACACTTAGACCTATTCCTCAAGCATGATTACATATAAATATCAATATAAGGATAAGCATGTAAACGTGCAAGAACAATATAATTAACACACACACAGTAGAAGTTAGCCATATTAACACACACATCTGCCAACCATAACAATCATTACTAGTTAAACAATGCAGAAGCAAGATGAACAACATACCTAGCACCATGCACATGAATACAATCCTATTCACCAATGGACCATTCCCATGAGAAAATAGATGCATGCATGTACTTAACAACTATAGTTAAATGAAACATCATCCACACACAATGTGTCATGCATTTAGCAATCAATAACATGCACAACAAAATGAAGCATAAGGCATGGCCATTCAGCCCTAGTAATTAGTGAACATTTCATGGGAATTGGAACACATGTGGGTATAACTTAACACAGAGAATACTTATATTTTCCATTAAATTCCCAAGCAAAATGGATATGGACCGCAACTTTCCAACCCAACCATAGATCTCTTCCCAACCTTTATTATTTTAGCAATCAGATATCATCCCTGAGTTGGGGCTATGTATCCACTAAGGGGTCCCTCTCAGGTTCATTCACAACTTGGTTCACAGTCCATCAAGGCATCCAACACATAGTTAACTATGTCAACAAATGGGGAAGGAAGGTAAGGCCTTCTAGCTCAATAAGTTCCTACACAGAGCTATGGTCATATCCTAATGATCTCAGATAGGTTCAAGAACCCCCATCACCCCACTCTCATGCAAGGTAAGTTTCCCTTCATTGCTGCACAGTGCCTAGGGTGCCCCTTCCTCTAGCACTGATATGGGTAAGTGTGGATGGCCTTGACTGCTAGATCAAGGTAAATAAGCCCTCTCAGGATTTAGCAGGAAATCTAAAACCTCTTGGTTCCTTCCCACTTAGGTTTTCTCCTCCACTTTTTCTGGCCGGAGATTGCTATCCCATAATTGGTTTCTCGGCCACCAATGCAGGGATTTACTCACAATTTAATGAGCCTCTCATGCTCTACAATTCACCCACATATTCAAATCCAAGGATAACCCTCATATTTTTGCTTCCTACATAGATTTTCTAAGTGCATTCAGCTCTGTAAATCGCGGCCCTGCAAAGAATCGTGATTTTTCTTCCTTGCTTCACGACTCGACTCTCCTGTGATGCATAAGGGTTCCACCGATCCTCTATGATCAACCATGGTATGGGAAGGAGGAATATGAACTTCCAGGGGTGGAGTGACGTGCGAATCAAGGAAGCAAAGCTCCATACCCTGCCATCTGAGTTTTGGGGTTTCCCATACTCCACAACCTCATGCACAGTACTCCTACAGTACTTACCTTGCAGCAGCAATCAATGGCAGCTAGGACAGGTCAAAAGGGTTCTCTAGGTGACAAATGGAAGTCTAGGTTCAATCCCAGACCCCCTCACCATGCCCTGGTGGATACATAGTTCCCCCTCATTTTGTTGCAACCATATCTAGTCCTTGGTATTTTATTTACATGGTATTATTTACAATATCTCATGGCTTAACAAAACATGGATTATCAGAGTATCAAATACTTTCCTATGCAAATAAACCTAAGCATCCACTAGTGGGGCCTTGGCCTTGAGCTCCCCACTAGGGAAAACACACATTTCATTTTATGCAATATTTACATTACAACCAAAATAGCCCAAGGGTCATAATGAGGAATATTACATCCTCCCTCCCTTAGAATAACACCGTCCTCAATGTTCCAATACCTAGGAATACATATACAATCTACACATGTCCAAAATTACAAAAATGTTGCAGGTTTGCCTTGCATTTTTCCCTTTACTTTGAACTTTCAGGACCTAGTCCTTTGGATTCCACAAGCTGCTCCTGATGTATTTGATATTCCAGCTGATATGCAAGTCTGGGAAATTCATAGCTATTATCTCTCTTGATTTTTCTTGTTGGGAAGATGTGGAGGCAATGATCTCCTCCACATTTCCAACATTTCAGGGGTTGCTTTATCTTTTCCTACTCAATTTCCTTTGAGTCTTCCCACCTGGAATGTTTCTTAGTGGACTGATTGGATGAATGCCTCTTCATTGGTCCACTGCCCTTTTCACTGCAGGTTGCTTCCAGAATGATTTTTACTTCCCTTTGCAAACAAATAGAGTCCTCCAAATCTTGTGGTTCATCTCATTCTGTTGCTTTTGTAGCTTGAGCATCTCTCTAATATTTCCTTGTGTCTGGGAAATTGTTTGAAGAATATTTTTAGCCAAATCCAATAGCCTTTGGTTTGCTTCCATGGTCAATCTATACAGCTTCCCACACCTTCTTTCTAGCACCACTTTCCTTGTAACTGCTGCAATCAATTTGATTTCAATTTCTCACCTGTGAAATTCATCATTGCAAATCTTGTTAGGCCAAGCATAACATAAACATTAAAATCAGTCAATTCTTTACCCAATTGACATGAAGAGTTCATGCTTTATTCATGAGACTTCCATACTTTTCATGCTTACCGAACATACATATGAACTCATTCATGTTCATCCTTTCACATGGAATTAACTATTTCAGCATTAACAATTTATTTCAAGTAATTAACCACAATCAATTTTCAGCTGAAACATGCATTCAACAATTTCCTATCTTCTAAAATGCATCAGTAAAAAAGGAAAGAGAAGAGTGAGAGTTTTAGTCTTGCTCCAATCCAGAGCCACACCACCACTGTAGTTCCAGGCTCCTTATCCTTTTTCGCTTCAATGTGATTGTTGACTTGCCCCTTTCTTGGCTATGACACTTGGTGTCTAAGGTCTGTCTAAGGATTTTCAACCAGGTAGCCTTTCCCCATTGTTTCCTATAGAAACTTTGGCTTCTAGTACCCACACAAGTCCACTAGCACCATTTCCATTGTTGTTCATACTGAGCTCTCTAGAACAGTCACATGTTGCCATGCATCCTTAGGATTCCTTTAAGGATTCTTGCTTCCAACAATACCTACACTCAAACATTGAATCAATTCACATGTTTAGTTTATTTTCATAAGGCTTATCTCTGAACAAGAATTTAATAAATCATTACCAAATCATAGACACATGTATTTTCATATTAAATGAGCAAGAAGATGCAAGATAACCAAATACTTATCTTTATTGGACACTTCCTCGCTACTCGACAGGTTCCTTTTCTGCTTTACAAGCCTTGAATCACCTATGGGGTGGATGTTTGGACAACACACATGCTACCACAACATAGAGTAGTCAATGCCAAGCCAATACACTGACTGTATTTATCAAGCATTGATGGTGCCAAACCAATCCCATACCTGGTTTTCCCTCTCCATTGCCAAGCCAGGACATCCATCTTGGTCATAGGTCAATGGAAGGAAACTGCACCATGAACATTTCCAGGTCAAGGCTCTACTACGAATCCATAGGCATGCAACATCCTTTCACACACACAACAATCCTTCATGCACACAACAACCCTTCCTGCACACAACAACCCTTCATACACATAACAACTACACACAACAACCCTTCACCACAACCTCTTCACTTTGCTTCTTTAGTGTGCAGCACCAAATTGCATCTGCTCAAGATGACAACACAAGAGGGGTAATAAAGCTCATTAGTACTGTTGTTTTGAAATTGTAAACATATTTCATAACATTCACTATCAAATATTGAAACACCAGGAATGTGTACACTCCTTTAGGGTCTAGTCAATATTGATAACCCTATCATAACCCAGCACCCGAAAGGTATGCATCCCTTTTCGATGTGAGCCATGTAGGTCCTAATCATACTCAGGAAGCCTGAAATAATAAAAATAAAATAAAACATGCTCTGCATATTAACCCTAATAGTTAGACATGCATATCCTTAGCTAGGGTTTCAGAACACTCATCCATTTGCAGATGCATCTTTTCTTTATTTGCGAGGAATGGGGGCTCCCTTCTCTGAGTCAACAATCCCTCGATTTTCCATCCCAACCTCTTTCACGTTCCATAACCCACATATTCCCTTTTGGCATAATTTTACCATCAAATTCAAATCTGATTATTCCACAACCAATCAATGGCATTAATAATTAATTCACATGAATTTGCAACTCTATCCACTACAGAAATCAGATTTGTTTAATCATGAGGCCATCCTCATATTGTTTGGCTCTTGTAAGTGGCACCACCTTGTCCATTAGGTTTTATTTTTAATACCATAGCACTATAATCCACCTACAACATGTCCTCTTGACACCATTCATATAAGCCAAATAATCATTAGTAATTATTAGAAAATCTCCAATCTGAAATCTTACAAATATGTTTTCTTACAACAATTTGCTTGCAACCATAAGATCATTCTCATAACTTAAATCAGAGAATGTTCAGATCTGAAATCAACAATATGTTCTATACATAAACTAATTTTATAACCATGAGACCCTTCTCATGGGGTTTGGCTCTTGCACGTGGTAATTTCCATCCTTCAATATGGTCTTACCCACGTGGCCATGCCCCAGACATTTCTGCCTGAGATATGAAACTCCAATAAGCCAAACACTTTGTAAGTTCTTCATGCACATAACATTCTCATTGCTGCCACAGTCATTGAAGTAATTTTCAGAATTATAACATTCAATAATTCAATCACTTTCAGCTATTAGCATTTCAATTGCGATGAATATATATAATTATTTTACATGCATCATTGTCAAACTGAAATTGTGAGATACCATCACACCATGCATTCATGCAATGTATTACAACATGTGAACCCACACTCATGCATGCACATTTACAACATTTACATTATCTTTTAATGTGCATTTACTTCATGCAACCATAGATTTACAAAATATTTTAATGATCATTCACTCAATGCAACCACATTTTTACAAAATCCTTCAATGCATATTGGTCCATGCATACTATACTATCATGCCATGCATTTTACCATCCAAACACATATGGCCTAACTAGGGCTACCTCATATAGCATGCACTACTATAGCACTACCATAACAAGACTGTAAGTCCTTACTTTCCCTAGTTATTAAATTCATAACTAGCATACACCAATGACATGATATATTTCATATGATTGCAATCTAACATTTTAGCAGTTACATGGTAGAAGGTTCCTTGCCATTACTACCTCGTACCTCACCATGCCATGGTGGTATGGCATTCACATAAAATGTATTCAACCATACATGCATACCATTCTATGGTTACAAAATATGGTTCAAGTTATTCTTACCCAATCCCATTTCAACACTTGTACCATCATCATGAATGAACATTACCTGCACGGTTCTCATTAACCTCTTGGATGCTACCTGATAAGTTTGGCTTCTTGCCAAGGGTTACACAGTCCTTCCACCCATCTCTTGATCATATATTTGTTGCACCAACCTTTCTTCATAAGGTTTTTGGTCACATGCAACAATATCATCAACAATTTCAACCATGCTTCAATCACAACAATTTTCATTAGTGGCTCATTTGCATATGTAAAATTCACTAGCTTTACCAACATGCAACATCACACACATGCACTATGCAATACCTAACAATATGCCTACTAGTGCATATCACTTCACTCATCTAGTCTATTGTATTTTCAACATTTCTATGCCATCAATTTCTATATAGAAAGCTCACAAAATAGAAATACAAGAGTAAGACATGGGTTAAGGATTTTTTCCTTCCAATTCCTCATCATAGCATGTAATTCTTCTTCCATATCATAGCTGATCCAATTTCATGGCCCTGTCATCCCTCTGTAGCTTTCCTTGATCATTGCAATAGCTCTTACTGCATCAGATTCTCATGCATGTAAACTCATGATTTGGCCCAAGAATTCCCAGTGTTGTAACCTTCAAAGATATGATACCACTTGTCATGTCCTTGGTCACCTCAGTGCCATTTAGAGGCAATGGGAGAGCACCCTTGAGTCACCTGCTAATTTTTTTCTTCTTTTTCCCAAGCAATTCAAAGGCTCTGCAACTTTGAAACCGCAATGATTATCGATCCGCAATCCACAGTTCCAAAATGACCTCCGATCCGCAACCCGCAATCGGAAATCGGAAGTCGGGTCACCAAAATTATCCTTCCGCAATTTCTCCCCTCCAACTTCCGCATTCCGCAATCAACATTGAGGAATTAGTAAATGAAAAAATCCAATTCCCAGCTCCAGAATTATTTCCCTTCCAACATCCCCCAAACCACAACCTCCATGCGAGATTCGGAACTGCAAAATCCCAAATACGTAGCTCTGACGAATTCTTTTCTGATTTCCGCAATCCATAGTCCGCCTTGCAGAACTCAGAAATCATATCAACCATCTTGCCAATCCAGGAAAACCACCCTCCACAATCCGCAATCCGCAACCTGCTTGTGGATGCGGAAATGTGGAAATCCAATGCACCGGCCCCGTGGAAGTCATCCTTCCGACATCCGCAATATGCAACCTGCTTTGCGGATGCGGAAAGGAGGATCTCCCACGCGTCCTTTCCATCAGATCCGCCCTCCCAAATCCCGCAACCCGCAACCTGCTTTGCGGATGTAGAAAGGATTAAGGATATCCACGTAACCCCAATGGTCGTTCCTCGAACTCCGCAATCCGCAGTCCACATTGCGGATATGGAAGGTTGGGGACCACATACCCCTGAACCAGTCACTTCACCTGCAAACTTCTAAGGGTGATAAATCCCTCATCCCGGGTCCAAATTGGACAAGGCCGATACCGTTGGAAATCTCTTGGAGAGATCTATCCACTGGTATGATCCCCTACCCCATCTGATCACTCCAACCTTGTACATTTTCCAACTGAAACTATGGCCATAACCTCCCCTATGTTCCTTTACCCTTCTGCAATAAGCTCTGCTCCACTTCTGCCAAGTCTTCTCTCCTTCATATGATCCACAGGGTGTCATTAAACACAGTAGGGGCTATCTACTTCTTTTCCCAAGTCGAGGATGGAGTGGTCCTGCACATTTATCAGACTTAGCCCTAATTCATTAAAGGACAATTCAAAAGCATTACCAAAGGAATTGCAAATAGGCACAAGCATACTCCATGAACACAAGGCATGAAACTTGATTCACACACATAGAATGGAATACATGCACATATTCCTCCCAAGCAGATTGAAGGAAGCATGCAGGACTTAGACCTATTCCTCAATCATGATTACATATAAATATCAACATAAGGATAAGCATGTAAAGGTGCAAGAACAATACAATTAACACGCACACACAGCAGAAGTTAGCCATATTAACACACACATCTACCAACCATAACAGTCATTACTAGTTAAACAGTGCAGAAGCAAGGTGAACAACACACACAACATACCTAACACCATGCATAGGCATATAGTCCTATTCATCAATGGACCATTCCCATGAGCAAATAGATGCATGCATGTACTTAACTGCTATAGTTAAAGGCAACGTCATCCACACACAATGTGTCATGCGTTCAACAATCAATAACATGCACAATGGAATGAAGCATAAGGAATGGCTATTTAGCCCTAGTAATCAGTGAACATTTCATGGGAATTGGAACACATGTGGGCATAACTTAACACAGAGAATACTTATCTTTTCCATTAAATTCCCAAGCAAACTGGATATGGACCGCAACTTTCCAACCCAACCATAGATCTCTTCCCAACCTTCATTATTTCAACAATCAGATATCACCCCCAAGATGGGGATATGTATCCACTAAGGGGTCCCTTTGAGGTTCATTCACAACTTGGTTCACAGTCCATCAAGGTATCCAACACATAGTTAACTATGTCAAGAAAATGGGGAAGGCACATAAGGTTCTTTTAGCTCAATAAGTTCCTCCAGAGAGTTATGGGCATATCTTAATGATCTTAGATAGGTTCAAGAACCCCCATCACCCCACTCTCAGCCTAGGTAAGGTTCCCTTCACTACTGCACAGTCCCTAGGGTTCCCCTTCCTCTAGAACTGATTTGGGTAAGTGTGGCTGGCCTTGACTGGTAGATCAAGGTAAGTAAGCCCTTTCAGGTTTTAGTAGGAAATCTAAAACCTCTTGGTTCCTTCCCACTTAGGTTTTCTCCTCCACTTTCTCTGGCAGAAGAGCGCTATCCCGCAGTTGGTTTCTCGGCCACCAACGCAGGGTTTTCCTCATGTTTTTCTTAGCCTCTCACACTCTACAATTCACCCACAGAGTTAGATCCAAGGATAACTCCCATCATTTTGATTCCTATGCAGAGTTTTCTAAGTGTATTCGGCTCTGTAAATCGCGACCCTGCACAGAATCACGATTTTTCTTCCTTGCTTCACGACTCGGCTCTCTTGTGATGCGTAAGGGTTCCAGTAATCCTCATGATCAACCACGGGCTGGGAAGGAGGAATACGAATTTCCGGTGGTGGAGTGGCATGCGGATCAAGGCAGCAGAGCTCCTTACCCTGCCATTCAAGTTTTCCATACTCCACGACCTCATGCACAGTCCTCCTGTAGTAGTTACCTTGCAACAGCAATCAATGGTAGCTGGGACAGGTCAAAAGGGTTCTCTAGATGACAAATGGAAATCTAGGTTCAATCCCACACTCCCTCACCACTCCCTAGTGGATACATAATTCCCCCTCATTTTATTGCATCCATAGCCAGTCCTTGGTATTTTATTTACATGGTATTATTTACAATATCTCATGGCTTAACATCACATGGATTATCAAAATAGGAAATACTTGCCTATGCAAATAAACCTAAGCATCCACTAGTGGAGCGTTGGCCTTGAGCTCCCCACTAGGGAAAACACACATTGCATTTTATGCAATATTTACATTACAACCAAAATAGCCTAAGGGTCAGAATGAGGGATATTACAGCCGAGAGGAATCAAATCTCTCTAGGTACAAACACCTTTTTAGAGTGCAAATGTTTTAATTCTAATTTGAGCGGACATGTTTTTTATAATATTTTTTTATTTTTTAAAAAGGACACGTGTCAGTGTGAGGATGAGCATGGAAGGAGTTACACATCCCCTATTGGGATGTAGGAAGGTGCATAACTTGGTCGAGTTGTTGTTTGACGGGCAATCTACCAAGAGAAGACTCGAGGCCTGATCTCGCTAGCTCAACGTGAGTCTAGAACAAATAAAGACAGAACCTAAATAACTCTCCTAGATCTAATTAGAGATCAAGGAACTAGATGCTCTTACCCTTTGAATCGCTGATCCTTTCTCCTTGAATGTTGCTCCAAAGCTTGATAGTCTCAGATCTGAGCGGAGAAACCTGTCAAGACAATACAACAACAGAAGCAGTAAAATAACATCTACACAATAATAGATCTAAGTAAGCAGTTAAGTAGGAAAACTACACAATATATCATTAACAAAAATGAGATTGGTGGAAAGCACTTATATTACTGTATTAAAAGAGAAATATATAGGATGAAGAGATTACAACCATTGAATTAACGTAGCAATCCTTTTCCAATCAAGCCAATTCCAAAGCCTCCAAAGGGATGATGGATCTCTCAAGAATGAGTAGAGATATCTCCTAAGCTAATTTCACCAACAATTAGATAATATAGACTTCCTCCCCTTGGAATGGGAGTGAGCTTCACTTATATAGGACTAAGTGGATAGGGTAGGTTGAGATATGGTAGGAGAGAGATAGGAAATCCTTCCAAGAGGTTAGGAACCGAATGCCATCTTCCCAAAGGCTAGGGATATGGATACACATCAACAAGCTTCGAGAATGGGCTCGAAGAAGCTATTTCAGTCCATTGACTCACATTGTCGCAGTCTGTAAGAGGACAACCTGCAACGTCGCAGGTTGCATGAGGACAACCTGCGACAACCTCTCAAAACCTTAATATGGGTCAAAACGACTATAGCATACATGATTCATGGCGATTTGTTTTTCAAAAATAGAATCCATTTCGCTTAAAAAGGCAAGCAAAATACTAGTTTTGACTCAAAGGGCCAAACATGGATCCAAATCTCAAAAGACCTAAAAAATGGAGGAAAATGATAGTATGCTGTGTCTAGGAGGTCTGTGGCTGGAAAGTATAGCACAGAGAAGGTCTGCACACCAAATCAAAACTCAATTCAAAAAAATGGAGGATGCCCACATGTCAATTTTGACAGATCGGCGCAGTCTGTGTGCATACACAGAGCGACCATCGCTGGTCACTAGTGCGGGAAAAGCAATGATATCGCAGTACACCAGTGGATGGGTTGCGACGACAGGCCAAAATACAGAGAAACACAGGTCAAATCAACGCTCTGGTTGCACTGCCCAGGTGTGACGGGTGAGATCCAAGTTCAAGAATGAACAAATCTCCAAACAATGAGCAATGAAATGGTTTGAAAATAATGAGTACAGACTCATAGGAGGACTACAGACTCTTCAAAGTGAAGATCTGATGGTGAAAAATAATTAGGAGGCAAAAAAAATGGCTTGCAAAAGAAATCAACTGAAGATGGAATTCAAATTGAAAAATACAAATAATGTACTCCCTAGTATGGTCGCCAGATTTGTTTGACGGACAATCTACCAAGAGCAGACTCGAGGCCTGATCTCCCTATCTCAATGTGAGTCTAGAACAAATAAAGACAGAACATAAATAACTCTCCTCGATCTAATTAGAGATCAAGAAACTAGATGCTCTTAAGCTTTGAATCATCGATCCTTTCTCCTTGAATGTTTCTCCAAAGCTTGATAGTCTTCAGATCTGAGCTAAGAAACCTGTCAAGACAATACAACAACAGAAGCAGTAAAATAACATCTACACAATAATAGATCTAAGTAAGCAGTTAAGTAGGAAAACTACACAATATATCATTAACACAATGAGATTGGTGGAAAGCACTTACATTACTGTATTAAAAGAGAAATACACAGGATTAAGAGATTACAACCACTGACTTAACGTAGCAATCCTTCTCCGATCAAGCCAATGCCAAATCATCCAAAGGGATGATGGATCTCTCAAGAATGAGTAGAGATCTCTCCTAAGCTAATTTCACCAGCAATTAGATACTATAGACTTCATCCTTTTGGTATGGGAGTGGGCTTCACTTATATATGACTAAGTGGATAGGGTAGGTTGAGATATGGTAGGAGAGAGATAGGGGATCCTTCCAAGAGGTTAGGAACCGAATTCCAGCTCTCCCAAAGGTCGGGGATAGGGATCCATGTGATCTATCTTTGAGAATGGGCTTGAAGAATCTATTTTATTCCATTAACTGACATCGTCGCAGGCTGCAAGAGGAAAACCTGCGACGTCGTAGGTTGCATGAGGACAACTTGCGATGACCTCTCAAAACCTAGTATAAATGGGTTTACATATCTTCCAAGTTAATGACTTAGTCAAATAATCTTCAAGGATGTTTACACTGATCAGCATGATGGCAAGATTGAGTTGTAACAGTTGCTTAACTTGTGTTTGATGAACGATATTTTCACAATTCTAATTAACATGACAAAACAAGTGCACCACCAGGATTCCCTCCAAGAGTCCTTAGATGATTTGAACACATGAATATCTAAATAATTACACAAGGATTTACAATGATTTACCGTAGAATGATTAGTTATTATTATGTCTGTGACATATTGGAACCATTTTCCATATATTAACTTAGCTGCACAAAATTCAAAGAATCAATTTTTCAATTTGCAAAGTGAAACTTTAGTTGAGTAGGATGATTTTTGCATGGAAATTTGGAGCGGGGAATCAAAGTGACATCTGTCCACCCATAAGTACTGTGCAATGAATTCCTTCCTATCAAGTAGGATTATTTGCGCTTTGCCTGGAGCATGCTGCGCTAGCAACTTGTAGCAACGTCATAGATTCACCCAACGTTTGAAATCCACCGCACGAGTGTGCCAACAGTTGGGCGTCATGGTTTTCGAATCCGAGGCACCCAGGAGCGAAGGCGGAAGCAGTTGACCTTGAATATAATCCTAAGACGCGGATCCATATGCATTTGACCCAATTGAAGGGGCTTACCTTGATCCAGTCAAAGGATCTGTTTACCACAGTCTTGAACGATTATGAAGTAGAAACAGAGACAATAGCAGAAGCCTCACCACCAGCAAATCCAGATAATAGAGATTTAGTTCTAGATGAAAATGAAGCAATGGCATATTCAAATCCTCTTATTTAGGTAAATAATAAGTAATTGCAAAAGCATAGGCGGCAGAATCGTAGAGAGTTTACCACCTCAATGAACTAGTATTCGAGCAAGTTGCAGAGCTTCTATTCGAAAGTGACATGAGCTTACTTATTATACCTAAAGATGCAACTCCCTTTATATTAAGAAAATCATGATTAAATAGCGTAGCTTACAAGGCAATATCCATCTTATCACTAGCGTGGCTTGGACAAGTTAAAGGATACCCAATCCCAAACATGAATAAGTTCGGAAGCAAAGCGGGGTAATAATGCATTTACAGGCATGTGTTTTGTATATATCTATATATCTATATATATATAGAAAGTTGTTAAGGTTAATGCAGTAGTTCGTTATCCCATTGGAGATGGAGACCCAAATTCGGACCTTCATGATCGAGCTTATGATTGTAAAGAACGAGTGTCATAGTAACTAGATTCAAACCCGGGTTGAGAGCTTGAAGCTTCTCCACCTGAAGCACGAGTAGCTTTAGGAGCAAAGGAATTAGTTTACCTAGTTGCATTAGAGATAGGAGCAGCAGGAATTGAAGCAATTGATTGAATTGAACCCATTCAAGCACCTATAAAAGAACCAATTTCGAGTGCACCCATAATCACCAGTAGAGGAGCGAGTATCCACGCTAGTTGCATCATATAAAGATACTGAACTAATTTACCTCTACTTATATATCGCTAAAGGATGCGTTGACCCCTACGCAGTGCTAGTTTCATCATATCCTAATGGAGACACAGATATCTGTAATATTCCAAATTGGATAAATAGTTTTCTTAATTTCTACTTGAACGATTATGAATTATGGCTACGACATTCAAGCTCAGCATGTGTGGGGAGAGTGGTTGTCATTGAGTAGCATGGTGAAAGATCATATGATGTGCCTCTAAAACTAGAGATCAATCAATAGAGACCAAGGAACCAATGCATTGATGGAGGTATACCCTGTTTCATTCACCTGGCTACTCCTGCCCTGTAATCATCAACCGATCTTTGCTAACTGACACCCTTCCTTGGCTCTCTACAACCGGCAATGTGGGATGTGGGATATAAACACAGGAAAGGATAGCATTTGTTCTACAACCAATCTCTCTACCAGGCAGGGAGGCTACAAGGATGTTAGTGGGGCAAAGAAACAACTTGGATCACTATGGCAAAACGAGCGAGCTCGTAGCAGTCTTGACATATCTCTCACAATTTTCACATGTGAAATATCAACTCTCATCTCAGCTATGCTCAATAATATTATACATCCCCGAATGGTTTTTATACTTTGACATGACACTACAAGACAACGAAATGTAAGATCCCAAATTATGAACACCACCCAAAATGTTATCTCGTTACGCATTGCTTAGACATTTAGACTTGTAGTATGTGCTCTGGGTGAATGGACAACCATAAATAAGTATTAAAGCCAACCTAAAATTGAGCATTAATACATTCCAGCTCTAAACTAAGTATAAAGTAAAGTGTTAATGAGTCACATATGGTATTGAAGTAGCGCTAAAACATGCTAGAAGAGTCATTGAGATGGTTTTAAACATTCACCTAAACTCCCTTGCTCAACCTTCATACTCAGTATTTACTTAAACGTGAGCATTCATGAGCACGAGGCATAAGGTAAGACCCGGTTGCACCACTTGAGAAAAGACTATCTATTAGATAGTGGAGCCAATCACTATGTATTTCCTATTAGAATCAGTAGCAAGGCTGCAATGGTTTGTCAAAACCTTACCATACGCGAGTGGGCCCATCCACGTTACATCCGATAATCTAGGTAGGTCCAAGAAGCCTGTAAGTATAATCCATGACAAAGGAGAAAAGGAGGATTAATTTATTTGTGCTAAATATCTATCAAAATTAAGGGCCAAGTCCCATCTACAGGATTCTTAGGCTCCCATTGATTCTAGACATCATATGCTCTCTATTGCATGCAGTGGGTAGGTTGTCCACAAAGGAAGCAATAGAAGCACTTGTATTCCCCCATTAACCCACCTTGTTGGATTATAGCATCGCATGGCATTAAACTTCAAATTGAAAGAGAAAAATGCATAGCATTCACAATATATCCGTCATAAATCAGAAATTAGTCTTTATTCATTCTTATTATATTTACAAGCACAAGAAGTGCTTACAACTCTTGTCAAGGACTCAACTCAAGATAACGTACAAATGATGATAAAACGTGGCTAATTATTAGTAGAAGCTTTTAAAATAGTCAAATCTCCAAATGATTTCATGCTCTTATCTTACCCTCTAATCATCATATAAAATATATAACATTACAATTACATATTAAATTTTAAGATAATACTTCGAATCATCTATATATATATCCAACAATCACATTGATCTAATATCTAACTTCATCACCCTATGGATCTCTCTACCACAAATTTATTATATAAAATTTAATTTTGTGCTAATTTAAATGCCTTCAATATAAATATAAAGATAAGCACTTATCCATGTAAAAGTACCATCATTCTTATGTCAAATAAATATATTACATGGTGCCTCTTCATAGGCTCTCATGCCCTTTACAAAATAACATTCAAGAATAGGTGTAAAATATCTCACATTGAAGATATTTTGACTACATTAGAAAGAGCAAAGTTATTTACCAATATTGACTTAAAGTCAAAGTACCATAAGGTTCAAGTTTACTTTTTAAATGTTTGGAAGACCACATTCAAATAAAATGCAAGACCGCAAGTTAGTGATTCCCTTCAAATTAACCAATGTGACAACAACTTCCATGTGATTGATGAATGGTGTTTTGTGTCCCTTTAAAATTAAATATAGTGTGCCCACCTCAATGGTATTCTCATCTTCAAATAGGCATAAGATAAACACCTCTATCAAATTGTGCATGTCCATGAGACTCCTCACTAACATAAAAATATTTAATAACCCTTGTTCATATCCGTGAGACTCCTCACTAACATACAAATATTTAATAACCCAAATAAATGTGTTTCCATGAATTCTATAACCCAAATAAATGTGTTTCCATGAATTCTAGATGGGACTTTCTCTATATTGTGTAGAACTATATAAGATATGATCCATCTACGAAAAGCCTATCCCAACTAGTGATAACGAGTAGTATAGTTTCCATAGCTTTAAATTTTTTACACAATATTCACTTTGGGATGTCATGTTGCATACTATTTATTGAATGATAACACCGAGAAACATACTTGTCCATAGGGAACAACAAACCTATAAAGAACATAAATTTAGATTGTTTTCTATATTAGTCTTATGCCTAAATGATATACATCTTCCCTTTGAGATTCAAAAATTGTAAGGAGATTATCAAACTACACACACTCACTATACTCTATAATTTATTGAATATTTATATTAATCCATAAAAAAGAAGTATGTCGACTCACTAGTGTGTCAATTGGTATGTCTCTAAACATGTTGTCGTCTAAAGTTCGGAGGAGATGGGAGAGGGCATAAGCTATGTTTATGAGGAGCTTTGAGGGTTCAACGAGTAAATTGAAGAATCAAAGAAGACAAATGCATCCTCCTATACTTGTGTGGAGCTGAAGCGAAGCTCAGTGACGTTGTTTGCAGGGCCTTTCTTGTTCTTCGGCTCCAATTTCGTCTGCTAAATTTGGTGGTTGTTGAAATGGAGTGTAATTCATGAAAGAGTAAGGTGAAAAGTCCATATTTGGAGGGAGGTTGCACCGACCACTCCCTTAGCCCGAGGCTCGGTGAATGTAACAGGTGTAGAATGTCTGGTTTAGCCAGTGAAGATTTACAGCTCTTGTAGCATTGAGTTCGGTCGGAGTTGCGCCAAGGCCATGCAGAGCTACCTGAAGATGCTACATGGTGTCAACCTATTGAGTGTGTTGAGCTTGCTAAAAATTCCTCGAGGAAAATAATACATCACATGTCGAAGTTGGAGTCTATCCAAGTGCAAGGAGATCAACAGAAGTAGGATTTAGTGCAGCAAGTTCAACCTTTGGCGAATGAACTCACTAATACTCGGGCAGCATTACAATGATCCACTGTGGAAAGAAAAATGATTTTAACCACTATGTAGGATTGGGTCAGATTGTTAGCAAAGCGAAACTAACCCCTTGAAGAGTTGCGGGCCAAGGTGAATGAGATGAACCGGGAAATCTTTTTGTTGACTAATCCTCTTGAACAACAAGCCAAGTATGCTAAGATCTAGGCAGTAGATAGTCAGTTAGATGCTTTACATGAAGTTGGTCAGACTGCCAAGAAGACTCTACACAAGTTAAAGTCGTCAACCCAAGCAATGCATGTCAAGATGCATCGACTGGACTCTTTTGTTGACTCGGGATTGCATACTCTTTCGCAGCTACAATCCACAGAACATGATCCCTACATTCAAGCTATTGCATTTTGTACTTTGTCACGGACATTGTTGCTTGCAACACTTGTTATCATTTGTAATTATTTTTTCACTCCAAGTGGTTTGAACACATAAATATTACTATGAAATCATAATTAATTATGGTTATCATTTATAATTATTTTCTTCATCTAAGTGGTTTATATTATTGTTATTATTTGTAATTATTTTTTCACTCCAAGTGTTTGAACACATAAATATTACTATGAAATCATAATTAATTATGATTATCATTTGTAATTACTTACTTTCTCAGTCCAAGTGGTTTATGGATATAAACGAAGACTAAAATTTGCATACATATGCCTCTCAACTTTATTCACCATGGACAACTTATATATAGGATTTGGTCTATCAATGCCCACCACTGTCTTACAAAATTTATTAATATGAAAAATAAAAAATAGACTTTCTTCACCATCTATAACTCATATATCTAGGGTATAAATGCTCACCAATGTCTTACATTTTTTATTAATATGAAAAATACAAATATAGCAATTGTATGCTAGAGATTTTTCTAGCCTACAAACATGTATTGTAACTGGAACAACACACATGCTTGAGGAGTGTAACTAGGACACTTAACTTTTGACATGCCATCAAAACATAATCTGGAAAACTATGAAATTCAGAATAATAATATAACCCAAACATCATTTGGGTCAAAAGACCCACTTTCATTTTAATATAAAATTTGTTTGTGCAACCTTGGCATCTCAAGTCTTGTCAAACCTAATTCCTTTAGATTTGGTTTTGCAACCTTGGCATCTCAAGTCATGTCAAACCTAATTCATTTACGCTAAAACATTTTTAAACTTAATTCCTTTACCTTAAAATATTTTTAGATAGAAGATTTCATTATGTAATTTGAATTTATCTTTGTAAAAATCACTTTGTGAGAAACATGTCAAATCCAACTCCTTTTCCTAAAACATATGTAGATAGAAGATTTCATATAAAATACGACTTCTTTTCCTAAAACATATGTAGATAGAAGATTTCATATAAAATCTTATTATGATGTTTTTATGAATTTTCAAAATTAAAGATATTCATAGAAGATTTCATATAAAATACAACTCCTTTTCCTAAAACATAGGTAGATAGAAGATTTCATATATAATTTTATTATGATATTTTTATAAATTTTTAAAATTAAATCCATTTCATTGAAAAATTTATTAGAAAAAAATTATATTGAAAAAAATTAAATTTAAAATTTTCATTTAGGTTTACATTTTTAATGATCTTATTAGCTAAAAATATTATTTTGTTTGAACTAAAATTTTGTAGAATAATATATTTTTATTTTTATATTAGAAAAAATTCTTAATGATTTTTAATTTTCATTAATTTTTTGGAAATCTATTTTTTTTGTTTATCTATTACTTTGTTTTGTGTTTATATATAATCTCAACTCTTAAAAGATTGATAATCAAAGAAATTATGCATTATGGAAACCTTTACAAGAAAACAATATGAGTTTGTCCACAAACAATAGGTTTGTTAGAAAAGAAATATGGAAGAAACAATGGCCAGGTTCTAATCCCTATATAATTAAGAGTTTTCCACTCCTTTGAGAATTTATGCCCATCCTCTTAAGTAGTATCCACACTTCATGCAAATTTTCATGCTCAAAATCATGCTTGAGCATCTTTTGTACCATTTGAATCTCCACTTATGTATGATATCACTAACAAATAATCACATGACCTAAAGAAACCTCAATAATAGTCAGTTCTTATGCTTTATAGTTTTAATTAGGAATATAATCTATTTCCATATTTTTTAATTTTCTCATAAAATTATGATGCATTAGACTATTCCAACTCCACTACATGGTGATCTTATAGTATTGTAGTATCATCCAAGAGTCATATCCAGATCATTCTCTCAAGTCTTACCCCTTTTAGTGGACCTTTTTATTTTATCCATTTAGAGTATTGTAATCTCTCAATAGTTTTCTAATTTTCTCATAGAAACTTCCTCTTAAATAGGTAGTAATCCATGCACTTCATAGTCCTCCATATCCTCATCACATTTCTAAAAAGCATTCTCTCAACTCCTCACTTCCATAGAGTTCATCTATGAAGAAGAAAAAAATTACCCCTTTTGAGTACAACACTAATGTATAGTTCCTCTAATTTATTTTCCTTCCCTATAACACATTTTCTGCCAATGCTCTCCTTCTTGACCTTAAACAAACTTCTACCCATATTGGCTTTGTTCTTAAGTAAGGAGGACATCCAATTATTTTCTTCCATGAACATATTCCCTTCAAAGGATCATTTTTCCACTAGTAGTTTGTCACGTACCCATCTCCCACTATCACCACATTCGAGGATGAGGGGCACTTTTTCATCTTTTTCATCAAACTTAATCCTTTGGGGTTTACTTAAAATATTTTTATTTGAATTAATCCTCATTGCATTGGTCTTAGACCAAACACAACTCCCTTTTTAAACTCTCATTGGTTCAATTCAAATGATCTCATATCAAGCTACCCTTTGAAAGATCATACTTTGGTTCATTTAAACACAATACTTATTCATCGAACTATCGACCCTTCCTTTATCTTCATCTCATTGGGCTTATTTGAATGAACACATTGGAATTAATTCAAAGATCATCTCTATTCTTACCATTCGAAAGAAACACACACGACCACTCATGGAGCCATTTCAAAGGAGCACAAAGTATAGTTATATGCATCCAAGTCATTGGGACTCTTTTGAATAACCCATTAGACTCTTTCAAAATATGTTCCCTATAGACCAATGAGACTCTTTTGAAGATTCCACTTTGAAAGACAACAAAAAGATCATTGAGCCTCTTTGAGATATCCCATCAGGCCTCTTTTAAAGATGATGTTATTATCCTCCCTAGGGGTATACCGGTGGGGTGAAGGGACTATTATAGTAATAATAGTGGAGGATGTATTCAATTAAAGGTGGATTAGGTCTACTATGTTTGTTATTATTAAGTAAGGTCATTGTTATGGTAGTTATTATTGAATAAATGTAATGGGGCATCATTAAAGAAGGTCTATTAGGTACTTAGGAGGTTGTTATGATTTGTTAGAGCATGAATTAACCAACAAAAGAGAAAATATTTCCATCCAAAGAATGGTGGTGTCTAAAGACACCTTAGCACTTAAGCACAAGATCATGATCCAGAATGTGATGATAGACTAATCAAATAGATCGCCTATAAATAGGTTCGGGTAGAATCCCAACCCAACAATCACATGGCCAAAATTCCATAAAAGATGGATTAAAATAATCCAAAGTGGAATGTGAAATTTGGTTCACATCCAAGATCTATTCAAGAAATCACACTCTCTCATAAGAAAATCTCACGCAACTAGTCAAAGAAACAAAAATTATGCAAGAGTAGAATTCTGTATTAACTTCTCATGATTAAAATACATCAGCCAACCATATGAAATTAATACGCTACTATTAAATAACTTTACAACAGTGATTCGAATGTCTAAGGATTCCAAAAGAATCTTCTCTTCATCAGACTTACTAAAAATGCTCATCCCCCCTAGGTGGCAAGTAGACTTTCCAAAACTCTCCAAAAGCTCGCGAATTTCCTAATTAGTGATTTGAAGGTGATGTATGATGGAAAAAAATGCCAAATACGAAGTTTGGAAGGAAAAATCATTAAGGAAAGTCATGGGTGCAAAAAACAAGTTTCCTAGGTAGACTAGCTTTTCCCCATAGGGTAAAAAGCAGTAAAAAGCACCAGGGATAATTTTAAGGATCCATACTGATTTAAAAGTGTATAAAACTTAGCGAATCTTACCAATTTTTAAAATGTCAACTATAAATTATTTAGCGATATTTTTCCAAAATTATTTCAATTTCTAAGGATTTTATATAATAATTTGGCGATTTTTAGAGTGAAAAAAGTTTGCCCCATCAAAATAGGGCGAAACAGGGCTTCAAAAAATACAAATTGGCAAATCTTTTTTTGGAAAAAAACATGGAAAAATAGCCCATGGGCTAAATTTCGCCCCTAAAATTATCCTTGAAAAGCACTAAAACTCAGAAAATGTGCCTTTCCTAGCTAAATCTTATCCAAAATCTTTTAGGAAGGATCCCAATTGGCCTAGGTGGCTTGTGGTCCACACCTTGGATGTATTTGATCCTCCCATGTTACCTTGTGGTCCACACAATGGCAATTTCCTAGTCTATTACATAGAATTAACCAAAAATGATTAATTAATGCATCTTATGTAAATAAATGACATGGTAGGAAGAATTAATTATTCCAACACCCCCTCATAAGTTTGAATTAAATTATCTAAATATCAGAAAATGAAATACTAAGGGCCTAGTAATAAGACTTGGTCACCCCGTACAATACTGCCGGTCCACAAAAACAAGGATAGAAGGAAAATCTCATGGGAAAAACCTCCCCTCAAAACATGGACATATCAAAATTGAAAGGTTGCTGATCAACCCTTCACTCCACCACATGTTCAGCCATCCCAAGCAGTGATCTAAGATAGCTGAATGTCTTCTCTGTGAAAGCCTTGGTGAAGATATCTGCAATTTTCTCATTTGTGGGGCAATACTGCAAATCTATGATCTGATCATGCACTAAGCCTCTGATGTAGTGCATATGAATCTCTATGTGCTTGGTCATCTGCCTCTGTACTGGATCACATGAAACTCTAATAACACTCTGGTTGTCACAAAAAATGATAGTAGGAGTACTGAAAGAAATCTTAAACTTTGACAAAATCCCCTGCAACCAAACACACTGTGTAGCAGCATTCACTGCTCCTCTGTACTCTGCCTCTGCTGAAGATAGTGCTATGGCATTTTGTTTCTTGCTAGACCAACAAACAGGGCCACCTCCAAGAATGAATACAAATCCTGATGTGGATTTCCTGTCAAGGCTATCACCATCCCAATCTGCATTTGTGAAGTCCAAGAGATCTAGGCTTGAATCTGCAGCATAGTGAATCCCATCGGTCTTTGTGCCCTGCACATAATGAAGAATTCTATTTGTAGCCCTCGAATGTAGCTCATGTGGCTGCTCCATGTATCTTGATGCCACACTCATAGCATAACCAAGATATGGTTGAGTGTGTGTCAAGTAGAGCAAGATGCCAATCAATTATCTATATAAAGTGTTGTCAAACAATGGTGTAGATTCTGCATCTTCTAGTCTAACTCCAGAAAGGAATGGAGTCTTAGAAGGCTTGCAATCAACCATCTTAAACTTCTTTAACATATCAGAAGCATATTTTGACTAACATACCTTGGTTCCATCTTTTGTTTGAGAAATCTCAAGCCCCAAAAATTGCTTAAGAATTCCCAAATCTGTTAATTTTTGAGCATTAATTCAATATACTCTAGGATCTTTACTGAGAGAATAACATGTACAACATATCAAGTATAATAATGCATATCAATCACACCAAGCAATCACATAAGACAATAGACACACAGAGTTTCACTAGGGAAAACCATAAAGGTGAAAAACCCCACAACTTCCTTAGAGATAGAAAGAGCAATGATACAACCCAAGTACAAGAGATAGTCTTCTACTAGCAGCTACTCCTCCTCCTCAACTAGTGCGCCACTTTCCGAGTGATGTAGAAGTCAATAATGAGATGATCAAATAGAGTGCATCCCGCACTCTATTTATACATGACCTGACCTGCCTAATAACCTAGCAGGGCCGACTTGTCTAACTCAGTCTAATAACCCATGGTTATACTAATCAGGGCCGACCCCACACTTGGTGGTCTAATAACCCATCACTGCAAGTTACGACACTTGCGACACTTGTCAATAAAAATGACGACACTTCCGTATAGAGGAATAATAACATCTCTATAGGAGTACAATATACATAGGTGAAATACATTCCGAAGTTACATATACATCAACACTCCCTCTTAACTAGGAAGGTATTTCTTGACATAGATCTGCTAGCACAAGTCTTCTTCTCTCGATCATCATCACTGGATCATCGTCATCGTCACGACTGCTGCTATCTCAATCAATCTTTGATCTACTCATCATAGGAAGTTCTACACAGCCAGTCCTTTTTCATACTGGATGTAGGCCCACCACCTGTAGGTCTTCATCATCACTGGCCATACTGTGGAATCCTCAGGACTGATTATGTGCGTTAACAAAACCTCGAAAGAGCATCCCAGGCATTTTACGAGCACACAGCTCAACCTATGAGATCTCCCAGGATCTTTTACATGTGACTGTCACAAAACCTTAAAAGAGTGTCTTGCCCAGCAAGATCTCTAAAGAGCATCTAAGGCCTTTTACGTGTCTAGCACAACCTATATGGATCTCCAGGACTTATTACATGCGACCCCTACCACAAAACCTTAAAAGAGTGTCTTGCTAAGCAAGATCTCTAAAGAGCATCTGAGGCCTTTTACGTGACTAGCACAACCTGTCCAAATCTCCAGGACTTATTACATGTGGTCCCCACAAAACCTTAAAAGAGTGTCTTGCCAAGCAAGATCTCTAAAGAGCATCTAAGGCATTTTACGTGACTAGCACAACCTGTCCAGACCTCCAGGACGTATTACATGTGGTCTAGCAAAACCTTAAAAGAGTGTCTTTCTAAGCAAGATATCTAAAGAGCATTTCAGGCCTTTTACGTGACTAGCACAACTTGTTCAGATCTCCAGGACGTATTACATGCTACCCTCGCACAACCTGTCCACGACCACGAAGTATCAACCTGATACTCACCATACATCGTCCTGATGTACATCATCACATGATCAACCTGATCATCATCATAGCATCATCTTGATGCATATCATCTGGAGCAATATCTTGAATCTCGTCATCCATGATCATCCTGATCATACAATGCATCCACCTGATGCATATCTGATATATATCATCTGAAGCAACATCTTGAATCTCATCAACCATGATCATCCTGATCATACAATGCATCCACCTGATGCATACCTGATACATATCATCATCCATAATCTACCTGATCATATAATGTATCCACATGATACATATACAAATACATGATCCAACTGATCCTCACAAGCATCCAACATGATGCATATATATATACATGATCCAACTGATCATAACAAGCATCCAACATGATGCATATACATATACATGATCCAACTGATCATAACACTCATCCAACATGATGCATATACATATACATGATCCAACTGATCATAACAAGCATCCAACATGATGCATACACATAGCAGTAACTAGAGCATCATCCTGATGCTCATCATCCAATGCTTACATCCACGGCCATGGAAGGATCCTCCTCTCACCATGCTCAGAATGGCTCCTGCAAATCTGTCCATCACTTCTTCCTCGAAGTGTCATCAATCTGAATAACACCAAGCCTCTATCTGAAGTACTCAAACTTCACTCTGGCTAGTGGCTTCGTCAACACATCTGCAACCTGCTCATCCGTCGCAACATACAGGAGGTTCATTACTCCTCTCTGCACCATATCCCTGATATAGTGATATTTGATCTCAATGTGTTTCGACTTGTCGTGGAACACTGGGTTCTCAGACAACTTCACACAGCTTTGGTTGTCACACAAGATACCAGTAGCCTCCAACGGGAGATCAAATAACTCAGAGAGTAGCTTCCTTATCCATATTGCCTCACAACTAGCCAAACAAGCTGCAACATACTCTGCTTCGCCTATACTCAGTGCTACGTAGGACTGCTTCCTGCTAAACCAAGAGATCACACCTGATCCCATACTGAAGCAGCACCCAGAAGTGCTCTTCCTATCTGCAACACTGCCTGCCCAATCTGAATCAACATAACCCGATAGGTTAAACTTTTGATTCGCATCATACTTGATCCCATAATCAATTATACCCTTTAGGTACCTCATAATATGCTTTACAGCAACCAGGTGAACACCTCTGGGATTCGTCAGGAACTGGCTCAATGTGTTCACCGCAAAGCAAATATCTGGTCTCGTGTTCGTCAAGTACATCAAGGACCCAATCGTCTAACGATACACAGTGACATCAACCGGATCATATGAAGCATCACACAGAAGCTTCAGGTTCGATGCCATAGGTGTGGCCATGGCCTTGCATTCCATCATCCCGAACTTCTTCAGGATCTCTACTTCATACTTCCCTTGTCCAAGGAAGATCCCATCTGCACTCTGCCACACCTCCATGCCTATAAGATAGTGCATCATCCCCAAGTCCTTCATCTCGAACTCAGCAGCAAGCTTCCTCTTGGTATCGGCAATCAATTCATCCTCACCTGTAACAAACAGGTCATCCACATACAAGAGTAGTATCACATGATTTCATTCCTCAACCTTGTAGTAAAGGTTGGAGTCCGCTTTACTCTTAGTAAAGCCCAAACTGGATAAAAAGCTGTCTACCCTACCATACCAAGTTCTAGGAGCTTGCTTCAAGCCATACAAGTCTTTCTTCAACCTGCACACATATGACTCATTGTCATGTGTCTCAAAACCAAGTGGCTGCTTCACATATACTCCCTCCTCGACTACACCATTCAAGAAAGCTGTCTTGACATCCATTTGGTGTATCTTCCATTTCATTACGGCAGCCAGAGCAAGTATTGATCTGATGGAAGTGTATCTGGCCAGAGGAGCAAAAGTCTTTCATAATCAATCCCTTCTTTATGGGAGAAGCCATGAGCTACAAATCTCGCTTTGTATTTCTCTATGCTGCCATCTGCAGCATGCTTGATCTTGTAGATCCACTTGGAAGTCACCATAGACTTCCCTTCAAGTCTTGGTACTACATCCCAAACATCATTCTTCATGATCGACTAGTATTCCTTGATCATGGCATCCTTCCATTCTTTATTTTCCACTGCTTCTTCATAACTGGAAGGTTCTTTGTTCATAATATCATAGAGTAGGGCAACATAACTAGTATGTGATCTAGTTCTCTTCCTTTCTCTGTGTTCTTCTTCTGGAATGCCATATCTTTATGCATCTTGAATGAGCTCTCTAGCCCATGCAGGTTTCCTCCTGTGAGAGTTCTTCTCATGGGGTGGATCTATAGGTATTTGTGGATCTTCAACTTCACGATCTGCTTTTGGAATTGCTTCATTCATGGTGGTGTCTTGAAATTTGGTTTCCTTTGGTTCTTCATGATCTTCAACAGGTGCCTTCCTTGATTTGATGAAGGTTGAGTTTTCATCAAATGTTACATCCCTGCTGACATTAATCTTCTTGAACCCTGGAAAGTATATTCTATAAGCTTTCGATCTTTCACTGTACCCCACAAAGATGCCCTTCTTTCCTGAATGATCTAGCTTTGTCCTCTTTTCCTTTGGGACATGAGTGTATACTAGACAACCAAATATTCTTAGATGGTTGACTTCAGGTTTATTACCAGAGAAGACTTCTTCTGGTGTCTTGTTTTCCAATATCTTGTGAGGTGTTCTATTTTGCACATATAGAACTGTCCTGGCTGCTTTTTCCCAAAGATGCATAGGTAGATCCTGGTCATGCAGCATTGCCCGTGCTACTTCCATGATTGTTCTATTCTTCCTTTCTGCAACTCCATTCTGTTTTGGATTGTAGGGAGCAGAAAACTCCCTCTTAATCCCTGAATCACTGCATAACTTCTTGAAATCACCTGAAGTGAATTCTCCGCCATTGTCGGATATGAATTTCTTGATCCTTTTATCAGTTTGATTTTCCATCAAGGCTTTGAAATCCTTAAACTTATCAAACACTTCATCTTTGTTCTTCAAGAAATAAACTCAAGTCTTCCTAGATAAATCATCAATGAAAGAGACATAGTATACATACCCACTCAGAGAATTGGATGACATCGGACTGCATACATCGGAGTGGATAATTTCCAAGATTCCCTTAGCTTTGCTTTCACTGCTTGGAAATGCCTTCTTAATGTTCTTTCCTTTTGCACATCCTTTGCAAACACCTTCATGCTTTGTCTTGATTTCAGGAAGACCTTATACAGCTTTGATTGCAATTGGTAGTGCTCTATAGTGCACACGTGCAATCCTTCTGTGCCAAAGTTCACTTGGCTCCATGGATTCATGTACCATGGCATGTTCAAGTTGTCCTTTCAGTTTGTACAATCCTCCCTCTTGCTCTCCAATCACTACTACATCATCTATGGTCTTACCCTTTGGCCACATGAGTACTTGGCCATCTACAAATGCAACCCTCATGCCTTTTGCATCCAATGCAGATATCGAGAGTAGATTCTTCTTGAGCCCAGGTACATATAGAACCTCTTTCATCTTCAAAGACTTCCTAGAGTCTAGGTTGTAGGAGGCTTCACCACTTCCCTTGATAGGATATTGATAGTCATCCCCAAGTTTCACTTTATGGGGTGACTCATGTTCAGATAGATTTACAAAAGATTCTTTAAACCCAGTCATGTGTTTGGAATCCCCACTGTCAATAAGCCAATCATTACATCCATGAGAGATAGTACCTGTGAGAGCAGAGATTAGAACATATTCATCTTCACTAGATGAGTCATCACTTTCTGCTCTAGCCTTCTTCTTGGGAGGTTCATCATCCTCAGCAGCATGAGCATGATATCTCTTCTTGTTTCCCTTCTTCTTGTTGTTGTTGAAGCCCTTTTTGTTCTTGGGACAATCTGCAGCAAAGTGTCCCTTCTCATTACATGTGAATCATCTCAGATCCTTCTTACCCTTTTGATGATTGTGAAAAGGTTTCTTGTGATGATAGTGCTCCTTCTTGGACTTGTTTCTTTTGGTGTGAGATGTGAGAGCTTGATCTTCACTTCCCATCTTTTCTTCTCAGGCTATAAGCCTAGCCTATTCTTGTGAGCATTCCTCCCATAGTCTACTGAAGGAGATCAACTTCCTTCTTGCACATATTCCTTGAATGAAGGAATCCCATGAACTAGGTAGGCCATTCAACGTGGTCATAACAATTTCACCATTGTCCACTACTTCATCCATAGCTTCAAGTTGTTCCTTGATCTGAGAGACCTTAGAGAAGTAGGATTGAATGGTCTCTCCATTCTGAAGCTTTACCCCTTTCAATTGGTTCCGCAGAGTCATCTTCCGATTTATGTTCTTCCCTTCAAATAGCTTGGTCAGGGAATCAAACATCTCCTTGGGTTTCTTTAGAGATGACACATGTGTTATGAGATGGTCTTTGATAGAATCAGCAATGATCCTCTTTGCCTTGACCAAGTTTTTCTTATGCAAGGCCTTAGCCTCTTCTTCCTCTGGGACAAGGACCTCAGAACTTATGTAAGTATCCAATTTATTTTCTTCTAGGATTAACCCAATCCTATACTTCCATGCTCGGAAGTTATCAGCCCCTTCAAGCTTATCCTCAAGCTTGGTGTGGTGAGACATCTTAAAGAGTACTTCAAATGGAAATAGAAAAGATTTAGGTCTTACCACTTGATTTGAAGAAATTTGGATCTGGTGTTGGGTTAGGGTTTGTCAGAGAAACCCTAAAAAGTCAAAATGTGAATTTCAAAGATCTGAAAGTATAGAAAGATGTGCCTTGATGAGCTGATTAACCTGGTATACTCAGAAATTGAAAACTACAAAGTTTCACCTTTCAGAAATGATTTTCAATCTCTCGGATTCACTAGGGAGGACCCTGAATTAGGGTTTGAGTTTCCCAGAGCTTCACCCAACCACAAATCTCTATCCAAAGCTCTAAACTTCGATTTTTCCAAGGAGCTTCTAGCTATGTCCTTAGATTTTAGAAATTCATATTTGTGTGGAAACCCTAATTTTTAGGGCCAAAAATGAAAGTGCCCAGAATTGAATTCTGATTGGACAAAAAGATGCGCCTTGATGAGGAGAGTCAAAATAACCTACTGCTTTTCAAGATCTGTGGAGAGAAACCCAATAAACAGGAAACCCTAGTTTTTGCAATTGCATAGGGTCTTCTTCTCAGGTTAGCTCTGATACCATGTTAATTTTTGAGCATTAATTCAATATACTTTAGGATCTTTACTTAGAGAATAACATGTACATCATATCAAGTATAACAATGCATATCAATCACACCAAGCAATCACATAAGACAATAGACACACAGAGTTTCACTAGGGAAAACCATAAAGGTGAAAAACCCCACAACTTCCTTAGAGATAGAAAGAGCAATGATACAACCCAAGTACAAGAGATAGTCTTCTACTAGCAGCTACTCCTCCTCCTCAACTAGTGCGCCACTTTTCGAGTGATGTAGAAGTCAATAATGAGATGATCAAATAGAGTGCATCCCGCACTCTATTTATACATGACCTGACCTGCCTAATAACCTAGCAGGGCCGACTTGTCTAACTCAATCTAATAACCCATGGTTATACTAATCAGGGTCGACCCCACACTTGGTGGTATAATAAACCATCACTGCAAGTTATGACACTTGCGACACTTGTCAATAAAAATGACGACACTTCCGTATAGAGGAATAATAACATCTCTATAGGAGTACAATATACATAGGTGAAATACATTCCGAAGTTACATATACATCAACAAAGTCACTCATGGAGAATGTTTGGTGCATGGCTGTCTTCAATGATGCTATTTGGTCATTGATACTACCTGTAATCAATAAATCATCAACATACAGCACTATTATCATTATAAAACCATCAACATGCTTCATATAGACATTTGGGTTAGATTTACACCGAACATAAGCTTGTGACAGAAGGAAACTGTCCATCTTTGCATACCCAGCCCTGGGGGCTTGCTTAAGTCCATACAAAGAATTTTTCAACCTGCAAACAATATTTGGATCTGATGTGAACCCCTGTGGCTGCTGCATATATATTTATTCTTCAAGCTCTCCATGAAGGAAAGCACTTTTCACATCCATGTGATGTACTTCCCACCGCTTTGAAGCTGCAATTGCCAAAACTAGTCTAATGGAGTCTTTCTATGCCACCGGTGCAAAAGTTTCATTATAATCAAGTCCTTGGACCTGAGAAAACCCCTTTTCTACCAGCCTTTCCTTTTAATTTACCGCTATACCATCCACTACACATTTGGTCTTATAAATCCACTTGCATCTTACCAACTTTCTGCCTGCGAGAAGCTTGACTAGCTCCCAAGTTTCATTCTTCTGTAATGACTGAAACTCCTCATCCATAGAAATCTGACATCTTGGGTCATGAGAGGATTCCTCATATGTCTGAGGATCTGAATCTATCATCATAAAACATTTCTCAGAAAGGTAAGGATCATTCACATTGAGAGCAGTCTCAAATTGTGATCTAGTCCTTCTTTGGTCCTGAGGATTGCCAACTAGTTCACCTACTGTTTGCAAAGTTTTTGCAGCCCACTTAGGCCTTGTAGGTGAGTTAGCATATGCAATAAAATGATCCTCATAATCAGAAATATCAGAATCAAAAGCATCAAGAACATCACTTACTTCTTCTTCAGGTGGTGGTGAAGATGGTTCTCCAATTTCAGCACTCTGAGAGGGCTCTTCCTCAAACTGCACACTTCTTTCGATGAATGATTTATGAGTGGTCATGTTCAGCAACTTATAACCTTTGGAGTCCTTTGAATATCCAACAAATAAACAAGGTTGGATTTAGGGCTGTAATTCCCTCCTCTTCTCAAGTGGAATCCTAGCCCAAGCCTTTGAGCCAAAAATCCTGAAATGAGAGATATCAGGTTTGTGACCTGTCCAAGCCTCGAAAGGATTGATACCATTGAGAGATTTGTGTAGAACTCTATTCTGAATGTAAATGGCACAATTTATTGCCTCATCCCATATCTTGGGAGATAATGCCTTTGCCTCAAGCATACAAGTGGCCATCTCCTTTAGAGACCTATTTTTCCTCTCAACAACCCCTTTCTGCTGAGGTGTATATGGAACTGTGTGTTGCGTATGAATGCCCGAAGAGGCACAAAATTTCTAAAACTATGATTTCACATATTTGCCACCACTATCAGATCTTATCAATTTAATATGCCTACTGAACTAGTTCTCAATCAAGGCTTTGAATAGCTTGAACAACCCAAAAACTTCTAACTTTGACTTGATGAAATAAATCCAACAATACCTATTGAAGTTATCTATGAATGCGAGAATGTATTTTGCATGATTCAAGGACTCATGAGGGAATGGAACTGATATATCAGTATGAATAAGGTCTAATGGTGCAGTGGTTCTCTCAGAATTGAATCTCCCATACTTATGCTTAGGGTGTTTTCCTAGGATGCAAGATTGACAGACACCTTTGGAAAACTTGATATTGGGCAGCGGTATAACCATCTCTTTCTCATGAAGTTGGGAAAGGTATTTGTAATTTAGGGGGCCAAATATTTCATGCCATAGTTTGCTGGACTCATTGGCATGGGTTAATAGAGCAGAAGGTGAGGGGTTTGGCACAAAATGAGAAAACTTGTAAATTCTAGAACAGTGATCGGCAGTACCAAATGCAATAATTTTTCCTGTTGAAATTTCTATTATCTCAACATCATTGGGGGTAAAGGTTACTCTCTTGGGAAAACCTGTATGGGTCATCTGATAGAATGATAGTAGGTTTGCAGCAATTCCAGGGACATATAAAACATTATTAAATGACCCAAACTCGAGATCTATGCTACCTTTTCCTTTGCTAGAAGTTTCAGAATAACCCCGTTTATCATCTTCCATCCACATGAACATTTAGCATTCCATATCACAATCAATAAACCAAAAACTAATTATCTATGCAATTCAGCTAATATTCTATTATATTATACAACTATTTTAAGTAATGTATCAAAATAATATTTTCCAAAAAAGCCTTCCATGCTTAGTATATATTTATGTCAATTTCATCCAACACCTGTTGTTTGTGAAAAAGGCAGATATGAGCCCTTCCTTCCTCCATAATGAGACAACTTTTTGATAGACTGCATTCTTGCATGTTATAGATCATGCTCAGATATTTATAACATATATATTCAAAAGTAAATGCCCATCCTTTGAATACAACTGAGGATATGTTCTGTAAGAATACTCGAATGTTTTGTGCCTAGAATCCGATCTCTACCAACCACGATTTGGAAACCATTTCTAGTTTTCCAGGAAAGCCATTGCTGAAGAAAAGGCACGGTTTCCACTAATTCCATCCAAATAACAGAGCTTTGATATTTTACCTTCTTCGTCGATTGAATCCAACTAACCACCCTATTTGGATAAATATATTTATCCTGAGTCAGCTTTCCTGATTTCCGACTTCAAAATTACGACAAGAAGGATCAGTCGCCCTTCCGTTTAGTAGAGAATTGTGAACACCTATATCCAACAATTCACCTGTATCAAGAATGGTGAACACAAGAAGGATCGACCGAACCTTCTTGCAGTTTAGAACTATTATGAACATAATACTGGGCACAAGAAGGGTTGACCACCCCTTCATTTATGAGGGAATTGTAAAAATATTCAACCTATGAAGGATAGGACGTCAATTCATATATATGTAGAATGGTGAACAATGGAAGAATACTGAGCATAAGAAGGGTCATCCAACCCTTCATTTACGAGAGAAATGTAAAAATATTTAATCTACGAAGGCTAGGCCGACAATTCCCGACTTTTGACTTCCGCAGTAAATAGTAGGGATCGGAACATTGGCTAAGTTATAACATATAAAAAATATTTATCACGAATTCCAACATCCGACTTACGACAAGAAGGATCGACCGCCCCTTGTTTAGTAGATAATTGTGAACACTTATATCCAACAATTCAATTGTATCCATAATGATGAACACAAGAAGGATCGACCGACCCTTCTTGCAATCTAGAACTATTATGAAAATAACACTGGGCAGAAGAACGGTCTACCAACCCTTCATTTATGAGGGAATTGTACAAATATTCAACCTACGAAGGCTAGGCAGTCAATTCATGTATATCCAGAATGGTGACAAATGGAAAAATATTGACCACAAGAAGGGTCAGCCGACCCTTCATTTAAGAGAGAAATATAAAAATATTTAATCTACGAAGGTTGGGACGACAATTGTCGATTTCCGAATTCCATAGTAAATAGTAGGGATCAGGAAATTGGCTCAGTTATAACATATAAACAATATTTATCCTAACTTGCGACAAGAAGGATTGGCCGCCCCTTCGTTTAGTAGAGAATTGTGAACACTAATATCCAACAATTCACCTGTATCCAAAATGGTGAACACAAAAAGGATCGAACGACCCTTCTTGCAGTTTAGAATTATTATGAAAATAATACTAGGCATAGGAAGGGTCAGTCGCCCCTTCATTTACGAGGGAATTGTAAAAATATTCAACCTACGAAGGCTAGGCCATCAATTCATGTATATACAAAATGGTGAACACTGGAATAATATGAAGAACAAGAAGGGTCAGCCAACCCTTCATTTACGAGAGAAATGTAAAAATATTTAATCTACGAAGGTTGGGATGACAATTCTCGACTTCCAACTTCTGCAATAAATAGTAGGGATCATGACACTGGCTAAGTTATAACATATAAAAAATATTTATTCTAACTTTCGACATCCGAATTCCAACAAGAAGGATCAACCGCCCCTTCATTTAGTAGATAATTGTGAACACCTATATCCAACAATTCACCTGTATCCATAATGGTGAACACAAGAAGGGTTGACCAACCCTTGTTGCAGTCTAAAACTAATATGAAAATAATCCTGGGAAGAAGAATGGTCGGCCACCCCTTCATTTATGAGGGATGTTAAATTATTCAACCTATGAAGGCTAGGACGCCAATTCATGTATATACAGAATGGTGAACACTGGAAAAATACTGAGCACAAGAATGGTCGACCGACCCTTCATTTAAGAGAGAAATGTAAAAATATTTAATCTACGAAGGATGGGATGACAATTCCTGACTTCCATCTTCCGCAGTGTTGTAGTTAAGTGGATTACATAGTTACTAGCGATACATGATATATAATAAACAAGCAATTAGATAGATAGGAACACAAGATAAGTAATTATGACAGAGCCAACAATTCTTTCTATTACTCAGGACCAAGTACAATATAATGTCTTAGTGATGCATGTATCTGGCTCTCCAGTCTATATATAGTTTACAAACAGTGACATAAAGGTTTGTCGGTTCACTGATAGGCGTGACTAACATACTCGACATGAGGTGGATGACACAACGGTTCGACATGTTCTATGAAGTGGTAGAATGAAGGACCTAGTCGGGTGGCCGACCTAGGCTCCTCCAACATCTCCCCCACAAACAAAACCTTTCTTCGTCCCGAAGAAATAGGGAGATGCTAACTAAACTGAAAAAATTAAATAAAAATGAGTAATGAGAAGAGTTTTGTCGTTACTATTGTGACTGACTGGTGCTTGTAGACAGTTTCTATTGGACGCAGGTTTTGCAATGGCTTCTGCAGATATTGACAGGTGATGTTGAAACTTTTCCCACTCATGGAGTGCATTCTGAATATCTATAGTAAGGGTGGTAAGGATAGACATGTTATCCATTTTTTCATGAACCGGTCGATATCGAAGATTGATCATGTATTTCCTTAATACGAGTGTTTCGTTGTCGGTGGTAGAGAGAAGTTGTTGAATCTGTGGTCTAATCTTGTCGAATGTTGTCAAACTTAATCGATCTTGTGTAATCCATTGATCTTATTTCTTCTCCAGCTTTGCCAGCTTCCGATGCTCCATACTAATTAGGTCATTAAGGATTTGTGTGAGAGCTTCATCAGCGGTCTGTCGTTGCTTTTGGAGGTTGTTAATAAGATCACGGGTTCTATGCATTTCAACAAACACACTGCCATTATGTGTATACTAGGTGCGTAATACTTCTATGTTCCTAGCAGCTTCTGTGGCATATTGTGCTAATAGATTATGTGCTTCTATGAAGGTTGTATACTGGTTTGTCATGATGATAGAGGTTTCTTCGGCTTGTTCCTGTCGTTCCTTAGTCAGTTGTGTTTGGAGAGTTGATACAAACTTTTCGAATAAGGCATATGCTTTGTCTAGTGTTTTTTTGGTGCCAATTCTCGACGAGAGTGGTATTACTTGCGGTACTATTTGTTGGCCTAAGATTTCACACTTAGCAAAAAATGAAGATTGCTTTGCTTGAATTTTTTTAATGTGCTCTTTGTCGTCATTTCTTATTTTCATGCACTCTCAGTTGATAGAGTCTGTAAGTAGATCCAGTTCCTCCTCTTTTGTTTTTCAGGGGTCAAAAGTGGCAATAGGACCCAACTGATATAGATGGACAATGAGTAGCGGCTATTGTTGAAGGTGTTGCAGATGCTGTTGTTTTTTCTGTTGTTCTTTTTCTTTCTTCTTCTTTTCTTTTCGATGATTTTTCTTTTTCTTTTTTGACTCTTTTTCCTTTGGCTTATGACTTTTTGTTTGTTTTTTTGTGGGCTTTCCTTTGTCGGTCACTTCTTGAACTCGTGTTGAATGTGTTTCTTCATTTTTTTGTTCTGCTGGTGCTGCAGGAATTGAGTCAACATTAGGCGAGGGTGGTCTTTCGGCTGGATTTGGGTAGTCGGATGTATTTGGCTCATTCAGTGGTGGGGAAGTAGGAGGTAGTGTGGAATCGGTCGGTGGTGGGGAAGTAGGTGGTAGTGCTGGAAGCGGTCGATGGTGAAGTTGGTAGGGTGGCTATGCTGATTTTTGGTGGTGGGGAGTGACGTAGATCATAACTGTTGGTCGAGGTCGGTTTTTCCTGTGATGGAGGTAATCCTTGGTTACTTGTTGCGGCAGTTTCAGCAGGTGGTTGGGGAGTTTCAAACTTTTTCAGTGGTATCTTGGTGGTATCCAACTAGTCAACAACTTCCTAAACTAAGTGGGATGGTGATGGAAGTATAGTGGAATGGTCCACTAGTAGGGGTGTAAAGGTGTATGTTTGCTGCGATTCAACCTCACTTGAAGGGTCGAGGTTTTTCTTTATTATGGTTTCAGTATATACGATGATGGTTGGAATGGAGGTTGATGGTGGTGGCATTTGTTCTTCTATATGGACATCTAATGGAGGTAACTTGGGTAGTGAGTTGGAGTCGACTACGACTGGTTTATTTATGATAAGTCCTTTCCATTCAAAGAGAATCGTCGGTAGCTGATCAATGAATTCTTGTAAGTCAAAGTCAGTCTGTATTTTTTTCTGGAGGGAGCGGGGAGTTGTTGTACAAAATTGGGGCTAAAACCCGAAGCAGTAGTGAGTGGTGGGGTGACAGCAGTAGAAGCAATTAGTCTGTCTTCTTCCACAATAGTAGTTGGGGATGGCGGTGGTGGATTGTTAGTGAGGTCGACATGTGGTCTGTCTACGAATTTAACTTTCTTTCTCGGTGGTGCCTGTGCTTGTTGCTAATTTTCTTCTGTAAGGAATTTTCCTAGATGCTCGTCGACATATATTTTTTTTATGGCAGCATCTTCCAATATTTGTGATGCGTAGTCGAAAATTTCAGCATTATCTTCTTATGTCGGTTCCTAGAGTATAAGATTTCACTTCCCGTATATTTGTGTTGTGTTCTTTCTGGTTTGTCATGCCCTTAATATTTCATCGACTATGCGACATATGTTTTATTTTATGAAGGTGTATTCCAGAAGTGGAGTATCAGATTGATTGTCATCATCCGACGGGTTAGATGTATTCAATGGCTCCTGACGAAGAGTCATCGCAATCCCTAGAGGATTGATGTCAACAATTTTCTCAGGCATCATTGTGAATGTGTTGAGGTAGAGTCAGACTTCATAGTCTTCTTCTTTATCATCATTTTTCAAAGGTTCGACTATTGGTTGGTCAACCAATTTTTCTAGTGGTGGTATTTTAATGATATTATTGGAGTGTTGGCATAGTTATTCAAATATTATTTCTATATTAGGATAAAATTCCAGTTCCTCTGCTGCTCCGGATGTTCCCTCTAGATACCATACTAACGTGTGGTCAAGTGCTAGATGGATGTGTGCGGTAGGAGGTAAACTTCAAGGCACATTTTGTGGAACTCTCCATCTAAGTGTTTGTACTTTTAATGCCTGGAACCAATTTTCAAGCCAAATTATGGTTTTCATCACACCAAGTCAGCTCCCGCCTTGTGAGAATGAACGAAAGTTCCACATTATTGGCTTTCAGAATGCAATGAACTCTTTGTCACCTCTGGGTCGAAGATGAGCCATGGCAATCCAAATGATCAGTGAGGGATAACGGATGTTGGATCCCTCCTCTTGTCATTTATGGAAGTTATGTCAGACAATCTCCACCAAGTGCTTGGCCCATCGGTAGATTTTTCTTTTGTTTCTACATTCTGCACGGCATCACACATATCGATTTTTAGGTCGGATCCTTGATCAATATTGGTTAGCACGAATGACAGAATTTTTGATTGCGATATCTACTCATAATGAACTATGCTATCACCTCCTTGAGTCCTCCAAAGCTATGGACCAAGGGTGCGCGAATATAGTTCAATATGGTGCTTTCTTAGAGTTTTTGAGCTTCCTCTCACCATCATCAATTAGGTTCTTCTCCCCATTCCAAATTCATTTCCATTGTTGTTCCACAATTTTTGCGTTGTGCACGTTCTGGAGTCAGAATTTTAATGGTGTATCTGCTTCTTCCAATTGTCGAACTTTCAAAGTTGCGGATTGTGTGGTCACTTGAGATTTCCTGGGAGCCATTTTGTTTGTAGGATTTTCTGTTTCGGTGGTCAGTTCCATATTTCCGGGAGTATCGATGCTTTCTTGCTCGAATTTTTGGTAGAATAACATCCAAGCTTCTTCCAATTCTGTATTTATAGAAAAATTGTGAGGCACGAGTTAGAGCATAGTGGTTGGTTGTATTAATTGCGAATTTAATGGTGGCAATAAATCCAATTGACAGCTAGTCGACACTTCACTTTCTACATACTGATTATTTTGTTCTTTATGTTGGGTATGATGACTTAACTTTTCCCGTTCATCGGTGCCAGGTTTGGAATTTGACGGGAAAAATTCCTGTCATGGGGCATTTTGCCTGTCTTTTACGACCAAAAGAATTTAGTGACCGTGATGCTTGACTGCTAAGTTAGATTTTAAAATGTATTTTTGTTAGGTTATTAATTTTTGAAAACGTTATTTTATGGATATTAACCTGTATAAAATATCTATAGTTTTTTTAAAATTATTTTTTTCTTAATTCTTTGTTCTTCTCTAAATTTTTAACCTCTCTTATTTATTGATTATGTTTAGATTTATGGATTCTGTTTCAATTTAAATAATATTTATCACGACTTCTGACTTCTGACAAGAAGGATCAGCCGCCCCTTCGTTTAGTAGATAGTTGTGAACAACAGTATCCAACAATTCACTTGTATCCATAATGGTGAACACAAGAAGGATCGACTGACCCTTCTTGCAGTATAGAACTATTATGAAAATAATACTGAGAAGAAGAAGGGTCGATCGACCCTTCATTTATGAGGGAATTGTAAAAATAATCAACCTACGAAAGCTAGGCCGTCAATTCATGTATATCCAAAATGGTGAACAATGGAAAAATACTAAGCACAAGAAGGGTTAGCCGACCCTTCATTTAAGAGAGAAATGTAAAAATATTTAATCTACGAAGGCTGGGATGACAATTGACGACTTTTGACTTCCGCAGTAAATAGTATGGATTGGGACATTGGCTAAGTTATAACATATAAAAATATTTATCCCGACTTCCAACTTCCGACAAGAAGGATCAACCGCCCCTTCGTTTAGTAGATAATTGTGAACACCAATATCCAACAATTCACCTGTATCCAAAATGGTGAACACAAGAAGGATCGACCGACCCTTCTTGCAGTCTAGAACTATTATGAAAATAATACTGGGTAGAAGAAGTGTTAGTTGCCCCTTCGTTTATTAGGGAATTGTAAAAATATTCAACCTATGAAGGCTAGGCCATCAATTCATGTATATCCAGAATGGTGAACACTGGAAAAATATTGAGCATAAGAAGGGTCAGGCGACCCTTCATTTAAGAGATAAATGTAAAAATATTTAACCTACGAAGGTTGGGATGACAATTCCTGACTTTCGACTTCCGCAGTAAATAGTAGGGATCATGACATTGGCTAAGTTATAACATATAAACAATATTTATCCCGACTTCCACCTTCTGACAAGAAGGATCGACCGCCCCTTCATTTAGTAGATAATTGTGAACACCAATATCCAACAATTCACTTGTATCCAGAATGGTCAACACAAGAAGGATCGACCGACCCTTCTTGCAGTCTAGAATTATTATGAAAATCATACTAGGCAGAAGAAGGGTCGACTGCCCTTTCATTTATGAGGGAATTGTAAAAATATTCAACCTACGAAGGCTAAGCCATCAATTCATGTATATACATAATGGTGAACACTAGAAAATCACTGAGCACAGGAAGGGTTGGCCGACCCTTCATTTAAGAGAGAAATGTAAAAATATTTAATCTACGAAGGTTGGGATGACAATTCCTGACTCCCAAATTCTACAGTAAATAGTAGGTATGAGGACATTGGCTAAGTTATAACATATAAAAATATTTATCCCGACTTCCGACTTCCGACAAGAAGGTTCGATCACCCCTTCATTTAGTAGATAATTGTGAACACCTATATCTATCAATTCACCTATATCCAGAATGGTGAATACAAGAAGGATCGAATGACCCTTCTTCCAGTCTAGAACTATTATGAAAATAATACTGGGGAGATGAAGGGTCAACCACCCCTTCATTTATGAGGAAATTGTAAAAATATTCAACCTGCAAAGGCTAGGATGTCGATTCATGTATATCCAGAATGGTGAACACTGGAAGAATAATGAGCACAAGAAGGGTCAGTCGACCCTTCATTTATGAGAGAAATGTAAAAATATTTAATCTACGAAGGTTGGGCCGACAATTCCTAACTTCTGACTTCTGTAGTAAATAGTAGTGATCTAGACATTGCCTAAGTTATAACATATAAATAATATTTATCCTGAATTCCGACTTCCGACAAGAACGATCAACCGCCCCTTCTATGATGATCGCTCCTTCTATGATCAATTCTATCTCAAATGACTATATAAAATGTGCATTCGATCTCTCATGGATAATGCTAGCAGATTTGTTTTTAATCAATCAATTGATTTTGGAACTGAGCGCTCGTTCCTTCTCCGTCGATCATTCAGTTGAAAATTTGCAAGTATACATGTAATATTAAAATACTAATTGATAACTATCAACATAGTATGCATTCTTATTTTAAATACACAATATTTATTGTCTTGCAGATAAAACATGTCTGCGTTTATGTTGCAATATTTTTGTGGTAGTTTGTTTTAGGTGATCTCAGAGAATCCATAGTTACCATGTCTGCATTGTTGAGCCTTATTCAATACCAGGAAATCTTGTTCCTTGATTTTTTTAAACGATCACAACCCCTTTCAACATCAACCTGTAAACAGGATGACCTCACCCGAAGCGAAGTATGGGGGGTTATAGAATCAAGTTTCTCTAACTGTGGCAATGTGTGGATGTGGTGAATCGACCTCGCAGCATGTCCCTTTCTTAACATACACTTAACATGATTATGTAAGCAGACGAATTCACACTTTGCAGTTACCAACATCCTACAAAACTACGTTGAATCATTGTTATCTTTACCGGTTAACTACGCATTCATCATACTTAGTATTACTTCGCAGTATTCATACACATGTGTTCCGTTACTTAACATATGATTTCCATTTTCATACACATGAAAGCAAACACATAAACATATAATAACATGAACTCAAAACATGCCATAAAATCATACATAACACACATATTTACATGGTTCACCCCCAGGCGGGAGCTACGTCCATAAGAACTGTTCTTATATTACTTGGAAGGGTAACAGTTCCAGTCTACGCACTCAGCTACAGAATCTTATCTACAATCAGATCTCTATGCACTCAGTTGTAGAGTATGTTCTCTCTCTGTCTATATCTACAATCCAAAATAATAGAAACACTTAGTTTTGTGAACAAAATACCAACAACCCTTCCTTATACAAAAATACCCATATATATATATATGTGTTCCCGAAGGTCACATATTACAATAACTATGGGCCAACCCCCATAGTACCCTTAAACCCAAAAACCCCATGGTTCTGCTGTAGACCACGCTTATCTTTAACTTTGTTGTCCCTTCGACGCCGCTTCTTCTGACTCTGACACTTCTCTGACATGTGTAGTTACGACTTTTGCAGTGGCATGTCCTTTACACCATTCTGCTTATTTACTTCCTTCTCTTGTAGCATTCAGGCTGTCGCTTGGTCTTTAAATGATTCAACCACCTATGGCTGTCCTTAGTACTTCGTCTTTACTAAGGAAACATGTTCTTCCCTGTCAACTGTACTTCACTCCATACCCTCTTCCCAGGATTTACGGAGTCTCTTATCTTCAAAATTGGTCAAAGTCAGGCCTCGCCTAGATGTACTTTTCTTTGAAAACTTCCCTTACTTGGGTTGCGCCCAACAGGCCCCTAACCCTTACTTGTGGCTCGTCCCTGTGCCACTTTTACTGGGATTCCTTAGTTTTGTAGCACTTGGTGTGTTCATCTTCGCTGCAAACGCTTGGTATGTTGCGCTTAGATTCACAACAACCTACTTAGTCTCTTGCTCATATTCTTTCATTGTGTCAAGAAACATCACGGATATTGATTCTTTCATTTGATCCTTTACTATCCTCTCTGTCACATGAAGCTCTTGCAGCTTCGTCTCGATCTCTTCAGAAAGTGCCAATGCTTCTTCTTGCATAGGTTGAAACTTCGCTAAAGTTTCAACTTCCTTTGCTCTTAATTCCTTCAATTCTTTCTGAAGCTCCTTTGTCTCAGAAAAATTCGTTATTCTTTTCCTTGGTGACAAATACTTCATAGCCGTGTTCATTGTGTTGGGGTCCTTCTACTTCGTTTGGACTTCCTCCTGAATTTTCTGTAAGTCTGGGTCTTCTTGCAGCATGACCCATAACTTAGTCACTTCTTCCAGCAAATATTGACACCTCACAACTTCTGCGGAGATGTTCTCAGTTTAAATATTCAATTCTTCAGCCCTTGCTTCTTTTACATATAGCAGAGTGCCAGGTTGTTTCCATGACTCTATGTCAACAATCTTTTCTTTGTAACCAATCTCCATATCTTCCATTTTTTATTTGATATTGTCTACTGCAACACCAATTTTAGCAATGGTTTCTTCCACTTTAGGTTCTTCTTCGAAGTCTAGGATATTCACGCAGACTTCTACTATGGCCTTCTTTAGTTTCTTATGCTTCTCATGAGCATTTTCTAGCTCATTGGTCTTCGCTTTGCATTCATTCCCCGACTCTTTATAACTTTCTCCTAGATTGAGATGCTGGTTGTATGAGATCATATCTATGTCCTTGATTTCTACTACAAATTGCAGATGTATATTGTGTATCCCTTCAATGGGAAACATTCCCACATTAATATCCAAGTGTGCGAGCTGCTTCGCACCTTCAGTGATTTCATCAGATGGAAATATCACATTCATCGGCTCTATGTAGACTAACCGAGGTCACATTGTTAGCATAGTTGTTTTTCTTTTTCTTCGACTTGACTCCTTTGATATTTCTTCGTATTATGATTCTCTTATTAAATCTTTTGGACTTGCTCTACTCTTGCTATCATACTTTTTAGTTTTGCGATGCTCTCTACCATGCTTGCATGGAGTTTCTCTTTGTTGTTGTCTTTTATTGTGAGTGTCTCTAGTTCAATATGCTCATGGAATTTGGCTACGATGCAGTCATAGACATCATCATGCAGCTTTTCATCGAGCGGGCTCTTACTTGCTTTCTGCTTCTTTCTTTTCAATCCCTCTGGCACAACTATGTCGGGGTTCTTCCTCTTTTCTCATGCTGGAAAATCAACAGCTTGTTGTTTTTATTGTGCTTGATCTTGCTCTTCTTCTTTCTCTTGGGTGTCGCTTTCATTGGTGCTTTCCTCAGATGTTTTGATCAATTCCTTTGGTGCATTGATTTTCCATTCGGGCGGCCAATCTTCAATGATGAGGTCAATCTTTTGCACATCAGATGATATTGACCCTCATACCATTATGGGTTTCCTGGTTCTCTAGGCTGTATGAAGATAAAGTGAAGGCCCATTTGAATCTCATATTTCATATATATGTTGTCATTATTCGCTTAGGAATACACGAAGTACGCCTGATTACTTTGCATAGCTGCTCATAAAATGTACAACTGCACATTATTCACTCTTTGTCTTTCTGGCCTTGAATTGCTCCACATGTTCGCATATCTTGGTCCACGGAAGTCTCCAGTGAACACCGGTACACTTTATTTATATTTTGGCTTTTTATTTCCCACGAATGCGATCAGGACTATCATCCAGCTATAGTGAAACTGATAGCCATTTTCTTGCGCATCCGCTACATCATCTATGAAGTCATTCAAAAGGTAACTCATCCAATTGAATTGTAATCCATCCTTAGCCTTAGCAGCTAAGGAGATCGCAACGGCTGACAATTCTGTCGGTCTTCATTTCCTTATTACTTTTCCTAAGAGCAGTTGTACTGTGAACCACATGGCAACATCCTTAATCTCTTCGTGGAGGGATGTACTTGGGTATCAGCAGAATCGGCCTCTCATGAGATCTCTCTGGCAGATACTCTTTCAGAGTTTCTACAGTCTTCGGTTTCTCTCTCTCTTTATATTTTTTCTTATATTTTTGTTTCTTCTCTGGTGCATGTCGTGGTTGTTTGTTTTTCATAATTTCAATATGATCTAGGATCTTAACTGAGAGAATAACATGTACAACATATCTACCTCATATCAATCATGGACACAATAATGCAAGCACATAAGAGACACAGAGTTTCACCAGGGAAAACCAAGAAGGTGAAAAACCCCGCAACTTCCTCAGATATAGATAGAGCAATGATACAACCCAAGTACACGAGATAGATCAAATAGAGTCCCTCCCGCACTCTATTTATACATGACTTGACTTGCCTAATAACCTTTACTAGGTCGGCCTCAACTTAACCACTTAACATAATGCTGACAGGGCCGACCCCCAATAGGGTGGTCTAATAACCCTTGAACCCACATGACTTATACAGGGCCGACCCCATCAAGGTGGTCTAATAACCCATAAAGTATAACTTACGACACTTACAATATAAATGACAACATTTCCGTATAGAGGAATAATAACATATCTATAGGAATACAATATACATGTGTGAAATACATTCCGAAGTTACAAATGCATCAACACTCCCTCTCAACTAGGAAGGTATTTCTCAACACAGATCTGCTAGCACAAGTCTTCTTCTCTGGATCATCATCACTGGATCATCGACATCGAATCATCGTCATCGTCACTGCTGCTGCTATATCAATCAATCTATGAACTACTCTTCATAGGAAGTTCTATAGAGCCAGCCTGTTTTCATGCTGGATGTAGGCCCACCACCTGCAGGTATTCATCATCACTGGCCATACTGTGGAATCCTCAGGACTTATTACGTACATCACAATGCCTTGAAGCACAACCGGCAAGATCTCCCAGGTCTACTTATATGTGACCCCTACCACAATGTCTCAAAAGAGCATCCCATGACTTATTACGAGCACACAACCCAACCTATCGGATCTCCCAGGTCTACTTACATGTGGTCACCACAATGCCTCGAAAGAGCATCCCATGACTTATTACGGGCACACAGCCCAACCTATCGGATCTCCCAGGTCTACTTACATGTGGTCATGGCAATGCCTCGAAAGAGAATCCTAGGACTTATTACGAGCACACAGCCCAACCTATCGGATCTCCTAGGTCTACTTATATGACATAGGACAATGCCTTGAAAGAGCATCCCAGGACTTATTACGGGCACACAACCCAACCTATCAGATCTCCCAGGTCTACTTATATGTCCTCCCAGAGCAATGCCTCGAAAGAGAATCCCAGGACTAATTACAGGAACACATCCCAACCTATCGGATCTCCCAGGTCTACTTATATGCTCATCTACACAACCTGTCCACAGCCACAGAGTATCATCCTGATACTCATGATCATCGTTCACGAAGCACAACCCAAATGCACATCACACAACACTTACACTCACTGGCATGGGAAGACATACTTCAACCATCCGTGAACGGCTCAACACTTATATTTGTGCCATGGGAAGACACACTTCAACCATGCGAGAATGGCACATCACTTATATCGCAACCATGGGAAGACACACTTCAACCATGCTCAAATGGCACAACACTTATATTGCAGCCATGGGAAGACACACTTCAACCATGCTCGAATGGCTCCAGCCCTTACATCTACACCATGGGAGAACACATCTACCATCATGTGAGAATGGCTCCAGCCCTTACATCTGCACCATGGGAGAACACATATACCACCATGTGAGAATGGCTCCGGCAATTACATCACGACCATGGGAGAACACATCTGTCACCATGTCAGAAAATCTCGGCAATTACATCGCGACCATGGGAGAACACATCTACAACCATGTCCGAAAATCCCATGTGCATCCGTGTCTTCGGAACTCATCACACATAATCCAACTAATTATGTAATGCATCCACCTGATACATATCATCACATATGATCATCCTGATCATCATCATAGCATCATCCTAATGCATATCAACTGGAGCAACATCCTGAAGCTCGTCATCCATGATCATCCTAATCATACAATGCATCCGCCTAATTCATACCAAGTATCTACCTGATACATATCATCATACATGATCCAACTGATCATATCAAGCATCCAACATGATGCATGTACATATACATGATCCAACTGATCATATAAAGCATCCAACACGATGCATATACAAATACATGATCCAATTGATCATACAAAGCATCCAACTTATGCTCATCATCCAACGCTTACATCCACAGCCATGGGAAGGATCCTCCTCTCACCATGCTTGGAATGGCTCCTGCAAATGTGTCCATCACTTCTTCCTCGAAGTGTCACCAATTTGAAGAACACCAAGCCTCTCTCCGAAGTATTCAAACTTCACTCTAGCTAGTCGTTTCGCCAACACATCTGCAACCTTCTCATTCGGCGCAACATACAGGAGCTTCACTGCTCCTCTCTGCACCATATCCCTGATATAGTGATATTTGATCTCAATGTGCTTCGACCTATCATGGAACACCGGGTTCTTAGACAAATTCACACAACTCTAGTTGTCACAAAAGATACCAGTAGTATCCAATGGGAGATCAAATAACTCATATAGTAGCTTCCTAAGCCATACTGCCTCACAACTAGCCGAACAATCTGCGACATACTCTGCTTCGGCTATACTCAGTGCTACGCAGGACTGCTTCCTACTAAACCAAGAGATCACACCTGATCCCACATTGAAGCAACACCCAGAAGTGCTCTTCCTATCTACAGCACTTTCTGCCCAATCCGAATCAACATAACCCTACAGGTTAAACTTTTGATTCGCATCATACTTGATCCCATAATCTACTGTACCCTTTAGGTACCTCAGAATATGCTTTAGAGAAACCAGGTGAACATGTCTCGGATCTGTCAAGTACTGGCTCAAGGTGTTCACCACAAAGCAGATATTTGGTCTCGTATTCATCAGGTTCATCAAGGACCCATCATCTGACGATACACCGTGCCATCAACCGGCTCAGATGAAGCATCACACAGAAGCTTCAGGTTCGATGCCATAGGTGTGGCCATGGCCTTGCAGTCCATCATCCCGAACCTCTTCAGGATCTCTACTGCATACTTCCCTTGTCCAAGGAAGATTCCATGTACACTTTACCACACCTCCATGCCTAGAAAGTAGTGCATCATCCCCAAGTCCTTCATCTCGAACTCGGTAGCAAGCTTCCTCTTCGTATCAGCAATCAATCTATCCTCACCTGTAACAAACAGGTCATCCACATACAATAAGAGTATCACTGGATTGCCTTCCTCAACCTTGTATTAAAGGTTGGAATCTGCTTTACTCTTGGTAAATCCCAAACTGGATAGAAAGTTGTCTATCCTACACCATACCAAGTCCTAGGAGCTTGCTTCAAGCCAAACAAAGATTTCTTCAACCTACACACATATGACTCTCTGTCATGTGTCTCAAAACCAAGTGGCTGCTCCACATACACTTCCTCCTCGACTACACCATTCATGGAAGCTGTCTTGACATCTATCTGGTGTATCTTCCATTTCATCACTGCAGCCAGAGCAAGTACTGATCTGATGGAAGTGTATCTGGCTACAGGAGAAAAAGTCTCTTCATAGTCTATCCCCTCTTTTTGGGAGAAGCCACGAGCTACAAATCTCGCTTTGTATTTCTCTATGCTACCAACTGCAACATGCTTATAGATCCACTTGGAAGTCACAACAGACTTCCCTTCATGTCTTGGGACCACATCCCAAACATCATTCTTCGTGATCGACTCGCACTGCTCGATCATGGAATCCTTCCATTACTTCATCCCGAATGCTGGGAACTTTTGATTGTTCAATATCTTCAATAGATAGCTTTGTTGTTGGAACAAATGTTGTAGTCCTTCTTTTGTAGGTGATAGTATACGATCTTTCCTACAAGACAAGTTAAATTGCATGATTAGAAACATCTCATAGTTTTCAGAACAAATTCTTACACATAAATAAATATGTCATACAATCATGCAATTAATTTAGCCAATGCTTCAATACAACATTTATCCATATCCCGTAACTTTCTAGATGCCTTCCAATCTCTACCAGAACATTGTTAAGAGTGTGCACAACTCCCAACATGTCAGCAAAGAGGTTTCATTCTAGATAAGTAGCAATGAAATGTTGTACAGTGCCATAGGCCACTTACCCATTACATGCATATTAGTAGTATATTGTTCATTAATGCAATTATTCTAATATGCATAATACACAACCTAAGTCTGGTATATACATCTTTGAACAGTATTATTTAAACACAAGAAATGAAAATTCAAATACTTATCTTTGTTTGTTTGTTGGGTGGACTCCCTCTCAATCTTTGTTTCCTTGTAGGAACTACTGGAGTGTGCTCCCTCTTGATCTTTGCTTCCTGGATTACCTGTCCTTGAACTTATATCCATCCTCGATCATTATGCATGCTTACTAGTATCATCATTGTGTTACCCTCGAGATCTCATACATAATCATACATTCATTAGTATAATCTCAATACTATCAAAACACAATAATCTTAAACATGTATAGTCATGATCAATTCAAACATAGATAATAAGCATTAGTATTCAAGGTTTATATAGGACTTTTCTGGTTAGTCATATCATTAATCAAAGTAAGGAACATAATATTCATAAACCCTAGATTACTCAAACTTGTAACTTCATGAGTAATCATTATCAATCATACAAAAGTATAAGATCCTTACATAGGGTAGGATTCTAACTTGATATAGGAAAAACATACCTGGTCATCATATTTGCTAGTTATGTCTAGCAATGTTTTCTTGTTCTCTTCAATCACCTGCATAACTCATAATTTAACCGTTGTAGAACCAAATTATACATACCTCTATGTGATCCATGACTATGGATGAGTCTTTATCTTCATGTCACCATGGTCATATGTTCTTGATCTAGAAATTGATTTGTCTTTCTAGATGTACCTTTCATATTAGCGGACAACATCATCCTCATACAACACCACAATGCATTAGTACAATCATAAGTGTCAAAACCATAATCAATGAATATATGCATTCATAATTTTATTAAGGTGATACGACAAGTCTAAAGTTAATCAAGATTGTACTAACCTTAATGAAGACAAACATACCATAAACTTAATCATGAACAGATCTCGAAACATACCTGGATAAGTCATACCTGTCGAGATTGCTTGTAATATTCTTATGTAAGGTCTTAGCCTCATCTCCCTCTGAAACAGGAACTTCTTCACTTATGCAGATGACCAATCCATTATCTTCTAGGATTAACCCAATCCACTTGATTTGCAGAAACTGGATCTGGAGCTGGATTAGGGTTTGTGAGGGAAATCCTAAAAATTCAAACATTGAATTTCAAACTTATGAAAGGATAGAAAGATGTGCCTTGATGAGTTGATCAACCTGGTATACTCAGAATTTGAAAACTGCAAAGTTTCACCCCTCAAATTTGCTTTTCAATCTTTTGGATTCACTAGGGAGGACCCTGAATTAGGGTTTGAGTTTCCAGGAGCTTCACCCAACCAAATAGTTTGATCCAAAGCTCTAAAATTCAATTTTTCCAAGGAGCTTTGAGCTATGGTCACAGATTTCAAAAATTCTCATTTTTGCAGAAGCCCTAATTTTTCACCGTTCCGATCAAAGTCCCGAACTAGGGTTTGATCAAGCCCGGCCTTCTTCCCAACCAAAAATATCGATCTTGGTCTCTAAATTTCGATTTCGATGAGGATCATCCAGCCGTGGTATTTGATTACAAAAATTTCAACTTTCTCCGAAAACCTAAATTCCCGTAGCCATGAATGAAGGTGCTCAAAATCCAATTCTGTTTTGACAGAAATATGCACTTGATTGTTTCTAGTGTAACTCAGAAATTTCGGATCTACAGGGTCTGAAACTCCTATTTGTTGTTTCCTAACCTACTAAATTTCCAACTTCATAGGTCCGACCTCAAATGGATTCTCTGAGAGAGAGTTATGCCAAGTGTCGCAACGTGACCTGTTTATGGGATAAAACAGGAGAGCGAACTTGTACGGAGTGCCACGTGTCAGTGGTTCAATTTAGGCCTCTGAAAATCAGACCTGTGAAAGTACAGTCTGTGTCCTACCTTCCATGTTTTATGAAATTTCATTTAGAGCTTCCTATCCCAAGTTGTGACCTTTTTCTCTAGGTCACTTGTTTATGACTGAGATCTGGAAGAGGCAGAAACCCTATATTGTACAGATCACAACTATTAAAGTACAACGCATTAGAGGCTCTCCTTTGGATACAAGGTACATGGAGATCTTATCTTGGACCTGTACAATTTTCAAATCCTGAAAATTCTCCAAAATTATTTTATAGCGAAAGTTCTATGATGACTGGTTTTTTCTATATCAAGCCCTAGCTTCGTAAGTGCAACAAGTGTCATAAATGCCATACCATGCCTTCTTTCAAGCTAGCTTTGATACCATGTTAGTCTTTCAGAATTTCAATCTGATCTAGGATCTTAATTGAGAGAATAACATGTACATCATATCTATAGCATATCAATCATGGACATAATAACGCAAGCACACAAGAGACACGGAGTTTCACCAGGGAAAACCAAGAAGGTGAAAAACCCCGCAACTTCCTCAGAGATAGATAGAGCAATGATACAACCCAAGTACAAGAGATAGTCCTCCTAGCAGTAGCTTCTCTTCCTCCACTAGTGTGTCACTCTCCAATGAGTGTATGAGTGAAGAATAGAATGATAAAATAGAGTGCCTCCCGCACTCTATTTATACATGACTTGAATTTCCTAATAACCTTTACTAGGTTGGCCTCAACTTAACCACTTAACATAATGCTGACATGGATGACCCCCAATAGGGTGGTCTAATAACCCTTTAGCCCACATGACTTATACAGGGCCGACCCCATCAAGGTGGTCTAATAACCCATCAAGTATAAGTTACGACACTTACAATATAAATGACAACACTTCCGTATATAGGAATAATAACATCTCTATAGGAATACAATATAAATGTGTGAAATACATTTTGAAGTTACAAATACATCAACAGCGGTGAGGCTCTAGAGGTCCCACCTTTCTCTGGAGTTGTTTTCTTCACTGGAGTCTTCATAACTCCTTCTAGACTAGACTGATGGAATTCCCTTAATATATCCTGTAGGATTTCTTGCTCAGACATAAACTGTTGGAATGCTCTATTCTCAACTGGTAAAAACTCAGAAATTACTCGCGGTAAAAATTAAAAGTCATGGTAAGACCAGTAACTATGTGATCTTTACTATTTATAGCCACAGCCTCACTAAGACGTGCCCAAAAACGACTAAGTTAACATTAAATGCTATGTCCGTTGGCCAAATCTTGCTTAGATATTGGTCCTTTTCTTTCATTAAATGTGTCTCCAACGGACAAATATGCCTTCAAACGGAAAAATTCGGTTTCCCAAAAGTACTATATAATGACTAGTTTCCGAACAAAATTGTAACGACTAGTTTTCTCTAGCTTCACTGGCAGTTAGGTGAGTGGAGAGGCTCACTTCACATTTATCTTCTTTTGGTTGAACTATGCAACACTACCTCTTTCTTTTAATTAACTTCACAACTCAACTTGCTATGTGTGCTTCGCAGCACATCTCCAGATCTTGTAAGCTTTGCATTCTAACAAAATTGTTGTGTACAGAATCTCTTCCCTGTTTTAGTGTCCAATTTCAACTGTACTTGACACTTAATCATTATGGTGTTATTTAACTTATTCTTGTAGGAGTAGGGCCATCCCTGTAAGGTTTTGATCTACTCCCATTAATAAGTCCTTGCAATTTTTTTTCCAAGAAATGTGGCTAACTGAACTACACCACCATTAGTAACATGTTTGACAATGTATGGCCCTAACCAATGCATTTTGAATTTTCCAGGAAATTTCATAAATTTTCCATCATAAAGGAGAACAAGGTCTCCTACTTGGAAGAATTTGTGCTTGATGTGTCTATCATGCCATACCTTTGCTCTATCTTTCTGCACTTGTTAGTGAAAGCCTGCAATGAAGCTGTCTTCCTCCAATCCAATTACTTGTAATAGTATTTCATCCATTGTCTCAACATTAGCCATATCTGTAAATGCTGCAATTCTCAAGCTTGGTACTATGTATTCCATGGGAATGACAACTTCCTGTCCATATACTAATATGAAAGGTGTATTTCCTGTCAACTTTTTATAAGTTGTCCTATATGCCCAAAATATTGTTGGTATTATGAGATCCTAATCATCCTTGTTTGGATTGCACACCCTGGTTAATGCATTTTCCAACAGTTTGTTAAAGGATTAGATACAATTCCATTAGCTTGTGGATGATATGGTGTACTCTTCTTATGGTAGATCTGAAATTCTTCTGTCAGGAATTCAATAGTTTTATTCAGGAAATGGGTTCCCTGATCACTCATTAGTATCTTTGGACATCCAAACCTTGTCAAAATGTTCTAAAAAATGAACTGTGCGGCGGTAAATGCACTGCAATCCTTCATTGGTTTTGATTCTTCCCATCCGATTAGATAATCTGTAGTTGTAATAATGTATCTCAAGCCAGTTCTCTTCCCTAGTGGGTTAATAGGTCCCACAAAGTCAATAGCTCATTTATCAAAGGATTGCAATTGCAATTGTGGCATCAATGGAATCTCATCTCTACGAGATGGCTTCCCTGTTCTTTGGAAGACATCACAATTCCTGCAATGTTCCTTCGAATATTTATGTATAGTAGGCCACCATAGTCCTGCTCTCAAAATATTTTGTGCAGTAGCTTTCTCTGTGTAATTTCCTCCAAATACTCCTGAATGTGCTTCAGTAAGTATGATGGTTCTCTCATGTTCTAGTATGCATCTACGCAATACTTCATCTGGTCCCAATTTGTATAGTTGTCCTGCAATTAGGGTAAAATCAGCTGATCTTACCACTAACTGTTTCTTCTGCTGCGTAGTAAGTTCTGTGGGTGCTAACCCTGTAGTTATAAATTCTACAATGTCTCTGAAGCGGTCATCTGCTATATGAATAGAAAACAACTACGCATCTGGTATATTATCCTCCAAGTTATTAGGTTCCTCTCCTGACTCGATTCTTGAAAGATGGTCAGCTTTTTCATTCAATATTCTTGGCTTTACTATGATCTCAAAATCATATTCCTAAAAAAGTAAGAGCCATCTGCATATTCTCCCCCCTAACAATGTCTTATTGACCAAGTACTTCAAAGTTGAATGGTCAATGAATATGAAAACTTCTGAACCTAGCAAATAGTGTCCGAATTTATGTAATACGTACACCATAGCTAATCCTTCCCTCTCTGTTGTGGTGTAATTATTTTCTGCTGAAGATAGATTTCTACTTGAAAATGCAATGTGATGTGCGATGCCTCCATCACCTGGTTGTGCTAGTAGAATGCCAAGTGCTATAGATGAAGCATCTACATGTACATGAAATAGATTGTTCTAGTTAGGAAAGACTAGAATAGGCGTTGTAACCATCTTATCTTCAAGTGTGTCTAATCCTTTTTGGAAATCTTCAGTCTAGTTGTACTTCGCTTCCTTTTTCAATAGTTTCTCCATAGGCGCAGTTATCTGCACATATCCTTTAATGAATTTTCTATAATACCCTGTGTGTCCCAATGTAGTGCATAGCTACTTAACTGAATTAGGCACTGGGAGGTTTACTATGGTCACTATATTCACTGGATCAACCATTAATCCTTGTTTACATACTATGTGTCCCAATAAAATACCATAAGGAACACAAAAGACACACTTCTTCAAGTTCAAGGAAATATTATATTGTCTACACTTTGCTAACATTATCCTTAAGTTCATATGATGGTTCTTCAGAAGACCGAATATTGTTCATTCATCAAAGTAAACATCTAAGAATTTATGAATATAAGCCTTAAATGCAGCTACAACCACTCTTGAAAAGATAGCAGGTGCATTCTTCAATCCAAAAGGCATAACAGTGTACTGAAATGACCCCCATTCAGTAGTAAATGTAGTCTTGTGCCTGTCTTCTACAGCAATTTTGATATGATGGTAGCCTGAAAATACATCATTGAAAGAGTATGCTTCTTGTCCACCTACATTATCCAGTACTTCATCTTTAAATGGTGTAGGAAACGGGTCGTGTACAGATGCATCATGTAGTTTCCTGAGATCCACACAACTTCTGATTTCTCCTTTATCTTTCTTGTCTTGAATCACAATGGGACTTATCCATTCCGACTCTTCTACTGGTTCAATGATTCCTTCCTCGAGCATTTTATCAATTTCTACTTTCACTCTTTCTTTATATCTGGGGTTCATTCTATAAGGTATTTTATTGATAGGCTTCACATCCTTTTTGAGAGGTATTTTCATAACTCCCAAGTCATATAAAAATCCTTTCATTTCAGTAAACTTGGTAGGGAGCGACTCCAGATATTCGCGCAATAGGCTTGCGATCTGTCCCACTATTTCTTCATCCCAGTAATCTCCAATAGAAGCAAACTTTGGTTCATCATGCATGTTAATATTGATCTTTCTAGTCTTAATCGGGTTACTCATATATGGAATTTCTAAATCAGGTCCTTGCAAATCGCATTTTCCTCCATATTTTGGTATATTCACTTCGCGAGGATGTTCATTTTCATTTTCATCCAGTGAAAAATTATAACACTCAAGGGCATGCTCCAACTGTATTTCCCAATCTGGTTGATTATACACAAGCAATGGTACATCATCGAATATTTTCATTTTAATGATTTGCAAAGCTTCATTAATACTCGAACATTCATCCTCAAAAGTGAAAGTTAGCTGAAAATTATTTATCGTTATGTGCCAATCTGTTGTACCTTGTCGAAGTTTTGTTTCTGTATACCAGTTTTTTGCTACTAGATCCAATGTGTGTACAAATATATGGACCCATTATGTATCTGGTATATGCTTCCATGCTTTCAAGCAAGATTCTATGTGATCTCCAGGATCAGTCTGTCCACTAAATTTTACTTGTATATTCTCATTTTGTTCAACAAATCTAATTTCCCTTAAGTGCTTACATTCTTTCCATGTGCTCACTTTGTCCTTATGTGCATCCCACCACTTAGTAGGTGTAGCTCGCAATGCTATGTCTAGAGCTAGTAACCTATGTTCATCTGAAACGGATGCTATATAATCATGAAAGAATGCATGGATATTACCCAACCCATCATAAGTAGGAATTGGACTTACCTCTATTCTAATCCAATGGAGTGACTTTGTTATCTCCACACATCTTCTAACTGATACTTCATGCATTCTGCTCTGCCAATTTTCCAATCCTGCGTCTGACTCTAATACACAAGAACTGTCACATCTCCAGCTTAATGTTCCATCCTCCGTGGGATTAACGTAATATTCTTGATTAACTGTCATATTGTATATGTTACCATGTTCTTGAGCTTTGCATTCTTCTCTCATTGGGTCAACATACTTTGTTCCTTGTGAAGGATCCAGGGGTGCAATAACCCTAATATCATGTCCTTCGAATATCATTTGTTTTTTCTTCAGGTTGATAATCGTGAGGTTATCAATTTCCCAGTCAATCTCTAATAATGCAGGATAAGGATTACTTTCATTTACGATCTCAATGACCTCAAAGTTTGATTTACTTCGCACTCCATCAATGTTAACATGAACGCTTGACAATCTCCCAAAAGGTATAACCTTCTGCTAGTTAGCTAATATTAGTTGTATAGGAGACCAAGATAACTTTGGTTTCCCCATTTTCTCCCATGTTTTTTTTTTTAGGAAGTTCACCTCTGATCCTAAGTCAAGAATCACCTGGTTCATTTCAAAATCTTTGATCTGCGCGCTTAACATCATTTCTCTTCCTATCCTTTTATGGTTCTTAATGTGATGGACTGCTCTATGTTCCTTGTTTACTATACTACATTGTTCATAGTATCCTAGTACGTTCTGTAATTCTCCTAAAGCGTGCTCATGCCTTAGCAATTTTATGCAGCTCTGTATAAATTTTGTTACAGGAGAAGCTTACGACCCATCATACAAGGATGGAATACCTAGTACAGGTTTTCTGCTCACTTCGCAAAGGGATCCTTGTGGTCGAAGCTCCTGCATCTTGAAATCTTTTTCTTGCTTGCATGAATATTTCTTTTTCTCTGTTAGGGTCAAATACAGGTATCTTCCCAACTACTTTTCTCACCCAAGCCCCATCAGTAGGGTTTGATTCATTTATATGATTATAAGAATTCGAAGCTTCATTTGTTCTATCATCTCCTATCAAAGCTCCACTTCACGTCACAACATGGATGTTGTGATCTTCGTTTCTTTTCTCGGCTGCAATCATCTGAATATTCTGGTTCTGTACTTCTGGTCTTTTTTCTTTCATTTTTCCTACCAAAATGGGACATGCTTCAATGATATGGTCGTAGGATTTACAATACTTACAGGTAGTGCATGGGTTCTGACAACCTCTTGCCAAATGTACAGGTTGATTATAACAAACAATCTGACCTCTTCCTCATCCTTGGTCAGTATTATATCCTCTTTCTCTAAATCCACCACGTCCTTTGTATGTACCTTGATCATACTGCGCATTCTCACTATTGTTCTGTGTTTCTCCTTGGACTTTGTAGACATCATGTTTTCTTTCTACCATAAGGTCATATGCTCTACAGTTGGTATCATCATGGCCAACTGACTTACAAAATGTGCAGTATAGGTTCTTTGGTGTCTGTACATACTTCTAAAGTAGGTAACAGTCCTTTGGTCGATGTCTTCTGCATCGGAAAATCTCGCACCATGTTCCTTGAGGTTGATTTAATGGATTCAGTGCCCCACTAGCGAGGTATCTCTGAATAAAGGACAATGTTCCTTGGAATGTCCTTCTCCTTTAAATTTAGTGGACCAAACCTCTTCTCTTACTTCTTTTCATTTTTGTATATCATGTAACTGTAAAATTAGTCACAGCGGATCTAATGAACAAGTAAATCAATCACAATAGATGAAACTCAGAAAATATGGTGTAAACTGTGCAAGAACATGCATCAGTGCTCAATATCCCAGTAAGGGTGAAAATACAATACAATAATGTCACAATTAGTGAGCAATTCGAATTGCCTAAGGAGGTCATTTGAATTAACTGAATGGAATAGCTTGGATCCAACTAGGAGTCCTCATCATCAATCAATGGTGGTCATCAATGCACAAGAACTAGTCATCCAGGTGTTAATCTGAGTGTAACTAAAGTGTGTAGCACTAATATAGGGAAGGAGGCCTAGTGGAGGGCACATGGGAGGCTAACTGAAGTCAGAACAAGTCATCTAGTCAATTTGGAGGTCCAACGGAGTGAAACAATCAGTCAGGAGTGAAACTAGCCTCAAATCAAGGAGAATCGGAGCTAACTGAGTGTAAACTAAGTGGGTAGGTGAGGAAGTGCGCCCTTCTCTGGAAGTAGGTGAGATGTGGGTGCCTTCATGACTAGGAGGGCTAAAAATCTGAGGATAGAAGCTCCTAGGTGCTAGAAAGAAGTGGATAAGGTGTTGGAGGCATCAACCTGGTGACTGGGATGCATGCAAAATGCATGCCAACCCTAGATATTGCATGGAAAACCCTAACAATGATGATGTGGATATCCGAACACCCCCCCTCAAGCTAGACTATGATGTAAAAAATAATAATGTAGGGCCCTGGTAACTAAGACCAAAGTTCACCCCAATACAATAATCCCAAAAATGCTGAAAATAAGCTAAGTGAGGAAAGAGGGAAAACCCAGTGGGAAGAAAGCCCCCCCTCAAGCTAAAACATAATAATGGATCAATCTGTCTCCACCATGATGGAACTCACCCCCAACAGTGAATGGAGGTAAGAGAAATTCTTCTCGGTGAAGCTCTTGGTGAAGATGTCTGCAATTTGCTCGTCCGTAGGGCAATATTGCAGAATGATAGTGCGATCATGCACAAGCTCTCATATGTAGTGCATGTGAATCTCAATGTGTTTGGTTCTCTTTCGCTGAACTGGATCTATGGAGATCTTGATAGCACTTTGATTGTCACAAAAGAGGACAGTCAAAGTAGTGCCACCAAAACCAAACTCGAAAAGAATACCTTGCAACCAAACTGCCTGAATGCAGGAATTGATTGCCCCTCGATACTCTACCTATGCTGAAGAAAGTGCAATGGCTGCCTGCTTTTTGCTTGAACAGCAAATAGGCCCATGTCCAATCATGAAAATATATCTGGAAGTGGACTTCCGATCTATCCTATCACCTGCCCAATCTGAATCAGTAAAACCAATGAAATCTAGCTTAGAATCTGCATCATAATGTATGCCAAAATGTTTCGTACCTTGCACATACTGCAAGATCCGCTTGGATGCCCTCCAATGAATCTCATGGGGCTGCTGCATAGACATTGATACAGCACTCACGGCATAAGATATATTAGGCCTAGAGTGTGTCAAGTATAGTAGTGAACCAATCAACTGTCGATACATAGTGCAATCTGCAAGCGCTGTAGAATTTCCCTCCTCAAGACTGATTCCTGAGAGGAATGGGAACGCGGCTTCCTTACAATCAGCCATATTAAACTTCAATAACAGGTTGGAAGCATACTTTTGCTGAGATATAGTGATCCCATAAAAATTTTGAGCTATCTCCAAGCCCCAAAAGTGACTCAGCAAGCCCAAATCGCTCATGTCAAAAGCTAGATTTAAGGTAGTTTTTAGCTTGTTTATTGAAGTAAGAGTGCTACCAGTAATGAGAAGATCATCAACATAAAGAACAATAATCAACAAATTACCTTTAACTTGCTGTAGGTACACATTCAGATCAGATTTGCATCTTTTGAAATTATGAGAAAGAAGGAAGGAGTCCATCTTTGCATACCAAGCTCTTGGGGCCTGTTTTAAACCATACAAATATTTATTCAATCTGCAAACTAATGATGGATCTGATGTGTAACCTTCTGGACGCTTCATATATACCTCTTCAGCAAGATCTCCATGTAGAAAATCACTCTTCACATCCATGTGGTGCACTTCTCAGTGCTTGGATGCGGAAATAGCCAAAACTAGGTGGATGGAATCCATCTTTGCAACCGATGCAAAAGTCTCAGTGTAGCCCACTCCTTGGAATTGGGAGAAACCTTTTACCACCAACCTAGATTTATATTTTCTGATAGATCCATCAGCAGCAACTTTCGTGCGGTAGACCCATTTACATTGGACTAATTTTCTTCCAGGTGGAAAAGAAACTAGCTCCCATGTATTGTTCTTTTGAAGAGAACTATACTCTTCATCCATGGCACTTTGCCATCTCAGATCTTGGTGGGCATGGTAGTATGTTTTGGTATCTGAACCAATCATCAAATAAAAAATCTCATATAATAATGGATCAGAAATAGAAAGATCCATACTTGCTCTTTGAAAGTCCGCTCTTGTTCGTCTTGGATTAGCAGGATTTCCAATGTTCGAACGAGCAGATTGAAGAGTGTTTTGGGCCCACTTTGGTAACTGAGGAGGATCATAATGGTCGGATTCCGAACCTGATATGTCATGACCATCATGTGCTGCTAAAATATCAGAAATATCAGAACCAATACTTTCATTATCGTTGCTCAAATCTTCTTCTGGTAGAGGCGGTGAAACGACAGTTTCTTCCTCGACTAGTTGCAATTCTTGAAGCGGTTCTTCAAATTGCACACTACGCTCTATGAATATATTTTTGGATTTGATATCCATGAGTTTATATGCCTTTTATTCTTCTCCATATCCTATCAGTATGCACTCAATACTTTGTGGATCCAAAGCTCTTCTCTTCTTGGAAGGAATTCTAGCCCATGCAGTGGAGCCAAAAACCCTCAAATTTGACACATCCGGTTTGTGACAAAAAAATGCTTCGAAAGGAGTCATACCTTTCACAGAGGAATGTGGAGCTCGGTTCTGAATGTATGCAGCAACATTAATTGCTTCAGGCCAAATATTTGCATCCAAACCTTTTGACTCAATCATGCAAGTAGCCATCTCTTTCAGTGCCCGATTTTTCCTTTCTTCTACACCGTTCTGCTGGGGTGTGTAGGGAATTGTATGTTGGATCTGAATTCCGCTTTTGGCACAAAGTTGTAGCAACTCAGCCTTGATATATTCTCCACCATTATCAGATCTAAGATCTTTTATCTTTCTCTCAGTGGGGGTCTCAACAGAAGCCTTAAAATCCTTGAATTTTCGAAGCACTTCTGACTTGTTTTTGAGAAAAAATACCCATGTAAAGCGGGAAAGATCATCAATAAATATAAAAACATACCTTGAACCATTTAATGACATATTTGGAAGCGGACCACTGATATTAGAATGTATGAGGCCCAAAATGGTGGAATCTCTTCTAGCTTTGCCGCGGTCGAACCTGTGCTCGGGGTGCTTCCCAATAATGCAACCGGTGTAAATTCCCTTCAAGGAACGGAGTTGTGGAAGACCATCTAACATGGATTTCTGTTGTAGCAGCAGAAAATACTTGTAATTAAGGTGTCCAAACATTTCATGCCAAATCCTACTAACCTCGTTGCCATGAGTGAGGAGAGCAGTGGGCTTTTCAAGCGGCACAAAGTGAGAAAACTCATAGTATTTTGCAGTGTGGTTTGCCTTTTTGACTACAATAAGTCTTCCACTTTTGATATCAGAAATTTAAACTGTATTAGGGCTGAATGTAACTTGCTTTGGTTCACCAATGTGTGTCATTTGATACACAGAAAGTAGATTTGAAGCCAAGGAAGGCACACAGAGAACATTATGGAAGCTTCCATGTTCCACATGGATGGTACCTTTTCCCTTTGAAGAAATTTTTGAGTCATCTCCCAAATGGATGAGGATGGAGCTGTTTGTATCGAATGAAGAAAAATAATCAATATTTGCAGCCATATGATTTGAGGCACCAGAATCTATCAAAAGAGTGGTGGGCTTTGAAACAGTTACCATGAGTGCTTGACCTCTCTCATGATCATCATTCCTATCCTTCTTCCTTGCACCGTCGGGAAGACATATGTTGTTCTTTTCCAAAAGGAGAGCCATTTGATATATTGTTTTCTTCATGCATGAACTTTCAGGATGAAAGCCACGGTTGCAATAAGAACACTTAGATTTTTCTTTGTTCTCTTTACCCTTTTTCTTGTTTCTTGAACTGGATGGTGCATCTGTCTACTTGCCTTTCTCTCTTTGCTTGTGAGGTTCGAATTTGAGCTTCTCTTTCTTTTGCTTTCCTTTGCCATTCGAATTCTTGGATCCTTGAACAAATAGGGCAGAATCTTTGGAGTTTATGGACCCCATTTGAATCAACTTGTCATGCTCTTTGGTAACGGATTCAATGAAGGCATTCAAGGTAGGCATCTTCCAATTCGGGGTAGTTAGCCGACCGGAATTGAAAGTAGAGACAAATACCGAGTAATCTTTACCAAGCTTGGTAAGATTGGAGAGGATCAATTGCTTATCCTCTTTGATAACTCCACTGTTCTTCAACTGCATGGCCAAGTGCTTGAATCTTGTGAAACAATCATTGATGGTCTCGAAATTCTCAGGACTAAGAGCAATCAATTCATTCTCTAATTGAAAATCCCTAAGCTCATCCTACTTGCCAAAAAGTGTGTCAAGTTACTCCCATATTGCTTTTGGAGTCTTCAATCCGCTGAGATGGAAGTGAAGATCTTTGGAAATAGAGAGGCAAAGGAGACCATAAGCTTCATCAAGCTTATTGTAGTGTTTGGTTCTTTCCAACAATGTGCTTGGCTCCAATTCGAGGCCAATGGTGACTCTATAGAATCCTTTTGAACGTAATATGATCTCCATATCATCTTTCCAATCAAAATAGTTGAAGGGAGTGAGGATAGGCTTTGAAGAAGAGTATTCCATTGCTAGGAGCAAGTGCACTTTGATGTAGAAAAGCTTGCAAAAGCAAGGTAGCGAATGGAATTGATGGAGACAATAACCTGCAAATCACAATGAAGACAAGAACTGTAAGGTCAAACAATCCACCTTTTTAGAGTTGCATCACACCTGCGATTGGAGATCAAACAAGTTGAATGGGTCCAATGTATCAAATCTAGGAATTATGTGGAAAAATCAAGCTTCTGGAGTGGATTGGAAGTGTATTTTTCTACTTTGCATGCACATGAACGAATTCACATGAGATTTTTCATGCCAAAACTTCTGTAATTTTGAGCAAATTCACTCAAATCCTCTTGTAGAACACCTGTAGAAAAGAGATCTTGTCCCTGCAATGGCTTTGATACCATGTAAAATTAGTCACAACAGATCTAATGAATAATTAAATCAATCACAATAGATGAAACTCAGAAAATATGGTGTAAACTGTGCAAGAACATGCATCAGTGCTCAATATCCCAGTAAGGGTGAAAATACAATACAATAATGTCACAATTAGTGAGCAATTTGAATTCCCTAAGGAGGTCATTCGAATTAACTGAATAGCATAGCCTGGCTCCAACTAGGAGTCCTCATCATCAATCAGTGGTGGTCATCAATGCACAAGAACCTGTCATCCAGGTGTCAATCTGAGTCTAACTAAGTGTAGCTAGTGTAACTAAAGTGTGTAGCACTGATATAGGGAAGGAGGCTCAATGGAGGGCGCATGGGAGGCTAACTGAAGTCAGAACAAGTCATCTAGTCAATTTGGAGGTCCAACGGAGTGAAACAGTCAGTCAGGAGTGAAACTAGCCTCAAATCAAGGAGAATCAGAGCTAACTGAGTGTAAACTGAGTGGGTAGGTGAGGAAGTGCACCCTTCTCTGGCAGTAGGTGAGATGTGGGCGCCTTCATGACTAGGAGGGCTAAAAATCTAAGGATAGAAGCTCCCGGGTGCTAGAAAGAAGTGGATAAGGTGCTGGAGGCATCAACCTGGTGACTGGGATGCATGCAAACCCTAGAGATTGCATGCAAACCCTAATTGCATGCAAAACCCTAACAATGATGATGTGGATATCCGAACAATAATTGTAATGTTAGGTTTGCTATCTGTGCCTGTATTTGTACCATTCTTGCGTTGGTTTCTCCTATGAGCGAAGCTTCTAGCTTCATCACAATTTCCAATGCTTATGTTTGCGAGGTAACCTTATGTTGCATCAGTCGTAATCTAATGTGGGGCAACAATGTAGTGATAAACCACTCTAGATGTTGTTGTGGTGCTATGTCAAAGCTAACTTGATACAACAAGGCTTTGTATTTCGGATCAAATTCCCACCTAGTCTCATTAGGTTTATGTTTTATCGCTTTTAGCTCTGTAATGCATTGAGACTATGATTTGGGCTTCTTAAATTATCTAATCAGTGCAGTTCTGATATCATCTAATGTTCTATTATTTCCAATAGAATATTCCATGAACCATGTTAAATCTTTGTCTCTAAATGTGGTGACTAGTTGAGCTTGCTTTATAGCATCGTCTTGTACTTGTTGAACATTCTAGACCGCATCACAGAGAAACCAATGTTGCTCTAGATCTTCTAAACTGGTTCCTTTAAAAACAAGTAGCTTTATGTCGTCTTCCATTCTTCTTCTAGGAGGTGTAGGATTCTGAAATACTACAGTACTTCCTGCGGAGTGAAATGGTTGAGGTATACCACCACTCAGTCGATTCTTTTTGCTTGTTCCTACAATATTGCTACTACTAGTGTTCTGCAAACTAGGGATATCTTTTTCAACAGGTATAGGTTTTTGCGGAGTGATAGGATGATAAGAAATATGTCTAAGTTTTGTCTCACTATCAGACTCATCTTGAGATTAATTTTTATCACTTCCTAACTCAATTTCTAGGAATGTGCGAGGTTCAACTTCTTGAAACCTATTTCTAGTGCTACCTTTATATCCTTTTCCACTACGCAAAATGCTTATTTCTTCGTCTATGTCACTATTTGTGTTTTTGAACATTACAGACTCAAACCCTAGGAATCTGAATGCATTCTTAAGACACCTTTTTCAGCTAATAGCATTTTAATGCATAAACTCGCTTTTTTCATGTACTTACCTCTAAATCCTTTGAATAATTATCCTTCAGCTGTGCTGTAAGACTTCAAAGTGTCCACAACAAAATCTATAATATATCCTTCCAACAAGGTATCCAGAAAAAAGTCTACTGCTCTTGGAATCTGGTTATTAATCCCTTTAAGCCTCTGAATCAAATATGGATTCCAAACTGTAGGTTCTTCACCCTGGAAATAGTTTTTTCTTTTAGATACTCTGGTTATCCACTCAAATAACTCATTAGAAAAAGATGCGAAGAAAACTTCATGTAGCTCAGTAAATATATGTCTCTGTGGCCACTGTTATGTAGCAAGACCAGGATGTCTGTTTTCTTTCTTCGCAAAATCGCATTCTGTTTGACTCACCCAGTTTTGTATTTCATTCTTCTCTCAATTCCACATCAACATAACATATCACCTATATAGCAGTACAAAGTCGGAAATGAAACCATTTGTTGGTCTGCTTGGGATGACCCAGGTTCGGCAAAGTTATCTGTAGACACAACAAAACCCCTTTCACTGGCCCTTTCGGTATCAACCTGTAAATAGGATGACGTCTCACCCGAAGTGAAGTATGGGGGGTTATAGAATTAGGTTTCTGTAACCGTGGAGATGTGTGGATGTGGTGACTCGACCTCACAGCATGTCCCTTTCTTAACATACACTTAACATGACTATGTAAACATATGAATTCTCGCCTCGCAGTTACCAACAACCTACAAAACCACTCTAAATCGTTGTTATCTTTACCGATTAACTATGCATTCATCATACTTAGTAATAATTCATAGTATTCATACACATGTGTTCCGTTACTTAACATATGATTTCCATTTGCATACACATGAAAGAAAACACATGAACATATAAGAACATGAACTCAAAACATTCCATAAACTCATACATAACACACAGATTTACGTGGTTCACTCCCAGGTGGGATCTACATCCACATGAACTGTTCTTATATTAATTGGAAGGATAACAGTTCCAGTCTGCGCACTCAGCTGGAGAATCTTCTCTACAATCATATCTCTACGCACTCAGTTGTAGAGTATGTTCTCTCTCTATCTAGATCTACAATCCAAAACAATATCAACACTTGGTTGTATTAACAAAAGACCAACAACCATTCCTTATACAAAAATACCCATATATATATATATATATGTGTGTGTGTGTGTGTGTGTGTGTGTGTGTGTGTGTGTGTGCTAGAAGGTCACATATTACAATAACTATGGGCCAACCCCCATAGTACCCTTAAACCCAAAAACACTGTGGTTCTCCTGTAGACCACACTTAGCTTTAACTTCGTTGTCCCTTTGGCGCCGCTTCTTTTGACTCTGACACTTCTATGACAGGTGCAGTTCCGACTTTTGCAGTGGCATGTCCTTTACACCATTCCACTTATTTACTTCATGCTCCTATAGCAGTCACGTCGCCGCTTGGTATTTAACCTATTCAACCACCTCTGGCTGTCCTTAGTACTTCTCCTTTACTAAGAAAACAAGTCTTCCCATTCGACTGTACTTCGCTCCACACCCTCTGCCTGGTATTTGCGGAATCACTTATCTTCAAAATTGGCCAAAGTCAAGCTTCGCCTAACTGTACTTTGCTTTCTGTAAAACTTCCCTTACTTGGGATGCACGCAATAGTTTATTCAAGCATGGATGGTATGTTGAGATGGATGAAACAAATAATTTTTACCTGGATTTATATCTATTCTGCTTGGATGAGGAAGGAGCTCCAACTTGAGCTTGAATATTGACATCTACAAATCCCATTTCTGATGATTTATTGTGTTTTCAAGTTGAAGTGGTCGAGAGAGATCGGTGTTTCCTTCTACAGGATGATCTTATGATTTGTAATTTTTTACCAGATCTAATGAAAAGTGGTCCCGATTCAGATCTGGTTTCCTGTGCAAAGCAAGGGTGGGTTTTTCCCTCGTATGATGTTTGTAATCAGTTCGGAATTAATACCGCATCATATTTGAATAAAGGAATTTTGTTGGTATGGAAGAAAATAATCTTGGCTGTGAAAACCTCGTCTGTATTGCATTACATGAATATTGAAAAGAAGTTGACAAATGTAGACCATGAAAAGATTCTTTTCTACCTTAGAAGAACATTTCTCAATCATATTGAAAAGTATGTGACCAAATCTTCCTTCAAAGCACTCAAATCAATTCCTTATGTAGCAATGATGTAGAAAGCGACTAAGAGCTTCGAAAGTTCAAAAGAAGTTCAACAAGAACAGATCAAATAATTTTTTTTAATGAGAATTTTTTTTCTATTGATGTAACCGTAGATGTGGTGTTGCGCCTCCGCATTTGCAATATCAAAAAGTTGACAATGAGGTCGTGGAAAAGATGGTTTTATCTCTTGTCTCAACTTTTACAAAAACATTGAGAGATGTTATTCAATTGCCTTTTGATAAGGATACCATGTTGGTATTTCTTCGTATAAATGGAGATGAAATTAATTTTCCTTCAGTAAATTTGTATATATTGGATGGGAAACATACTATTTCTGCGCAGAAAAAAATCATTGAAACTGATAAATATCAATCAGTCCATAAAGGTATTGGCATCGAACAATTCGTCTTCTACATAAATATGTTCCTCAACACATTATCAACAAATTATGCAAACAACCAAATTTACCAAACAAGGAATTTGCAAACACTCCATTCATTTCTCAAGTTGTAAATGCAAGGGAGAAATGGATATCCCATGGTAGGCCATCCCGCCCGGGAAAGGGAAATGCTTCCAGTTATGATTGGCAGGTATAGAATTTTTATTCTTATCAATCAAAGACTTTAGATTGCTGCCTATGTTATGAAATTAACAAATTAAATATTATCTTTAATTTTATATGTTCGCAGTCTTTCCAAGGTGAATATATGGATATCTTTGTTGTTCAAACAAAGGACATCCTTAAAGACAACCTAACTCTTGTTTTGACATCGGATTGACTGTGGATAAAATGGATGTCTATATTCGAGCTTTACAAAAGTGGTTCCTTGCCATGCTCACACAAGAGCATCACTCAGGTTGATTTTGTTCAAAATAAAATAAAGAATCATGGATCTAATTTTTTAGACCATTGTGTGATCTTGATGAAGATGAATTGACCGCTTTGGCGGAAATATAATTAACGGATCGGTTTGGCTGAGCACATCAGTCGACAAAAATGTTTGCACAGAGAATTTATATCATTATTGCAAGCGAATCAAAGATGAGAGGTCAACCATGCATTCGACCTTTGAATATTTCAAACTTCATGATGTTCAAACTTTTCGATCACAGATTATCACTGACGATAATTTCATTGAAATCTATAAAATTGCACCAAATCATCTCCAGCAACTGTGCAGTATTTTATGCTTAGAAAAGCAAGCAAAATCTCTGGGTAAAAAGAGAAAGAAAGAATCTGAAGAGGATAATGGTACCAAATTACCAAATGATGCTGAGAAAATATTGAACATATATATCAATAAAGAGGGGATGGGTATGTCCATTGACTCTGTCAAAGATAGTTCACAGTTTTCTTGTCAATGTTGTTTTCCTGCAACTTTGGTCAACACACTAAGATACATTTCATTTTTTGGTGTGGCAATCAACTGTGAATTTGTTGTTGTTGATATGTGTAATTGTGATAGTCCTTGGACATAAGAAGATATGCTTGAGTAGTTGTACCACTTAGAATCAAATGAATCAACATGTACTTGTATTTTTTTAGCTGATATGGAAAACTCTTGTTTGATTTCTAAATCTTTCACACTTTTCAGCAAGAAATAAAAAAAAGGTAACGTGGAATCCTACTAAGGAAGTTTATAGATATTTCTCCAAGGACTTATTTATAGGATTCTCTATTATACAGTGTTGGAGAATTGGAAGGGATGAGGATAATTTGTCCACTTTTCAAATAGATATGGATTGGAAGGATGAGGGCCTACCGAATGACTGATTTACCTTTTCCCAAGGTTAACAATGATAGTTCGAGAAGCCATGTTTTTGTAAAAGAAAGGACACGGGAATTATGGGATCACATAGTTTCCAGACTGGTCTCTTCTCGAGGTACAGTTCTTTCCTTGTACACAGGAGGTAGAGTTCTTCGTTCGTTGATCAGGTCGCTAGATAGAATATTTTTTTCTATTATGGAGACAGTACAACAAGAGTTGTTTATGAACAGTTTCTATCATGAATTGGGTATAAACCAAGGTATTTGTATTAACATTTTCATATGTCTTAATTCATTGTATTTTACTTTTCTCAATCGGTTATGTTAAATAACGTCTTCAAATTCCTATTCTACTACAACTTCAAATAAAGAGCACACTCAGGTATCGTCCAATAAAATTATAGTATTCGATGATGACATTGAATGTGATGGAGAATCAACAAAGAAATACCAAGCTAGAGAAAAAGATGGAAAAGAAGGTAAACAATTATTTTTCAAAGATCCTGGTTAAATTAACTAAATTATGAAATGGGATAGTGACCTTGAATACTTGAAAAAATTTATATAAAATGTATATCTGCAAATTTCCAGGTCAAGATGATTGTATCGTTATTCAACATGTGGGTCATCCACAACCAGAGCTGGGATTGACGATGTCCTTGGATATTAGCCAACAAATCACATTGGATAATAATGAACTAGGCAAGAGCTTGGATAATAATGAACCAGGCGAGGGCTTGGTGTCAAAACGCTGTATCTCCAACAATATTACTCACCACTCAAATGATGGCCTACATTGACAGGTAAAAGACAAAGATTATTTTCTACTTAAATTGATAAAACAAATTTATTCCGAATTATATAATGACAAGCAATATTTCTGTGCAGTTCCCCATATAAAAATGTTATTGATATTAGAAATTGAAGGTTTTCTATTTCGCAAGAAAGTCATAGAAAATTACTCCAAAAGAGAAAAAAAAGGGAAATGAAAAAATACCATTGGAGGGAAAAAAGTAAAAAAGGGGAAGAAAGTATTGTTGGTGAATTTGAATTTAAACACAAAGAAACTTCATATGAGTCACAAACATATGCCATACAATTTTTGGGATTATGTCTTTCCAAATTCAATGTTGGGATTTGGTCATCTAAATGTGGGGTCAATGAGGGGAAGTCATTGCTTACAAAATTTTTGAGGGGAGGTAGTGCCGAAAAAATATATGGGGAACAAATTTTATTTTTATGGTTTCGAGAGAGATGTACCAACGATAAAGAAGGAAATACACAAAAAAATATGGAGAGTGTGTGGGAGGAGTTCAAAATGAAACCTTCACAAAGTAATACATCAATGATTGTTTTGGAGGGTGATGGTGTGAAAGCACATTCATGTAAAAACTGTATTTTGAGTAAGCCCTTTATTGCATCGTCCGCTAGGACAAATAGTGAATTGGTACATTGAATCTAGCAGGGTTTTAGTAAAATGCATGAATCAAGTGATATTAGAACCTAATGCCTTCTTCTACTAGTTGAGTGACAACCATCAAATGTAACCTATTATTGCCTCTTTCAAGAGCGGGAAACACTAGATGTAACCTATGGAGATTTTAAATCATTCAAAGTGTTTTCTATTTTTTTGGTGACGTTGCTATTTTCATCTGAATCTAACATATTATTAGTTCAGTGTGATGCTTTTATTAAATCATTTAAATCTGTGAAATTTTAGGTGATTTTTGTATTAATCTTTGGAAATAAAAATCTTCATTTACATTTGCATGTTTGTGATCATTAACTTCATGAATGAAGTGTTGTTGTTGTGGTTATATATATAGTCACGATTTTTGTATGCAGTCTATATATCACCGCAAAAGAAACTATTGGTCCTGGGAGTAGAGGGATTTCTCTTTGGAGTTCGGATGTTATCTAACATTGAATATTTTTTCAAACAACCTCATTTTGTCCATAATTTCTATCGTTATTATTCACGGATGTTCATCCCCGATATTATCAGTTTTTCCAGAGAACATTTTGACATTGCTATGTGGTTTTCCTCACTCGACAACATGGAAATTAAAAAATTCTTTGGTATATTTGAATGGTTGAAGAATGAATACTTTGTATTTATTTAGGGTCGAGAGAAATGTAAACATAGTACTATTTATAATTACTCAATGTCTACATATTATAATGTTGGTGAAGTACTGCACATATACAAAAATTCATTCAAGGATGTACTTATCCAATATGGAGATATATAAAAAAACAGACATGTTTATAGATGAAGGGCAATATCATTCAACAGATAGTAGCAAGGAAAATTGCTTGAAAATGCCAACTAGTTGGACATTTAACAGTTCACAAGAGAGAGAAAGAACTATAATAACAATATTGTGTTCTCTATTGAATTATCTCAGGTCTCGTTAAAAAATGGGGTGTTGGTTAAAGACATTCAACTTCAAATGACCATCATATTATACAGACAACAATTCATTTAGTGATTTGTATATTTTTGACAAATTCTACATATAATTGCTGTAAATTTTATTATACAATTATCATATTATTTATGGACATCGTATCATGTATCTGGTGATGTGTTTCAAAAAATGTTTCAAAAATTGAAGAACATGAAAGAAATATACTTAGAAACATTGAAACATAATATTTTATTGACTGGGTGGTGTGTGTGTTTTTTTGTTTGCAGATACTAGAAGATTTGTTATTAGTAAACCATTGATTATTTTCAATTTCAATGGATTTTTGTTACACGCAGTTCATAAAAAATATAAAAAAATCGGATTGCCACAAACACCGAATATCGAATCAACCACAAAGTATTATTTTATACGTCTAGGATTTAGGGAATTTTTTGAAAAATGCTTTAGTACATTTGAAGTTGGGGTATGGACATCTGCACAACAAAAAAATGTTGACAATTTTTTTTCAACATTATTACAAAGAACAGGATTGAAAAGGAAACAATTTAGAGTAATTTTAACACTAGAATATTGTTCTTGCCTAACCAGAGAGGGTTATCAGGGTGATGGAAATCCTTATGTATTTCTCAAGCCTTTAAACAAAGTTTGGGACATTTTGATCCATGGTTGGGGTGCTACAAATACAGTGATCGTAGATGACTTGAAAGAAAAACATGTTTGTAATGAGGAAGAGAATTGTATTATAACAAAAACGTATACTTGCCAAGATGTCAATGACACATTCTTGTTAGATCGATTATGGCCTTGCTTGCTGCACTTGAATGGCGTGAGTGATGTGAGGCCAATTGTGAATAAAATGAAAATGAAAGTATTTTGTTAAATAATACACTTGAAAGTTTGTTTGTACTATTATGTTCAATTTCACTGTGATTATAATACTTGTAAAGTGTCGAGTTTGGTTTTCGAAAATGCAAAATCAGAGCTTGAAAGTGCCACAATCAGTTTTCAAAATTGCAAATTTAAGTATTGAAAGTGTCAAAAGTAGCTTTCCAAAAGGGAAAAATTGGGTTCTAAAAGTGTCATTATCATATTTATCATATCGGAAAAGTGCAAAAACCAATTTCAAAAGTGGCGATATCAAAAGCAATAGTATGCTTTTGGAACCTGGATTTGGCACTTTTGGAACCCGATTTAGCACTTTTGGAACCGGATTTGGCACTTTTGGAACCCGATTTTGCACTTTAGAAAACTTGATTTTGGGGTTTAGAAAGGTTTTTTTTTACCCATCTTCAAAGTGACTTGGACTAGAATATGTCCAAGTTTAATGAAATAGGCATGATATACTATTTTTGCTGATCTTGCACCCCCAAGCCGAGTTATGAATTCACCAAGGAAAAGGAGACACCTATAGTTTTATATATCTCTCTATCCATAACTCATTTTTCTCTCTAGGCTCAACCAAATTCTTAGAGAGGTCTCTACAATAGTCTCATGGATATAACTACAATAGTATCACTTAGCAATGCATGCCCTTGACTCCACAATAATTTCCCCACACAGCACATTCTAGGATGAAGCATCCCCTTCAATGATCTAGGTCCCTTGGGTGATTTTCCTTGCCAAGTGATTCCATTGTGTGCATAAAAAGGATCCTATTGGGTGCATACCATTGGATATCTATTTGTATCCTTCATTAATGGCTTGCAAGTAATGCAATAGAAGCAAAATTCAATGGGAAGGGTGTTGGGCCTCAAGGTTCACCCACAACCATATTTTCTTTCTATGTCTACTGATCAAGATCACAAGGTGCTGGACAGTTTAGTGTTGGGACAAGTCTATGACAATGTAGGAGGGTAAAAGTGTCCAATGTGGGAGGGTAAATTGACAAGTGTCTACGCAAGGTAATGACCAAGGCACAAGGGTAAACCAGGATAAGATATCCATGTAAATGTATTGGTTAAGTTTGTGCATGAATGACTCTCAATGATGGTATCGAGATGATATCTATTTCTGCAAGCTGCTGGGTCTATGATATTCCGCATAAGAAATTAAAAAAGGGATGGTACCTACGATGGAGCTCTGGACGCAAGGGAAAACAAATCTAAATGCGAGGGTGAATGATCTAAGTGTTGATGTATATGTAACTTCAGAATGTATTTCATATATGTATGTTGTATGTACTCCTATAGAGATGGTATTATTCCTCTATACGGAAGTGTCGTCATTTATATTGTAAATGTCGTAACTTATACTTGATGGGTTATTAGACCACCTTGTTGGGGTCGGCCCTATATAAGTCATGTGGGTCAAAGGGTTATTAGACCACCCTATTGGGGGTCGGCCATGTGGGTCGAAGGGTTATTAGACCACCCTATTGGGGGTCGGCCCAGTCAGCATTATGTTATGTGGTTAAGTTCAAGCCTACATGATTTATGTAAAAGGCAAGTCAAGTCAAGTATAAATAGAGTGCGGGAGGCACTCTATTTGATCACTCACTTCTCACTCATGCACTCAAGGAGGAGTGGCGCACTTATGGAGGAGGAGGATCTGCTGCTAGGATATGTCTATCTCTTATATTCGGGTTGTATCATTTCTCTATCTATCTCTGAGGAAGTTATTGGGGTTTTTCACCTTTATGGTTTTCCCCAAGTAAATCTTTGTGTCTCTTGTGTGCTTGCATTATTGTCTCCATGATTGATATGCTGTAGATATGCTGTACATGTTGTTCTCTCAGTTAATATCCTAGATCAGATTGAAGTAAATTCTGAAAATTTAACATGGTATCAGAGCTAGCCTGAAAGAAGACATGATATGGCATGTATGACACTTGTTGCACTTACGATGCTAGGGCTTGATATAGCAAAAACCAGTCATCGTAGAACTTTTGCTATAAATACGTTTTGGAAACGTTTTCGGATCTGAAATATTTACCGGTCGAAGATTAAATCCCCATGTACCTTGTGTCCAAAGGAAAACCTTTAATTCGTTGTACTTTGTGATTTAGGGTCTGTACAATATAGGGTTTCGGCCTCTTCCAGATCTGAGTCAAACTCAGGTGACCTTGGGAAAAAGGTCATAACTTGGGCTAGGAAGCTCCAAATGAAATTTCGTAAATAGTGACAGGTAGTACACAGACTGTAATATCTCAGGAAAAATTTTCAGAGGTCGAAGTTGAACCAGTGACACGTGGAACGCCGTACAAGTTCGCTCTCCTGTATTATCTCATAAACAGGTCACGTTACGACACTTGGAATAACTCTCTCTCAGAGAATCCAAGTGAGGTCAGAACTATCAGGATGGAAAGATAACAGGTTGGTCTATCTCAGAAAAAAATTTGAGATTCCGAAGTTGAAACAGTGACACGTGGCACGCCGTACAAGTTTGATCTCCTGTATTATCCCATAAACAGGTCACGTTGTGACACTTGGCATAACTCTCTCTCAGAGAATCCAATTGAGGTCAGACCTGTCGGGATGAAAAGATAACAGGTCAGGCTATCTCAGGAAGATTTTTCAGACCCTATGGATTGAAAAAATTGGAGTTACACCAGAAACAATCAGGTACATATTTCTGTCAAAACAGAATTATTTTTGAGTACCTTCATTCATGGCTTCCGGAATTTAGGGCTTCGGAGAAAGTTGGAATTTTTGTAATCGGAGACCACGGCTGGATGATAATCATCAAAATCAAAATTTAGAGACCAAGATCATAATTTTTGGTTGGGCAGAAGGTCGGGCTTGATCAGACCCTAGTTCGGGACTTTGATCAGAAAAGTGGAAAATTAGGGCTTCTGTAAAAATGGGAATTTTTGAAATCTGTGACCACGGCTGGAAGATCCTCATAAAAATAGAAGCTTAGAGCTTTGGATCAGACCTTTTGATTGGGAAGAAGAGTGGGCTTCATCAAACCCTAATTCAGGGTCCTCCCGAGTGAATCCGGAAATCTAAAAGACAATTTTGAGGGGTGAAACTTTGCAGTTTTCAAATTCTGAATATACCAACTTGATCAGCTCATCAAGGTGCATATTTCTATCCTTTTGGAAGTTTGAAATTCAAAGTTTGAATTTTTGGGGGTTTCTTTGACAAACCCTAATCCAGCTCCAGGTCCAGTTCTTGCAAATCAAGTGGATTGGGTTAATCCTAGAAGAAGATGGATTGGTCACCTGCATAAGTGAAGAAGTTCCTGTTTCAGAGGGAGATGAGGCTAAGGCCTTACATAAGAATATTACAAGCGATCTCGACAGGTATGACTCATCGAGGTATGTTTCGATATTTGTTCATGATTAAGTTTATGGTATGTTTGTCTTCATGTTATTACGGTTAGTACAATCTTGATTTTAGATTTGTCGTATCACCTTAACAAAATTATGAATGCATGATAAAATATATTCATTGGTTAGGGTGTTGACACTTATGATTGTACTAATGCATTATGGTGTTGTATGAGGTTTATGTTGTCTGCTAACATAAAAGGTACACCAAGAAAGACAAATCATGTTCTACTTCAAGAACGTATGATCATGGATTCATCCATCACATAGAAGATCTACTTTCGAGGTATGTATAACTTGTTTCTACAATGGTTAACTTATGAGACATGCAGGTTACTAGCACAAGTCACTGAAGAGAACCAGAAGACATTATGCGGGTATGTTAGACATAACTAGCTAGCATGCTAATCCAGGTATGTTTTTTCCTATATCAAGCTAGAATCCTACCTTGTGTTAGGATCTTATACTGTTGTGTTGTTGATAATGATTATTCATGAAGTCATAGGTTTGAATAATCATGGTTGTATGCATATTATGTTTCTTACCATAATTGATGATATGACTAACCAGAAGAATCATGAAGGTATAGGTTTGAATAATCACAGGTTTTATGCATATTATATCTCTTATCTTGATTGTTGATTCAACTAACCAGAAGAGTCATATGATCAAATAAGAAAATGTATGAGTAAAAGAAGACTTCCCTGAAACCTTGAATACTAATGTTTATTATCTGTGAATGATCATGAATATACATGTTTAATATTATTGTGTTTTGATAGTATTAAGATTATACTAATAAATGTGTGATTATGTATGAGACCTCAAGGATAACACAATGATGATACTAATAAGCATGCATAGTGATTAAGGATGGATGTAAGTTCAAGGACAGGTAATCCAGGAAACAAAGATCAAGAGGGAGCACACTCTAGTTGTTCCTGCAAGAAAGCAAAGGAGCACACTTCAGTAGTTTCTACAAGGATGTAGATATTTAGAGGGAGTTGACCACTTCTCACATAAGAATGGAGTTGCAGAAAAGAAGCAAAGACTGAGAGGGAGTCAACCCAACAAACACACAAAGATAAGTATTTGAATTGTCATTGCTTGCATATTTTATTGTTTAAATAATATTGTTCAATAATATATATAATGATGTTACTAGAATTAGGTTGTGTATTATAGAATAGTTGCATTGATGAACAATATACTACTAATATGCATGGGTAAGTGGCCTATGGAATTGTACAACATTCCATTGCTACTTATCTAGAATGAAACCTCTTTGCTGACATGTTGGGAGTTGTGCACACTCTTAACAATGTTCTGGTAGAGATTGGAAGGCATCTAGAAAGTTACGGAATATGGATAAATTTTGTATTGAAGCATTGGCTAAGATAATTGCATGACTGTATGACATATTTCTTTATGTGTAAGAATTTGTTCTGAAAACTATGAGATGTTTTCTAATCATGCAATTTAACTTGTTGTGTAGGAAAGATCGTATGCCATCACCTACAAAAGAAGAACTACAACATTTGTTCAACAACAAAATTATCTATTGAAGATATTGAAGTTCCCAGGATACGGGAAGAATGCCATGATCCGTCGATCATGAAGAACGATGTTTGGGATGCGGTCCCAAGAGCTAAAGGGAAGTCTATTGTGACTTCCAAATGGAACTATCAGATCAAGCATGTTGCAGATGGCAGCATTGAGAAATATAAAAGTGATGAAATAGAAGATGCACCAGATGGATTTCAAGACAGCATGGTGTAGTCATATATGTGTGCAGAACTTGGTATGGTAGGATAGACAGCTTTCTATCCAGTTTGGGATTTACCAAGAATAAAGCGGATTCCAACCTTTTCTACAAGGTTGAGGAAGGAAATCCAGTGATACTACTTTTGTATGCGGATAACCTGTTTGTTATAGGTGAAGATAGATTGATTGCCGACACGCAGCGGAAGCTTGCTGCCGAGTTCGAGATGAAGAACTTGGGGATGATGCACTATTTGTTTTTGGCATGGAGGTGTGGTAGAGTGCAGATGGAATATTCCTTGGACAAGGGAAGTATGGAGTAAGAGATCCTGAAGAGATTCGGGATGATGGATTGCAAGGCCATGGCCACACCTATGACATCGAATATGAAGCTTCTTTGTGATGCTTCACCTGAGCTGTTTGATGTCTCTATGCATCGTCAGATGATTGGGTCCTTGATGTACCTGACGAACACAAGACCAGATATTTGCTTTGCGGTGAACACATTGAGCCAGTTCCTAACGGATCCGAGGAGTGTTCACCTGGTTGCTGTAAAGCATGTTCTGAGATACCTGAAGGGTACATTGGAGTATCGGCTCAAGTATGAAGCGAATCAAAAGTTTAACCTGCAGGGTTATGTTGATTCAGATTGGGCAGGTAGTGCTGCAGATAGGAAGAGCACATATGGGTGCTGCTTCAGTATGGGATCAGGTGTGATCTCTTGGTTCAGCAGGAAGTAGTCTTGCGTAGCACTAAGTATAGCTGAGGCAGAGTATGTTGCAGCATGTTCAGCTAGTTGTGAGGTAGTATGGCTACGGAAGCTACTATCTGAGTTATTTGATCTCCCATTGGATGCTACTGGTATCTTCTGTGATAACCAGAGTTGTGTAAAGTTGTCCGAGAATCCGGTGTTTCATGACAGGTCAAAACACATAGAGATCAAATATCACTATATCAGGGATATGGTGCAGAGAGGAGCTGTGAAGCTCCTGTATGTTGCGACGGACGAGCAGATTGCAGATGTACCGACGAAGCCACTAGCCAGGGTGAAGTTTGAGTACTTCAGGGAGAGGCTTGGCGTTCTTCAGATCGAGGATACTTCAAGGAAGAAGTGATGGACACATTTGCTGAAGCCATTCCAAGCATGTTGGAAGGAGGATCCTTCACATGGCTGTGGATGTAAGCGCTGGATGATGAGCATCAGGATGATGTTCTGGTTTATGCTTGGATATGATCAGTTGGATGATTTTTATATGTATGTATGCACCATGTTGGATGCTGGATATGATTAGTTGGATCATTTTTATGTATGTATGTATGCATCATGTTGGATGATGGATATGATCAGTTGGATCATTTATATGTATGTACGCATCATGTTGGATGCTGGATATGATCGGTTGGATCATGTGTATGTATTTTTGTATATGCATCATGTTGGATGCTTGGACCATGTATCTGTATATGTATCGGGTGGATAGATTGTATGATCAGGTGGATCATGTATGGTGATATGTATCATGTATTTGTATCAGGTGGATACATTGTATGATCAGGTGGATCATGTATGATGATATGTATCAGGTAGATACTTGGTATGCATCAGGAAGATGCATTATATGATCAGGATGATCATGGATGACGAGCTTCAGGATGTTGCTCCAGATGACATGCAGCAGGATGTTGCAGTGATGATGATCAGGATGATCATGTGTACATCAGGATGATGTATGGTGAGTATCAGGTTGATACTCTATGGCCGTGGATCAGGTTGTGCAGATGAGCATATAATTTGGCCCTGGGAGATTTGCAGATAGTCTTTCGAATTTTTGCCTATGGCATGTAATTCGTTGCCTTGGGATATCTGGCAAATGCTCTTTCGAGGTTTTGCTCTGGGAGGACATATAATTTGGCCCTGGGAGATCTACAGATAGTCTTTCGAGGTTTTGCTTATGGCATGTAATTCGTTGCCCTGGGATATCTGGCAGATGCTCTTTCGAGGTTTTGTCCTATGGCATATAATCTGTCCCTGGGAGATCCGATAGGTTGGGCTGTGTGCCCGTAATCAGTCTTGGGATGCTCTTGTGAGGTTTTGCCATGACCACATGTAATTCGTGCCCTGGGAGATCCTATAGGTAGAGTTGCGTGCTTGTAACAGCCTGGGATGCTCTTGCGAGGTTTTGTTGTGACCACATATAATTCGTGCCCTGGGAGATCCTATAGGTAGAGCTATGTGCTCGTAACAGCCTGGGATGCTCTTGCGAGGTTTTGTGGTGAGGTCGCATATAATATGGCCCTGGGAGATCTGCAGATAGTCTTTCAAGGTTTTGCCTATGGCATGTAATTCGTTGCCCTGGGATATCTGGCAGATGCTCTTTTGAGGTTTTGTGATGCACGTAATAAGTCTTGAGGATTCCACATTATGGCCAGTGATGACGAAGACCTGCAGGTGGTGGGCCTACATCCAGTATGAAAAAGGAATGGCTCTATAGAACTTCCTATGATGAGTAGATTCAGAGATTGATTGAGATAGCAGCAGCAGTGAAGATGATGATGTCTCGATGATGATTATCCAGTGACGATGATCCAGAGAAGAAGACTTGTGCTAGAAGACCTGTGCTGAGAAATACCTTCCTAGTTAAGAGGGAGTGTTGATGTATATGTAACTTCGGAATGTATTTCATATATGTATGTTGTATGTACTCCTATAGAGATGGTAGTATTCCTCTATACGGAAGTGTCGTCATTTATATTGTAAATTTCGTAACTTATACTTGATGGGTTATTAGACCACCTTGTTGGGGTCGGCCCTGTATAAGTCATGTGGGTAAAAGGGTTATTAGACCACCCTATTGGGGGTCGGCCCAGTCAGCATTATGTTATGTGGCTAAGTTCGAGCCTACATGATTTATGTAAAAGGCAAGTCAAGTCAAGTATAAATAGAGTGCGGGAGGCACTCTATTTGATCACTCACTTCTCACTCATGCACTCAAGGAGGAGTGGCACACTTATGGAGGAGGAGGATCTGCTGCTAGGATATGTCTATCTCTTATATTCGGGTTGTATCATTGCTCTATCTATCTCTAAGGAAGTTATTGGGGTTTTTCACCTTTATGGTTTTCCCCAAGTAAATCTTTGTGTCTCTTGTGTGCTTGCATTATTGTCTCCATGATTGATATGCTGTAGATATGCTGTACATGTTGTTCTCTCAGTTAAGATCCTAGATCAGATTGAAGTAAATTCTGAAAATTTAACACTAAGCACAAGGGTAAACAATCTATCCCACCCAACACCCTTCAAGGCTAAAGCATCCCCTTCATTGATCTAGGTGCCTCAAGTGATCCATATTTCCAGGTGCTTCTTGGATGTGCACGAGTTTAGTGCAGGTAAAACTATGAATGTCTATCATCAGAAAAATGATTGGATGAGGGTTTGAGTAAAACATGGACAAGAATCCTTCCAAGAGAGTACGTGAGGGGTAATATAGTGGTTCTGACACCCAAGGTAGGATAGAGGGGAAAGAAACAAGACTCATTAACATAAATTCTGATCTTAGAGAAAAATATTCCTGCAACTTCCACAGAAGCACTGCCATCCCCATGCTTCCTTAACTACGTGAAGTGACTTCTCCCACCAACATCACACAAGGATTAAAATGATTGGGTGAAAGTACTAAAAGGAATTAATTGGCTCGTTCAAGGCTCATGGAAATGATTGGATTGGTTCTCAGTATGACACTTGGAAATCAAGGATTCAATCCCCCATAGGCCCCCTTTCCTCTTCTCCTCCAGTGGAATCATATCCCTTTGGTGCATATTACACATCCATATTATGGCCATTCATATTATTAATCAACATAATATTTACATAGTAGTCTGATTAGATTGATGAGCTAATCACATAGCTCAAATAGGAAAAACATTTACATAATGGATTCAATATATTCCAAGGGTCAAACTGGGGTTATTATAGAAAAATCCAACAATCATTTGTTTTGTAATTTTCAAATCTTTGATATGTTCTTACTAAGACCTGTGGAGTATAGATGTTTCATACTGGCCCTATATTCATATATACTCAACAATTGACATGGGCATGGTCAACACAGGAAATGATTCCATTAAGGAATGCGGCTAATGAAAGTCATGATGGTTCCCATGTGGTCCTGATCTTTTGAACCAAGTTTCTCAGTTTGCTTAAATATTGGTTAATTTGTGTTTATGTGTTTGATTCTTCCTCAGGGTCAATGTTTGTTTGTGTCTCTATTTTAGGGTTTGTTTGTGGATTTTATTTAGGGTTTTCTTCCATTGTAATCAAATACAAACAATCTACATGTAAAAACAATATTTATTTTCAAATTATGATTTTTTGTTTAAATCAAACAAGTATATAAAAGAAAAAATGGAATAGTTAAAGGAATACCTGGAGGGGTGGAAATGGGCCTTGGTTTGAAGTTGGTTTGAAGTTGGTTTGAAGGGGTGTAAATGTCCCAAGACATGCTCATGTTGCTACAATGAAGGAAGGCGACCACAGATGGAGAATGAGGGGAATGAGGCTTATGACCCCTTTTATTTTTTGATAAACAAGAGAACACACGCATGCATTATTTTAATATGCACGTGTTAATAATGTGTGTGTATTCTTTTCCATGTTGTCCATCTCACCTGGAGGTTAAAAAATTTTCAAACCAAGAATGTGTGCACATTTTTGTGAATGCACATGCATTTTTGAAATTTATTGCTCACAAATTTCTATTGCAATGGAACTGGATTCCAACTTCGCGTAGGCACCCTTCAACTCACTATATTATTTGAAACACCCATGGTATCAACATATGCCTCTAATTCCTTCTTAATCCCAACTAGCATATAACATGAATCTCTCACTTAGATTCATCTCAGTTGCCCCTTCCTTGCCGCACTCACCCTTCCAGGCTAGGCATCCCCTTCACTACTATATAGTTATCTTGGGTGATCCATCTTGCCAAGGCTTTCACGTGCAAGAAGAGTGTCAACTCATGAGTATTACTGCTAGGAAAACCCACTAGAAACCCTTAATATATCATATCTCATGGCGATCATGGCATATCACAGGGTTCTAGTGTCATTATAGTGCATTCTCCCCTAGTTTTTAGCATCCATCATCTATCCTTACTAGAGAGATTCATCATCTCATAGAAACCAAATTGCACAAAGATGAGATCCTTCGTTTAATGTTTGGCCCTTGAAAATGGTAGCTTCTAGTCTTCATTATGGACTTACATTGGTTTCCATATCTAAGAAAATTCTACTTGCTATACGAACTTTTGAATTAGTCAAACATGTTGTGAGTATTCATGCATATATTCATTTCATTGCAACATTTACAATATTCAATGAAGTGATCTTGGAATTATGACATGTAACTAATTCAATTACTATTAGCTATCAATATCTAAAATGCAATGAAACTACATTCAATTTAGATGCATCAATATCACAATAAAATCACATGATACGAGCACATTGTCTATGCCACCAAATAAAAGTTCCAATACTAATGATTACACAATCATACTATTTTTACTTTTAGTTTTCAATGTATTTGTCCTTGTCTTCGTTATGGCTTATTCTCACTACCATATACAAGACACAATTTTCATGCATCTTTATTCTCCTAACATAGCATTCTTGTACTCCATGAAAACACTGCTATTTTTTTTAGTCAATTATTGTATTACATCCACAACAAATTATGAAATGATATTAGAATTATAAATTAACCAATAATTCATTATTTCAACAATTGCATATTAATTTCAATGAAATATGGCATAAACATGCATTCATACAATGCATTCTAACATGCATACCTTCATACATGTGCATAATTACATATTAAAACAAAAATTCATGCATATTTCACTCAATGCACCCTTGCATTGATTCATGAATTCCATATTCCCATGTCATGTATTCCATCATGATGATTTGGAAGGTCTAGCCAATGCCTCGACACATCATCCAACCACATCCCCAATACTTGCACAACCATTTGAACGCCCTCTTCTTTTTACTAACACAATACCATGATATACTCTTTCCCCGCTAAACAGTTGCTTAGGTGTACTAGAAGGAATTTTCATTCATTACTCCATGGTTCCCTTAGGAAATACACCCCTTTTAATGGTCTCTATGTGTTGGCAAGAAGATTACAGTCTAAGACACCGAAGCAAGTGGGAAGGCCATTGGACACTTGTGTACACCTATATCATTTCTGTATCACACCACACTATGAATTTACTCATGATTGTCTCACATGAAATTTAGTACCACAATAGGACCATAAGTCATCACTTGTATTGGTTATTGAATCATAACCGACACACACATGTCATTCTTTTTACCTTCATATGAAAGCATTCTAGATTCTAAATAGTCACATAAGTACACCGATTCCTTCCTTTACTACACCATACTTGGTGGAATATTAATTAAATCAATGCATTCAACCATCATGTGCATATCAATTCACGATATTAAAATATGGCTTAATGGATACTTACCCAATCCTCTTCCCAACACTTATGCAATCAACATAAATAAACCATTACCTGCATGGTTCCATCACATTCTCTAATTAGTTGGTCTTTTGCAAAGGATTGCATGATCCTTCTACCAACTTCTTGATTGCATATTTATTGTCCTAACCTTTCTTCACAAGGTTGTAGGTCATGTGCAATCACCTCATCACCATCTTCATCCATGCTTCAACCATCTTTAGTCACACAATCATCATCAACCACAACATTTATCATTAGTGGCTCATTGCATATGTAAAACTATACCACTTTTACCAATATGCAATATCATATGTATGCACAAGCATATTCACATGCACTATGCACCATCCTTTAATATTCCCACTCATGCATGTGCATTCCAGCTATCCAATCTCTTGCAGTTGCAAAATTCATATGCCTTAATTTTCTACATATAAAACTCAAAAAATATAAATATAACAACAAGAGAAGAGCTAACAAATTATCCCTTTCCTTATCCCAATATGGAATTCCTCTTCAATGCCATAGTTGATCCAATTCATGGCCTCTGTTCCAAACACACAATGGATCATTAACTATGATTTTCTCACCAAGTAGCAATTCAATACACATACACATAGTACATTTGTACTTACTACTTTTCAAGCATGCAATCCTTATGCTATAAACAAAATAATTTTAAGGTGAGAAATTCCCTTGTCTGGCAATGTCTCCTTATGGAGATCATTATTCTACCACAACAGTTGTATCAATCATATGTAGATTTCTTTATTATTTGACATCTTTCATTACACTTTTCTCACTTTGCCTTGCTACTCCAATTGCTTTGAGCAATTCTAGCCAAGTCCGACTTGATATTTATTGGACTTCTTAGAACATAAAAATGCTAGAAGCATTGCAGTTCCAATTTCTATTGAAATCTTATCAAGGTCCATCATATGCCCTTAAGCCTCATTCAATCACAAGAATTTCTTTTCCTTCCCATGGAAATCCTTAACAATTTTTTTGAATCTGCATGAGAGGTTCATATACTAGAATGTCTTATTCCACTAGTGACACATTTATGTGAATGTAATTTCATATCCTATCCCAATTCCTTAGATATAAGTTGTTGGTTCATATCCTACAACTTTTATGAGCATGCATGCACTTTCCCACAAGGATGATTCAACCATTGACTTTATGATTTGCATATCATTTTCCTGCTAGTATGTGCCATGCCCTCATTAGCTGTCATTGTTTCATTAATAACTATGTATGATAGCCAATTACTATGAACAAGGGATTCCACAAACATTCTATGCAATTCATATTACACCTTCTAAATATAATAAATGCATTGCTTGCATTATGAGTAAGGAGCCATCAATCATTCTTAGTTCCTTCTTGCTTCATGAATGTTTATGAAATTCAATATACAAGAGTGTATAGGCTTATACACATTGACATGTTTTCATTAATTAGGGTTACAACCCCTCTTTCTTCTAAATTCCCTAGAGCATCTGAAACATTCCTTTAGAATATGAACATGTATGCATTTTCCTTGTTGAATTTATTTCCAATAGCACAGGCTAGACTCAAAACCGACCCCAGAGTGAAAAACTATGGTCATATGAAACTATTTAATTTTTCCCCAATTAATGCATTTTCCCCAAATTTGGTGATTCTTCGTATTGATGATGTTGTAGGATGCTAGCATGTCACCTTACGTAGTTTTCAATGTGTCATTGCGTTCGTATGTGGCCACCCCCTGTTGGGTATGTGTTATATTCTATTAATGACTACGCACCTTCTAGCGGAGGTTCAGGGGGACCTACCCCCTCGATTGGGGGGCATGGAGGTAGAGCCCCTGAGGAAAAATATTTGGGTTGTTTTTGCCCTATTTTTGGATATTTTCAACCAATGGTTTTTGACCCATTGTAATCTAATTCCAGTTTGAGAATTAGGGTTTTGGTGGTTGGTGAATGCCTATATATTATATTGTAAACGATTAAATTAATACAATGCAAATAAAGAGCAGTGAAGCTCTAATTTAAGTTAGTTTTTCCCTTAAGGGTTTCCAAGGTAAATTTTTGTGTACTGTGTGTGAATGTCATTGTTTACTTTTTGTCTTGCTTAAGAATTGTATGCATTTTTACATTGAAACATGTTTATAACTATCATTTGGTATCAGGGCAGTATTTGGATTCAGGGAGATGCATTTGTTGCTCGAGGTTTAGCCTAGTCCTTGGGTTTGTAATAAACCTGGCCTCAGTGGGAGATCTATAGGGGTGATTATTTTGTTGAAAGAATTATGAGCAATTCTAGAGTGGAAATAAAAAAATTTCATGGACAAAATTTTGAGCTGTGAAAGCTCAAGATGTAGGATCTTCTAATAGATAAGGAACATTGGGTGGCCATGGATCCAAGTGCAAAACTTACTGCTATGGCCAAAGAATATTGGGATAATTTGGATAGAAAGGAGAGGAATACATTTCATCTTTGTCTCTCAGATTTAGTACTATTGAAAGTCTTTGGAGAAGACACTATAAAGAAGCTATGGGAAAAGTTAGGGAATCTATATTAGTCAAAGTCCCTGGTAAATAAATTGTTTGTGCGAAAGAAATTGTATCATCTTAGGATTGAAGATGGTGTCTCTGTGACAAATTTCTAAATGCATTCAATACTCGGGTAAGTCAATTAACCATAATTGATATTAATATGGAGGAAGAAGAGAAGTGTATTACCTTGTTGTGTTCTCTACCAGACTCTTGGGATAATATAGTTGTAGCAATAGGTATTGCTACTCAGTCTACATTGAAGTCTAAGTATGTAGTTGCATCCCTGTTATAAGATGAAATGAGGAGAAAATCCATGGAAAATCATAAGATTGATGCCTTATCAGTGAGAGGTCATCCCAAATACTAGAAAAATAAATCTACATGGGTGAAATATAAATCTAGGGGAAGATCTAAATCTCTGGGAGAATCTTTGAAGTAATTATGTTGGAAATGTGGTAAGGATGGGAATTATAAAAGAACTATAGAGAAAAAAGTGTTGAAAGAAGTAAAGCATTAGAAGATACTCTGTCCATAGAAGGAAATTACTCCTCAAAAGGAGAGGATGTGTACTTGAATTCTACAAGTACACGACCAGGAAGTGATGATTGGTTGATTCACTCAGGTGCTTCCTTTCATATGAATCCTAATAGGGAGTGGTTTTGTGAGTATGAAAGGTATAATGGAGGGGATGTCCTCCTAGGAGATTATTCGCCAACCAAAATAATAGGGCGTGGAAAAGAAAATTTACTACTGAGGGATGGAAGGATTATAACCCTTCCTGGTGTTTTTCACATTCAATATCTATCCAAAAACGCGATATCTATTAGAAAAATGAGTGATGTAGGTGTAAATACTGTATTAAAAAAAGACAAATGCAAAATGGTTCGAAAAGAAATGGTTTTGATGAGGGGAGTTTGGTGTGGAACTTTGTACAAGCTATTACAAGAAGCACCATCACTGATGGGTGTAATAAATTTGTTGTTCCTAAGAGTAAAAGTGAAGAAAGTAAAGAACCTGATGCCTCTGGAGGAGATATTATGTTGTGGAATCAAAGGTTGAGACATATTGGAGAGAAAGGACTTCAAGCATTACAAGGTAAAGGAATGGTTGAAGGTATGTCTAATTGCAAACTATATTTCAATTTCTATGAGCATTTTTATAATGGGAAGCATAATAAAGTGAAATTCCCTTGTGGTGTTACAAGGGAAAAGGAGATCCTAGAGTTAATACATAGTGATGTGTTTGATCCTGTACATGTTGCATCACACAGAGGATTTGTATATTATGTGTCATTTATAGATTATTTCTCGAGGAATACGTGGTTGTATTTCCTACAAAGGAAATCTAAGGTTTCTAATAAATTCAAGGAGTTCAAGGCTCTTGTGGAAAACCAAACATGGAGGAAAATAAAGGTGTTGAGAATAGACAATGGAGGTGAATTCTATGTTAAAGAGTTTGATCAGTTTTGCAAATAGTGTGCTATAGCACAACAAAATACAACTCTGTATACACCCCAACAAAATGGAGTTGCAAAAATGATGAACAGGCCATTGATGGCGAAGGAAATGAGTATGCTTAGTGGTGCATGGTTAGCACAAGAATTATGGGATGAAGTTCTCAACACTACATGTTATCTGAAGAATCAATCACCCACATCAATGTTAGCTGAAAGAATCCTCATGAGGTATGGTCCGGTAAGAAGCCTTCTATTGCACATCTCATAGTTTTTGGTGTGATGCTTTTGTCATATTCCTAAGGATAAAAGGAGCAAATGTGATAATAAAGTAGGTAAATGTATCTTTATTGGATACAAAGATGGAATGAAAAGTTACAAATCATGGAATCCCATAACAAGGAAAACAATGTACAGTCAAGATGTGGTCTTCAAAGAAGTTGAGAGAATTTCCACAAATGAAGATGAATACAAAGAAAAAGGACTAGAGAAAATGGAGTTTGAAATTAAGGATGAAGGATCTGATTTAAATGAGGAGGAAGAGTCATCTGAATGAAATGATGAGGTGGAACCACAGACTCCAGTTTTGAGGAGTTCTGACTATGGAAGGAGGCCAACTGAAAGGTATAGTCCACCCGATTTTCATTATGGTTTTGTTCTATCTTCTATTAATGATGAACCTAGATTTGTTCAAGAGCCAGTTAATTTTGAAGAGTGTAGAATCTGGAAGAAGTCCATGGGAGAAGAAATGGAGGCCTTGGAGAAAAATAAGGCCAGGGTTTGGTTGAATTGCCAAATGGAAGAAAACAATTTGGTAACAAACGGGTGTGAAAAAATAAATTGAATGCAGTAGGAAAAGTTGCGAAGTACAAGGCTCGACTAGTAGCAAAAGGTTACTCTTAGGTAGAGGGAGTTGACTTTGGTAAGATATTTTTCCTTGTGGAAAAATTGACTTCCATTAGATTTATATTGTATCTTGCTGTAAAATTTGATCTGGAGGTAGAGAAATGGATGTAAAAACAATGTCCCTACATAAGGACCTAGAAGAAGAAATCTACATGAAGCAACCTGAAGGATTTACAGTAAAGGGTAAAAAGGATATGGGTTGCAAGTTGAAGACGTCCCTTTATGGTATAAAGCAGTCTCCAAGGATGTGGTACTAGAAGTGTGACACATACATATTGTGACTGGGATTTGTGAAAAGCAAAGCTTATCACCGTGTCTATTGCAAGAAGGTTGGAAAATATTTTTTTTATGTAGTGTTGCATGTCAATAACATGTTGTTGGTAGGAAACATCATGGAGGTTATCAAGGAGGTGAAATCGTAGATATCCTCCAAGTTCAACATGAAGGATCTCGATGATTCCAATTTCATCTTGGGGATGGAGATCAAAATAAATTGTGCAAAAAGGAAAATCTAGTTGAACTAGAGAAAAGTCCCTATTCCCGTAGATGTAAGGTTATCTGCAGAATAATTTCCCAAGACTAAAGAAGAAGAAGAAGACATTTCTCGTGTTCCTTATGCCAATTGGAAGTTTGATGTATGCCATGGTATGCACTAGACTAGAGACTGCCCTTGTAGTGGAAATTTTGAGTAGGCATATGTCAAAACAGGGAAATGAGCATTGGATAGCAATAAAGAAGGTGTTTAGGTTTTTGCGTGGAACTATAGATAGTGCAATTTGTTATCAAGGAAGAGTTGGAAAGGACAGAGTGTTGAATGCACATGGTTTTGTTGATGTTATCTAGGTTGGAGATCTGGACCATAGAAGATTTACAAGCGGGTATGTGTGTAACCTATTTGAAGGTGATATCAGTTGGATGAGTAAGAAACATGTTGTAGTGGAACTATCAACTACTAAAGTTGAATACATGGTAGACACTCATGCAAGCAAAGAGGTTGTATGGTTGCATAGATTGTGTTCATACATTGGGTTTGAACAAAAAGTTGTGAGGTTTGATTGTGATAGTCAGAGTGAAAATGTTCCTATCCAAGAACCCTGCTTATCTTTAAAAAATGAAGCATATTGATGTGCAGTATCACTTTGTAAGAGACATAGTTGAAAGCAAGAAGGTGTTGCTGTAAAAATTCGATACTTTGGAGAATATGGAAGATTCATTGAAAAAATATGTGAGAACTGAGAAGTTTTCTTAGTGAAGAAAGAAATGGGCATACTGCATATAGGGAGTACATGATTTTATAAGATCAACAATCCAGGACACGTATGCCTATGGATCTTCTAGCAGAGGTTTGGGGGGGACCTACCCCCTCAGTTGCAGGGCCTGGGGTCCAATGGGCCCCCAAGGAAACATTTTGGGTTGTTTATGCCTTGTTTTTGGCTATTTTTGGTCAATGGTTTTTGGCCCATTGTAATCTAATTCAAGTTTTGGAATTAGGATTTTGGAGGTTGGTGGATGCCTATATATTGTATTCTAAATGGTTGAATTAATACAATGAAAAGAAACAAAGAGAGCGGTGAAGCTCTAAGTTAAGTTGGTTTTTCCCTTCGGGGTTTTCACGGTAGATTTTTGTGTACGATATGTGAATTCCATTGTTTACTTTCTATCTTGATTAAGAACTATATGCATTGTTACACCTAAACAATTTTAGAACTATCACCCCCAAATCTCTACCATGCCACTTAGCCTCCATCTAATTTTCCTAAGTCTTATTCAAATAGATGCATCTTTTCCCCGTGAATGGTCTAGATCGGATCCCATTCCAATCTAGTTGTCTGCACAATCTACCCTATCAGATGGTTAGATGAGTGGCCCTCCACACAAATGGTGTGGATCACTCCTTGCACCTTACACCAGTAGATCCCCATCATTTGCATGCATAAACTTGTTTGAAAGGTAACAAAGGAGAGTCTCCTGCAAACAATATAGATTGTGCCATGCACTTTCCAACTTTTAATCTAAGTCATTCATGTGCACTTATTCTTGGTAGGCTTGGCATGAGTGGTCCCCCTTCTGTGAATGGTCATGATCAAATCTTAGTACATGTGCTAGAAAATATCATGATCCAAGAGACCCTCTGGCTTCATGTTCTCTATGTTTTCCATTCTTCCTAATCCCATCCTTCCCAAATGTAACATCTTCACTTACTAACCCTAACGAACTCCCTTCTCTTTCTCTCATCACACCCTCTTTCCTTCTCTCCTTCTATCATTTTCAGTGTTGGTCATATTTATATAGAACCAAGTTTAAGTTATAGTTTCACCATGTTTGAAACTTTGTTAATGGCATTTGAATGATTTTTTTATTTTTTAAAAATTCATCAAAATTTGAATATTTTGTTTAATTGTACAAGTCTAAATGCATTATGATTTTGCCCCTTTTAGGCTACTCAAAATACCATTAAGTGGAAGCATTATTTTGAATTGATGGAATTGCAAAGAGATCAAATGTGAATATTGTATAATAGGATTGAAATGGGGTATTTGAGGGTGTTGAATCTATTGGTGCATTAAAAACAACAATTTTATCAATTCAAAATTATAATTTTGATTAAAAAATTACATAACCAAATCCAAATGATAACAAAACAAAAAGTTAAATTCTTTGAACATTTCTTGTTTTTTATTTAATACATTTTTTTCAAATTTAATTTAAATAATCATCACAATTCTTTTATATTTCTAAAATTACATAAATACACAAAACAAACTTATCTACTTTTCATTTTTATTAATTATAAACTAAAACCATATAAATTACCAAATATAAGAGAGAAATATCAAAAGGAGTTAAAGCATAGATAATGGATGATCACAACTACACATAGAGAACAACTAACTTGTTTTTAACATTTAACTTATGGTACCATAAATTATTATGGCTATGCTAATGTTTATAACACTTAACTTGTGGTACCATAAATTAAGTGGCTACGCCAGTGTTTATAATTTGTACTAGTATTGATAATTTATTGTATTGAATGATGGCAAGTGTTAAACTACCTTGGAGATTGCGAGGTGGGTTGATGAGAAATAAATTCAGTTGCCAAAAATAGTCAATATCACAATAAAAGAAACTCAGGCTGTGTACTGCCCTTTCAATGGTTAAAAGCGGGTTGATGAGAATGAATTCACTTTCCAAAAAAATCAATATCACAGATCACATTGTTATGTCTTCAATAATTAAACGTCATTTTTGGATTGGGTGAATGTATCTTACAGAATTCTGTCATTCCCTCCTCTACACTACAATTGTATCTGATGATTGTCCTCTCTCGTACTGATCTATTTAGGTTTTAATTTAATTTTGTCTGGGCATGGGTGGAAATAAAAAAAATGGTTAGGTAAATGGTACTTTATTTTCATTTTTGAATATGTACATTAATAATGTTATGAATCCAAAATTATAATTTGTTGAATAGAAGTTTAATGATCAAATTCCAAATTTCAATTATGACAAAAAAAAATTACAGATTACACTATATAATGACAAACAATTACAAATTACAGTATATAACGATAATGGTGAAAACTATAATGACAAAAAGTACGGCTCATTGCAGGCATATAATCTTCAGATATTGCAGGCTAATGATGGTGCAAGCGATAAACTCTCTCAGGATATTGCAGGCATCTCAAGAGTGTTTAACAGTTTCCTTCAGTGAATGCGGATTTATGAGAAAGGAATTCAGTTAGTTCGAAACAGCAAAGAGAAGTTAATTTACTGTACAACCTAACCTAATTATGTAGGTGTGTAGTTATGGTTGTGATACATTCTACACATTAATATTAATATTATTAATGTAGTTGTTGCTCAGTTGATGTATTTATCTACTTTATCTATTTAACCTACTATAATTTAATTTGTTAAAAACAGCAAGGAGAATTTAACCTACTGTACTACTTAATTAAGTTGTATGTATCTACGACTGCATCTATTTAAGCTGTAATTTAATCTTGTGTGGTGTGGGGCAACATGGATTCTTCGGATAATTGAATGTAAGTACGAAGGATAGGGTAAGGACTTAACGTAAATGGCCGCCTGTGTAAAATACCCGTACGTCTGCGCATTGAAGATTTAAATGTGCTATTTTGGTAAATTATGTTTGGTATAATATTGAATGAAATCAATAGCCGCTAAACATTCAGGTATTGTAAGTTTTTCTGTCAGAAACTGCAGAACTTCATGGAAGGCAAAGCAACGGACAAGTGGCCTCACTATTATTCTAGTGTCAATTCAGTTCAAATTTTGCAAGCACATTCAAGTAAATATCCAATGCTTCCATAACATTTCAGAAAAGGTTGGGGTGTTTACTGTAAAACAATGGATTACAGTGTTGAAGTTAACAATTTATTATCTATGGTCATCCACCATGTTTGATTTCATCAATTTAAACAATAAGAACCAATTTCCAAATCTTAGCTCCTCCGGAGAAAGAGAAATTAAACTACTATTTATATATCATCAGGTTGGTTAAATGATCTATTAATGAATTCTCATTTTAACAATGATTTAAAGTTCAATGGGCTAACTCAAATAGTTGAGTGCTGTGAGTTGGGATGATGTCCTCACACTCAAAATAAAGAAAAGTACCAAAGAATTTCCCATAACATATTCTAATGAAAATAATAATAATAATAATAATAATAATAGAAATTTAAAATTTAAAATATTTATTTAGAAAATATGAACTATAATATTTTAAATTTTAAATTTTAAATATTTAAGTATAAATTTATTTTTGTATTTAAAATTTTCATTAAAATTATAATTTAAATTCTTAAAATTTTATTTTAATATAAGATTGAAATAACATATTCAATTACTATTATTTATTGTACAATATTAATTCTATAAATTTAAAAAAAAATATGAACTCTCCCTCTATTTTAAATGGAAAAATTAAATTTATAAAATATTAAATTAAGTAAACATAAAAATAAAATACAGAAACGAGGTACATTTTTAAAAATAAAACACATAACCTAAACAAGGTACATTTTTAATTATATTGGGTTATTTTCCTAGACATGATTCCCACTAATCATGTGGAGATGGATTAACACCTATGCTTTTCCTAAATTGCATGAGAATGAGACAAGTGTACTAACTAGAAAAAAGAAAAAACAAATAACATATAACCTATTCATAGCACTTAACTCGTTGAAATAGTCTATTACTTAAACTTCTTCTAAATAAAATACAATGCCATAAATTAATATTCTTTTCTTTTAATTTTATATTAATAAAAAAAAATCAAAATTCTATGATGTTCTAAATACTCAGCTACGTCCACATAATTTATGTTAATATATAATATTTTAAAAAAACATGACAAATGTAATGATGTAAATTAATATCTCTTCTCTTAGATATTTAGGTCAATATCTTATAAATTTTATAATAAATAAAGTTTAGTTTTTAATAGTGTTATATATAATATATATTTCTTTCAATTTTTTATGATTTTTTATGTTGATATTTTATTTTAATGTTAAAAAAAATATAATAAGAGAAAATTAAAATATTATAGGAATTTGATGAATTTTAAAATTTAAAAGCATTTTTTAATTTTAACTAGTGCAAAGAAAAAAACTAACATGATTAAATAAAAACAAACTCTCATAATCTCTATAATGAGATGAAAGAATTTGTCATCTTTGTAAGAGTTGGAGATGAAAATCAATCATCACAATTAAAATTAGCCATCACAACTATGTTAAGTAACGTTCCCAAAAATAAAACGTAATTAAAAAAATCATATAAGCTCACAACTATAAAATAAATAGTAATTATTTTTTTTCATCTTAAAATTTTTACACATCAAAAATAATTTTCACCTCAAAAAATTGGATCTATGTGAGTGATTAAATATGTTAACTTGAATGCCATAAATTATTTTAATGTCCTTTCCACACTTAGTATTCCAATCTTTTATTTAAAATTTCAAATTCGGAAATAATAGTTATTAACATTTCTTTAATATATAATAATATCTCTTTTATATATATATATAAACCTTTTAAGAATAAACTATATAATAATAGTAGCATTAAACACAAATTCAATATTGCTTATGGCATTAGGGAATTCCAATTGGAACACTAAACTACACTCTTGAGGTTTAAAAATATCTTTCAAGAAACACTAATATTTGAAATTTCAAAGTTTTCCGACATCCCAGCTCAAAAAATGTTTCAAATAAATAATTTCATTCACCCACTTCAACATTTGCATTTTAATCCAAGTTTCAATTTTACTTATATTCAAATTATTTTTATATCATTTGATTGGATAGAACGATTGAGTTTTTGTTCTTATTCTATGAGTGGTTATGTTGACATTGGTAATGTAGTTCCTCATTTTAATTTATTATCATTTAACTCCGTGGTATCAAGATCAAAACTACTAATCAAGATTATGAATAACATTGCCCCACTAATTTAATGTATAGGTATAATATGAAATGACTATAAACTTGACATATATACTTATAATTTGTATATTGTTTTGGCTAAATTAAGAAGTCATTTTGCAGAATGGTGATAATACTAAAAGTGTTATCACATTTGAATTTAAGGAGAAGTCGTGTTGCTTCATAGTTAAACATGTCACTAGAGAATTCCTAAAATGTCGAGGGATGAAAGAATTTGTCATCTTCGTAACACTAAGAGGGTTGAAACTGAAAATTGCTTTCTCATAGAATGTCTTTTGTACACCCACATTAGAGTGCAATTTCAAAATATTTGCTACAATATCGGCCTTCCTAATCTTTTGACTCATCACCACTATGGTGGTCTAGGAATTCTTCTCTTAAATATTTTCAAGAACATAAATAATAATATAAAGAAAAGCAAGTGAGACCACTAAAAGGAAAGTAAATGAACTAAGTAAATAATAATATTTTATTGCTATCTAAGTTATTTAACCATTTCGTTATGATTATCTTTAAGTTATTTTACCTCCATATTAGTAACCCAAATGTAATACATGTACTTCCTATGGGCATGTGGTATCTCTTTAACATGCAAATATATTTAATATATTTATGATCTTTTAGCATACAAGGGTTTCCAGTTTCCATTGATCTTTGTTCATTTCTTCCTCGAATTTTCTGGTTTCAGCTTAAAGCTTCGATAGTTTTATAGTCATAATATTATGAAAAATCGCTGCCATGACATTATGAGGAAAATATGACTAAATATATGATTGAGTCATAATGGATGGGTGATATAAAGAGGATTTGCAAATTTGCATTTGATAATCCTTGGAATCCTAGGATAGAGATTCTCTAGCCAATCTATGGTGGTTCCCTAAAGGGAAGTGGGATAGCTTGAGGGATTGTTTAGAAGAGATGGGGATTTCATTACTTGGGTTTTGTAGGTTGAGGGGAAAGATAGATGGATGATTGAGATTGTTGTAGTGATAATTTAACTTGAGAATGAATTGGGATGAGTGAGAGGATTAGAGCCATGCCATAGAATTTCTCCTTTGTGAGTGGGATAGCTTGAGGGATTGTTTAGTAGATATGGGGATTTCATTACTTTGGTTTTGTAGGTTGAGGGGAAATATGGATGGATGTTTGAGATTTTTGTAGTGATAATTTAACTTGAGAATGAATTGGGATGAGTGAGAGGATTAGAGCCATGCCATAGAATTTCTCCTTTGTGGATTCATAGCCTCAACTGGTGGAACTATTACAAAGATATTAGGATAACATGGATCTTAGAGTTGGGTGGAACATCCTTCTTCTGTGGCCAATTTGTGAATACTTTCTAGAATACAAGTGTTCTTGATTTTTTTATGAAATTGTAGAATTATTGTCATTTATGTTATGGATTTGTCTATTTTGTAGATTGTTCATGTCTGATGAATGTATTAGCTTACATTTATAATTATTGGTACATAGTTGACTAGATTGTTTAATTATGCTTTTATAAATGGGTTCACATGTCTGCATTATATAATAGGTTTAGTATCACAGAATTAATGTTGTTAATGGTTATAAAAAAAATTGGTGTGGTTTCATAATAATGGAATGCCCATTAGCCTCAAAAGTGCACAAAGGTCATTGTTGGGTATGATATGGAATGGTATTTTATGGAGAATGCTACCCATTATTCTTATTATTATAGAAGGGGCATTCTCCACCCTCCTTTATTCGTTTCGGGGTAAACCCGGCGGCTCCTTCACGAATGAGTAAGGCAGCGCAAAGGGGGCTTGAGGGCTTGTTAAATAAGGCGACAAGGGAATGGGGGGAAACTAAAGGCGTTTTCTGGTCCCCCCTTCGTCGGGGGATGCTTGTGAGGGGGTGTGCCACGATAAAACAAGGGAATAAAACGTCGCTTCGCGTTGGATGCTTCTTACCCCCCCCACAATGATGGCTCTTTTGTCTCCTCCCACTGGCACTGGGGGAGATAGCATTGCAGTTATATGGCCCATAAACCATTGTGCACATGAAGAAATTAAAGTTGTATATATGAAGTCAATATGACATGACTCTTCCATGAGAATACTTGGGGAAGTATAGTTGTACACTTTGTGTTTGATAAATGTCCATGAAATAGTTGGGTATAAGCATGTAATAGAGAAATTTGTGGTATTGTAAAATCCCATATGGTATTCTTGATGAAATTATATATAGAGTGTGGAGATACCAAGAATTAAACTTATGATTACATAGTTGGAATCTATGTAATAACTGGAGGAAAATTTGCGAATTTGGAAAAAATGGCCAAATTTTGATGATAATAGGAGTTAAATTAGCCAACAATGACTTGGTTAGAATCCCATCCGAAGAGTAAATTAATTTGAAAGAAACTAAATTTGATAAGACATGCCTAAAAAATCATGGTGGTAACATGTCCACTAGAGTAAAACTATATAAATATGTATATTTTTAATTTTGAGAGAAAAATCTCAAAAATATGATGCGGAACTTGAAGTCTAATTTGAACCTTATAGGATGACATGGAGGTTTCATGATGATTCCAAATGGAATCAAGTATACAAGTCATGGATATGCATAAGAACAAAGGATAGAATGGAAAAGTGGTTATGGAGAATAGTTTGGTGGTTTGTGGAGCCTTTGGAGGTGGTTTTCAAAACCATGTTTTGACCTCCAAAATCATTGAGGATGCACTACATGTTCTAATGGGTTTAAAATTATCGATGGAATGGGTGGTGTTCAAGTCACGTTCAAGTATTGCAAGGTTATATATCCATAATTAATAGATGCACTCCACATGTTCAAGGAACCTCTTGATACAACAAGAGGAATGTGGTTTGTGGAATGGGTGGAAAAAGGTTTTCAGAGGTACATGAAGTGGTTTTGGAAATCACATTTCAAGCTCCAAAATTAATGATAAGATGTTCTAATGTAAATGTGGTTTTCCATATTGTGGAAAGGAAGGGTCACGCTAAAGACTAGAAATTTCGACCTCTATAATTGATCTAAACTGTAAATCTAGAACGTGTGTGAAGAAACACGTGCACTAAGGAAAAAAATGGGACCTTCCAATCACATTGACCTATGGACTACAACCATGTGGATGATGTGAGGCGCATTGATAAAGATTGTTAAGCCCCATATATTATGACATTGCATTTCTATTATTATATTAATATTGTATTTATTAGTGAGCTAGGACCTTAATTATAATTGTATGGTCTTGAGTAGAAATGTAGTTGTGCCTTTTGTCTCCTATATATATAGGTCAAAGAGACCTAGTTTTAGGATAATCTCATCTTGTGTTGTGAAATGGATACATTGTATTTAAGGAGGCTCCCCCCTTGAAGAGTATTCTTATTCATCTCTTTATTTCATTCCAAAGGAATCGGGTTATTGTTTCTTTCTATTTCGGTAATTTGGTTCCTAACATTTGGTATAATATCTATTTTTTTATATATCATTTTTTGGATCCATTTAAGATAGAAATTTTTTTAAAGAATCAAAAGAAAGAGTGATGTACCTATGGTAAATATTTCAAGTCTTGTTTCATTACAAGTTTGTATTTATAGTTTATCCAAGACAAAGTTTTTTACTAGTCCAAAAACTAGTCTCAAACATACATGTTCTAGGTAAAACTATAATATCCGAACCTCGAGGACTCCAAAGTGAGTGCCACCTATTGCATCAAATAGGAGATAGACCATATTGTTTGTGGTAAAAATTTCAAAATCACATAAATAAATTAAGAGACATGATAGACTGTTACCATAACTTTATCTTGGCACAACATAATTAGGTCAAACTTATGGTATTGTAGAGAAGATATACCGGGCTACTAGAAGATGAAATTTTAGACTTAGAAAGTCTAAAATTTTAGAGATAATTTAGGAGCAATATAGGCTATGAGGACAACCTACAAACTAGGGTTTGTAAATGTTTGTTAACTTGAAGCTTGCAAAAGGTTTGATTGTAATATTTGTTTAGGGTGATTTAAAAGGTGCGATAAAGAGGAACCATAGGAGAATTATATGTAAATATTATTTTGGGCTCTCATGGCAAGGTGTTTTACAAAAAATAAATAACCAATTAAACCTCCATAGAGCTCAGCCATGATTCATGAAGAAAATAAAGAAATGTCTAACAAGATATCAAATTTAGAATTTGGATCCCAAGGTTAAGGAATTGAATGATAGTTTGGTGACGCATGTTCAATTGGTAAAAATGAAAAAGGATATAGAAAATGAGTTGAAAAAGATGGTTAGTAAAGAGGATCTCAAAAATATGGCTAGTAAATAGGATCTTGAAAAGATGGTCAGTAAAGAGGATCTCAAAGTTATGAAGGGGTAATTATGAATGAGATGAGACATCGATTTCCTCATAATTCATCTCATCAAGAAGATGATAAAGAGAACAAGAGGAAATTGTCCGAGTCATAGATTGAGAAAATTGAAAATTGATTGGAGAACAAGAGGTTTGAGTCCTCAACATTTGATCATTCATTACACCATCATGGGCTCAACTTGGGACCAAGGAACTACTTCATTCCTAAGATTGATATGAGAAAGTTTGATGGCAATGGTCCAATAACATGGATATTCTAGATGGAGCAATTCTTTCATCTACATCAAATTCCAACATTACAAAAAATAATTATTGCATACTTGCATTTGGAACCAAAAGGAATATATTGTTTCTTGATCTATATTCTTGGATCAATTGATAGAATATTATTGGAACATTAAGCAATTTCAAAAGTTAAGACTTAGTAAAAAACATTCTGGAGGATTATTAAGTTGTTTGACCTCTTTATGAACACTTTAAAGAAAAATATTTGATATGAGGTACCTTTTTTTTAATATAAATTATTGAATAAAACTTTTAGTTTTGTAAGAAAAATTGCAAATAGAAATATAGCTACTAACACCTATACTAATCTAAATTTAGAGATCCAAACAAAAACCAACAAATGACCTAATATAATCTAAACTTAATAGCATTATGTCTAGCTCAAAATACAACTAAAACTCTTGTGAAATAAGAAAAATACTATTATATTGCACAATAATAAGAAATACCAAATAACATCATATATCATTTATGAATAAATGATATAACACAAAACATAAAATTATTCATTACACATTTATAATTTTTGAGGGTCACCAAAAAAAGTAATTTTCTATTATTCATTGGAGAGGCGTTCTACAGCCTAATATGAAGGAGATTTATACAAAGTAAACAAAAAAAATAATACAAAGTAAAAAATAAATATGAGGGAGATCTTGTAATGTTTGTCAAATATTATGTCGGCCATAATCAAAAAAAAATAATACAAAGTAAAAAGTAAATATGAGAGAGATAGTCTAAGTAAAATAATCAATGGAATAAAATAAAGAAGATTTAAAGATAAGATGCATATTGATTTAATTATTTTTTACTTTGTGTAATACCTCTCCTTGAATAGCTCCTTGAATGCAATACGTGAGACGTTTGATAGAGCCTAGGATTTGGATCTAGGCTGATTTTACAACAACACATAGCATTCCTCAACTATTATAACCATAGATACCAACTCTTATATGCTGTCAAGATTCCAATAATGATAGAAAATTGCATGTATATAATAATTAAAGTTATAATGACAAACAATCGAAGTTCTAATGACAATTAATTCTAGGTTTATGATAATGGCAATTCCAAGTATATGATGGTGATTAATAACTATTTGACGATAGAACGTTTAATGCCGATGTTGGAATTCTGAAATCTGATGTAAACAATTCATCAATCCAATTATTCAAAACCCTGAAGCAATATTTAATGTTTTACTGTAAAATTATCGATTACCTGTATATGATATGGAATCAAATGATGGCAGACGATTGCATGCATATCATCGCGAGGGCAGACGATAAAACTATCAAACCAAGCGGATTGATGAGAAATTGGTTAGAAACAACAAAGAGAATTTAACCTAATTACGCTGTATCTATTTAGTTAAGCTGTAATTTAATTTACTAAAACAAGCAAAGAGAATTTAAACTACTGTACTACATAATTACGCTGTATCTGTATCAAACTATTGTACGACCTCGCCCTCTATCTGTATCTATCTAGGACTGTACGACGTAATTATGCTCTATCTGTATCAAACTACTGTACGACCTAATTATGCTCTATCTGTAACTATGGTGTATCGGTATCTATCTGTAACTATGGTGTATCTGTATCTATCTGTAAGTTTTTCTGTCAGAAACTGCAGAACTTCATGGAAGGCGAAGCAACGGAGTCTCCACATTTAGGTATTGCAAGTTTTTCTGTCATAAACTGCAGAACTTCATGGAAGGTAAGCAATGGCCTCGCCATTTTTCGAACGTTTATTTATTTCAAATATTGCGACCAAATTCAAGCAATGTATTCCAATACTTACAACTGTTCTCGATAACATTTCAGAAAAGGTTGGAGTGTTTCTCAAAAAACTCTAGAGAGACGATGGATTGCAGTATTGAAGCTAACAATTTATTATCTCTGCTCATACACAAGAACTTAACTTGTCCATTGAGCAGGAAGGTTTGATTTGATAATCAATTTAAACAATTCAGAACCAATTTCAAAAACCCTACTTGCTGAAAGAGACACAATTATAAAAGTCATGTTTTAGCACCACAAGTTAGCACCATTTATATTTTATTGTGTTAATGTGGTGGTATTAGGACCACTTACAATTTTGTGGTGTTAAGGTGGTGATATTAGCATCATTTACTTTTTGTAATGTTATGGTGGTGTTAATGTTTGTTAATAAATTTTTAGAAATTGAGTTTTTCCTTATCTATATCAAGATAAATGACATGTTAACAAGTACCATAAATGGTGCTAAATTATTATTTCACACATGGAAATGTCCAATCTATATCAAGATAAATGACATGTTAAGTACCATAAATGGTGCTAAATTATTATTTCACACATGGAAATGTCCATGTAGGATTTAATTATGGGGATTTGCACCATAAACACAAAAACTCCACCATTCATTTTTTTTTAAACTTAATTCATTTTTTTTTTTTTTTTGTTCATTCAAATAAGTGATCAAGATTAATTTATGATTTTTTACACCACGATCCCATAAAATTCAATTATTTATTTTTATATTATTTAAACAAATAAATTCACAAGATTTGTTTATAAGGTTTTGCACCACAAAAGCGAGAAGTTCACAAATTATTTATTTCTAAACATTTCAATTCAATTCTTCATTTTTAATATTATTTAAACAAATAAATACTTAAGATCTCTAATATTGACAAACAATTAAAAACATCAATTTTTAAATTATTATTATTAGTATAAAGTAGTGATAAAAATTATTTGAATTGAAATTGATTATTCAATTGAGAATATTTTTATTGATCTCATTAAATTTATTAATGGATATTAGTGTCGTTATTAAGTTTTTAGCACAAGGCATGGATGTTACATCTATGTACGAAGGAGAGAACATTTACCTTTGGCTCTAAAAGAAGCTTTTAGGAATCTAGGACCAAATGTTACATCTATGTACATGGTCGATGGAGAGAAAATCTACCTTTGACTCTAAAAGAAACTTTTAGGAATCTAGGACCAAGAAAGACACTTCAAAGGTCACCACATGTCTTCCAAAGTGTATTCTTAGCGTCTACATGTGCACATTGACACTATTACAAAGCTAGCGAAATATCATCTTGGGAAATACCAAATAGTGGTGCTAAGGTTTTAATTACTATTCCTAAGACTAGAGAAATCTCATCTTGGAAAATACCACATAGTGGTGCTAAGCGCTTATTTGTGGCATGGATATGTACAAATAGTATTTAATTATGATGACTTGCACCACACACCAAAAAAAAAAAAAAACAATTATTTTGTAAACAACTTAATTCATTTTTTCATTCAAATAAATGCTCTAAGTGAGGTTTTACAGATTCATTTATTTATTTTTTAATTATTTAAACAAATAAATCCACATAATTTATTTACACTTAACTATTTTATAAATAAATAAATTATTCATTTTTAATATTATTTAAGCAAACAAATTCCTAAGCTCACAATTAACTATTTTATAAATAAATAAATTATTCATTTTTAATATTATTTAAGCAAACAAATACCTATGATTCTTGAATATTGACAAATAATTAAATGTAACCATTTTTAATTTATTATTGTTATAAATTAGTAATATTTAAGTGATTTGAAATAAAATTCATTATTTGGTTGGGTATATTTTTATTGATCTTATTAAATTTATTTATTGATATTAGTATTATTATTAGGTTTTGAGCTGAAGGCATGGGCCTCTAATCCTTGGACATGATAGAGGGATGAAACCTCTACCTTGAGCCATAAAATAAGATTTTAGGAATCTAGGACCATGAAAAATGGTCAACACACATGCTTTTTGGGAGTATTCTTAGCCTTTATGTTTGGGCATTGATTCTATTTTAAGTTTTGGATTGTTAGTGGTGGATTTACTACCCATCGACCTAGCTAGTTAAGAGAAGAAATTTAGGCCTCAACCTAAGAAGCTTCTAGGCATGTACTGATAGTAATGATTTGTTTAGCCAACAAAATTGACATTTTGAAAGGATCCATGTCCTTATAATACCTGGATATAGTGGGGAATGTGAGGAAATAAAACTATGTATAAGTCTTTGGGGCATATATATGATTAAGGGAGGAAACCCAGGACTTAGACCTTTGAAGAAACATATAGGTGTATAATATTAACAAATATGTACCTCAAACTACCACATGAGACCTTTTAAAGGTATCTTTGGCCTAATATTGGGGTATCAATGTCACTGATAGGCTTTAAACACTATATATTGGTGTAAAGACCCTTGACATGTTTGAGGGAGGAAACTGAGGCCTTAGTGCCTAACAAAAATTATTGGGAACCCAAGGCCAAAAAAAACACTTTGAACCACTACATATGACCTATTGAGGGTATTTTTTACCTCTAAGTGAGGACATTGACACCATTATGAGGTTTTTTCTAGTAAATGTATGAGTATTAAGGTTTTGTATAATGTTATAGGAGAAAACATTCCCTTAGGCCACAAGGGAAGCTTTGAAACACACCTATGAACTCCCAATACAGCCAATACAGTTCCTTTCATCCTAATGAAACAAATTAGGCATCCAGATCCATGAACAATGCCTCAAATCACCACGCATAACATCACGAAGGTATCCAAGGTGCTATGTATTAAAGTCTTGGGGACTTGGAGCCTTAGACATTGTCAAGGGAGGAGACTTGAAACTTGGGCTGTAAAGGAATCCTCTATCCATCTAGGGCTAGAAAGGTTGCCTCCACCTAGTCAAGTCCTACTAGTGCAATTAGTTTCTAATGGTTTTGTTTGTTAGGTGTCCCAAGGTTTGAAACTCTGTTGTAGATGGAGGAGACGCCTAAAAATACAACCATGCTAAGGGTTGGTGTGGCCCAGGCTAGGTGATATCCTCAAGTGGTTTAAACAACTTAGATTCCCCTAAGTCATGTTTTCTTAGACCACAAGCAGGTCCCGCATGTCACGAACACGCTAGCAAAAAAGAAGAAGAAGAAGGTTGCCTCCACCAACAAGACATGGCATTTGAAGGGTATCATTGGAATTTAAAGTGTTTCTTGGGGCCTTGGGGCCTTGTAAATGGTTAGTGGACGAGACTTGAGCCTTAGTCCCTAAAGAAACCTTCTATCCATCAAATTCCAAGAGGGTTTCCTCCACAAACCACACATACCCATGCATTCCCTCTTGAGCATATCATTAGCCTATTATTGAGGATGGAGGTACCATTAGGTATCTAGTTAACATCGATATACATGGTGCTATGTATCTAGTTATTGTGTTCTTTGGGATTTGTACACGGTCAATAGAGGAGACATGAACTTGAATTTTTGAAGGAATATTCTAGCAAACTAGGGCTAAGGAGCTTTCATCCACCAACAACACATGGCCTCCTAAGAGTGTAAATAGCTAATTATTAATGATGTATGTGCCATTAGGTGGTTCTGAGAAATATGTACATGTCTTAGGGCCTTAGGAATGACTTTGCAAGGAAGAATGCCATCCATTTGGTCCAAAATAAATTATTTAGGCATCTAGGTCCATGATTAGTGCTTCGAAGCTCCAAGCATGACTCTGTAGGGGTATTCATGACAATATGTATCAATGTCTTGGGGACTTTGGGCCTTATATTGTTTTCAATGATATGTATATGGAAAGATGTAAAATAAGCTTATAGGAATGCAAGGCCATGAAAGATGGTTCAAACCAATACACATTACCTATAATTAGTATCCATTATCTCTATGTGGAGATATCAATGCCATTAGAAGGTTGTCATCACTAGGTATGAGTCTCAAGGCTTTGTATGTGATCCATGGAGGAACCCAACTCTAGGAATTTCATAGGATCATAACATGAGAAGCTATATATCATCTAATTTAAGTAGAGATTCTTTAAATTTTCCTCATGGATAAAATTGTATCTTCATAAATTGATCTAAGAGACACTAAAAAACATCCCAACTATAAAAAATTATATATTTTCACCATTTTTTTTTTAGATTCGTCAGAATAACAAATTTCCACCACTTGTGGGGGATGTATCTTTGGTTTGACTAAGTAAAGGAGTGCGAGAAGGGTTTGTACCATAGAGTGAGGTCTAAGCCATATAATCCATGATTTATCCACCATAGTAATGTATTGAAGCATGCATAAACATTTCCATATATAAAAATCCCTTCGTCACCATGTGGGGAAGTTCCTAGAACAACATGTGAGGAAAGGCACATGAGTGAGACTAATCTAGAGATTGTCCTATTGGATATTCTATACAACATTTTGGATCATTTTCCATGTGTTATATCCCCACTTAAACAACCTTCAAGTGTTATTCATGATTTGCTTGATCCAAGTATTTTCTCCTAGTCATGTCATAATCGAGGCCTTCTTGGAGGTAAAATTTTATTGAGGTCAATTATGATAGGGATGCTATATCAAATTCCACCTTCCAAGGGGGACATGCTATCAAGAGGACCTTTACCATATCAAATAAATTATTAAGGTTTTTTGTATCCAATGGGTTTGAGCCTGCTAGATGCGACTAATAAGGTTTGTCAACTTTGTCAAAAAAATATAATCTTTCTTGGAGATGAGAACTATATTTTACATGTATCATATGGATTGCAAGTGTAGTCTATTGCCTCCTCTTCTATAGTGATAATACCTATTAAAAATCCATATATTTTTCAACATGCCATAGATATCATCTAAGATATCTAATCTAACACTTACATGTATAAATTTGTGTGAGAGTTCTTATTGTACATGATTTAAATAACACTACTTCATAATACATATGTCAATATCTTTGAGGCTATGATGGATATGCAAATATATATTCAAAGTTAAAATACTTCATGATATTGTCTACCTAAGTTAATACATGAATGTAATGGGGTAATTGAGTTTGAGGATGATCATCTCTTCATTCAACATATTGTTTAGGTATAGAAAGTGATGAGGATGAGCTATTCTTCATTTTGTATAGATGCATTTTTCCATTCCTTCCATTGTTTATGATTGGTTACTTCTAAATGTATAGCTATATTTATTGTAATTATTTTTATTTTACATAGTATAGTGTGAAAGTTTTTACTATTAAATTATTCAAGACTTTTATTTCTTAAATTGTAAGCATTCATTTCCTTTATGTATTAATTTTTTTGTTTATTTAAAAAAAATTATACCACATTCTAAAATGATTGATGAATGATTTGGAAACTTCGAAAAAAAGGGCTTAGAGTCCAATGGAGAGAGAAATTTCATTTTCCCTCCATCTCAAGAAACCAAAACTACATTAGTTGCTAATATTGTTAATATCTCATTGAGAAACTTTAAAAAATCCAACAAAAATTCATTTACCCTCCATTTAAAAAAGGAAACATTACATTGGTTACTAAAATAGTTAATATATGATTGAGAAACTTAAAAATGAAATAAAGAAAGTCTCATTTTCCCTCCATATGTGAATATTTTTTAGATTCCTTTCAAAACATATAAATACAAAGCTATTTCTTATGAAGTAAGTGTTGAAAGAATGTCAAATGGCTTATCAAATTCTATGTTCCAGGAAGAAGAGAAGCTTGTGCTGAAGAAAGGATCCATTTGCATCACAAGGAACAAGACATGTGTTCAAGCAAGGATTTAGCATCTAAAGGAACTCACGGTGAAAGAGGTAAATTATCTATACTATTAGTTTTAAAATTAATATTATCTTGGATTACTCAATTTTTGTGTAGTTTCAATAAATATCAATATCAAGAAAGTTTGTTAAGAAAGTGTGTTTTCTTAGAGATTTGATTCAGTTCTATATGTGTGTTATCCTATTAAATTTTTTAGTTATGCCTTCAATGTTTTCGTGTGCATCTTAATCAATTCTCTATATTTTTATATGTGATGTTTGGTTTTAAAAGTCGATTTCTACACTCTGGATGGAGATATAACTAGTCATCCTGTCATATACTATTCTTGCTAAATTGTTAGTTATCTGTATTATTTCTTTATTATAATGGTGAATTATTTCTTATTACTAGAGTTGATTTGCAAATGGGTCATTAATCAGCTCAAGGAAACTACCTGTGCATATGCTTGCTTTGTCTTTATCTCTATGTTTAGGTCTGTAGCTATCTAAAAAATCCCTGGAATCTCCTCAACCCCATCCGATAATCCCTATCCTATATTATGCAAACTAGAAAATGCTAGAATGAGTTCTTTTCAGAAAAAAATGCATACATCCCTCAACTTTTAATGAACCCTGTGAATCTTATATAGAGTACGTGTTACTCACAACATGAGAGCCTCCACCATAATTGTACTCTGCTAATTGCATTTTTTCTTAGGTTATATAGAATTTGTCCAAACAACCTCTGCTATATTCAAACTTTTCTTACTATTCTAATGTTAAAAGGATTATTATAGTGTTCAGTTAATTTACTCCATAGTTAATTTACTCAATAGGTGAGGCACTTCCTCATGATAGCGGGAATAAAGTAAGGTCGGTCATATTAATATTTTGTGCTAATATGCCTAGTAATTTTCACGTAAGGTTAGGCATATCAAGAATAGTAAGTTTCACATAAAATAAAAACGATTAAGACATATATTTATGCATCCATACTAATACCAAATTATGTTATTTTTTGTAAATAAGTTTACTCGAACATAATAAATTTTGCCCCATAAATAATATTTCTAAGTATTTCCTTATAAGAACTTACTCTTAGGAACTCCGACCATTTTTCATAAACTACGGTCGAGTTAGTGCAGTCGGTTAGTTAACCGACTAAACAAATATTTGTCTAACTTTGACCTATACAAATACTTGTCTATCTTCGACCTAAACAAATACTTGTCTAACTTCGACTCAAACCAATATTTTTCGGTTTCTGACTAACTCGACAAATATGAAAATAGTGAGCTTTTAAATATAAATATATAGTCTAATTCGAATTAAAAAAATATTTGTTGGTTGCCAACTAACCCGACAATTATGAAAATAATGAGCTTTTAAATATAAATATGTAGTCTTCTTCGACTTAAATAAATATTTGTCCGTTGCCGACTAACCCGACAATTATGAAAATAGTGAACTTTTAAAAATAATATATAGTCTTCTTCTTAGCTCGGTGGGTTATCTCAAGTGGTTGAGTGTTGTAATCGCAAACAAAAGTTCTCGGGGTCAAATCCCAAGGTGGCTATGCAGGCCTGACTTGATGTCCCCACCGAGTTAGGCCTCACTTGATGTCCCCACCAGGTTAGGCCCCGTAATAACTGACTAAATTCATCACCTCTTTTTAAATATATTAAATAATATTACCGACCAACTAATTTCATCCACCGAATATGGTCAAATTATATAACTTATTATTTGAAAAATTTATCTATTAGACATGGTCGAACCCATATTCGACTCAATCATCAAAACTTTATTAAATAATTAAATCAAACCATTTCTATATAGCATAGAACTTTATTTTCCCAATTATAATATTTGACTTAAAATTTCAAATTTAGTCGAGAAATTTGATCGACCACTTCGTTTATTATTTAATGAACTATTTTTACCCCGACTATAATCCTTAATGAATTGCATATTCATTTCCTGGAACTTAGGAGCTACACAGTCAAAGAGTAAAACCGGACATTATCTCACAGGCCTAGCAATAAAATTTATCCTTTTTCCATAAAGCTTTAAAATAATGAAAAATAATAGAAATGAATAAAATTCAAGTTTATTTATCCATTCTTTTAAAATTTTCAAACCTTGTGCTCTTAGACATAATTTAATTAAACATTACAATTTCGAATTGGAAAATTAGCATTTTGTAAATGAAATAATTTTTTACTTTGACTTAAATATGATAGACCGGATTGCATAAAATCAATATCGCATAATTAAACTTTTTCTTATTTCCTGCCCATGAATTAATCCAAATAAATAGGAATTCCTACCTTGTATCCAAACTCAGGAAATTTAACAAGGAATTCATGAAAATATTTAACCGTCAATTAATTAAATAGCATCTCAAAGATTAAAATAGAATTTTCAGGTGATAAACTTATCTACAAAACACTTGAAATGAGCAACTGGATTCGTGGCATCCACGCTCCACCCAAACGTAGGTAGTTCTTCTCATTAATTTCTCAACATAACTCCACCCCCGAGCTGAGACTCATGCATTCACCATAGGTTCTCACTAGTTCCAAGTTTCTGTTAGGATTTCCTCACTTGGAAAACAAGATTTGCTCATTTGTTACCAAATGCATACCAACTCTGTAATTCTTTCCCTTAGATTCATTCTAACTAGCACCACAGTGAAAATCCATCACTACACCTATGGTTAGAATTACACTAAAGGAATTTCTTACACCATTGCCATATCTTAGGTGCAACTAGAGGCAAATCAAGTGTAAAATACCAACCAAAAAATTAACAAAACAGGATTGGGATTACAGGTACTCTTGACCAACCCAACTGCCTCAGACTTCGATGAATTGGAAACTTTGCTCTTGAACTGGACTTATTACTCTGTCCTCTAGCAATTCCAATCGACCATTTAGTCCCAATTTCCTTCAACGCTACATCATTATCCTACTACCCACTGCGTTTTCTTATTCACTTGCTTAATTATTTTACGTTCCTCCTCTTTGCATTCTCTTTTTTTTAATGCATGCTCACCCAACAACACTTGTCAATTTTCCATTAACCTCTTAATCTCTCTCTTAATTCCCCTTTTAACTTCAAAAACAAGTTTAAGAAATTAATTAGGAAAAAGTATGGGTTTATCAAAATTATAAGGTAAGAAGGGTTAAAGAGGGTCATACGTAGCTTTTAGGTTATATGCCAACCCCCCTTACTGACCTAGGTGAATACTTTTTTTAATATTAATAAAAATACACAGCATGAGTTCTTCCTTACAGAAACTCATTGTATTTTACAAAATTACATTTTAAACTAGGGTTAAATCCTGGGGATGTTACAAGGAGGCTTGTTTCTTTCTGTCTAAAGATGATAGGAAAAAGGTGAGAGGCTAAGGCTTATGTCTAATGGAAAAAGGTGGAAGGTGAAGGCTGAAGGTGAAAGGTGAGTTTTAATGGTGAAAGGATTTTTCACTCACCCAAATGGGAAGAAGCTTGCATTCTCGCTACATCAGTTAGTCATGAAAGATATGAACAATAAATTTGTTGTTTTTGCTAAGGGTCTTCTTGAGAGTCTATTTTTATTGTAATTGTTGAGGAGAATCTCGACTGTGAATATGCTTATTGTACTTTAGAATTGGACTAATGCCAGGAACGCCCCATTATCTCTGACTTAGTAGGGAATCAATAACTCTAGGAAAGTCAATCAATCTCTCTAGTCCCGAAAATAAAAGCAAATCTTGACCTAATATAAAGGCCTCAGAGACATATGTTTCACCAGGGTTGAGAACTCGCATTTTTATATAGAGAAATGAATCTGTGCCTACATTTCAGGTTGGCACCTTCCTCTAAGGTAGGGGGCAGGATAACGATATCTTGCTCAAGCTAGCCTAGTCCTGGCCATGATTACGAGTTATTTCATTGCTCTGTATCCCTTAAAGTTACGAGTGCCTACCTATTCTTGTATCCATGTATCCTTGTATCCCTGTCAGGACGGTTAGTTACCAACACTTGTGATATGTTGCATCTGGTAGCTGAAGAGTAAAAGTGCTAGAACCAAATGTTTGAATAGGTGTCATTGCTCTATGTGTCGGCTTCTCTGGTTCTCTAGAAGGCCCAACGCTCACCGAATCATTGTTTATAATTTGCAGAAAGTGTAAAATGGCCTCTAATGGGTTGGTTGAGGTTTGGGATGGATAAAAAACCCCACTTCACTCGGACAATAGGCCGACACAACCCACATATATTTATCTTTTTACTCAATTATAACTGTGCTCTTTCCTCGTTAAATAGGTTGCCAATTTATTTTATTTTTTAAGTAGGTCATTTTGTAAAAGGTGACCCACCTGTTGGATCTCTATTTATACATGAATTGAGTAGTGGTATAGCGCATAGTATATCTTTAAATTACTAAGTGAAATATTAAATATGAATAATACAGTAAGAGGTCCTTTTTATTTCTAATAAGACTATTTTAGAAATATATAAATCTAAGATACTTCCATATATAAGATCTCCTCTATTTCTAATCTTTTTTTTGTATCATTAGTATGAGGACTCCATGTAACCTTTTGATAGATAAGAGAGATGACGCAGGACTTACCCATAGACCTGCTCTTACTTGAGGAGTTTTAATGGTTAAACCAAAACCATTAGTTTATCTACAACCTTGTGTGGTTACCAATAATCCAAATAAAACAATGCAGTCCCAAAACCTCTATTCCGCATATAAAAATCTACCAATCTCTGTTTGTAAACCCTGTTCAGATCTTTATCATAGGATTTGTACCATCGTTACAGGAACTCAATATATGTAGCATGAATCAGACAATGGTTACATGAACCCCTTTGTGACAAACAAGAACACTGCAAGGTTATTGAATCTACCAATTTATGCGTCTATTTGTATCTATAAAGTATAGACAACCTCTCTCTCTACATACTCGCCAAAATTTCCTTTAAAAACATTCTTGCTGGTATATACATATTGGCTGGATTCACACATTAGATTCAGAATATGCTAACCATATTATCATATTGCAATTCCAAAACTATGGTTAAAGTTGCCTTTATCAGTCCTCGAACTAGATTTCATCCATTAAGTATTTCAGGTTTGTAAAGAAAACAATATTGCACAGATGTCAATGCTCTGTCTCCAAAAGCTTAATCACTTACCTGGGAATTCAACTCTCGAGACTTGCAACTTTAATTTACTGATTTAATGATGTTGCAAAGAAAACAAATTAGTATATATATATATATAAAGAATCCATCAAAATGTAAACTAGAACGTGTAAAATGAGCTTAGGTATGATGGAAGGGTTTGTGGCCAAAACCCTCGTGACCTGTGTGCACTAATATCCCTCTCCATTTGCAAACCTCTCATCAAAAGATCCCACACAGCAAGGAACCATGGACAAAATGGAGTCAAAAATAGAGTTCATAGACAGGAACGCCCCGTGAACATGAGGAGGGGCTATAGAATGGTCTGAAGAGAGGTCGAAACCTGTGAGCCTCACCTTGGCATGCAAATGACCAAGAAAGGTCTTGAAGACCTCGTGTTTTGTGCAAAGGGAATATGGTACAAGTATGTCAATACTCTTGTAAGTCATATGCATAGGTGGAGGACTGAGTACAAGAAGGACACCTTCCAACCTTTAATGTTAACTCGGTTAATGGAATTCGACAACTAGATGATAATTTCTAAGTATAAACATTGGTTAAGAGCCTCTCTTGCGATTGGTCACCATTGAAACATCCAATTCGTAGCGCTAGGCCAGAAACCATGCCACCACAAGTTTACGTGATGTTTTGTGTCCACCTGCATGAACATTTAAATGTGTGTTAGCTTAGCTAGTAAGCCACATGGCCATGGATGGGCCACGACCTCCAAGTTAGGTCAATTACATAAAAAAAAAAATACAAAGAATTAACCCCAAGCTTTAAACCAAGTCAAACGCCTATGCTAAGTCATTTCATGACTTAAGGACAAGGGGGTCGAAATTATATGTCTAACACCTTAACTCTAATATTATCATTCATAATCCTGTAGCATAGTCAAAGGCTTGATTGGTTGGAGTATGCTTTGAACCATATGATAGTATGGTTAATAACTAGTGGGATTAATACTTCATAACGATAATATGATCTGGCCAAGCTAGAAGTATTTAACTTCCTATGCACTCATGCAACTTCTCATGGAGATTCAAACCTGAACATGTTAACATGAGACTTATGTTTGGGCACCTAAATATTTAACATGCTCACCAAATATAAATAGTAAAATATGAGAGCACTCATTCCATTAGTCCTTTCTCCTTTTAGCTTCTTTCTTTGTAACCTTAATGGCATACGTATTCTCTTACAAGTGATGTTTAAGCATGGAGGGATTTATTTCATGAGAGAATTCAAAAGGAATCAAATCTTTAATAATTAACATCCCATTTCAACGTAGAATCAAAAAGCCACTTACTTTCCCAACGCATTCATAGATTGGTGTGCAGAACCAATTTTCGCCCAGTTTTTAATTCCAAAGACCTTGACCACTCTCTATGTGTACAGAGATTGAGATTCACCTTCATTCCAGATTTATTCTATAATTGGAATTCATATTTAGATAGGGGAGGGAGGCCAGAAGTGGTGCGGGTCCCAAAAGCACACCTGGGACGCCATGTGGATGCCACCCGTCGAGGTCCGGAGGTGCCTAGGTGGCTGCTCCACGTCATCCCGGGTAGATCGCGCTTTAATGTGCTTTATGACTCCTCGAGAAGCGTGCCACCTATCCCTTTCCCTACGCCCTCTCCAGAAGCTCGTTCATTCTTGCTTGGGGCTGGAGTGTGAGCGTTTGGCCACCCCGATTCCTGTCCGCCATGGCTCCGTTGCTGCTCCGATGCCCCCTCCTGCTGTTGTTCGAACCTGCCGCTTGGTGGAAGCTCCGTCGTCGTGTTGTGGTTCCCAACTGTTTGTTGTTTGAGCGGAGGTCTTTGCTGTTCGAGAGGAGGTCTTTGTTGTTGTTAACCTCATTGAAGCTCCTGTTGGAGCGGCCCACCTCCATGGTCGTCACCGTGGGTTGGAGAACTTCTATGGTATTATTCTGTTGTTCGTGGTTCGTGGCGCGGGTCCCCCGGTGGGAAGCTCCTGTTCCTGCCTGTTTGCGGGCTGCTCCTGGTGTTCGTGTTCCTGGCTCCTGCTCGGCTCCTGGTTCGTCCTCGACTCCTGGTTCCTGCTCCGCTCCTGGTTCGTGCTCGGCGATGGCAACCTGTTCAAAATACGTGGTAGGATTTCGATCCTACCGGCTTCTCTTGCATTGTGTTTTTTAACACAACCACTCTCTCGGTGTGATTTTCTTACTTTCTCTGTCTGTGTTCGGTCTGGTTGGGTCTGGTTGGGTTTGTGTTCTTGGTTGAATTGATTTTGGTGAGTGCTCCGCTCCTGGTTCATGCTCCGCAGTGGCGGCCTGTTCAAACGACGCGGTAAGTTATGGTTTTTGGTTTTTAATGGAGCACTGTTATGGTTTTTGGTTTTTAATGGAGCATTGTTAGGGTTGAATTCGATTATGAATGGAACACTGTTATGGTATTTGGTTTTTAATGGAGCACTGTAATGGTTTTTGGTTTTTAATGGAGCACTGTTATGGTTTTTGGTTTTTAATGGAGCATTGTAATGGCTTTTGGTTTTTAATGGAGTACTGTTATGGTTTTTGGTTTTTAATGGAGCACTGTTATGGTTTTGGGGTTTTAATGGAGCACTGTTATGGTTTTGGGGTTTTAATGGAGCACTGTCATGGTTGAATTTGATTATTAATGGAGCACTGTCTTCGTTTCAAGGTTATGGTTGCTAGGGTTTCATGGTTTCAGCTTTAGGATAGACTTTTTGGTTTTTAATGGAGTGTTGTTATGGTTTATGGTTTTTAATGGAGCACTGTTATGGTTTTTGGTTTTTAATGGAGCACTGTTATGGTTGAATTCGATTATGAATGGAACACTGTTATGGTATTTGGTTTTTAATGGAGCATTGTAATGGTTTTTGGTTTTTAATGGAACACTGTTATGGTTTTTGGTTTTTAATGGAGCACTGTTATGGTTTTGGGGTTTTAATGGAGCACTGTCATGGTTGAATTTGATTATTAATGGAGCACTGTCTTCGTTTCAAGGTTATGGTTGCTAGGGTTTCATGGTTTCGGCTTTAGGATAGCCTTTTTAGTTTTTAATGGAGCGTTGTTATGGTTTATGGTTTTTAATGGAGCACTGTTATGGTATTTGGTTTTTAATGGAGCACTGTTATGGTCGAAATTGATTATTAATGGTGCACTGTTATGGTTGAAATTGATTATTAATGGCGCACTGTCTTCATCTCATGGTTATGGTTTGCTAGGGTTTCATGGTTTAGGGTTTAATGCAGTTGATTATGGTTATGGTTCAATGGAGCACTGTCTTCATTTCTTAATGCAGTTGATTATAGTTATGGTTTAATGGAGCACTATCTTCGTTTCTTAATGCAGTTGATTATGGTTTAATGAAGCATTGTCTTTGTTTCTTAATGCAGTTGATAATGGTTTAATGGAGCACTGTCTTCATTTGGGCATGCTAATTAGATGCACATGTGAAATTATAGGCATTCTGAAATTAGAGGCATGGTAATTAGACAATAATTTGGACTGTCAATTAGAGGCATTCTGAGTTCATGTTAATTAGGGTTTGCTAGGGTTCAGTGATTGTATGAATTCACAATGAATGGTTGTTAATTTGTTAATGGAGTTGATTATAGGATTAGGGTTTGCCAGGGTTTCCTGGTTTCGGCTTTAGGATAGTCTTCATTCCACCCAAATAGTAACTTAGTATATTTTATAATTGAGTGAAGGTTTCATGGTTATGGAAAATTCAGATATGGTTTAATGGTTTGAAGGTTACGGGAAATTCTGACAAAAACCCTTCAGTGATTATATTGCTTTCAGTGATTGCTTGAATTCGTAAGGAATGGTTGTTAATTTCTTATTGGAGTTGATTATAGGATTGATGCATGCTTGAGATGCAAGATGACGCTCTGAAATAATTTGGGCATGCCAATTAGATGAATAATTTGGACTGTGAATTGGAGGCATTCTGAGTTCATGGGATTTGGACATACCAATTGGATGAATATGTGAAATTTGGATTGATTTCTAAAAAGAGTATGAGAGAAGATGAAAGAGTATTTGAATGCTTGATTTCGTCTATATCTTTCATAATATGGTCATGTTTTTTTCTTGTCGGTGTCCTTAATTGGATGTTGGACATGCCTATGTGTTTGTCCCATCTACAGTTAGCCCTCATTTTGTATTTTTCTAGAATTTTGGTTCTCATTTAAAAAAAATTCATTACTCTTCCAGAAGTAATGCAATATGCAACATGGAAATAGTGATACCACCTGCTTTCAATCTTGTTGTGTGCTCTAACCTAAGTAATCTTTAATTGTGTGCTCGGCGGTTGTTTGCAATGCTTACTATCAATCCAGTTCAAGTTGATTTGCATTCAAGTTAGTATTGCATTCAGGAAAAACTTTAATTCAATTTAAATTTTCAATCAGGTTGGTCTACCATCCAATTTAGTTTAACATTCAAATTAGTTTGCCAGCCAAGAAATATAGCAATCAATTTTAGTAAGGAATGCAATCCAGTAAATAGACAGAGCCATGAAGAAAACAATATTTGACATAAAGGGCATATTCTTGTTCAACATAGTAGCAATTCGATATTTATACATATGGTTGGTCCCTGGTGGGTTGGGACTTTATACATTTACTGTGGTTATTCCTAACATATATCGACTGTCAGATTGGAATCAAACAAAAGCTTAGAAAACCACCCAAAATTCCTCCTGCAACAAAATCTACCTTTCATTTGTGTATGCCAAAGAAAACACATCTTCCATCTGTCAAACAAAAACTTTGGAACCACCCAAAATTCCCCCCAGCAACAAAATCTTCCTTTCATATGTGTATGCCAAACACAAAACATCTATCATCCGCCAAACAAAAATCCCTATGTGTGAGGAGGTTGATTGCCTTCATTACCCAATCTAGTTGGGTTAGATATTGATGCTTGACCTGGTTGTGTTGAGCTGCAAACATTTGGTGCAGGCCAGGTTGTTCCTTGTAGCCAAGGAGGGATTGAATAACCATAGTTATGACTTGAGCCTAATAGCCCTGGGTTCACTGGAGGTGTTTGGAAGGCATACACAGTATTGCCCCCTACCTGATGGTATTGGGGTATCTGTATGTTAATAAGGTCCTAGAATAATCTTCTATTCTCTGAAAATTGATCCAATGGGTTGTCCACCACCTCTGTCCTCTCCAGACCATTTGGATTCCTCTGATGTGCCTTTCTTTGCTCCCTTTCCTCCCTTGCCAATTGTTTCTGTCACTCTCTTTCCTCCCTTTCTTTCACTCTTACAAGCCTTTCCTGCCTTCGATTTTCTGCTGCAAAAATCCTTGCTTCCTTCTTCTCCTTTGCCAAGGCCTTCTTCTTCTCTTTTAATTCCTGCATCTCCTTTTTCTTGTGCTCAGCCTCAACCAGTAGGGTGATGTAGTCCTCTGATGTTAGTAGTTGTGAGCTCCTGCTTAATCTAAGATGGTCAGCAGTGGGATTAGATAGTTGAGCTGCAACTTTCTCCACTGGCAACTTAAGGAACTAACCAAGTAGTGGCTCATTTGGTGGGAGTGCCTCATCATCATTTTCTTGGTCCACTGTATCTTCATTTTGTTCAATCTCATCTCCAACACCCCCAAGTGCCACATAATAATGTACAGCTTCATTGTTAAGGACTGTTGGCATCGAAGGCAGGTTAAGGCTTTCATCGTTGGTGGGGGTGACAATCTGTTTGTTCATATTTGTTATGGCCTCTGCCAACCACTCGGGTTGTTCTGGCTAGCTTGGAAATGTCAACTCCTCATTGTTGTTTACCACTGCTTCGCCACATCCATTCACACTCAAATCAGCAACGTTGTTATGAATAATCCCTTGGCCATCTAATTATGTTTCTGTCCTTCCAACAACTTCTATATTCTCCCCAACAGGTTTGGTGCCATACTGACTTTCACTTACATGTTCATCGTCGTTTCCTAGTGGTTGGAAATGACCTTGAGAGAGTGATATGATGTTATCTGCAACATCTGCGTCCTCTTTCCCCTGAACATCAAAATCCTGACTACATGCTGTGTCATGTTGAAGAGCATCAGAATTGAAAGGCCATATTCCTGTCCACCTAAAACCAGCCCTGATATTTGATGTTGTGAGTGCCCTAGCAAAAGATTTGCTTGCAAGTTCTGCTAATTTGAACCTCTTCACCTCTACCCCCGGGTTCTTTTCCATCCAGGATGCTCTCTCAGACCTGAAGTAACACTTTAAAGGCCCAAACACACTCACATCTAGAGGTTGCATCCTGTGGGTGGTATGTGTAGGCAGTGTCAACAGATCAATGCCTAGCCTGTTTTCCTCCTCAATGGTTTGTATAGCAACGTGGCTGCCATGGCCATCAAAAATCAACAGGTGTCTGTTTTCAAGTGAAACACCGCCAAGGACAGAGGCAGCAAAGTGGAAAAGCCAGCTCAAGAACAGTTCTTTTGTCATCCAAGCATGGGGGTGTGCAGCCATGCATGCTCCAGGTTCACAGTTTTTAATGTAATTTTTGAGTTGATTCTTTCCCTTGAACAGATAAAAACCTGGAATTGATGCTCCAACTGCGTTGACACAACAAAGAATAGTTATCCACTCCCTACTTTTTGGCAGAATTTTGGGCACATTCCTGCTCCCTCTCTTGGCAATTACCCGCATGCCACAATTCCTCCCTGCCTGCAATCCAGTCTCGTCACAGTTCCATATATGGTCTGCTCTGTATCAGTGTTTCTCATATGCATCAGAGAGTGTCGAATAGAACTTGGTCACAACTGTAGGGCGTATATTGAAAGCTACATCCCTGTCAAGCCCCTCTGTTGTGCGTAACACAAGTTCTGGATGCCTTTGTTTAAATCCTCTCCACCATGATTTCCCTGGAAATCCATCTTTGAAGGGGTTTGGCCTCCCTTGATAGATTTGGGCAACAGTGGATTTGAGTTAAACCAACTCCAGACCATGGCCTAGTTGAGCCATCTCTTCACACCAAACCACAACTTCTTCTTCCTCTTCTGCACTCAACACTGTAAGAGGTCCTTTTCGCTTGGTATGGGTCAGGCCATTTATCCAGTAATGGATTGATGTTGGTGGAATCCCATGTTTTTTAGCAGCTGCTCTGATAGAAAAAACATTGAACTCTATATCATCTATTGTATCCTTCATGTCTTCTTGTGTCCATCCTCTGATGGCACTAATCTTCTTACTGGCAGTTGCACCTTGAACTGTGGTTGATGGTGGAATAACACCTCTAGGATCTGCATCATTTGCCTCTTCAACTGTGGTTGATGGTGGAATAACACCACCATGCTCTGCATCATTTTCCTCTTCAACATCTCTATGTGCATTGTTATTATCAGCATCATGTGATATGTCCTCATCGGACGAGGTGCATCATAGCTGGGCACCCCTGATGAGTCTCTTACATGTCCTCCTTGCATGAGTAGTGTTGACTCTTGCCATGACTGCAATCACCCACAGAATTAGAACAAACAAGGCCAAGGACAGGGCTAGGGACAATGCTCCATTAAAAACTAAAAACCGTAACAGTGCTCCCACCCATGGAATTAGAACTAGCTGTGTATCTTCACAGGGATCTGGAATAATAAAATAGTTGTGTTAAAACGACACAAGGATCTGGAGTATTCAAAAGGATCTCGTAATGTGATTTACATGTTCAATGCAGGTTCTTGCATAAAATTAGATATAGTTTGGCTACTTGAAAACATTATTGAAACACAAGTTTATCTTGAATGCAATACATGAACTCTGATTGCTGTCTTGAATTAACTCTGCACCTGGAAATCAATCTGCAACTATGTTTTGCTTGAATGCGATGCCTGGACTCTGAAAATCAAGCTTGGAAATAGAGGTGTGATTTTAACATGGTCTGGGAATTTGGAATAGCAGAAAAATGGAGGTTGTATGAAGGTTGTAGTGTCTTTATAGCATTTTGGTGTTTGATTTGATTGGCAACTTTGAAAAGGCATGGATTGCAACTGGCTGGATTTGGATGAGTGCTCAAGATTGATTTGGGTTCGATCCAATGGCCATCAATGGGGCTTTTTTGATCCAGGTGCTATTCGAAATGTTTATGGACATGCTTTTGTTTGGTTTTATGGTTGATTTGATTATTTTTGTTTGGTTTTATGGTTGATTTGATGATTTTAATGGAGTTGGCAGCATTAATTGCATTGTTTGGGCTACTTTGTTGAACAACCATGCACCTGGAGCTGACAATTATTCTTCATTTATTATGTAGGTGACATTCATTAAATGTGCAGGTGGGATGCCTTGGTGGTTAAGTGATTCTCGATGCTGGTCTGGGTCTTCACTGAAGCTTGTTCGATGGGTCCATGTGATGGGCAATCTGTCCTTGTAGATTAGGCTGCCTAGGGAGTGATGAGGTCCAATTAGATGTTTGTGTCAGTGCATATTGGGATTTGGAAGGGACACGGTGGATTTGAATTTTGTTATGTCAGGACTGTGCAGTTGTCAACCTTTTGTCTTATAGTTGACATCTATAGGCCTAGTGTACAGAATGACACTTAATGAACTTAAATATGACACTTTTTATATATTTATATAATTATATGTGTTTGACAGTTGGCATTTTCTTTGTCACTTATTGGGTTGTAACCGTCACCGGTTCTATGACCACTACCGGTTCTCGTTCAACTATAGAACTATCTCCCCTAAGTTATACACATAACTTATTTCTATTTCATTAATTCAAAACTAGTATACATGCATCTTAGGGATTCTTGCTCCTCCTTTTGGCCATATTTACTTTCAATTGGCCATCTTCAGCACCCGTAGGTTTTCATAACCTTTATTCAAAATAAAAATAAACATAACTTGTTTTAGATCCTATTAATTTGCTAACTGCTCCTAAAATTGTGCCAAGATTTTTCTCCTATAATATCTCATGCGTAATTAAGACAGATTCTTCTCAACTGCCCTTATCTACTCAACTTCTAGACTCAACTTAGTTCTAGTACTTAGAAAATTCAATAATTTCATAGAAGAATATTAATTCTTCTCAAAACAAAAGACCCTCTCTTAGAATTTTCCCTCCTCATATTTTTAAATATTTTAGAGCTCTAATGCCCCTGCATCAAGAGATAAGAATAAAATCCCAGTGGCAGGAATCTATATATGATGTATTCGCAGGGTTTTCACCACCCGAATGAAGTAGTTCCAGTTATGGGTGTAGATTATGCAGTAGATCCAGTCGAAGAAGCTGCCGTTGAAGAAGCAGATGTTGGACCTGTATTTAATTTTACATTTTGTTATTTTAATATCTTCATTGACATATGTAAAAAACTATAAAATTATTTAAATCATTATTAAAAACAAATGCGTTGTGGGTGATTATTTATTTATTTCTTATTGACTTGAAGCAAATAAACTCAATTGGGTAATTTGTAAATCTAGGTAAATCTCTTGTTGGATGAGTAAAGGATAAGCACTTTGTTTCAATCTTTTTTTTATCTTAATATCTATTTTTGAGTTTGTGCTGTAATTCACATTATTTAATATCAAATCATACAAACTTTTGCCTAAAACTTAAAAGTTCATAATTTAATAAACTCTTTTGTACCAGAATCATACTAACTCTAAAATTGGTGGGAGTCAATAGAAAATTCTTAGATGTATCTTAGGAGGGGAGGAGATAGTTTTTCATGGTTGAATATTTTACATTCTTTACCAATTCTAATTTTAATTCAAGTTTAAGATTTTATGTAGTATAATTTTCTTTAAGCAATTGTAGTTTTTGTTATTTTTTGCACCATTTTCTTTACTTAAAAACCTTTGAGACTAGATATTTCTATATTTTATTACACTCGTCCAATATGAGTAAACAACTTCTTTGTTGAAATTTTTACGTTCCAATGTGAGACATGAACAATCTTGAATATTGCACATATGAATGGTGGCAAATGGATGTATATTACTCATGCAATCGTTGCTATGGTAGAAGACGCCAAAAACGACATGTTGAGAGTAACCATTTAAAGATAAATGGTCCTATGTGAGGATTTTTGGAGTATGATGAAGAAATCAATATAGAAATTCCCATTGGAATTCAAAATAATGATTTAACAATTGGAAGTGGTAATGGTTTACCCAACATGGTTGGTGAAGGTAGTGTCAATCATATCCCCAGTAATGAGAGTATACAAAATGATTGTATGGAAAATGATGGTTCTAATGATGACCATGCACATGTACAAGAACAAATAAATATCGAACCCAATGCAAGAGAGATTCTAAATTCAATTAATATAGATACTAATGGAGAGCCTCATTATAACAATATTTTACATATGGCAAGGACACCACTTTATCCAGGTGCACGATGCTCCATATTGCAAGCTGTGTTATCTTAACTTAAAAGTTGTCAATGGATGGACAAACAATAGTTTCACTGACCTTCTACAGTAAGTGTGTTTTTTTACTGAATGGAAATTTAAATTTTATTCTTAATAAAGGTTTCCAAAAATTTAATGCCACTGTAAACTCTATCTTATCATTATTGATGGCATTGTTACAGCTTGTTATCAAGCCTACACCTTCTAATCAATAACAAATTGCCTAAATCAAAATATGAGATCATGTCATTAAAAAAGGATTTAGGTATGGAAGTTCCTAATTCATATGATGCATGTCCCAATGACTGCATGCTATATTATGGAGATGTTAAGGTATCCTTATATCAATGCGCAGAATGCGGTGAGCAGAGGTACCATATAAGTGCATCATAAAAAAAGGTAGGACGAAAGGTACTTCGACATATACCTTTAGCCCCACAATTTGAGAGGTTATTTGGATGCAAGGGAATGTCAGAGCTCATGGATTATCATGTGAGGGGTAATTGGTTTTACACCATGACTATGATTGCATCTTTTGTCTTCCATATCGTGCAATTTCCCCATCAAGAAACAACTGTCACTATCGACCAATTAGATTTTTGTACACCATACACCACAACTCATCCTGCGGATAATATCCCTCTTTTAGGGCACTCTTCGAAAATATATGAGAGTGTGGGGGTAGGAATCCTTAAATATGTTAAATTTTGAGCATTAATTCACAAAACTCTAGGATCTTTACTAAGAGAATAACATATACAGTATATCAATGCATAACAATCACAATAAGTATGACAAGCATCATAAGAATCAAAATCATGAGAGACAAGAGACATAGAGTTTCCATGGGGAAAACCCTAAGGTGAAAAACCCCACAGCTTCCTCAGAGATAGAGAGAGCAATGGCTCAACCAAAGTACAACCAAAATACACTTGAGATAGTCTCCTAGTAGCAGATGATCCTCCTCCTCACTAGTGCACCACTTTCTGAGTGAGAGAAGTGTGACTTTCCGAATGATCAAAATAGAGATCTCCCGATCTCTATTTATACTAACTTGTTTGCCCAGTGACCTTATGGGGCTGACTTGTCGAGCTAGGTACATCCACAATATAATATATATTTCAGGGCCGACCCCACACATGGTGGTCTAATAACCCATTGGCAAGTACACACACTTGCGACACTTTTCAATCCACATGATGACACTTCCTTATAGAGGAATAACACATCTCTAATAAGGGTACAATAAATATATATGAAATACATAGATGAAATACATTCCGAAGTTACATATACATCAACACTCCCTCTTAACTAGGAAGGTATTTCTCGACACAAATCTACTAGACAAGTCTTCTTCTCGGGATCATCGTCATCGATGCATCGTCATCATCATCGTCACTGCTACTGCTATCTCAACCAATCTCTGACTCTACTCGTCATAGGAAGTTCTACAGAGCCAGTCATTTTTCATACTGGATGTAGGCCCACCACCTGCAGGTCTTCATCATCACTGGCCATACTGTGGAAATCTCAGGACTTATTACGTGCATCACAAAACCTTAAAAGAGTCTCTTAACTAACAAGAACCCTAAAGAGCATCTAAGGCCTTTTTCATCCTGTCCAGATCTCCAGGACTTATTACATGTGACCCCACCACAAAACCTTGAAAGAGAATCCCATGACTGATTACGAGCACAAGGCTCAACCTATCGGATCTCCCAGGGCACAAATTACATGTGGTCACCACAAAACCTCGAAAGAGCATCCCAGGACTGATTACGAGCACAAGACTCAACCTATCGAATCTCCCAGGGCACAAATTACATGTGGTCATGGCAAAACCTCGAAAGAGCATCCTAGGACTAATTACGAGCACACGGCTCAACCTATTGGATCTCCCAGGGCACAAATTACATGCCATAGGACAAAACCTCAAAAGAGCATCTGCCAGATATCCCAGGGCACAAATTACATGCCATAGGAAGAACCTCGCAAGACTATCTGCAGATCTCCCAAGGCACAAATTATATGTCCTCCCAAGCAAAACCTCGAAAGAGCATTTGCCAGATATTCCAGGGTACAAATTACATGCCATAGGCAAAACCTCGAAAGACTATCTTCAAATCTCCCAGGGCACAAATTACATGCTTATCTGCACAACCTATTCCACGGACATAGAGTATCAACCTGATACTCACCATACATCATCCTGATGTACACATGATCATCCTGATCATCATCACTGCAACATCCTGCTGCATTTCATCTGGTGCAACATCCTGAAACTCGTCATCCATGATCATCCTGATCATACAATGCATCTACCTGATGCATACCAAGTATCTACCTAATACATATCATCATACATGATCCACCTGGTCACACAGTGTATCCACCTAATACAAATATAAATACATGATACATATCAACATACATGATCTACCTGATCATACAATGTATCCACCTGATACATATACAGATACATGGTCCAAGCATCCAACATGATGCATATACAAAATACATATACATTATCCAACCGATCATATCCAGCATCAACATGATGTGTACATACATATAAATGATCCAACTGATCATATCCAGCATCCAACATGATGCATACATACATATACATATAAATGATCCAACTGATCATATCTAACATCCAACATGATGCATACATACATATATAAATGATCCAACTGATCATACAAAGCAGAAACCAAAACATCATCCTGATGCTCATCATCCAGTGCTTACATCCACAGCCATGTGAAGGATCCTCCTTCCAACATGTTTGGAATGGCTTCAGCAAATGTGTCCATCACTTCTTCCTCGAAGTGTCATCAATCTGAAGAACACCAAGCCTCTCCCTGAAGTACTCGAACTTCATCCTGGCTAGTGGCTTCGTCAGCACATCTGCAATCTGCTCGTCCGTCGCAATGTATAGGAGCTTCACAGCTCCTCTCTGCACCATATCCTTGATATAGTGATATTTGATCTCTATGTGTTTCGACCTATCATGAAACACTAGGCTCTTGGATAGCTTCACACAACTTTGGTTATCACAAAAGATACCAGTAGCATCCAACGGGAGATCAAATAACTCAGACAGTAGCTTCCATAGCCATACTACCTCACAACTAGCTAAACAGGCTGCAACATACTCTGCCTCAGCTATACTCAGTGCTACGCAGGACTACTTCCTGCTAAACCAAGAGATCACACATGATCCCATACTGAAGCAACACCTAGATGTGCTCTTCCTATCTGCAGCACTGCCAGCCCAATCTGAATCAACATAACCCTGCAGGTTAAACTTTTGATTCGCTTCATACTTTAGCCCATAATCCACTGTACCCTTTAGGTACCTCATAACATGCTTTACACCAACCAGGTGAACACTCCTCGGATCCGTCAGGAACTGGCTTAATGTGTTCACCACAAAGAAAATATCTGGTCTCGTGTTTGTCAGGTACATCAAGGACCCAATCATCTGACGATACATAGAGACATCAACCAGCTCAGATGAAGCATCACATAGAAGCTTCAGATTCGATGCCATAGGTGTGGCCATGGCCTTGCAATCCATCATCCCGGATCTCTTCAGGATATCTACTGTGTACTTCCCTTGACCAAGGAAGATCCCACCTGCATTCTGCCACACCTCCATACCTAGGAAATAATGCATCATTCCCAAATCTTTCATATTGAACTCAGCAGCAAGCTTCCTCTTAGTATCTGCAATCAATCTGTCATCTCCTGTTACAAATAATTTATCCACGTACAGAAGTAGAATCACAAGATTTCCTTCCTCAACCTTGTAGTAAAGATTGGAATCTGCTTTACTTTTGGTAAAGCCCAAACTAGATAGGAAACTATCCATCCTACCATACCAAGTTTTAGGGGCTTTCTTCAAGCCATACAAGGCTTTCTTCAATCTGCACACATATGACTCCCTATCATGTATTTCAAAGCTGAGTGGTTGCTCCACATATACTTTCTCTTCAACTACACCATTCAAGAAAGCAGTCTTGACATCCATCTGGTGTATTTTCCATTTCATTGCTGCAGTCGGAGCAAGTACTGATCTAATGGAAGTGTATTTGGCTACAAGAGCAAAAGTCTCTTCATAATCTATTCCCTCTTTTTGAGAGAAGCCGCGAGCTATGAATCTTGCTTTGTATTTCTCTACACTACCATCTGCAGCATGCTTGATTTTGTAGATCCATTTGGAAGTCACAACAGACTTCTCTTTAGGTCTTGGGACAACATCCCAAACATCATTTTTCATTATTGATTGGTATTCCTCAACCATAGCATCCTTCCATTCTTTCTTTTTCGCTGCTTCTTCATAACTGGAAGGTTCTTTGTTCATAATGTCACAGAGTAAAGCAACATAGCTGGTATGTGAGCTGGTTCTCTTCTTTGCTCTGTGTTCTTCTTCTAGAATTTCAAATCTTTCTGCATCTTGAATGAGCTCTCTAGCCCATGCAGGTTTCCTCTTGTGACAGTTATCCTCACGGGGTGGATCTACGGGTTCTCGCAGATCTTCAAACTCATGAACAACTTCTGGAATTTCTTCAGTCATGGTAGTGTCTTGAAATCTAGTTTCCTTAGGTTCTTCATAAACTTTGATAGGTGCCTTCCTTGATTTGATGAATGCTGAGTTTTCATCAAATGTTACATCCCTGCTGACATCAATCTTCTTGAACCCTGGAAAGTATATTCTGTAAGCCTTCGAGCTTTCACTGTAACCCACAAAGATACCCTTCTTTCCTGAAGGATCTAGTTTGGTCCTCTTTTCCTTTGGGACATGTGTGTATACCAGACAACCGAATATTCTGAGATGGCTGACTTCAGGTTTCTTACCAGAAAAGACCTCTTCTGGTGTTTTGTTGTCCAATATCTTCTGGGGTGTTTTGTTCTGCACATAAACAGTTGTTCTAGCTGCTTCTGCCCATAGATGCATAGGTAGATCCTGGTCATGCAGCATTGCCCTTGCTACTTCCATGATTGTTCTGTTATTCCTTTCTGCAACTCCATTCTGTTGAGGATTATAAGGAGCATTCAACTCCCTCTTAATCCCTGAATCACTGCAAAGCTTCTTGAAGTCACCTGAGGTGAATTATCCACCATTGTCGGATCTGAATGTTTTGATCTTCTTGTCAGTTTGATTCTCCATCAAGGTTTTGAATTCCTTGAACTTATCAAACACCTCATCTTTGTTCTTCAATAAGTATACCCAAGTCTTCCTAGAGAAGTCATCAATAAATGAGACATAGTAAACATACACACTCAGAGAATTGGATGACATAGGACCACATACATCTGAGTGGATGATTTCTAGGATGTCTTTTGCCTTGCTTTCACTGCTTGGGAAAGCCTTCTTAATGTTCTTACCTTTTGCACATCCTTTGCAAACACCATCATGTTTGGTCTTGATCTCAGGAAGACCCTCTACAGCCTTGCTTGCAATTGGAAGTGCCCTATAGTGCATATGAGCAAGTCTTCTATGCCAAAGTTCACTTGGCTCCATGGATTCATGTACCATGAAATGTTCAGGTTGTCCCTTCAATTTATGCAAACCTCCCTCTTGTTCTCCAATCACTACTGCATCATCTATGGTCTTCCCTTTGGCCACATTAGGACTTGGCCATCCACAACTGCAACCCTCATACCTTTTGCATCCAATGCAAAGATGGAGAGTAAGTTCTTCTTGAGCCCAGATACATAAAGGACTTCTTTCATCTTCAAATATTTTCCAGAATCTAGGTTGTAGGAGGCTTCACCACTTCCTTTGATTGGGTATTGATAATCATCCCCAAGTTTCACTTTATGGGGTGATTCATGTTCAGACAGATTTACAAAAGATTCTTTAAACCCAATCATGTGTTTGGAAGCCCCACTGTCAATCAACCAATCATTACAACCATTGGAGATAGTACCTGTGAGCGGAAATTAGAACATACTCTTCTTCACTTGATGAGTCATCATCACTATCACTTTCTTCCCTAGCCTTCTTCTTTGGGGGTTCATCATCTTCGGCAGCATGAGCATGATATCTTCTTTTGTTATTCTTCTTCTTCTTGTTGAAGTTGTTGTTGTCTTTCTTCTTCTTGGGACAATCTAAAGCAAAGTGTCCCTTCTCATTGCAATTAAAGCATCTGAGATCTTTCTTATCTTTATGATAATGGTGGTGTGAGAATTTCTTGTTATGAGATGATTCCTTCTTGGACTTGCCTTTCCTCGCATGTGATGTGAGAGCTTGATCTTCATTTCCCATCTTTTCTTCTCGGGCCACAAGCCTAGCTTCTTCTTGAGAGCATTCTTCCCACAATCTATTGAAGGAGATCAACTTCTTCCTTGCACAAATTCCTTGAATAAAGGAATCCCATGACCTGGGTAGGCCATTTAGAGTGGTCATCACCACTTCACCATTCTCCACCATTTCATCCACTGCTTCTAGTTGTTCCTTGATTTGGGAGACCCTTGAAAAATAAGATTGAATGGTTTCTCCATTCTGAAACTCTACTCCTTTCAATTGGTTCCGAAGGGTCATCTTCCGATTTATGTTCTTCCCCTCAAATAGCTTGGTCAAGGAGTCAAACATCTCCTTGGGTGTCTTTAGAGAAGACACATGGGGTATGAGATGGTCTTTGATAGAATCAACAATGATTCTCTTTGCCTTGACCAAGTTCTTCTTATGCAATACCTTAGCCTCCTCATCCTCTGGGATAGGGATGTCTTCTTTTACATATGAGTCCAACTCATTCTCTTCCAAGATTAACCCAATCCTGTACTTCCAAGCTCGGAAGTTATCAGCCCCTTCAATATTATCCTCAAGCTTGGTGTGGTGAGACATCTTAAAGAGTACTTCAAATGGAAATAGAAAAGATTTAGGTCTTACCACTTGAAATGCTGAAAACTGGATCTGGTCCCGGATTAGGGCTTGTTGGAAAAACCCTAAAAATTCAAAATGTGAATTTCAACTTTCTGAAAGGATAGAAAGATGCGCCTTGATGAGCTGATCAGCCTGGTGTATTCAGAATTTGAGATCAGCAAATCTTTACCCTTCAGATTTGCCTTTTTGTCCTCCCAGGTTCACTAGGGAGAGCCCTGAATTAGGGTTTGAGTTTCCCGGAGATCTACCCAGCCAAAAATTTCGATCCAAAGCTCTAAACTTCGATTTTTGCAAGGAGCATCTAGCTATGCCTTCAGATTTCAGAAATTTCTATTTTTGTGGAAACCCTAATTTTTAGGGCCAAATCTGAAAATGCTTAGAATTGAATTCTGACTAGACAGATAGATTCTCCTTGATGAGTAGAGTCAATCTACTATATTGCTTTTCCAAACTCTGTGGAGAGAAACCCAATAAACAAGAAACTCAAGTTTATGTCACTACAAAATGTCTTCTTCTTAGGTTAGCTTTGATACCATGTTAAATTTTGAGCATTAATTCACAATACTCTAGGATCTTTACTAAGAGAATAACATATACAGTATATCAATGCATAACAATCACAATAAGTATGACAAGCATCACAAGAATCAAAAGCATGAGAGACAAGAGACACAGAGTTTCCGTGGGGAAAACCCTAAGGTGAAAAACCCCACAACTTCCTCAGAGATAGAAAGAGCAATGGCTCAACCAAAGTACAACCAAAATACACTTGAGATAGTCTCCTAGTAGCAGATGATCCTCCTCCTCACTAGTGCGCCACTTTCTGAGTGAGAGAAGTGTGACTTTCTGAATGATCAAAATAGAGATCTCCCGATCTCTATTTATACTAACCTGTTTGCCCAGTGACCTTATGGGGCCGACTTGTCTAGCTAGGTACATCCACAATATAATATATATTTCAGGGCCGACCCCACACATGGTGGTCTAATAACCCATCGGCAAGTACACACACTTGCGACACTTGTCAATCCACATGACGAAACTTCCTTATAGAGGAATAACACATCTCTAATAAGGGTACAATAAATATATATGAAATACATAGATGAAATACATTCCAAAGTTACATATACATCAACAAAATACTCATCCCTGGTGGGAGTCTTTCCAACACCGGATCCCCCATCACACGTCGCCACGATGAACATGATTTCATCCATGACCCCATCCTCCTCCAACTCGGAAGACCCTTGGTTTGTTCCTTATATTATTGACATTGATTTGATTGAAGATCAAATTCCTCTCAGCCCAGCTGAAGCCACTTATAAGGCCATCCAATCGGCATCTAATTCACCTGATTACCACCACCTAGTGGCATCAGACCCAGGTTCTCTTCCATCTTGGTTGAACTCGTCCCCGCCATCGTTAGATCATCTCCTCCATACTATTTTTACTTTGATGAATCGATCATGGAGATCATGAGCTTGGATGAGCCTCCATGGGAAGATAATCACCATTGATCGTCCTTCCTCCCACCTTTAGACATGGTAGAGAATGAGATTCAAACTATTATTTCACTGGATGCCATTTCCAACCCTCAACCTCCTATTCTTACCCACGATATGGTAACCGAAGGGAATTTGGCAAACATTATGCCTACCACTACCATTGACATCTTGGTGAAACCCAACATGTGCAACATATCCATATTGGCCAAACTTGTTCTTCTGAAGAAATCAAAACTTATACGGCCTTGTTCAAACAATTCCATGACATATTCACATGGAGCTATGAATAATGCTCAGGATTGATCTTGCTATCATTGTGCAGGAAATCAAAACTTATCTCGATGCAAAACCTGTCCGGAAAAAAATCCATCCAGTGCACCCTAGAAAGATTACGACTATGAAAGTAGAAATTGAAAAGTTGTTAAAACATGGTTTCATTTATCTTGTCCCCTTGACAGATTGGGTCTCTAATATTGTTTCGGTTAAAAAAAACAAGGAACCATCATAGTTTGTGTTGATTATCGGGATCTAAATAAGGCTTTTCCTAAGGACAATTACCCCACCCTGTTTATCGACCAAATCATTGACAATTGTGCCGATAGTGCCATATTTTCATTTATAGATGGTTTTTTGGCTTCAATCAAATTGAAATCCACCCAGTAGACCAACACAAGACTGCATTCATCTTCCCATGGGGTACATTTGCATACCACAAATCACCTTTTGGCCTTCAAAATGTTGGTTCCACATTCCAGTGGGCCATGTCATATTCCTTTCACTATATTAAGGATTTCATGGAACTCTACCTTGATGATTTTCCATCTCATTCAAATCGTCATGAGTTTCACATCGATCATCTGACGACCATTTTCCTCAGATGATGATGCTATAACATCCACTTAAATCCCCACAAGTGCATATTCTATGTGGAGTATGGACGTCTCCTTGGATTAATCATCTCAAAATATGGGATCCGCATTGATCCCCTCACAGTAGAGGCTATTCTAGCACTACCCCCACCCATGGACATCACCGAACTTCAAAGTTTGTAGGGGAAGGAAAACTACTTGCGTCGTTTCGTGTGTAATTATGCGGAAAATACACAGAGTTATATGTGATTATTAAAAAAGCACGTCCCATTTGTTTGGGACAACTACGCCCAAAGTGCCTTTGACAATCTCAAGCACATCATTACCCATGCACCCATGTTACAACCACCTGATTACACCAAGGATTATATATTTTATCTTGTTTCCTCTACCTTGACTATTGGTATGGTTTCAATGCAGGTAGATAGAAATGCGCAAGACCATGTGATATATTACCTTAGCAAGGGTATTATCGAGTCCAAAACCTGTTATTCTCATGTCGAGAAGTTGGCTCTAGCAGTTGTCATCGCCTTCCAAAAGTTTCGTCATTACATTTTACTCTGTATAACCACTATCATCATTGATTCAAACCCTATGTACCACATCTTAATGCATCAAGTACTAGGGGGGAATATTCAAGTTGGATCGTGATTCTTCAACAATTCGATCTATAGTTTGAAAAGGAAAAATACAAAAAGTCATTAATATTTGCAGAGCTAATTTGCGATCTTCCTCGTATTGATCAAGACTCTGAGCCCATTGACTCTATTCCTGATGAGTCATTGTTCCTGATCAATACTTCCAATCCATGGAACAGATATATCACATTGTATCTCCAAACACAACGCTTCAGACCTCACCTATCCCATGATGAACGTCGTTGTATCTGCCATCATCCCAAATATTACCTAATCATCGATGACACCCTATATCGCCATCGCATTGATTCGATCTTACGACGATATTTGACTCACGCAGAGGTTGAGCGTGTTCTGAATGACTGACAGTTAGGAGCATGTGGCGGTCACCACTCTGGGATGGCTACAACCCAAAATTTCTTACGTGTTGGATACTTCTGGACATCCATATTTAAATCTTGCATGGAAGTCATTAAGAAGTGTCCTCCCTGCCAGTTTCTTCATTCCAAAAAGTGCACTCATCCTAACCCTTTACACCCAGTTATTTCCATCGGCCCCTTTGCAAAATGGGGCATAGATTTTATTCACTGTAATCCTACCTTGGTTGGGGGGGCATGGCTATGCTATTGTAGTTGTTGACTATTTCACAAAATGGGACGAGGCTATGCCTACATATAATGAATACGGTAAAACTATCGCACTCTTCATGTTCAGTCATGCTATTGCTAGGTTTGGGGTTCCATGAGCCATTGTCACAGACCATGGCTCACATTTTCATAACCAAATGGTAATTGAATTGAGCGCCAAATTGGGATTCTGCCATGAACACTCAACTCCCTACTACCCCCAAGTGAATGGTCAAGTAGAGGCCATCAATAAGGTCTTGAAAACCATGATACAACACATGGTAGGGACCTATAGATCAAATTGGCACTTAATGCTCTTTTCATCCCTTTGGGCATATAGAACCTCCATAAAAAATGTTACTGGATTCACACCTTTTCAATTGGTGTACAAACTGGAAGCAGTATTTCCTATAGAGTGTAAGATCCCATCTTTGAAACTAGCCATCGAACTCTTGCCAAACACCACGGCTGAAGAGGAACGCTTCCTATATTTATCCAAACTGGATGAAACCCGACGTGATGTTGCTCTTGCTAATGAAGCACATAAGAAGTGCATCAACTCCTAGTACGACAAGTCCGTCGAACCTCGCATCTTCAATAAAGGTGATTTGGTTTTGACATATGACCAAAAACATGATAAACTTGGGGCAGGAAAGTTCGAGTCCATGTGGAATTGGCCCTACATCGTGAAACATGTGTTATAAAAAGGGGCCTACGAGTTAGTTGACTATGATGGGACACCCTTGGGGGAGCCTAGAAATGGGCTCTATCTCAAGAGGTACTATGCTTAGGAAAATCCTGCAGGAGTACCTTGTACACTTTGTATATGACGTATGATTAATATGGTGTGAAATTTTTCTTTCATATGTTAGGACCTTGCTTCCATTATGATTGCTTATACCATGTTCTTATTGAATGCTCAAATGTAAAACTATTCAGGATTTGCAGACGGTGCTATCCGGCATACTCAAAACCTCACCTCAACAGCTTGGGTACTGTATTCCCCTGTTAGTGAACTAATCAAATCAGGAGGAACTTGCCTAGGTCCTACAACTAATAACATCGTCGAGTATCACGTGGTGATTGGATTGTTAACCAACGCATCTTCCCTTGGTGTGGACCACATTGTCATTTATTTGTATTCCCAACTTGTGGTCTCCCATCTAAACCGATTCTACATTGTCTGCAACCCTACACTACTCTGTCTTTTCCGACAAGTAAATCTCTTGGAGAGATATTTTGAGTTTGTTCAGTCCCTACATATTCCAAGACATATGAATGTGGTTGTTGATTCCTTAGCCAATTTCGTGTTAGATTGGCACATCTAGCATTCTTAAACATTTTTTTAACAAGCATAACATGTAAATTGTTCATACATAAACAAAATATATGAGATCCATAATCGACATACACACATTCTATATAAAATCACTTTTATATTAAGTATGATAAAAGTTCCACAAAAAGTATTAAGACAAAGTTTGAAGCTCATAACTTTCAATATGTTATCATGGCAAAAATATGAAGCTCATATCTTTCAGTACATCATTGTGGAAAAATTTTGAAGCTCGTGGCTTTTAGTACATCACTACATATAGCTAATAGAGCTAGTCCTTGTGCTCATGATAGCATATCACTGCCCGAGCTACCCAGCGAAGAAGACGTCCGATACTCACAGAAAATCCCATTGTGTGGCGTTGATACTGATGAGGCAGATCGTCCAACGACATGTTTGGGATATCAGCAGTAAATCTCTCTAAGTTTTCCTTGGTCTCCACGAGTATGTCACTTTCTTCTCGGTCGCAAGCAAAAGCGTCCCTACCCTCTCCTCGCCATAGTATAGGGGAAGATACAGGTAGACTTTCTGGCCCCACATTTGCATTAGTCATACATAGGAAGCCTTAATACACCAAAACATATCATATATATTCAAAAAATACATAAACACTTAAAAAAGAATGGGTATTTTTTCTTACCTATGTCACACTAGACTGATCCTTCTGGTAGCACCAAATCGGGGTCTCCTCAGAAATTCATCCCTACGTAGGCATATTCCTCTACCATAAGGAATTGCTTGTGCATCCAGTGGAAGAGATACGACCCATAACTATGGATTGGGCCACCATGACAGCCAAACAAATCAATCCACCTCCTAATGCATGGCTCCTGCGGATTGGGGCTATCTATCTCAATATGTTGGGGATGGAAGTGAGGAACCTGCTCCATAAAGAAGGATACCAAGATAGATCCATAACTTAATTGTTTAGTTAAACCTATTCGACACTTGGTCAATTGATATTTCATGATACTTAGGAGACTCTCACACCAATTAAACACAGTAGGTTCCATGCATGCTATGGAACATAACATCTGAGACCTAGTTTCCTGATGGTGGGACTTAGTCCCCGCTACTCGAACCATTGTGAAGAGCACAATCCTTAATGATAGATCTTGGAATTGTGTGATCGGAATCTTCCCGACTAACTTTCTAGTCCTAAGCTCGCAATACTGGTTGATAAACTCATCCGTGTTTCCATTACCTCCGATATGCCCTGTAATCATGGCTCGATCCCCTCTCCTTGAAAGCCAGGCCAAAAAGTAGATGTCATCTATCTCCAAGGTGAGGATGTGGATCCCTACTTGGAAATATTATTCATCGGGATATCTCATATCCACTAAATACCCTAACAAATGCACCTTGGATCTCATGTTTGGAGTAAGGAAAATTTTCTTCAAGCCACATTCTTGGAGTGCCAGCATTGTATTGGCATCATGCAAACCTTCCAAATCCCCCAATTCGTTGATTCGTTCTTTCCATTCGAGCACCATTTTATTTGCTTTAAGATCTGCAAAACCAAAAACAAAGATTAAAAACCCTTCATCTCCAAGAAAATCCAAAGAATTATCATATTTTTCTTCTTTTGGGTCGCCTTTCATGGTCAACGCGACCTGACTTTGCCCACAACGCGCCATCAATGCGCCTGTCCTTTTCGTGGGTTGTGATGCGGTTCCCGAAAAGGCAAGTCATGTCGACTAGGGCACTCATTTTAGGCCCGAGAAATGACCCCAACTCTATACAAAAGCATGAAATTTGTATTATTTAGCTTAGGAAATGAGAGAGGAAGGTGAAGATGATTACCTCAAGTTGACGGAGCTCGAATCCACAGTATGGAGTGCCCACAATCTTCAACACAAATTTTCTACTACAAAGAGTTTTTACCCTCCTTGGTGAAAAAGAACAAAGGTAGAATTGTAAAATGAGTCATTTTCACTCCCTTTTATAGAATTGAGGGTGAATATTTTAATATTTTACTTTTTAAATTTTTATTATTTTTACTATTTCAATTTGAAAGACTCTTTGTTAATGAATTTATGTAATTCTATTTTAATAACTTCTTGTCGGAGTCACAGGTCAAACATAATAAACGAGTTATGGTCTAAACGGTCTATTATGCTCGAAAATTTGTTGGAGTTCTCTTTAAGTTGTTTTTAGACTCTTAAAATATGAAAATATCGTTGAGCGAACTTGCTTCCTTTCACGCTCATAAAAGGATTTGAAAGGGAATCTATTCAGTTTTGGTTTACCCTTTTTTCGGACTGAATAGTATTAATTATGAAAGAGGAATACCTTAGTCAACCATCGACTAGGAGAGTTCTTCTAGGCATTATTTTACACATTTTCGGGCCTAGGGACTAACTTTACAAAAAATTTCACTTCCGAGTCTTCATTTGACCATTTTAGACTCTCTAAACATGAAACATCACCGATTTTACCTTCTTTGGACTCGTTAAAATTTATAATTGAAGGACCCTTAGAGGGATGAACCCCTCCTTTATCAGGTTCATAAAACATATGAGATCGGACTCGTTTAAAATATGAGCTATATTGAGCATTTTTTATCCTCCTCAAGCTCATTAATAAACAAAGAGGTACTCGTCAATCATGATGGGGAATAAGGGAATGGGAATGCATTTGTATTCACATTTATGGCAGCCTTTTATCGCCCTTTAACATGGAACCTATTTTTATTTCATCCAAACAATTGGGTAATCAGCTTATCCTCGAGTCGTGTCAAGTCTATGAGTCTTTCTACTCCTTTAGGTCATCCGAAGAATGCTCCGTTAGTGTTGCATCAGGTCTTGATTTTCATCTCACCGATTCAATGCTTCCAAGTCATTAGTCATGCTGTAAAATGTTCAAGGGAAGTCCTATGTTTAAGTCCAACTTTGCAGTCATCACTCTTATGTTAGTCATCTCTGAAACAATTTCTCGCCAACACTTGTCCGCATGCCTTGTGTCACTCCATGCTCGTTCAGTCTACCATCCTAAATCATATTCCTATATTGGTTTCATGCCGATGATGTGGAATTCATCTGAATCCCTCCTTCGACAGATCTATCCCTGTCGATGCCAACATATGATCCATGAATTAGATTTAGAGACCACCTAGTACCTTGAATCTTGCATGCCTCAATGGCATATTTTCTCGCTTTTGACAGTAGGTTCACATCATTGACCTCTGATCGAATGATTCCACAAATGTTCAACTACAACTCATTTATTCGCATTCTTTGGGATGTAATAAGATATCTTGGGGATCACTCTCATCATTGGTAATTTCCCTCGCACTTGTTAAGGGTTCACACCATTGACCGGTAATCAAGAGGTTTCTACCATGTTCAAATTTAACACCTTGTAATCACCTGGTTAGATTCGTGTCGATTCAGGAATGGGTAGAAAAACCTGGGTTGCTTTGATGTCTTATCATTGCACCCAAGCTGTGATGGATATTTCTAGTAGGTTCCCACACAAATGTTATAGTGGACACCTCATTGATGTACTATCACATAGACCCACTCTTGTATTAGTTGTGTCTATGTCATTATCTCGTCATGGATCTACGGTTGTATCCTAGTATCCATGATTGTGTTCAGTCATTCAGGTATGGATTCACATTGTATTTTTTGTGGCCATATCCTCAATCATTACCATCATGGATCTGGAGTGTATGGGTCGGTAGCCATGTCTTGATTCGATGAGATATTCGATTCAGAAATGTCAAAAATTGTATTGCAAATCCTTTGATCATCGTTTCCAGTTCTCCGACCGATGGTTCTTCTCTCTAATAATCATGTCAAAGTACACCACCTATCATTTTTCTCTAGCTTTGTACTTTGGGGGGGAATTGGTTACATAGAATTTTTGTCCCTCATGCAAAACCCTGGGATCTTGACTTGCCACAATCCTTGAAGTCATTTTCATGATGAATGAGCTCTGATTAGTTTTCCTTGCAACTTGACTTTTTTGTGGCTTTGACGCACTTTTCTCTGCTAACAACACACGTCGAATTCCATCGACGCACTCTGCTTTGTTGTCAACCCGCATCAATGATGTAGTCTACCTTCATAGAAACCCGCGTCGATCCCTTTTGGCATAGGTTGCTCCACTACAGGTCGCGTCGATGTCTCCACGGGAAAAAAAATTATGTTTTCGAGAAGGTTCTAGAGATAAATCTAGAATCGTCATCTTTCCCTCCTACTGTTGTGGATCTAGATCGACTTCCACCATTGAGGGATATCATATCTCATCCATTCACCATACTTTTCTCAACCACTCCTTATCCACATTTTCCTATAAAATGAACTCTTGGGCCATGGGTGAAGGGGGGCAATTGGTAGTAGGTAAATGTTGGAGGAATTACTCTAGACTACTAGAATCTTGTGTTCAAGGTGGAAGTGACTTGTTGGATCAAGAAGAACTCGTTGGAAGGAATCTAGTAGCTGCAACATCAAGGTGTAAATGGTTGTAATCTCTTTCTATCTCTGTTAATACAATTGTATTTCCTTTCCCATACATCTGATGTTCTTGATGGCCTGTATTGTGAGATTCCTTGGTCACTCTCATAGGTCAATTATATCTTTTGACTTCACTTGTTGTTGTCTCGTTCCAATCCTTGCCAAGTTCTTTTGTGCATGAAGTTGGATCGTAGCTGCTCTCAAATCGTTACAACGGATTTTATATCAGTGGTATGTATCTTCTATACTCATCCATTGTTATTATTATGTTGACCTAGGTGAAAGTTTGTACAATTTATTCCATTTTTTCTAGTTCTGAACCATCCAGACTTGCGACCTTGATCTTTGTCCGCATCGATCAAGAAAATCCTATAACAATATGTCCAAAATTTATGCGTGAGAGGTACCATAAATCAAGAAACAAAGGTAAATCACATGGTCCTCCTCATAAGATATTGGGGCGCATTCCTATTATCCCAAGGATTCGAAGGATCTTTCATTGAAAAGAATTAGCTATGTTGCAGGGATGGCATGCCTTTCACCGAAATGAGTCAAGAGTTATGAAAATCCCAAAAGATTCAATAGCCATGAATCATATAGAGGATACATGGCCCGATAAATTAAAGGATGAAGTATAGAGCCTTCAATTGAGCATATCCATGGATGGCATCAACCCATATTCCCTCCAAAACACCAACTATTTTGTTTGTCCTGTAGTAGTGATCAATAACAATATCCCCCAATGGTTTTCCATGAAGAATGAACATCTTATGTTGTCTCTTATAGCCCCTGGTAGAATACTTTAAGACACCATTGATCGATGAATTGAACGACTTATGGGAAGGGATACAGGAATACAATGTATCAAAACCCATCCCAACATAGAGGAGTTTTATGTTGTATGGAATGTTTGCATACACCACATGTGATTATTTGAGATTAGGAGTTTAATTTGGTAAACATGTTGTTTGATTTGTTTATATTTGTTACAATATTTTTGGCATATATTTAATTTGGTGCAACTGTATTGATCTTCAACACTAACGTGCTTTGTATACCATACCGTAGTCCTTGTAACAAAGGGTGTGGTGGATGTAAATGTTGTGGACCTTCTATGAAAGCTAAGTGGTCCAACCACCTACCAAATCCAAAGTACAACTGCTCAAGGGTATTCCTCCCAGAATACCACCCTTATAGAAGAGAAACATATGCTTTCAATGGTGAACCAGAGAAAACCCAAAGCCCTGAAATAATGACATCAGCTCATTAGCTTAGGGCATGTGACAGAGAGAAGAAGGAAACTGCATAAAAATTTTATTCAAATGGGGAACCTATGTTCAATGATCCTGAATTCTTCGACACCTATGTTGAGAAAATGCCCATCGGGATGAAAAGGAAATCGTTATTTTATGAGATCCCATATTGGGAGCATCTTAATATTGTCCGCTTACTAGATCCCATGCATATATTTAAAATGTTTCATCTTCTTTGTGGAGGCACATATCATCGAAATAAAGTGACACAATGGCTATAAGGAGAGATCATGTTTCTTCAAATACTAAAAAGAAGCATTGTCCAAGACAAGAAAATAGAGGAGAGGTTGGCCCCTCTTGGTCGTTTAAAGAAGGAGTTGTCCCACGGGTTTTGAAGAAATATGATATTTATTTGGAAAAGGAAGTTATGTTGGGTGTGAAGGTTCCTTATTTATATGGGTTTACTCTATGGAACTACTTCACTATTGATGAACATTTGTTGGGTTTGAAATCACATGACCATCTCAACCTTCTAAGGGTACATATGTCATTTTTTTTTTAATCTTTTACTCCACAAGTTAAAACACAATTAATTTTTTATGTGTTTACTCTATAGTGTCATTATCCTTTTCTCCTATGCGGATGTGTGAACCATGACTTCCCTGAGGACCTACGGTGTGCCATATCTAAACTATCTGCATTTGTGTGGTGGATCACATCAAAGGAGATTCACATGGATAGCATTCCACGGTAGCGTCAAGAGATAGTTGAGATTGCTTGTATGTTTGAGAAGGAAATGTTGATGAGTTTCATGGACTTGCAGGTTCATCTTCTGATTCACATAGTTGATTAGGTTGAATTAATTGGGGTGGTCTCATGTCATTGGATTTTCTTCTTAGAGAGGTACATGAAGAAATTGAAGGGATTTGTTCGACAAAGGGAAAAACCTGAGGGGTCTATGGAAAAGGGGTACACAATATATGAGTCATTCTATTATGCCAGTGAGTAAGTACATCAAGCAAATTGACCATACACCAAGCGCATTGACTTCGTATAACCAAAGGGATGATGACAAAAGGGAAGGGGAGCTACTCCAAATGAACAGAAAAAATAGAAAGAGTAAGTCACTTATCTTTTGTCACATTTCTAAAGAGTAAGTCACTTATCTTTTGTCACATTTCTAAAGAGTAACTATTCACATTGCACTTCATAATCTATATTTGATATCATATGTGTTATATGTCGATTTGATTTCACAAATACAACAGTGAATTCATAAATTGATGCCATAAACAAATTCATTCTTTACAACACAGGGGGAAACACAACCATGGGTTACATTGTATGAAGAAAAGAGGAGAAAATGGGACATTAAAAATAAAGAATTAAGATATTTGAATGGTAGAAGCATGCCTTGTCCTAATCATATAAAAGAAAATATACCAATGATCAGTCCCAACAGTTGAGTTGCATACCAATTCAAAGAGAAATATGGTGCATCTAGTTGTTACCCACCTGTTGAAGAAGATGCACTAAACATAGGGATCGAGTGTAACAACTCAATAATAATTTATTTCTATACATTTTTATCTTTATAATGCACCTTTTAATTATAAAAAATATATTTTATATATTAATGTTCAATTTATTAGTCATATGACACCATCATCAATTCACACTTTTACAAGTGCATTTGTTCCCATCTATGTGGGAATATGGGAAACATTTTCGCACCGAGGATAGGATGGTAGATATTCCACACAAGAATATGGATTAGTACATGAGATCATCTTTCTCTTCAATTCATATGATATTTTTCAAAACCCATGGGACATCACCTTCTTTAAACAACCAAGAGGGGCAAGCCTCTCCTCTATTTTCTTGTCTTGGCCAATGTGTTTGCTCCTTTGTTTTGAAGTAGACTAAAATGGTAGAATAAGAGTAGAAAAATAAGACCAAAAGAAAGGAAGTAGCGGAAGTAACAGAAGAATAGCCGAAGTAGTGGAATGTATAAGAAGTTGCATAAGAAATACAACAACCACAACTGTTTTGGACCTGTTTTTGACCCATCACGCAATTATAAAAGGAAGCGGAATATGAAGAGAAGAAAAAGAAGAATATATCTTGCAAGGAATTTCCAGAAGTAAGAAGATCTGAGCATCAGAAGAGTCAATTGTAGAAAGAGATATCCATATCTATGGTATGGGTTTTGTAAAGGGTTTTGGGGTTCTATTGTATCCCACAACGGGTATTTCCACAGTGAATGTAAGGCATGAGGCCATGACATTGTTGTTGTAATGAGGATTCGATGATATAATGAAATATATTGTTGGACCCCAATAAATTTTGTGTTGAATATGTTACTGTAATGTTTCTACACTTATCACTATGATGGTTTCTTTCTACTTAACAATATTTATTTCAATGGATAAATGATGAATCTGCTTTAAGTATTATTGCAATATGATGAATGTTTTTCTAATGTTTGCTATTGTAAAACCCCATAGAAACCATACAATTAACTAATCCCTACTTTGCGCCAGTATTGTCTATGCTTCAGGTGAGACCTTCCCCCTTAAGGGTATTGAAAATGCTAGCACACTAGACTACAGTGGCACCCTTTTGTTGGCCCATGCACAAGAACCTTGGTTTCCATTTTGTGCCAACAAATGGTTTCATTGTCGGGACCTAGTTCTTAAACATGACTCTGTTAACTGTATGGTTGAATTGGTGACAAAAATTAAATCAGTATTGGTGGGAAAAGAAGCTAGACGATTTCGTGGCCCAAGAAGTCGATCTACGAGGGTGGGAAGTAACAAATTTCAAACAATACATTTTCTATGGAGGACCATTTCTAGATTAGTACAAATTATTGTGGGTCAAGATTTTGGTAAATCTTGCATAGTGGTTGTGGAAACTCGTAGAAGCACTCGAGTATTGCAACAAATAGAGGAAAATTGTTGAGTGGAATGTAAGAGATCTGATCCGGTTTAATAAGCTAGACTTATCCCTAACTAGGGATGTTGGTTTATGGGTAGAACTCACTCTATTTGGCTATATTTTGGAATTTCCGAATGAAAATAATCAATATACATTGAAATATGAAGACAAACTCAAGAGAGGAGCTCACAAAAGACTGCTAAAGGAAGTTCCCCTATGGATCAAGACCTAGTTACTGGAATTTGGGTTTTTACCTCTAGACTTGATTAGAATGGAAGAGTAAACCCCTCACACCTTGAGGGAAAATTTTGGGTGATGCTGCTACATTGTGGAAGGTATATATATCATCAATGGAGGGGATTGACAGTGTGGAAGCCAAGGCTGAGAAAGTAGAACGAAGAGAAGTGATTAAAGAAAAATGGTCGAAGGACTAGTTAAGAGAAGCACAGAGGATAAGAAGACAACTATAAGAAACCATAAGGAACGGGGAAAGCAATGAAGAAGACCAACAAGAGCTACGTTAGATGAAGAAAAGAGAGGAACTGACTAGATCCAAATTGAGAGAGGGGGGATGGACATTCCTGAAAACTCAGTAAGAGGAAGTTGGGAAGAAGGAACAAGTGGGAGGAAGGATCGTGAAGACCAGTTTCCACGTAATGAAGTGCTTTATCAAATACCAGAATCATCCCTGAACACAAGAGAAGATCACTAAGAACTGCCAGGACCTAGGGAAAACATAAGTAGTCTAGAAGGTGAACCCCTCATTGAACAAGAAACTAGAAGCAACAAAGCTAGCACTCCCCTTACTGACCCATAGGTGCCCTTGAAAAATATGGTAACAGATTATCAAAACATTGTTTTACAATTTCCTTGGTATAGTCAAAGGAACAATAGTAATAATATTTCTCAGAACATCTCACTAGTAGGAGGAAGCAATAGTAGTTCTCATCCAAGTAGCAGTAATTTTATTTCGCAACTAGGACCATAAGGATTTTTTTTAGTAAGTACTCCAACCGCACCAATAACAGGGGCACTAGTAGGACCACCCTTAATATTCCTATAGTTTTGGGGGAATGAAGAAGATGATGCAACTCAACACGAGTTTCTTTGTGAGGCAATATGGGATGCCAGGGATACCGCAGTGGAATCCAAGTTGGTGGAATTTCAAACGACCCTCTGAGGAAGGGAATTATAGTGGTACATGATATTGGTCGAAATGTGAGTTCCAAATGCATTGTCTCCTACCTTGGCAGAGACCAAGATTATGTTTCTAGATGAATTTGCACAACCAAAATCTAAATAGCAGCGTGTTGCATAATTAAGGGAAATATGACAAAGACCTGGAGAATCCACATGGGAATATGAAAAAATATTCAAATATGTATTAACAAAGCTAACGTACCCAGTCCACGAGGCTCACAACAAAGAATGGTTCATTCAAGGACTACTTCCTATGGAAAAGATACCCTTATTGCAACAAGTAATAAAGTCTCCCAAGACTGCACTGGAGCAAGAAATGAAGATTGAAGCTATGGAAAACTATCCAAACTCAATGGGAATGGGAGGGGGAGTGGCAGCTTCATCGTCAAATGGTGAAATAGCACAAGTGCATCACAAGTCAACAGAGATAACTAAGAGAATCTAGGACCTGAATACACCTAAGGTTCAACGACCACATGTGTGGTGCACTTGTTGTCTAACAGAAGGACATCATTCCTCATAATTATCATGGACATGAGGAGGAAAAGTTTCACCAAGAGGACCATTCAACACCTGACCTAGTGCAACAATTGTTCAAGTCTCTATGGCAAATTTGTTTTATTTTGTGGGACGATTGTCATATCTAGAAACTCCAATGGGTTCTTCTAATGACTACTATGAAATTTGTAAGTCATTATGTCATCATCTGTGACTCTGTCCTCTATTCTAGAAGTACTGAATAGTACCTAACATGATCTACTGTGAATTCTGCAGATCCACTACACATGGTACAAAAAAGTGTAGAGCTTTAAATGCCCTCACATAGAGGTTATATTGATCTATCTTCCAAGTAGTCGATCAGTCAAAAGGGACGGGAGGAGAAGTGTGAGGAGTAGGTTTTGGGGCTGGAAGAGGAGGAGTGTTTAGATCCATACAAGGAAGCAGTCTCATAGGGCCATTATGTTGTTACAATTGTAATGAAGTGGGTCATTTATCCCACGGGTGTCCTTTTCCCAAAAGACCGTGGTGTGCCTATTTCCACACCAACACTCATACAATAGAAGAATTCTTTGATCTCATTGATAAATGGGAGTATTGTGCAAGGATGCCACCTAATTTCATAAATTATGAACCCCAAGAAGAGGTGAACATCAGTAGGTTTTGTGGTCACTCGAGTAGGTGCAAAAGTTGGGGCATATCATAGATGACCAAACTCCCTGGTGATCTAGAAGGAAGCCCCTAAAAGATCTAAATACATCCTAGTATAGTATAAGGAGATATACATATAATATACATACATTTTTGGTTGAATACCAACCCCACCAACCCGAGAGGGTCCAAGATCGCATCAACAGTGTCAGCTGAATAAAACCAAAGCTTAGGGCGAGAGATCAAGCATTAATCGGACAAAAGATTTTGTTTTTCTATGGTTTCAATTACTTAAAGGTATTTTAACAGATGAGAAAGCTACCTATAAATTGTGAGATATGCTCCACAACTTGGTTGATGTGGCAAAAAATGATGAATAAATACACGCACCGCTCCTAGAGAAGAATATCTAGTTGGTGCGACAACAGCGAAGGAAGTGAAAGGGCCAATAATTCCATCTGAATGTGAAATCACACTATTATGATATCAAAAAATTTATGATGGACCTCGGTTCAGATGTGAATATCTTACCAAATAAGTCAATGAAAGCAATGGGTTCTTTGAAGCTTGTTTATTCCCCAATTCAGTTGCAAATGGAAAACCAATATTGTATCTTCCCCATTGGTTTCCTAGAGAATGTTGAAGTAGATTTAGGCGATGTCAAGACAAACACGGATTTTGAAGTCATCGATATCATGGGAGAAATAGACCCTTATCCATCATTTCTAAGTATTGATTAGGCCTATGACAACTATGGCATAATTGATCTAAAGAATAGAATGATAAACTTTGAGGCGGATGGTATGCAGGTGACCCAACCATTAGATCCACACCAAGGTCCAGGGTACACTGAACTGATTTAGGAGAACCTGGAAGAAGATATTTTATATGGGATTTATTCTCTGACTACAAGACAGAGAAATGACTATGTGAATCCAACTGCAAAATGTTTCGTAAGCTAGCAAATTATTCAGTTCTTCGATAGTGATTTTGAGGATGCTTTGGACAACTGCAAAAGCATATTCCATGAGATCTCATCCATACATTGTGCAATGGTGAAGTTTGTCAATTGGATCGGTATAGAATTCAATCAAGCAACAACATATTATGGAACTAATTAGATAGATATATTCTTACAGGATATGGAATCCATGGTAGAGGAATAATACTACATGGATGTATTGGATACATCCCTTAAAGGAATCCCCATGAGATGGTAGGAAATGTATAGAGATGATTTTCCTGACTAGGATACAAAACAACTTACCATGATGATCAGGTTTAAGTCATCCCTGCATGCTAACATGATCAAAGAAGTATGCATGGGGGAATCTAATCCTTATCAACATATCAAACTATGTGAGCACCAGTGGGAATAAGGAGGATGACAACCACAGCTCTAGGTCCACCAATTATTCCATGATCTTGGACCTATCCTAAAGGATTGGTATATGCACAAAGAGACAAGAAGGAAAACTTATTGTTGGAAGAAGTTGCGTGCAAATTTCTATCAAGATTTTTTCTTCTCTACAAAAAGCAACACAGTAACTAAAGCATTATCCGCTATCAAGGGTGCATTGTGTATTGACCAGTTTTGGAATCTCATCCACTCATACATATTCCTAGTACATCAAGAATTGGAATAATTCTAGGGAGAGATGAGACAGTCTATATGTTGTACAAAAGTAGAGAAATAAGAGCCAAAACTAGATGAAGTCGAACAATTGTGGCACCTCCAATTTAAGGAATCAGAAGGCTCTTGACAAGTTCAACATACCAAACTTGAAGATACCAAAGTTATATACACCCAACCTCTACAGTTGAAGAAGATCAATATTGGCACTGAACATAAATAAAAAATGGTATCAATTGGGGATTACTTGAACGATCAAGCAGTCTTAGATATTGCATCTCTTCTGAAAGAATATGAAGACTTGTTTCCGTAAAGCTTCATGGAACTTAATGGAATTTAGGGATATCTAGAAGAGATGAAGATCATATAGAATTAAAATGCAAATCCTATCAAGAATCATCCATATCGGTTGAACCCTTGGGTCAAAGAAAAGGTTTAAAAGGAGATTGATCGTATGCTGAACGCCGGCTTAATTTTCCCAATTGATGAATCTAAGTGGATAAGTCCCATTGTAATAAATAGCAAGAAGGATACTTAGGATATCTAAGTTTGTGTTGATTACCACATCTTGAATGCTACTTGCGTTCATGACCCCTTCCCAACTCCTTTCAGTGATGAAGTGTTAGACCAAGTGGTAGGAAACAAAGAATATTCTTTCACAGATGGATTTTTCAGATATCACCAAGTAAGCATAAAGGGAGACTGGAGAAGATAAGTAGAAAAATACATTTAATACTAAATGGGGCTCTTTTGCATATAATGTTATGCCATTTGGACTCAAGAATGCACTAAAAATATTCTCAACAGTAGTCATAGCTACTTTTCACGAGTTCCTCCACAATTTTTGGAAGTTTATTTGGATAATCATATGGTTTGCAGTCTACTCAAGGACCATGTTTCTCTCATTTGGATCATGTCAGATCATTGCAGATAGATGGGGATCTCATTAAATCTACGGAAGTGCATATTCTACATTCCTTTTGGTAACCTGCTGGGACATATTGTCTGTAAAGATGGTGTGTTGGTCGACCTTGTGAAAATTGCCACTATTGTAAATATACAAGAACCAACGACAGTAAAACAGTTGCGATGCACATTGGTTCATACCAAATATTATTGAAGATTCATCTGCAACTATGCATCTATTAACGCAGCTTTGGAGAAAGTGTTAAATAAGACTGAGCTTTTCCAATGGAATAAATATTGCAAGCAAGCTTTCAACACGCTCAAGGAGAAAATGGTAAATGCCTCAATCCTCACATTTCCTGATTCGCATAAGGAATTCCTTGTTCATGTAGATGCATCAAGGATCACCTTGGGAGCTATATTGACTCAACTCAACGAAGGTGAGATGGACCATCCCATGTATTTTTCCAGTAGAATAATTCACAAGAAGAGCGCAATTACACTACCACAGAACGAGAGGGATTGGCTATGATTTATGCATTACAAAAATTCTGACACTATATTTTGGGAGGACCTTTCAAGTTCTTCATGAACCATTTTACTATGAATTATTTGGTAAACAAGCCGATATTAGAAGGGAGAATCTACATATGGTTACTGTTGTTTTAGGAATGAGAATATGTAGATGGTTACTATTGTTTTAGGAATTCTCATTTGAATTTATTATGAAACCCAGGAAATAGAACCATGGACTAGATCATTTGTCTCGCATTGACTCTAGTGAAGCTAATGTCCTAGTAGAATATCGGCTACCAGACTTTGCATTATTTAGAGTGGAGACCATTCTAGGTCATCTAGAAGACATTACATTGTTCCTAATCACTATAGGGAAGGATCCTGGTGACTTATCTCCCACACATAAGAGACACTTAGTGGTAAGAGTGGTGGAATACCAGCTAATTGTAGGACAGTTGTATAAACTGGGGATTGATGGCATCTTGCATAGATGCGTATTGGATCATGAGTGTGAAATTACTTTAAGGGAATGTCATGCAGGAATTATGGGAGGATGTGTTGGTGTAAAAGCTACAGGAATAAAGGTCCTACAAGTTGGACTGTGGTGTCCTACATTATTCAAATATGCTAAGGCATGCGCAAGGAAATGCAACATCAATCAACATGTTTGTCGAATATCCCACTAAAATGAGATTCCATTGAATCCATTATGTGCGCTACAACCATTTGAGCTGCAACCATTTGAGAAATGGGAAATTGACTTCATGTGACCAATTCATCCATCGAGAAAACACTCCAAAGCTTGTTACATTATTACCACGATAGATTATTTAACCAAGTGGGCCAAAGCTACAGTCATCCGAGACTGTTCCACATAAACAGCTGCTCAATTTATTTTTGAAAACATTATAACTCACTTTGGGTGCCCAAGAAGTCTCACGAGTGATCAAGGAAAACATTTTTTGAACAACACCATTAAAGAATTGACAATTGAGTTTCTAATTCAACATCATAAGATAATGCCATATCACCCTCAAGCTAGTGGCATGGTCAAAACATTTAACAAGATTTTGGTGATGGGATTGACCAAAGTTTGTTGCGCAAATAGGGATGATTGGGACGAAAAGATTCCAAATATGTTGTGGTACTACAGGAATACCACTAAGAAAATTCATAAGAAGACTATCCACACCTCCATCACAATGGAATCGTTTTTTGTTCCCCCCTCTGTCATCTATTCCTGCATCTACCCTCCATGCAAACCCCATTTCATCCACATTCATTGACCTTGATGATCCCCACAATAATATTAGCCAAGTAGTCGGATTCTGAGTTTGGGAATAACAAACAACACCTCATCCTACAGAGCAACAAGATTTGGATACACAAGAAGTTTTAGACTCAGAAGCCACCAGGTATGATCCCCTAGTACATCAGGCCACCCATCTAATAGACATACCCACTGCTTCAAGCTCAAAACTTTTTATTTAGTCATATCAACATCATATAACTGAAGGTAGTTCACAACAGGATCAACATATGGAGGAAGCCTTAGTAAGAGACCAAGTAGAATCACCAATCAAAAAGAAGGAGACTATTTCGCTAAGAGGTCAACTCGAGCATTGGGAATGAGATCCAATTAACTATCAAGTCGTGCTTCAAGTGTGCCAGAGCACCACAACATTATCCTTTTTATTTCCGATGAAGTACAGTAACAGATTCTCAGTCTCAAAACAAACCAAAAGGAAACAAATACCACTTTGTAGGATCATTCAACCAACTCTATTGTCGGCAGCCTACCCTTTCGGTCCTTACCTCCTGGATCCCCCATCCCATATAGTAATACTTTGACTGCACAACAGTTATTTCAACATATCCACACTGCCACCACTAAGGCAGATCAATGGTTATCTCTTGTGGAAATCAAGCATAAGACTATCAAGAAATCATATGATGAAGCACAAATTTAGTTAGCAGATGTGCTAGCCACTAAGGAAGCAACAGAGAAGGGAAACGTAGTTGCAAAAGACACTATCTATGTATTATACAATCAGCTATGTACTGTGTGGCTGTAGTCAAGGAGCATGTTCCTACAACACCAAAAGATATCGACCCCAATGTGCTCCCATACAACTTTCAGCACCTTTGTATTTCATCGAAGCAACTCCACATAGAATATGACAATTAGTAGCTAATTAGCCAATTTTCCCACCACATAGAATATTTCATTTCTAGCACCAAGACTACATGATGCAAACGTAGCTCATTAGCCAATTTTCCCAATTCAGCAGTACCGAAGGGATTGTCTTCGCGCAGCTCCAACAAACAACCAAGCAGAGATAGGAACTTTTCATAGCTCTGAACAATTGGGTAGGCATCCTTGAGAAGAAAAAAATACCTATGGAAAATTTACGAGAGAAGGTTGGATAATTGCACCAGGATGTTGACTCAATAAATGAACCAGAATAAAATATCAAGAAGCATGGGCACTTGATAATGAAATGGATAGTATCTATGAGAACGCATGTGCCTCCAAGCCAATTATGTATGAATTGAAGGTTACAGCCCAATACATATATTATGAGTTGAAGCAGCTAGATAATCTTGCAGATATATAAGTTTAGCAGTTAGAGCAACATAAACCCACCATCCCTGATAAGGAAAGAGCTCAGGAATTTATAGATCACACCAATGAATTTATTAGCAGATGGAAGACCAAGTTGGATGATTTCGCAGAACTTCAGAAACAAAAAAATTAAAAAATAAAAATAAAAATAAATAAATAAAAATATATATATATCTATATCTATATATATATATATATATATATACATATATATATATATATATATACACACACACACACACACATATATATATATATATATATATATATACACACACACACACACACACACACATATATATATATATATATATATATATATATATATAGATATATATATATATATATATATATATACATATATATATATTGTGCAGGTACCATAGTTGGATCCTTCATTTGAAGGACTAACAATTGAAGAAGTTCAAGAATCAATCACGAAGTAGTTGAATCAAGGGTGAGTCAACCTTTGTGTTAGGGGCTTGTTTCCTCCTTCATTTTGAAGGGGACTAAGAAGGTAGCAGAAGAGTAGTGGATGAAGACCAGAAGTTGTGGAAATGAAGTAAGTATCATAAGAATAGTGGAAGTAGAGGAAAGTATCAGAAGTTACAGAAGAATGGAAACACTCGCAACCATTTTAGACCTATTTTGGACCTAGTGTGCAAGTATAAAAGGAATCGAAAGATGAAGAGAAGAAATAGAAGAACAGATCCCACAAGGAAAATTCGGACCTAAGAAGATTTGAGCATTAGAAGAGTCAAATGCAAAAAGTGATATCCAAATCTGTGTTATGGGTTTTGTAATGGGTTTTTGGGATTCTATTGTATCTCGTGACAGGTAATTCCATGGTGAATGTAAGGCATGATTCCATGACATTGTTGTTGTAATGAGGATATGATGATATAATGAAAGATATTGTTGGCCTCCCTTAAATTTTGTGTTGAATATGTTTCTATAAAGTTTATGCATTGATCTCTATGATGGTTTCTTTCTGCTTAATAGTATTTATTTCGATGGATAAATGATGAATCTACTTAATTATTATTGTGATATGATGAGTGTTTTTGTAATGTTCATTGTTGTAAAACCCCATCGCAACCATAAACTTAACTAATCCCTACTCTATGTTGGTATTGGTTGTGCTTCGGGTGAGACCTTCCCCCTTAAGGGGATTAAAAATCACACTAGACTACAATGGCGCCCTTTTGTTGGCCCATGTGAAAGAACCCTGGTCTCCATTTTGCACTAACACAATGCTTCTTTTTAGTATTTGAATAAATAAGATCTCTCCGTACAACCAACGTGCCACTTTTTTTTTATGATATGTTCCTCCACAAAGAAGAAGAAACATTTTTAAATATATGCATGGGATCCAATATGTGGACAATATTAAGATGCTCACAATATGGGAGCACATAAAATATTGATTTCCTTTTCATCTCGATGGTAATTTTCTCAACATAAGTGTCGACGAATTCAGGATCATCGAACATAGGTTCCCCATTTGAATCGAACATTTTTGCAATTTCCTTCCCCTTGTCTCTATCATATTCTCTAATCCAATGAGTTGGTGTCATCATTTCAGTTGGTGTCATCATTTCGGGCCTTTGGGTTATCGTTAGCTTACCATTGAAAGCAAATGATGCTTTTCTATAAGGGTGGTCTTCTAGGAGGAATACCCTCAAACAATCATACACCAATTTTCATAGGTGGTTGTACCACCTAGCCTTCATAGAAGGTCCTCAACATTTACATCCATGATATTTTTTTTTACAAGACATGCAATGTTATGGTATACAAACCACGTTAGTGTTGATGTATATGTAACTTCGGAATGTATTTCATCTATGTATTTCATATATATTTATTGTACCCTTATTAGAGATGTGTTATTCCTCTATAAGGAAGTGTCGTCATGTGGATTGACAAGTGTCACAAGTGTGTGTACTTGCCGATGGGTTATTAGACCACCATGTGTGGGGTCGGCCCTAAAATATATATTATATTGTGGATGTACCTAGCTAGACAAGTCGATCCCATAAGGTCACTGGGCAAACAGGTTAGTATAAATAGAGATCGGGAGATCTCTATTTTGATCATTCGGAAAGTCACGCTTCTCTCACTCATAAAGTGGTGCACTAGTGAGGAGGAGGATCATCTACTACTAGGAGACTATCTCAAGTGTATTTTGGTTGTACTTTGGTTGAGCCATTTCTCTCTCTATCTTTGAGGAAGTTGTGGGGTTTTTCACCTTAAGGTTTTCCCCACGGAAACTCTGTGTCTCTTGTCTCTCATGCTTTTGATTCTTGTGATGCTTGTGATACTTATTGTGATTATTATGCATTGATATACTATATATGTTATTCTCTCTGTAAAGATCCTAGAGTATTGTGAATTAATGCTCAAAATTAACATGGTATCAAAGCTAACCTGAGAAGAAGACATTTTGTAGTGACATAAACTTGAGTTTCTTGTTTATTGGGTTTCTCTCCACAGATTTTGGAAAAGCAGTATAGTAGATTGTCTCTACTCATCAAGGAGAATCTATCTGTCCAACAGAATTCAATTCTGAGCATTTTCAGATTTGGCCCTAAAAATTAGAGTTTCCACAAAAAAAGGAATTTCTGGAATCTGAAGACATAGCTAGAAGCTCCTTGCAAATATCGAAGTTTAGAGCTTTGGATCGAGATTTTTGGCTGGGTAGATCTCCAGGAAACTCAAACCCTAATTCAAGGCTCTCCCTAGTGAACCCGGGAGGACAAAAAGGCAAATATGAAGGGTAAAGCTTTGTTGATCTCAAATTCTGAATACACCAGGTTGATCAGCTCATCAAGGCGCATCTTTCTATCCTTTCAGAAAGTTGAAATTCACATTTTGAATTTTTAGGGTTTTTTCGACAAACCCTAATCCGGGACCAGATCCAGTTTTCAGCATTTCAAGTGGTAAGACCTAAATATTTTTGAAGTACTCTTTAAGATGTCTCACCACACCAAGCTTGAGGATAAGCTTGAAGGAGAGGATAACTTCTGAGCTTGGAAGTATAGGATTGGGTTAATCCTGGAAGAGAATGAGTTGGACTCATATATAAAAGAAGACATCCCTATCCCAGAGGATGAAGAGGCTAAGGTATTGCATAAGAAGAACTTGGTCAAGGCAAAGAGAATTATTGTTGATTCTATCAAAGACCATCTCATACCCCATGTGTCTTCTCTAAAGACACCCAAGGAGATGTTTGACTCTTTGACCAAGCTATTTGAAGGGAAGAACATAAATCAGAAGATGACTCTGCGGAATCAATTGAAAGGGGTCAAGATGTTGAATGGAGAAACCATTCAATCTTACTTCTCCAAGGTCTCTCAGATCAAGGAGCAACTTGAAGCTGTGGATGAAGTAGTGGACAATGGTGAAGTTGTTATGACCACTCTAAATGGCCTACCTAGGTCATGGGACTCCTTTATTCAAGGAATCTGTGCAAGAAAGAAATTGATCTCTTTCAGTAAACTATGGGAGGAATGCTCTCAAGAAGAAGCTAGACTTGTAGCTCATGAGGAAAAGATGGGAGGTGAAGATCAAGCTCTTGCATCTCACACCAAAAGAAGCAAGCCCAAGAAGGAGCAGTCTCGCTACAAGAGATCCTATCAAAAGAATAAGAAGGATCTAAGATGCTTCACATGCAATGAAAAGGGTCACTTTGCCTCAGATTGTCCCAAGAACAAAAGGGATAATAACAACAACTCTAGCAAGAAGAAGAAGGGCAGCAAAAGAAATTTCCATGCTCATGTTGCCGAGGATGATGAACCTCCAAAGAAGAAGGCTAGGGCAGAAAGTGATGATAGTAATGATGACTCATCAAGTGAAGAAGAGTATGTTCTAATCTCTGCTCTCATAGGTACTATTTCCCATGGTTGTAATGATTGGTTGATTGATAGTGGGGCTTCCAAACACATGACTAGGTTTAAGGAATCTTTTGTAAACCTATCTGAACATGAATCACCTCATAAGGTGAAACTTGGGGATGATTTTCAAAACCCAATCAAAGGAAATGGTGAAGCCTCCTATAACCTAGATTCTGGAAAATCTTTGAAGATGAAAGAAGTACTTTATGTACCTAGGGTCAAGAATAACCTTCTCTCCATCTCTGCATTGGATGCAAAAGGTATGAGGGTTGCATTTGTAGACGGCCAAGTCCTAATGTGGCCAAAGGGTAAAACAATCGATGATGCAGTGGTGATTGGAGAGCAAGAGGGAGGTTTGTACAAATTGAAGGAACAACCTGAACTTGCTATGGTGAGATAAAGACAAAGATTCATCCATAGTCATGGATCACATAGAGGTATGTATAATTTTTTTTTGCAAAATTTAACTAATGAGTTATGCAGGTCATTGAAATGAACAAGAACACATTGCTAGACATAACTAGCAAATATGGTGACCAGGTATGTGTTTCTTATATTATAGGATCTATTATATAAGTATGCATGACATGATTGATGATGTTTATTCATGAAGTCACAGGTTTGAATAATCATGGGTATATGCATATTATGTGTCTTACCTTAATTAATGATATGACTAACTAGAAGAGTCATAGGTTCGAGTAATCATAGGTTTAGAGATGTTATGTTTCTTATGATATGACTAACCATAAGAGTCCTATATAAACCTTGAATGCTAGTGCTTATTATTTCTGTTTGAAATAATCATGACTATACATGCTTGAGATTATTGTGTTTTGATAGTATTGAGAATATACTAATGAATGTATGATTTTGTATGAGACCTCGAGGATAACACAATGATGATACTAACAAGCATGCATAGGAATCGAGAATAAATATAAGTTCAAGAACATGTAATCCAGGAAGCAAAGATCAAGAGGGAGCACACTCCAGTGGCTTCGGCAAGGATGCAGATATTCAAAGGGAGTTGACCATCTCTCTACATTCCACAACAGAAAGGTGTGGAAGAAGCTACTTCAGATTAGGACTCCAGCAGCTCTTGCAAGGAAGTAAAGACTCAGAGGGAGTCCACCCAACAAACAAACAAAGATAAGTATTTTAAATTGTCATTTCTTGCATATTTGTTTGTTTAAATAAAATTGTTCAATGATGTATATGTTCATGTTCCTAGACATAGGATATGTATTGTGCATATTAGAATGATTACATTAATGAATAGTATACTACTAATATGCATGTGATGGGTAAGTGGCCTATGGCACTGTATAACATTCCAGTGCTACTTATCTAGAATGAAACCTCTTTGCTGACATGTTGGGAGTAGTGCAAACTCTTAACAATGTTCTGGTAGAGACTGGAAGGCATCTAGAAAGTTGTGGAACATGGATAAATGTTGTATTGAAGCATTGGCTAAAATAATTGCATGACTATATGACATATTTCTTTATGTGTAAGAATTTGTTTTGAAAACTATGAGATGTTTCTAATCATGCAATTTAACTTGTCTTGTAGGAAAGATCGAATGCCATCACCTACTAAAGAATAACTACAACATTTGTTCAGCAACAAAATTATCTATTGAAGATATTGAAGTTCCCAGGATACGGGAAGATTGCCATGATCCGTCGATCATGAAGAACGATGTTTGGGATGCGGTCCCAAGAGCTGAAGGGAAGTCTGTAATGACTTCCATATGGATCTATCAGATCAAGCATGCTGCAGATGGTAGCATAGAGAAATATAAAAGTGATGAAATAGAAGATACACCAGATGGATGTCAAGACTGCTTTCTTGAATTGTGTAGTTGAAGAAGAAGTATATGTGGAGCAGCCACTTGGTTTTGAGGCACATGATAGGGAGTGATATATGTGTGCAGAACTTGGTAAGATAGACAACTTTCTATCTAGTTTTGGCTTTACCAAGAGTAAAGCGGATTCCAACCTTTAATACAAGGTTGAGGAAGGGAATCCTGTGATTCTACTCCTGTATGTGGATGACTTATTTGTAATAGGAGATGACAGATTGATTGCAGATACTAAGAGGAAGCTTGCTGCCGAGTTCGATATGAAAGATTTGGGAATGATGCATTATTTCCTAGGTATGGAGGTGTGGCAGAGTGCAGGTGGGATCTTCATTGGTCAAGGGAAGTACACAGTAGATATCCTGAAGAGGTTCAGGATGATGGATTGCAAGGCCATGGCCACACCTATGGCATCGAACCTGAAGCTTCTATGTGATGCTTCATCTGAGCCAGTTGATATTTCTATGTATCGTCAGATGATTGGGTCCTTGATGTACCTGATGAACACGAGACCAGATATTTGCTTTGCGGTGAACACATTGAGCCAGTTCCTGACAGATCCGAGGAGTGTTCATCTGATTGCTATAAAGCATGTTCTGAGGTACCTGAAGGGTACAATGGATTATGGGCTCAAGTATGAAGTGAATCAAAAGTTTAACCTGCAGGGTTATGTTGATTCAGATTGGGTTGGTAGTGCTGCAGATAGGAAGAGCACATCTGGATGCTGCTTCAGTATGGGATCAAGTGTGATCTCTTGGTTTAGCAGGAAGCAGTCCTACATAGCACTGAGTATAGCTGAGGCAAAGTATGTTGCAGCCTGTTCAACTAGTTGTGAGGAAGTATGGCTACGGAAGCTACTGTCTGAGTTATTTTATCTGTCGTTGGATGCTACTGGTATCTTTTGTGATAACCAGAGTTGTGTGAAGCTGTCCGAGAACCCATTGTTTCATGACAGGTCGAAACACATAGAGATAAAATATCACTATATCAGGGATATGGTGCAGAGAGGAGCTGTGAAGCTCCTGTATGTTGCGATGGACGAGTAGATTGCATATGTGCTGACGAAGCCACTAGCCAGGGTGAAGTTCGAGTACTTTAGGGAGAGGTTTGGTGTTCTTCAAATTGATGACACTTCGAGGAAGAAGTGATGGACACATTTGCAGAATCCATTCCAAGCATGTTGGAAGGAGGATCCTTCACATGGATGTGGATGTAAGCACTGGATGATGAGCATCAGGACGATGCTCCAGTTACTGCTCTTTGTATGCATCATGTTGGATGCTGGATATGATCAGTTGGATCATTTATATATATGTACGCATCATGTTGGATGCTGGATATGATCGGTTGGATCATTTGTATGTATTTTGAATATGCATCATGTTGGATGCTTGGACCATGTATTTGTATATGTATCAGGTGGATACATTGTATGATCAGGTAGATCATGTATGTTGATATGTATAATGTATTTATATTTGTATCAGGTGGATACACTGTGTGATCAGGTGGATCATGTATGATGATATGTATCAGGTAGATACTCGGTATGCATCAGGTAGATGCATTGTATGATCAGGATGATCATGGATGACGAGCTTCAGGATGTTTCTCCAGATGACATGCAGCAGGATGTTGCAGTGATGATGATCAGGATGATCATGTGTACATCAGGATGATGTATGGTGAGTATCAGGTTGATACTCTGTGGCCGTGGAACAGGTTGTGCAGATAAGCATGTAATTTGTGCCCTGGGAGATTTGAAGATAGTCTTTCGAGGATTTGCCTATGGCATGTAATTTGTACCCTGGGATATCTGGCAAATGCTCTTTCGAGGTTTTGCTTGGGAGGACATATAATTTGTGCCCTAGGAGATCTGCAGATAGTCTTTTGAGGTTTTGCCTATGGCATGTAATTTGTGCCCTGGGATATCTAGCAGATGCTCTTTCAATATTTTGTCCTATGGCATGTAATTGGTGCCCTGGGAGATCCAATAGGTTGAGCCGTGTGCTCGTAATCAGTCCTGGGATTCTCTTTCGAGGTTTTTCCATGACCACATGTAATTTTTGCCCTGGGAGATCCGATAGGTTGAGTCTTGTGCTCGTAATCAGTCCTAGGATGCTCTTTCGATGTTTTGTGGTGACCACATGTAATTTGTGCCCTGGGAGATCCGATAGGTTGATCCTTGTTCTCGTAATCAGTCCTGGGATTCTCTTTCGAGGTTTTGTGGTGGGGTCACATGTAATAAGTCCTGGAGATCTGGACAAGATGAAAAAGGCCTTAGATGCTCTTTAAGGTTCTTGCTAGTCAAGAGACTGTTTTAAGGTTTTGTGACGCACGTAATAAGTCCTGAGATTTCCACAGTATGGCCAATGATGATGAAGACCTACAAGTGGTGGGCCTACATCCAGTATGAAAAAGGACTGGCTCTGTAGAAATTCCTATGACGAGTAGAGTCAGAGATTGGTTGAGATAGCAGCAGCAGTGACGATGATGATGACGATGCATCGATGACGATGATCTCGAGAAGAAGACTTGTCTAGCAGATTTGTGTCGAGAAATACCTTCCTAGTTAAGAGGGATTGTTGATGTATATGTAACTTCCGAATGTATTTCATCTATGTATTTCATATATATTTATTGTACCCTTATTAGAGATGTGTTATTCCTCTATAAGGAAGTGTCGTCATGTGGATTGACAAGTGTCACAAGTGTGTGTACTTGCCGATGGGTTATTAGACCACCATGTGTGGGGTCGGCCCTGAAATATATATTATATTGTGGATGTACCTAGCTAGACAAGTCGGCCCGATAAGGTCACTGGGCAAACAAGTTAGTATAAATAGAGATCGGGAGATCTCTATTTTGATCATTCGGAAAGTCACACTTCTCTCACTCATAAAGTGGCGCACTAGTGAGGAGGAGGATCATCTTCTACTAGGAGACTATCTCAAGTGTATTTTGGTTGTACTTTGGTTGAGCCATTTCTCTCTCTATCTCTGAGGAAGTTGTGGGGTTTTTCACCTTAGGGTTTTCCCCACGGAAACTCTGTATCTCTTGTCTCTCATGATTTTGATTCTTGTGATGCTTGTCATACTTATTGTGATTGTTATGCATTGATATACTGTATATGTTATTCTCTCTGTAAAGATCCTAGAGTATTGTGAATTAATGCTCAAAATTTAACAGTTAGTGTTGAATATCAATACAATTGCACCGAATTAAATATGCGAAAAAACACTATTACAAATATAAACAAATCAAACAACATGTTTACCAGAGAAAACTCCTAATCTCAAATAATCATGTGTGGTGTATGTACATATTCCATACAATGTAAAACTCCTCTCTATTTATATGGGTCTTGACACATCATATACATGTATCCCTTTCCATAAGTTCTTAAATTCATCTATCAATGGTTGTTGGTAAACATTCATATTCTTCACTTGTCTTCTATCATGGACTATAAGATCCAGCATAAGATGTTTATTTTTCACATACAACCATGGGGGGGTATTGTTATTGATCACTATTGCAGGCCAAACATAATAGTTGGTGTTTTGGAGGGAATATAGGTTGATTCCATCCATGGCTAAGATCAATCAAAGAATTCGTACTTTGTCCTTGAATTTATTGGGTCATGTATCCTATATATGCTTCATGGCTATTGGATCGGTTGGGATTCACATAACTCCTGACTCACTTTAGTGTGAGGCATACCATCCCTACAACATAGCTAATGCATTGCAATGAAAGAGCCTTTGAACCCTTGATATTATAGGCACGTGATTCAATATCTTATGAGGAGGACCATGTACTTTACCCTTGTTTCTACATATTCGCCTCTATATAGAATAAAAAAATTTGGACACGCATGATATGATATTTACTCAAAACCAAATATTTTCAATGTTTGATTTCCCTCTTCGCAGTTGTTGGGCAAGACAGTATCATTCGGAAGAACCTTATCTTTGAATAACCTATATCTAGTGGGAAAAATAAATGTACATTGTCATTTAGCATTCATAAAATCAACCATTTTCAATGTATATTGTGTGACAAGATTCCTCAAAATATAAGGGACTTGATGGTCAGTTACCTCAAAATTTATGAGAAACATGTGTTTGACATGCCATACATAGCTTTCAAGTTGTATAGTAACAATTTTGTCCTTGGCTAAGTATCCTTCGACTGGCCAGATCCAAAGAGAGGGGTGCTGGAAATCGATTTAAGGATTTAGAACAAGGTATCAATGACAAGAGCATCATTCCCTAGCTAGTCGTCCTAGAATGCATGTAACAACATTGCGTTCATAGCACCCGTGTCTTGTAATAAATCATCCATATCGACCTCTATTTCATTGCCTCCATTGCCAACACTTGAAGAACTATTGTTATTTTAGGAATTCCTAATTGGTGAAACTAGATGTAGTGGGAATTAAATAGGTGGTTGATTCAACCATGCTTGGTATGGTTCCTCTTCAAGTTGCCCTCTTTTTGTGGCCTTCTCTCTATTTTAAAATGTATTTGGGTGTAACGGAAGATGGTAGAAAATTCGCTCATCATCAGGTTCCTGATTTCAAATATATTTAACATTACATCAATGATATTAGTAAGCACAATGCAATTGGTTTGTTCAAACATTATACCAAACAATTATTATAGAAGCATGGGAATCTTTTTGCAATAGTAAATGTCCAACCATGAGCAATTTATAATAAAAAAATTCAAATTGAGCAATACATATACATTGATCCCATTGAATATACAAAATACAATTAATCATTGATTTTTTTCATACACCACAAGGGGATTTCTAAAGGTAGTCCCAATGCAAGGAATCTATGACAAATGGTTGGTGGTCTACGAAAGATATAGTTTATTAACAACTCATCACCATGAGACAAACCATGTATTACATGCACAGCAACAAATATGGACGCTTTCCTTTTAATAAATAACTCCTAGTCATTGGATTGTTCCTCAAATGAACAATTTGTAGAAAATAAAGACCACCTAGAACTAGTTATAAACCTTGCATTGTTCCCATGAGTGCATGGAGTACCATCAAGATATAATAGGTTCTTCTTGTTAAAGTTTCCATAAGCATAACCGTCCATGCACATACTATACATAGAAATGTTATGTTTGTATTTAAAAATATTCAAGTAATCCGATAGACAATAAATAGGGCCTCAAAATGGCATAAGTTCTACTGAATGTTTGGGAGGAATGAATACATGTGAAAGGATAAACAACCCAAGAATTGCAGCATCTATATTAGACTTGGAAATCATAAAATTATTACCACATAAGGAAAATTTGGTTCCAAAATTAGGCACATGTAATGAATATGGCCAAACACCATACAAAGCACAGTTGTAACAAGTTTGATACTTACTTTGAAAATTCACAAGAAGAGAGAATTCATTGCTACCCTCCAATAATTGGACCGACCTTGGTGTGTAATTGGACATTTTTTCTCTCAACTTACGCAAATTTTTAGATCTCCTAGTAGAGATGTTTTGGGTGGTATTGATATCATACTTTGGATAACTAGAAATTTAAGTTGAATGAACAGAAGCAGAGGATTTGTTCAATTTAGGACGAAAGATAGTTGTTTTGGCTTCCAACTTTTCCAAAAATGAGCATAGGGAAATGTTCCTACGTTTCTTTTCTATATCACCTATTGGATTTTTTACTGTAGTAGGGGGTATTAGACCATCAACATTAGGTAGTTGATCATTAGTATAATGGGTGAGTGTGACATGCCGAGGGTTCTCCTTCAACCCTTGGAATTTTGAACAACCACATGCTACTAAGGATGTCATAAAGAGATCAAGTTCATGACGAGTTACCATTGATGACCCATGATTGTAGATGGAAGATGGAACATTACAATTGGCGGGGTAAAGTGGTTGTCCATTTTCATGTACCAACTGTTTGCGGTATCTTTCTCTTGATAAGAGATTACAATGTTTTACAACTGGTGGAATATCTTATGTATTTGAACTCAATCCTAAAACAAGATCCTGCAAAATTGAATACATTGTTATTCAGATTCGCATGGATAAATAACATAAATTCAATTAGATAATAAAAAATCTAAATAAAATCTAAACTTACTAGAGATCGAAAGGGAGAACTTGTTGAGCTTTGAACAATATGGAATGAGTTGGAATTTGAAGAATTAATCATTTGATATTATAACCTTTTCTCCTTGCATTTGAGTTAAATTAGCAATCAATACATGTCTACAGTCCTAAAATAAATTTTCACATTCTAACTTCTAATATAGTTTTGAAACCATTTTAAGAATAAGGTGAGTTAAAGAAGCATATGCATACTATGAAGTATTGTAATTGATGTGGTTGAATCCTAAAAGACCATTTGAGATGAGTATATCATTTTAAGTTGAAACATAAATTCAATGGGATTTATAATTTTTCTAGCATGCAATAAAATAAAACCACACCAATGTGTCCTGAGTAACTCTACACATCAGTGCAGCTAAACCACATACGCAATGTGTTGGAACATATACAAAAGTGTCCTCAAAAGAAAATATCCACTATATTTGATAGCAAATAGTTATTTTTGCAATTTTCAATTTTATTGACCTTAGTTCACTTAGTATATGTAAGTGCACTGGTGCAACCATATTTTTAATACACACCATAGTATGATATTTTTTTTATTATTATATGCCAATACGGTGCGTCGTGAAAATAACAACGCATCGGTGCATGCATATCTTTATGGCACACCAATATATATATATATATATATATATATATATCTTGAAAATAACAACGCATCGGTGCATGCATATCTTTATGGCACACCTATATATATATATATATATATATATATATATATATATATATATTAACGGTGCAGTTCCTATTATGATGCATTGATGCACCTGTATATGTAGCGCACTGATATCTAAAAAATAAAGAATAAAAAATCTCACAAATTATTTTTTTCATAAACTAAAAAAAAAGCAGGAATTTCATTTTCAAAAACAATTCTAGAAAGTCTTTAAAAAAACTAATCATTATTTCATTATTTTGTCAAAATTTCAAGGGGAGAGTTTTGGAAGAAAGACTTACCAGGGAGGAGTTTGTAGCAACCAAATTATTCTAAAGATCGAAATTTTCAAGGTATGGTGAATCACACAAAACCCTGCACGGTAAAAATTTCAAGTATGTAAATTATTACTATTGATCACAATGCATGATTTATTTATTTTCCAATTTAAATTTTAAATAAATTCAAAAAAAATCATAGTTATGTTCAACGTTGGAACCCTTGTTTTCGTGTTGCTTCCTTTTGTTTTATGTGGCTATAAAATTCTACATTAGGGTTTAACTCCATCTATTGTTTCACAATTAGGATTTTTGTTGTTAGCCATTTTTTATTTAATGAGTTTGTGGTTTTATATATAAGGCATTAGGTGTGATGGGACCACTTCTTGGGTCAAATCCAAAACCCCATCAGCCCTGTAGTTTTTTTTTTTTCCTAAAAACGCTTACGCAGTTTCTATGCAGTCGTTTTGTTCTAACTTACGATGCTTTTATACTAAAGGCACGCCATTTTGTTTACCAATGATTTACATTAAATAAATCACACCAATAAATGCATATATGAAATATTTTATTAGTTTTTGTTAACGATGCATTCAATGTATGATGCACCATTGTGTTCAAGTATGAGACACACCGGGGCGTTTTTATTATTGAAGCATGCTGAAATGCTAGAGTATTGTTTTATATAGAAGTTATGTAATTTATCTGTATAATATATTTAATACTCTATTTAATGGTGCATGTTGTTTATTGATAGAAAATGCATGATAAGAGTTCAATGAACAATAATTCTAGTCGACATAATTGGAGCACATCCAAAATTGTGAAGAAGGCAAGTTCTTTGTAATTTCTATATTAAATTAATATGTTTTAATAATATGTAAATTTAACTAATATGTACTAATTAATATGTGACATGCAAAGCCAAAAAATGAGGAAGCTCAATAATATTATTTTCAATATAAGGAAAAAGAGCGTAAAACCTTGATGGAAAATTTGCAGAAGGATGAATCAAGTGAATCAAAATGTAATCAATATGATTTTTTTCTTGAATTCTCAGTAATATTGTACTTAAGAATATTGGGTAATATGTTTCAAACAATCTAATTCACATGTGTTGAATGTTATGCAGGGACTAATAGCAACAAAAGGGAATGTCATCATAAGAAAAAACAAATTATGGAAGATGTAAATGATGATGAATTGGTCCTTAGCTCATCTAGAGTGGTTGGAAGTTAATGAAAGGGGGAAATGTTTTTATAAAACTATGAGGGATATAGTGGAAAGAACGTATATTAGACGTACTTTCCATTTATAGTATAGAAATAAATACAATGATTCTAAAAATCGGGTTATATCTAAACTATAGGAGGTGTTTCCAAAGCAATGGTCAATGAGACCTATCAAACTTGCAATAGCAAAAACATATAACAACAAAAAAGAATCATTCAAAAATTAATATTCATAAAGATGTTTTTATAGAATATGTATCTACAATACAAAGCATTCATTTATTAATATTAATTATGCTATATTTATTTTTCATATCAGTATAAAATAAGTTTAATGTCATTTTAAATTTTCAACATAGTATACTATAAAACGAGAACCCATACGAGTTATCATCTTTTTGGAGTTCACACTTAGTATCATTTTTAACCTCCATTTCAAAACTTGTTGCTACCAATAGCAACCTTTTTTTCGAGTTATTTTTTGAGATTTTGAATCTTCCTAGTCATAAAGTATCTAACATTGTTATTTTCAAATGTGTTTTTATTCAAAAAAAAATTATTTTTTGTCTAAAGTTTCATATATATATATATATATATAACAATGTGAATAAAGAAAGCTCAAACAATTGTCATGTTAAATTTTCCATGTTAATTTTTTTTATATACCATGTGTTTTTTCAAAAATTGAAATTTTAATCTAACAATGTATTATTGATTAATTAGAATTTTATATATTTAAAATACAATATAAAAACAATAGCTTTTGACATTTTTTAAGTTTACTTCGATGCATGTTTTGACGACTATACTTACATAATACTATTTTTTAACACATAACCAACAAATATACATTTAGAAGCTAGTTATAGTGAAAAACATATGCATTTTGGATGTTTTTTCATTAAACTTTCATCACAAATAAGACATTTTTACGAGCAAAACTTATCAAAAATAGAGAAAATAAAACATTTTTAATCATTTTTAGCCTATTTTAAGAGTTTTCATGCATAAAGATGTTAATATTTGATATTATTTTTCACAAAAGTGATATTTCACTTAAACTCAACACGCAAAATAAACCATATATTGGTAAAGTTATATTAAAAATATTTACAACAATATATAGAAAGTTATTCTTATATAAAATCTTAAAGTTAAAACATTACAAATATATTTTCTCAAAAATTTGTCAAATGTAACATTTTCCTAAAGGACGGGAAACTAATCAATAATATCATGTATGCCAAATTTTTCATCGGTATTATCATTTTCTAGAACTTGGATTTCTTCTTCGACTTCAGTGTGCTCTTCCATTTGGTCTTCTATTTCCACAAGTTGTCCAAAGTAATAATTTCCAATCAAACCTTTTAATGGTGGTTGAAGCTCTTTTAACACTTTCTCCACATGTGATTCACTAAAATATCCTTTTTTCAAACCAAGTTCTTGCATTTCATATGTAATATCATAAATCTTACTTGAACTTGAGAACACATATAAAATCCAATCTTCTTCTCTTGAAAATGTATCTATGAGATAATTAATTAATGCTTGTGGCTTTTGGTAAATCTTTACAATATCTCCTTTCAAATCATTTTCATCATACGTTAGTTTTCTGACCACGGCACTATAAGTCAATATTTGACTATGTTTCTCTTCACTATTTTCATTCATAACAAGTGAATCACAAGTATTATCTTTTATCCATCTTGCAAGATGTATGTTTTCAACATAACTCATGAATGTATCTTGACTGCTGGAGCTATGAATATTAGGCTTGTGCATGTAACATAAATAAATAAGAAGTCAATTAATTTATTAATAATTAAAATTGATTTCCAAATTTAAACACTTAATAATACACTACAAATATCTTACCAATAAAGTTGACATTTGCTTGCATTTGTTTTACCGGCTTTGAATGATGATGCCACCAGTCCTCCTTGTTCATTTGAATGGAAAAAAATAAGTCTCCAAAGTGATGATGATGTGGCATCCACAAATCCTGTAACCACTTTATTGAATGATTGGTAAGTATAAGGCTCACAAGCATAAGCAATGTTTTGGATATTGTAACTTTGAGGGTTATCTACAATGACTAAGGAGTATTCCGTTTTAGGAACAATATTTGAAATCTTTTCACAGACACCTAATATAACTTGATATTGCATAGTGTCGATTCCATTCCAAATGTAATGATCAAGTGTATCATCAAGTTCAACATCTGCAAGGCATTGTCTTCTTTCTCGTTCCATTTTGGCTTTTTGAATTCGAATTTTAAAATATTACGGTACTCCACTTGTAGACTTATTTGGCATCTTTGAAAAAACAATTATATCTATAAGTAATAAAAAAGAAATAAATTAACTTACAAATAAATAAAATATAATGTATCATAAACCAACATACATTTTTAAATGCAACAAAAAATTGTTTTAAGTTTTCTATGAAGCTCGACTCTAGATAGTTGCATTTGACATCATCCCAACTCTTTTTTTTCAACATTATAATCATGTACTCTTGTATTCTCGTGTAAATATTGTGGCTAGATGGTTTAAAAGTAAATAGCGTTAACAATTATATATAATAATATAACAAATTAATACTTAAGATATAAAACATGTTAAACTCAACAAATAAATTTTATAAAACATAAAAAATAAATCAATAAAATTACTTCTCGAATTCATTGCACATTCCCTCCATTGATAATTTGCATGACTTTACACATGATAATATTTAAGTGATAAGTGCTTCATCCTTCACTCGTCAAGGTATTATAGTCATATATTCCGGTAAGTTCTTGACATCAATACATGTCTTACCAATGATCCATGGAATGGATTTAGACATTTTAACTTTCTAATTTTTTATGCCAATATTCTTCCTCAATCTGAAGATCTCATTAATTAAATCTCGTATTTGCCCCTTTCTAAATGCCAACTAGAAATAACTATCTACAACTCTGAATGCATCACTTCCTTTGACATTTTTTCCTTTCACATTATCCTCTTCAATTGGGAAACCTATTTCTATACAATTTTGTTTCTAAAAACTTGCATCAACCTTTAATCTTTCCCACCACATATTTTTTCAAATTAATTATGAATAAATCTCACCCTTTGAGTGAATGTCTTGGACATCCTATATTCACTATTTTTGTTATGATCCCATGCCAATAGATTTTCTTCTACATCTCTTAAACCATCATAAAGGACATGTTTCATTGTTTCAAAAATAGGGTTATTGGGAAATTCCTGCATCAATTATCTTCTAGCCTCTACAGAATGATTTCCCCCAATCACATAATATTTATAATCAAAACATTTTGATTGATCAAATGCATGCCTAGCATGAACCTCTTTTGGTTCAACAAGAACTAGGTAGTCAACCACATGTGCATAGGTATTGTACCTCATCAATGCTTTCAAGTTGTGAATATGCAAGTGATGTGGATTTTTAATTTGAAACTTATCTTGGCCTTCTATGGGTATATAGAGTTGGTTCACATTTAACTAAATTGTATTCCCATCGTCAACCATGTTGTCCCTCAATTGTTCTCGAATGGAATTTTTTGTTGACTTGACAACACCATCATCTAGATCAGCACCTGGAGTAATGATTTCCCTCCTAGCCCCATAATTTTCATTTTTTAATTCACAGCTAACATTGGAATCAACAAAATTAGATCTTTTCCTCTTATGTCCTAAGGGAGTTTCATCTAAATCAATAACAGTTGTATCAATGTTAGGAATGGAAACATCCTCAACCCTTGTTCTTTTTTGTCCAGATTGTTTCTTATTCTTACTTATAAGAGTAACAACCTCATTTCCATGAATATATTCATTATGTTAATTTGGGATTGCAATCCTTTTAAATGTAACCTTTCTAACCTGATTTGACTGTTTTTCCTTTCCTTTCTTTTCCTTTAATGATTGTACTTCTGATGTTTAAACATTTAACACATGTTTCTTTTTATTTGCTCCTCCTACCTTGTCATGATAGCCATTAATGATATCTATAGTATTTTCCTCTATAGAATAAATTCCGCCCAACATTTCAAAAAGTGACTTGGCAAAATGCTGCAATTTTTGTTTTTAAATAACGGTATTAAAAATTTTAAATTGACATATTGTCCTACTTGTAATAAATAAAAACATTAATAATTAGCAAAGTATTAAAACTTACATTCCTATTCGCAATATGTTGCACAATTTCTACACAAAAATATGTGAAACATTCTTGCATCTTATAATTTGATACCTTCAAGCAATATCAAACTTTCTGATACATCTTTCCTTGTTTCACTAGGACATAAATAGTATATGTACCCCGCACCAAACAAATATCTTGCACCAAGCCCACTGGCTTATAATTTGATTCAATATAGTCAAACTCAACACAATATAAGTAAATACTTTTTGGATTGTTCATATACTTGTCCTTCACATACCAAGAATAATTCATTTTCTTTTCCTCTATTGAATATTTCCAATCTCTATGATTCCTAGTTTTTTTATCAAAAGTGTTTTGACCTTCAACATCACCTTTGACATTCTCAGATGGCCCAACTAATTTTTTTAGAATTCATTATTGTAGCTCTTGCTCAACAAATGTTGATAGATACTTTTTTATGTCATTTTTCTTGTACGAGAAAAAAAAACATAAATACATTTTAAAATATAGATAAAAAAAAAATTTTTTTAACTTTTTTAAAATTTTGCAATGGGAGAGGCCTCTGTTCTCTCGGGCGCCCAAAAGAATGCCCCTTTTGGTTAATCACCCATTGGAAATTAACCAAAGGTTGCATCCCTTTTGGCACTCGAGGAATCCCTTCTTTCTCGAGCGTCCAAAGGGACACCCCCTTTGGATAACCGCCCATTGAATGTTATCCAAAGGCACATTCGCTCCAATGAGAACCCAAAGGGACGCCCCCTTTGGATAAATTCCCATTGGACGCTATCCAAAGGGGTCTTCTCCAACGGGCGCCCAAAGAGGCGCCCCGTTGGATTGGGAATTTCACTTTGGGTGCTCATTGGAGCAAGCACTTTGCTCCAACAGGTGCCCAAAGGGGTTCCCATTAGAGTGGGTGCTCATTTCCCCTTTGGGAACCTGCTCCAACAAGCGCCCAAAGGGGCGCCCGTTGGAGTGTGCATCCACTCCAATGTGCTCCCCTTTGGGTTTCCGTTGGAGTGTGCGTCCACTCCAACGTGCTACCCTTTGGGCGCCCATTGGAACGTGCCCGCTCCAATAGTCACCCAAAGGAGCCACCCCCTTTGGATAGGACCCAATAAGATGCTATCCAAAACGGGTTCCCCTCTATGTTGGTTGCTCGCCCATTAACGTTTGAAAAAATTAACTTAAAAAAATGTATGTTAAAAAAATAAAATTTTAAAAGATAACTAACCTTAAAGTGATAAAAAATCATCTCTTGAATCTCCTTGGTGGTCTTGAAATCTCCTTGTATATTGTGCCAAAGTATTTAATCAGTGCTCGCACAAGGTGAAAAATACAAATAAAAAAATTTCTATATAGCCTACATTAGGTTTAAATTTACTGGTTTTACGAATGTGGGACTAATAAAATTGTAAAATGAAAAAAAAACTATCTTAACACAAAAAGCTTTGCCAAAAACACTACAAATTTAATAAAAATACTAAAAAAAAAAAAAAAACTAACCTTCAAAGTGTGCGTAAATTGCTCCAAATTGTTTAATGGATAGTCACAAAGGTGAAAAGTACAAAACAAGGGTGAGTTTATATAGCATATAATATGTTTAATTTAATTAGTTTTACAAATGTGGGATAAAAAAAAACATTAAAAGTCAGTTTATTTACCATAGAGTATGTTTAACTTAACTAGTTGTATGAATGTGGGATATAAAAAAATGTAAAAAGTTAATGCATAATAATTAAAGAATTGTTTTAATATGTGCTCACTAAAACTGAAAAGTACAAAATGGACATGTATTTATATATACCATAGATTATGTCTAATTTTACTAGTTTTATGTTCGTGTGGCATACATGTGGAATTCAATTTTGGAGGGAAAAAGTTTGGCAAAAATTTCAGAATATTTTGGAGGGAAAAAATTTGGCAAAAATTTCAAAATATTTTGGAGGGAAAAAATTGGAGGGAATGTACTTCATTCTCATGGCTATAAGATTGTTGGGGGATGACACAATTGCACTTTTCTATTTTGTTGGAGAAGTGAGGAAAAATCTCATTCTCAGTCTTATTGAGATTGTGATGTCATTCTATTTTTGATTGAGAAGTCATAGAATCAACATAATTAAATTCAATTTTTGAAGCATCAACATCTTCTTCACGTGCTTCTTGTGCTATTCCAAGTGGGGATTCTAAAGAAACCAAGAAAGATGCCATTTTGATTATGGATTCAAGGCAATTGTCGACATGACTTCTGTGGAAACCTAAGGATTATGGTGCTTATTGGAAGTAATACAACCTGGGGTATCCTATATGGAATTTCTCCACCCTGCTACAGCAGTAATACAAAGTTTTGGTATAAATCTAACAGAGTTTGGAGGATAAACTAGCTAGGGCGCTATCTAGGATTGCTTGACTAGTTATCATCCAGGCTTTTCCAAACACCTCTAAAGGGCCATGAATTTTATAACCAGTGATTGGGATGGATTTATTAGAATTTTATAAACCTGCAACAACTCACACACTAATAATTGGGCTTACAGAAACCCACTTATTACAAATTACGTGAAACTAGTCAAATTTACTATAATAGGGAGTAAGCTTTGAAACAGAGAAACCCAAACAGCCTCAAAGGCTCACAAATTCTTCCAAAAACTGATATATGAGATCAAATACATGTACTTGAATAGAATCAAGATCAAATCATAGTTTTAGAGCAACAATTAATGATCTATTGAAGCAAAATCAATAGGAAGTCCATAATTCTTAGGATTTTACAATATAGAAGCAAGAATGTTAAATCTGAGATTGAAAGGGAGGACTTTCACCACTGGATCATAACCATGGGAAATCGAACATCATAATATATCTCACTAGAGGTGCATGAATATTATGGAGCTCTTACACAACTTGAAAATCCAAAAATACAAAGATAAAGTTGCATAAGTGCACTCCTCAACACTAAAACCTTGGCTCTAGTGAAAATGGTTGTATCTTGGTCATTTGGACACCTTTTTCGACGAGAAAAAATGTGTTTCGTACTGGAAATGACCCTCCAAACACAATGGAGAAGGTATCACAACCCATAAATGCTCAGAAATGTCAAAACCGGAACCTCCATTTCGGTCTTTCAACATTATTTCCACTAAATGAAGGCATTGAACCACACAATAAGAACACCAACCACTGTATAACATATGCAACTCAGACTTTGATGGCTGCACTAACATTGTGAATATGACTGGAACAAGGATTTATATGGGGCAGATCACCCACAGCTGGCTAGGGGCGCATCTTCCAAGCCTTTGAGATGCAAAGCTCTCAAGACAATTGTCAAAGTGACCAAAAGATGTGAGAGTGGTGTGCTCCTCTTATTTTATAAGAATGAGTTGAAATCTAGATTCATTGAATGTGGTCACATCCATCATTAATGCGCCCTCCTTGATTGTTTTTAATATCTAAGATTTTGTCTTCTTTTATCCCTGCTTTGTTTCCTTTTCGCATTGGGTTGCTTTTATGCTTTTGGAAACATCCTGCTTTTCCTGCATTTTATTTGCTTTTCCTATGCTTTTTCCTACCTTTCTACTTATTTCTACTTTATGGAATTTCCTACCTTTTGTGCCAGCTTGCTTCTTTTCTGAGTTTGTTGCTTTTGTGATGCTTTCCTCTTTTTATGGCTTTGTGGATTTTTCTTGATTTTATTCTAGTTGCCATTTTGAATGACAACTCATTGGGTCCACTAGACTTCATGTGCCCTCCTTGGCCACCTAGCACATCCACTTAATTACAAAAATTCAATATTATAAAAAATATTCACATTTTAACATAACATTCAAATCCTAAGTCTAAAAATTAAACAATTGGGTAATAATACATCAAAAATGACCCATTCACTTGTTAGGATTTGGCCAGAACTTTAGGGGTTGGCTAAGTGGCAGAATATTCATGGAGTCCCCATCCTTTTAATGCAGTTGTCCTAGTCCACATACATTATGGTGGTATTATTTTCCATTTTTTTTATCTTAGGATCAACAAATTATCAACCTAAATCACCACCTAGGTGCATAATCATGAATCAGTCTAGGTGACTTACGAAATTGTGGGCCTGGGTTGATTTGGGGACATTACAACCCTCCCCTCCCAAGTTTTCTTGTCCTTAAGAAAAACATCAACTCCATAGAAAGCATGAAACCAACCCATGACTTCTCACCATCAAGATTTTGTTGTTGAACTGACATACCATGGGAATGCAATTGGTCCACCATGTTTCCTATGTTCCACTCTGAACATAACCTTCTCCCCACTAAGTGACTCCACTATCTCTGCAACTGAAAAATCTATTTTCTTCCCAATTGAAACATCTAAGAAGAATGTCAGGATCCCAATTAAATCCAATGAATGCAATGTGACTATGACAACCACCACTACAGTCCAACAACATTAATGATACCCAAGACAATCCATCATGTGAAGGAATGCCCAGATCCCACTATCTCAACTACACGCTCCAAAACATCAATAGTGTCTAAAACCACCCATCAATGCCTGGATCCCATGGTCCTTGATGCATTCCCTCCATTATCACCGTTGTTTGCGACAACCTGCCACTCCATGGTATGCTAGGATCCATCCACCACTATGTTGGAATTTCATCACTTCCAAGGCATCTGAAGGTCTTTATCATTTGTTCTAATAAAGTTTGGATCTCTTCTTGTACACACTGATTACTTACATGCTCTATTGTTTCCAACATGCTTTGTATGCAAGATGATTTTCTCTTGCATGATAGTTCCAAATATTCCATGTACTTGCACACCCAATCCATGGATGTATGTGTACTGACAATATCCAAGGCATGCCATACATACCCTCTCTGTTGCTCACATGGTAAGGCAATGTCAATAAAACTAAAAAAATTATCACAGAGGCAAAACTAATATTTACCTCAATGAATCTCCATTCTTGTTATGTATCTATCCACCCAACCAATGGATGAATAAACACTTCGGCTCGTTGATCCATGTGGGATGTGGTCATCCACCTCATTCAAAAATAAATCTTCTTTCCATATAGGCATCTCATGATGTCTCTCTTTCAAGGCATGCATGTCAAACAATTCCCTACAAAAGCAAGCAAGACTTATGCATCCTTGGGAATCCATCTTAGTGATGTACTTGTCTACCCAATCCTCGGATAAACAATTACCATAGTTGTAGAATCAATTGGTTGTCCCCGGCTATTTCTCCCATAGTTGAGTCACTCTCTACGCCCTTTTGCATACCAACAAGTGCTTGTCCAAAATATTCTACATCTTTGTTCTCCTTAGGCACTTGCAAATCTAAATTTACCTCATGTTCAAATCTCACATGAGGTTCCTCCATAAAATCCATTGTGCCACCTGCAATGTGCAAATGACTATATTCTATGCATGATGGAGGGTGTGATGAGCTCAACTTATTTCAAAGTTGATCATTCTGCATTATTGATTCTTGAAGATCCCTCTATGTGCTCTTCAATGAATCACTGGTGGCCTCCAATTCACTAATGAGATTTTCTTATTCTTCTTCTTCCTCCTTGAGCGCACTATGGTACATTTCAGCCATCATGAGGAGATGATATCTATCTAAAATTAAGTTCATGTAACTCTCTTTCATCTTGACCATTGCTTCTCTGAGTACCATGAACTCTTCCAAAAAGGTTTCTCCTTCCAACTCTCCTCCTGAAGTTTTCCAACATCATCTTGTCACAAAGGTATTGGTGTCAATAAATTTCTTCATGGATTCCATATGCTTCTCTTGGTTCTCCTTTAATGATCCACTCAAATTATGGGGTTCACCAAGAATATCCTCCACCAATGAACCTTCCTCCCATAGAGAAAGTTCATAATCCTCTTGATGTGAAACAAGTGCTATACCATCATCTTGCAAGTCAATGCTTCCTTCAAGCGCCTGTAAATCAGAAAAATCCTCATGCTCACTTTGCACACAAGGCTTCTCCAATACACCATGTGTGCAATCAACCACACACATCTGATCACATGTAATTTTGGGAAAGGACTGTGACTCTCCCAATTCCATGTTGAGTTTCTCTGCTTTTTCTACCTTGTCTTCTACAACTTTGAGAGCAAGATATCTATCCATAAACAACTGCAAGTATTCTTCTCTCATCATCCCTATATCTATTTTAATGATTCTTAGTTCAGAAGTAGAGACTCTTTGTACCATTCCTTCTTGTCCATCTTTAATCAAATTGTCAATTAGTTGTTTTGCTCCATCATTTCGGGAAAAGGCCTACATTAGCTTTTCTTCTGTGACTAAGAGTTGGCTCTCTAAGTCACTCAATGGATCCTTAAGAGCACTATGTGGGCTTCCATAAGTGTGCTCATGCAACTCTTGAGATTCATGCAAACTCTTCTCTGACAATTCAACCTTCTCAAAATTTTGATTCTTAGCACTAGAAGGCTCTACTATGCCAATCTTCTCACCAGAAGTGGTTTCCATCTCAAGATGAAACAAAGTATTGCAAAAATCATAATTGTAGCAATACCTTTGCATAACATCTTCCTCTTCATGTGGTAGAGCTATGTTCATCTTTCCTTCCACCAAAATTTATGTTTCACCCTCCACTAATGTGGGCCTGCCTCTTACTCCATGATGAATTTCTAAGGGTGTTTGGAGGGTTGCACTTTCCTCTTCCTCCAAATATGCTCCACAAGTGGTTTCCTATCCACCAACCCTATCTTCCATCTCCCTTGTAATGATCTCAAACTCACTAACAAATAATTTTGAATGTCCATGAGTGGATTCATTCTCCATTGTCAACAACCTCTTGCATGGTGGCTTGACCTCCCATATTACCATGTTCTTTATCCTCCTTTGTAGCTAACTTAGTGGGATGTTCATCATATTCATTTGATGAGCATCCTTCATTGGGGATGGTTATATGCATGCTTTCCAAGGGCTGCAATGCAATTTCCAATTTCTTGTGGCATGCATCCACAGCTTCACAGTCATTCTTAACCTCCACACTGGCATTAGAAAACTCTCTGCTCTCATTTTCATCACTTGAGATGGAAAATTATTTGGACTGATAATAGAAAACATTGCTGCTACAAAAATTAGATTTACCTTCATCCCTTAGCTTGATGTTTTCTTCTTTTATGCAATCACCTTGCAATGACTTGCATTCCTCCTTGAGTGTCTCTTCTTTCGATGGATCGCTACTTTCTAAAGAATACTCTTCCACATTCTTAGGCCAGAATCCATACTTTTAAGTGAAATAATATTTGAAAGGTAGGATTGAATAGGCATCCTTACCCAATGCTAGATACTCCCGATAATAGTGAGGCATGTTGGCACTTCCTGCTAATTTTCTTGTTAATTCCTCTTCAAGGCTATCCATTGGAGGATCTGGTTTTCTGTCTTCTCTGAATCTGATGTGACATAAGGAATCATCTTCCTCATGTGAAATGTGAAATCCTCCATCTAAATATATGACTTCCTCTTCATAATGATCAAGGTCTTCTTCACCCACTAGTATGAGCCTCATTCTACAACTTTGAAGATGTGATATGCAAGAGTTCTTCAATTGATAGTTTAAGGAGCTTGGTATTGCTGCTCATAGGTGTAGAGGACCATGCTCTAATACCACTGTAATGTACCCAACCCCCTATGAGGAACACTAACTCATATTTCTGCAAACTTGGACTCACTAGAATTGGATTTGGCACAAGACTAACCACTTAGGCTCAGTAGGATGGATGGGACACACTGGAAGCTACAAATTTGGTGGACTCAACCCTGAGATTTGGATGCATCATGTTCAATCACTAGGACCATTAGAACCCCCATGGATCCTAGTGGAATACTTGCATTAGTGAATAAAGAGGTCAATTTTGACCATAGTCACTTAGGAAATTAATAAACTATGGTGGGCCTCCATTTTTATTTTATTTAATTTATTTAATAGTTGTTTATGAGTTGTCATGAGCTTAGATGGATCAAGGAGGGCGCATTGGATAAGGATAACTCATATGAGTTGTCCTCAGAAAAATAAGGAAGGAAAACAGCCCCAAAAGAAGAAAGAAGGCAAAAGTAGGAAAAGAAGAAAGCAGGAAAAACAGTAAAAGCAGAATAAAATCAACAAAGCAAAAGTTTCCTAATTTTGAAGATAAGGCCTAGTTTAGAAAAAGCAGAAATCAACTAAAAGGCCTCAGAAAATATTCAGGGGCTAATTTTATCCAGTGAGGGCAAATTCATGAGGCAAGTGGGTCCAAAATGCAAAAGCAACTTGCCAAAGAAGCTCCACTCATCACTAAATTCGAATTTCATATATGGCAAGTCCTATAAGGCAGACAAAAAATCTAATAGAGGTCAATAAAAGAATGATGAACACACCCATTCACATATTTTTCAACTTTTTTATATGATTCCTGAGAGTTATGCACCTCTCTTAGCTTGGGCGATGTGCCCTAGCTTGCTTTGGGTGATGTGCCCCATTGCACCATTGAACCAATGAAGGATTGTGAGATATAGCTATTGGCGATTGAGGAAGAGGATATCTAGTCCTCTTCAGTGAGTTTATTGCATCCAAATCAGTGATATTTCAGGTTTTATATGCAATCCATTACATCTTGGACAAGTTCATTTGATGAAGAATAAGCATAGTGAAGCAATGCTCCAACACCAGAACCTCAGCTAGTCAAGAGAACCCTTGAAGAAGTACGTACTCTATGAAGATACAGTGATTGTGGTGCACCACAGTAAGCTGCAGAAGGTTCTATTGTTATTCATGAAGCTACTACATGGGTGAAGAATCCATTCATGTTCTCCTTCTATCTATCTCTTCCTCTCATTTGTAAAATTCTCATCCCCTTGGGGGTTTTCAAGAAATTTGAATGTAAAATCCTTTGATGTCTCCTCATAATAAATTAATTTTTATTACATCCATTAATTGCAAAAATTGGTCTCTCCTTGAGTCACTTGGAATATCTTGAAACTAGCCTTGCGCATTGGGGGTCAAACCTACACTGGTTTTCCAGATTTCAATATCTACTTGTTATCTTCTTCCATAATTTATTTTCTGAAGGTATCTATAGGTATTTTATGAGTTAATGAACACATATGTATCACTGGATCAAATATTTGGGAGACTTTAGTCTCATTTGGAATCTCCTCGAAAACACCCACTTCACTAGTCCAAGAGAAGGATTTTGTATCTAATTTACTTTTTGTCAACCAGATCTCAGTCACAACCTTATATCAGGTATTAAATAGGTTTATAATAGTCTTATCAATCCCTTGAAGGTTATATTACTTCCATACTACACCAGAAGGAGTGGATTTTCCACAAAATTCTCGTGGGCAATTGCCTTGAAGCTTGGGTTTAGCCCAAGGAGTCTACCCGAGTGTGATAGACTCCCAAAAGTGCACTATCGAAGTATTGACCTTGATTCCACCAAATGTGTAGCTTCCAGTGTGTCTCATCCATCCTATTGAGCCTAAGTGGTTAGTCTTGTTCCAAATCCAATTCTGGTGAATCCAAGTTTGCATAAATCTGAGTTAGTGTGCCTGATAGGGGGTTGGGTACATTACATTGAGATTGTGATGCCATTCTACTTTTGATTGAGAATGCATAGAATCATCATAGTTAAATTCAATTTTTGAAGCATCAACATCTTGTTTGTGTGCTTCTTATGCTATTCCAAGTGGGGATTCTAAAGAAACTAAGCAAGATGATGATGATTTTCCTCCAAGCAAGGATTTTAAAGGCACTAACGATGATTTTCCTCCAAGTGATGATTTCAAAGGAACTGATGATGATTTTCGTCCAAGTAATGATTTCAAAGGCATTGATGATGATTTTCCTCCAAGTGATGATTTCAAAGGCACCAATGATGATTTTCCTCCAAACGATAATTTTAGAGGCACCAATGATGATTTTCCTCTAAGCGAGGATTTTAATGGGACTGATGATGATTTTCCTCCCAGCGAGGATTTTAATGGGACTGATGATGATTTTGGTGAAGATGAAGGCACCAATAAAGATGATGATTTTCCTCCAAGCAATAATTTTAGTGGGACTGATGAAGAATTTACTCCATGCGAGGATTTTAATGGGACTGATGATGATTTTGGTGAGGATGAAGACACCAATCATGATGACAATTTTCCTCCAAGCAAGGATTTTAATGGGACTAATGATGATGTTGGTGAGGATGAAGGGACCAATAATGATGAATCTCATGATTTTCCTCCAAACAAGTAGTTTGATGGGACTACTAATGATGTTGGTGAGGATGAAGGGACCAATAATGATGAATCTCATGATTTTCCTCCAAGCAAGGATTTTAAAATGATCTATGATGATTGCGGTGAGGATGAAGACACCAATAACAGTGATAATTATTACCCTCCAAGTGATGATGATTTTGTTAATGACAGCATCAATAATGAAGATAATGATTTTCCTCCAAGTGATAAACTTGTTAGTGATGAGGATAATCATTTTCCTACTGAATTTGGTGATGAGATTTTCAATGAAGGGGGTGGTATTCCTCATTATGATGAAGACATTCATTCTAATGAGAATGATATTACAAACATAATGGTCCAACAATGCAAAGACAATATGCAACAATGAACAAGATTAAGTGTAGGATTATACCTTTTTATATTAATCCAAAACATTCAAGTTATACAAGGTCTATGAAATAATTGCTCACAAGTCCAATTTCTATTACTAATTTGATTTCGAAAGAGTGTTTTCAAAAGAATTGTTTGAAAGGTATAGACTACAATTATTCCTTGGAGAAAAGGAAGGCATATATGCCAATGAACAAAAATATGCAATATTCATAGAAGACTAGAAAAGGATCCTATATTTTATTCTAAAGATTACCATGGACAAATCTTTAGGGAAGCAACACACATTGCAATGGCATGGATGCATGAATTATTTTCCAAGCATGGAGAGAGTACGCCTAATAGAGAAACAAAACACATTATAGATAATTTCACAAGGCAAGAAATCTACAACTTATACTGGGAATATGTTGAAGTCGCTGAAGGAAATGGCAATTTCATCAAATATGCATATTTTGCAAGAGTATGGAAAAAAAGGTTAAACAACGTCTGCATTCCTTATAATTCAAGGATTGGGATTTGCAATACATGTGCTTCTCTTAAATATAGAAAGGATACATTAGAAGGGATAGAAAGAGGCATGCCTTTACAAAATTATCCGTTCTTGGATTAATATCGATTATGAAAACTTGTTATCAATATTTTAATTTTATGTTATTTGTAGATTCTAGTATCAATGCACTTTAAGCGCATCGCAATCAACAATCAAGTGAATGATAAAAGTTGTACAAACATCGTAAGAAGTGTTATGATGCTCCACATAAGTATATGGGTTTGATAATTGATGTCATGGATAACAAAAAAACACTTTTGCCACATTTTTTCTGTATACCAAAGTGTTTAAAGGAGGAAAATTTTATTCAATTTCACTTGGTTGGTTGATTGGGTTTTAATGGTTGAATGTCTCCAAGGGTTTACTTTGCAGCTCCAAATATACATAATGATACAAATATGACCATCACCATAATTCAACATGTCCTTACTCATTGGTCTGGTGATCTTCCTAAAGTTCTATCTCTACAATTGGACAGCACCAGCCGAGAAAACAAAAATCATATCGTGTTTGGTTATCTAAACATGCTTGTTGAATTGGGATTTTTTCAAAAAGTAAAAGTTGGTTTCCTCCTTGTTGAGCATACAATATATAACTATATCGATCAAATGTTTATCCATTTTGTATTCACATTAAGGAGGAAGAATGTTGGGATCCTACCATCATTAGTTGAAAATATCATAAAAGCATATAGTCTAGAGCCTCTTGTACACACATTGGAAGAAACTATTGACATGCGAAGATTTATTTTGCGATCGCATGGTGAAGAAATGTGCATTGAAAAACTTAATGACATAATCTTTCAACAACATTTTCATATAAAAAAGATTGATGGAAAAACACTAATACGGGACAAGAAGTACTCAACTAGTGCATAATGGGGGCCTGAATCAGGTTTAGCATTTCTGAAATTCATTCCAAGTAATCAAATGTATGCTTCAATGTTATTGTTATTTCAATCAACTGTCGAGATTCATGATGCACACTGACATGATAGAGATTTTGGTTCGTGTCAATGTTTGGGAGAAATAAAAAATTCTCTCAAATATACGTATAAGTACTTTGATGTTGTTTATTTTGTTTGGTGGGAGTCTTTTTTCATGGAGTGGAATGACATAATTTCAAACTCTACAAATGAAGACATATTTTTTATGACTCCATTTAGTTTTCCACAAAGTATGTCAAATGAAAATGAGGAAACAAATGTTGAACCTCAAGGTGTTGAGTCTTCTCAAGCAGAGGAAAGAGAAATGTATATTGGCTCTCGAAGATCATATGCACAACATGAAGTGATGGAAGACCTTTACAAGGGCTCAGTACAAGATATTAAGGAGGGTTCCATGATTGTAGTTTTGGCTACAGATGATCCATGTGATTATCCATTCTGGATTGCAAATGTTATGAACTTCAATAAAGAAAATGAAGAATTTATATCAATTGAATTACATTGGTATGCAACAAATACACACCCATTTGATGGTGTGTACAATCTAGAGATGGCGATTGAGAAAAAGGTTTGCAGAAAGAGAAAAAGAAAGGGTCAAAATATAAATTGTCCCCTCATTGAGATCTTGAAATTAGAGGATGTTGGTATACTTGTTTATGACTTCTAGTTGACAAGAAAGGCACTCTTCACTCCATGACTATAGAGATTATCAAGAAGTTGTTGGAAAAAGAAATAGTTGCAAGATGGGAGTCTGCTAAACCAAGCTGTAGATCCAAAGGGAACATGACATCTCAAATTTTGGTTGTACATGTATACTCAGATGGTGCACTCATTGATAATAGAGAAGAATACAATTCATCTACATCTTCATCCAATCCTTCATCTGAAGATAATGTAGGTTCCAATGGGGTGTCAAAATCCCTGAGCCAGTTTGAATAATTGTACATGAAACATATTATATATTTTTTATGAATATGATGTTTGTATGGAAACTCTAAAGGAGTGTTTGAATTTTTATATGAATCATTTGTACTTTTTTTTGTTATGATTTGATTATGAATATTATCGTAATTTCTTTGATTTTATATGGAAAGAGTGGTGAAAATAATTTAATAAATAATTTATGTTTTCTATGCAAGTTTTACTAAAATTAAACAAATATAATTTAAATAGTTTTGTTGCAATAATAATAGTTGCAAACAAGTTCTAATTTAAACTCTTGAAAAAAAACTGTGATACCGATAGCATTAGTTTTCAATTCAGAGGTTGATTTTAAGGTTTTTGTTAACAACAATATGGATTTTTTAGGTCATGGCTATATTTTTAAACACAAAAAAAAAATTGATACTAGTATCACTGCTTTTCCTTTTGGAGTTGTTTTTTGGTGTTTATGATGCAAAAATATGAGTTTTTATGGTTAGAGTTCTCATTCTTTATATATAGTTCGTGTTTCTTTGTATACTATGTCTTTTAGGAAGATTATGAAAATCCCAAAGGATGAATGAGGTGATATCCAAAATATGCCAATAGGGATGTCCAAAAAGGTGTACAATGAGATGGTCAAAGAAATGGACATAATTACATCATAGGAGGAGCCATCTCAACAACAACGTACACTTCAAATGTATCAAATAATTGAATTTTTCTATTATGTACATATAATTAATAAATTTAGCATTAAACATTAATTTTCAATTGTTTTGTTGCAGAAAAGAAAAGAAAATAAAACTCATTCAGCACATAAGATAACATGAGAAGGAAAAAAGGAGTTGATAGCAAAGTTTGTGAGTAGTTGTGATTTCCTTATAACAACTTAAGCTTTGATATTGGTTGTAATCTTTATATTTTATTTTTTTTAATTTACACTAGCCATCCTTGGATGCCTCCAAACAGGTGTTAACATACAAAGGAGAGCCATCAGAAGAATTGATTGACATTAGGTTAAGTATGGGTTGTGAGTATATGTTGGCGTATCAAAAATTAATTGTGGAATTTGTAAGTATCTATGTTGTTTTACTTCTCTCATTTTATAATTAATAAAACAATAAAAATCCTTTAAATTAAATCTATGATTTATTATAGAGTATAAAACTTGCAAGAAACAAAGTATGCAATGGAGCCAATATAAGAGTTGTTGAGAGAATGCATGGGATTTGGTTTTGAAAGAATAGGTATCATTCATGACTCAATTATTTCTACGGTACATCGTTTTTCAATTTACACTCATGTATATTATTTATTTTAATTTTCATTATTCCCACCAATGTAGATACATTCATTACACTTTATTTTTATGTTTGTAGATGGAATTTAAAGAAGAGGAAAACAATCGAGGCAATCAACAAAACATTCATCCAAATAACCCAAGTCATGGAAGTATCTGAAGCACTGGCATCGGTTCTAGTGAAGAATGATGATCAATATAATTAGATGTTAATGCAATTTGTTGTATATTTTAATATAATTGTCTGTGAAAATAAGACATTTTGTATAATGTATTGGACATAGTGTCCCAAATTGAAAGACAACGAATTACCAATAAGTGTAACAATTACATGCATGTTGACATTTTGATTATTGTGAACTTTGTGTTGTCACATTTTATATGACAAAGGGCCTCTTATTTATATATAATAAAACAAAGTTTCTTATTCTATTGCATTGTCTAATGTCATTGTGAAATGTTACATTGTTGATTAAATATATGGATAGTTAACTAAATATTACAATAGATGCAAAATTTTGAAAATTTATGATATAACAAATTAATCCAAACATTATATCCAAACGCAATAATTAAAATTAAAATTATATGAATACTCTTATAAAAAAATTTCCATCTCTGGTGAATAATGGAATTTAAAAAACTAAAACTAAAATATAGATATTCCAATGCAATGTCACTAGTCACTGTTCACCAAAGAGAAAATGAATATTGGTGTTTTTTATCATTTAAATTGCACGAGTATGTTCGATTAAATGTAGCACTAGTGCGTTTAAACCAAATGCACACTGGTGCAACATACTTCTTGTTGCATGACCCAGTGCTTTGCTATTATTACACCCCAGTGCTTTCTACATAAGCACACTGAGTGCCACTATGCCATGACCACACCATTGAATTTTAAAAATGAAACAAAAGTCAACATCCTAGTCAACTCCAATGGTTTGTTTTCCTTCCCTTAGTGCACCAGTTCTTTCATATAGTACATAAGCACCAATGCTATATTTAGTTTACCGCACTGGCACATATATTGTTATAAAGCACCAGAATAGTTAAAAATTTTGGTCTGCACTGGTGCTATATTTATTAACAAGCATCAGTGCATATATTGTTATAAAGCATCATTGCCTTTAATTTTTTTGTGGTTCCTCGATGTGTGTTGTTATTTAAAGACACTGGTGTGTTTCATGTTTGTTAGCACCAATGTGCTTATATCAACAAAGTGCATTGATAAGAAACCCTCCGCTAATGCCTCCAACTGCTCAGTTTTTTTTAGTTATGATAAAATTCTTTCAAAACCTTCGCCAAAACATCTGGTACCATTGGAGGAGGTTGTAGTAGAATTTTTTTGACAATTTGGACCGATCTTGTAACACTAAAAACCTTCGCTATAACCTCTGCTATAGGGCCTTTTTCTTGCACTATAGTGGTTCTAGTATATAAGGGAGTGGCTAAAGTTCTGGCATAACACCTAGTATATTGTCTATCAATATCTCCACATCTCCCTAAGAGCATCCATTGATCCCTTAGCTCCCTTTCTATGTCAACAATTCTAACCATGGAAATCTTGATATTGATTCTTTCCTTGCGTTGTGAAATAAAAGCATGGAATATGATGGGACCAATATTATTACCATCATCTAAACTTGTATTCAATCCACCTCACCTTCTTTTTAGAAAACCATTCTAGGATCATAGAAATCACACTACAATATTTATGTGCCCATGTAAGGACCAACATTATTCATGTGTGTTGACTACATGATGGTCATGTGTATTCTCTATGAGTTGGATCTTATCAACTAGGTGAATTTTACATTATGTCATCTTAGTTGTGTCATTGATGATTTGAATTACCTTAGATGACCATTCCATATGACTAGAATCTTACTACCAATGGCCATTGATGGTATCTTCATCACCTTTTCCAACATATTGAATAAGCATGAGAGTTAATTTCAACCATTCTTACATCTAGACTCATTGTGCTTTACTTCTATGCCACATAGATGAAGCTCCTTGGAGACAAGGAACAATATCTACATGAATTTGAACATATTGCACTTTTCCTATTCATTGCAGTCTCTCTACTCATAGGTTTCTTACCAATGGGTTTGTATGTTAATAGATTGCATCACTTGGTTTATTCTATACCAACTTTTGCAGTGTGATGCATTTGGTATTATAATCCATAGTTGAAATTGCACAATAGCTTACTATGTATGAGAACCTTTTTAAGTTGGTATAAAATATTGAAAAAGTAATATTTAGTGACACACTGCTAACCGTGAACAATTTTATTGTTATTTAGGCTTCTCATTGGATAAATCTTCATATATTAACTTGTAGATGAATTATTTAACATTTCCCTAGATTACTTATCAAATTATTGTTAATGTTTCTAAGAGTGCTTCCAATATGGCATTAATACCATCAAGAACCCAAACTACAATGACCTAAATTCATATTTAAGGTTCGCATAAACCCATTCTTGGATCTTTGTTAATGCCAACACTGCATTGCAATGCTAATTGAGCTACAACTTCATTTATCAAAATGAATCTAATTTTGCACCCTAGACCAACTTGTTAAGAAAAAGTGGTTGAAAACCAATTAAGGGGAGATAACTCAAAGATCCATTGGCACTTCCACTACCACTATATCCTTTTAGAAAAATCACCCTAGAAACCATGCCATAAACCAAACTTAATAGCCACAAGTAACTACAATAAAAATAACAACAAATTGAACATAACAAATAGTCTCCACAACAATAGTAGCACCACAAATAACAATATTCACAATTGCAAAAATAGTAGAAAAATATGACCTCTTATATGCCCTTGAATGCTCACGCTATCATTGGAACTTCTCTATGCACACACCCTATCAATGCCACATTAGAAATCCATAAACTTCAAAGCAATGAACCCATAAACACAAATTATACAAGACCATAGAAAATTGTTTTCACATTCCCCACTTCACTAACCTTGAAACTATTTATAATAATGTGTCAAACCACTCTTGCATTCCTCTCTCATGCACATCTACCAAATACATGGTTCCACACCTAGTTACACTTTTTCCATCACATTTTACATCGATACATTGGCAAGTGCAACCCTTTGCATCCAAGCCAAATTAAGATGGCACCATTCATGCCATTGCGTGTTGAGGCAAGGGTGGTGTTCCACTCATACAAGCAAGACTAAATGGTTTGATGGGAATGAGGGAGGGTTGGGAAATACTAAATCCTATAGTATGACCAAGCCTGACCCCCATCCCACTACCAGTGTTTATCAAATAGTAGTGAATAAGAGTTGATTACCAAGGTTTCATTGCATTTACAACTATTTATCCTGAAATATATACAATCAAATCTGTAGATGTATTATCTCAAATTTGAAACATTATCAAGTTGAATTTCAATAATTTAATATCCCCATATCAAATTCTAAGAATATTAACTAATGACCAAGATTTAAATTAGAATTTTTCAACAAAAACTGTGAACTAGTTATTAAGAATAGTGTTGAGGCAACTAGTCCTAGACTCAGCTAAACCCACCTAAACTTCACAATTGGAATTTCTTGGATCTGATCAGAGTGAGGACAAGAGTGAAGAAACAAAAAATAGGGATAAAATTTCTTAAGAATCCTTTGCACAACATAGTGGGACCATTTATGTTTCGAAATCAACAGCCGCTAAAGTCTACTCTAAGGCTTCATGGGTACACCGGCATATGAAAACTAGATCCTGTGCACAATATTCATGATCAATCAGAAGGTGGATGACATGTTTTTAAGTCCCATCCCACTAATAAGACTCAAATTTATTAGTTTGGACTCAATTGGATGTGTTTTGGAGGCTTGGGAAGAGAAAGACAATTCCTGAACTACACAAGAGGAAGACTTCCAACTCGAAATTGAGGACATAAAAGTCTCACAAATAAATGAAACAATACCTTCATCATGTTCTTCATACTCTTATCTAACACCATAAACTGACGTAATGAATATTCGTGGATCAGAAGTCAGTTAACCACATAAAATTGGAAAACTAGTCAAAATTGCAACAAGATCTAGAAGGGGTTTGCAAAACTCCAATTAAATTTAGATTGTTTATGGAATTAAGTACATAAATGACATGGAGAGTATTCATAACATAAATTACAGCAAATATATGCTCATATACCACTCAGAACAATCATATCACTTACTAGCATTCATTACATCCAATAAATGTTGAGGAGAACAAAGATATCTAGAATTCGAACTGAATAGGCTATGAGTTATTTTTCAAATATTAAAATCAGATCTGAAAACACTTGAATAACCTGCAAAATCTCAGTGATGGTGGTTGGATTCCACCCTCCAAGAATCCTAGTTGAAGAATCAACTAGCAAAAGAAGCAATAGGGTCACATCTCCCAGCTAGTGACTAGGGGTGCATCTCCCAAGTCCTTTGAAAGCTCAGAGCTCTCAAAATAGAATTCAATGACTACCAAAAGATGTGAAATGGAGCTATAAAACTCATTTTATTAAGCTTAGTTGGTTTGTTGTTTCCTTCTTTCATGCTCTGCTTTCTAGGAATTTGAACCAATCATGCTTGAGGAGTCTTTTGGTAAGTGCTAGCTCATGTGGACCTTCCTTATCTCAACTAATGCGCCCTCCTTAGCTAAATTTCGACCTTGTAGATTTAGTTGGTTCTTGATAATCCTCATTGAGTTGCAAAAATAAAAAAGCTTCTATCTTTTTTGCTTTTGAACTACTTTCCTACTTTTGAACTGCTTAGCTTTTCTCCCTTTAGAAACTTCACCATCCCTTCCTTTCATGATGTTTCCTGCTTTTCACAACTGACTACTTTTTTGCATTTTCATGCTTTGTGCACTTGCTTGCTTTTCATTTCTTTCTGCTTTTCCTTCCTTTTTCCAGTTTCCTTCTTTTTACTAACACCTTGCTTTGTGCTTCTTTCTTCCAGTTTCCTCTTTTGGTGTGACAACTCATAGGGCTAGGATTCTTTCCTTATGTGCCCACCTTGCCTTATGTTCAATTACAACTTACCCAAAATAACATAAATATTTTATTTATTCATTACATAATCAAACTATAGACTAATCTCGCTTCAAAGTAATTAATATAATTTTAACTAGGAAAATTCAAAATTGATCCCAATTTTCCATGGTTCTCTTCCTAGCTAATTTATTTAATTTCCTAAAGTACTTAGACAAAATTTACTCCCTTGTTAATAATTTTCCACTAGAACCCATGGATTTGGATGGCTTAGTGGTTTCACCATGGTGTTATCAAGCAAACCAAGATCAACTTTTAAACTTCTTTCACCATTAATTATGCAACTTATCTGGTAGCATATCAAATTACAAATATAAAACCTTGGCTTGTCGTCGGACTGCGACGATCATCGCCAACACACAGACACAAACTAAGTCCTGAACACAAAGTACAGAGGCCTTTTATGCTTCAGTTATGGATGCTGTTGTAACTTACCACAAGGCTACCTAGGTGTCTCTGCATATGCTCACTAGACTATTACACACTTGGGAACCTAAGAGCGCCGAAGCCACTCTCTGCTCTTTTCCCACACTTAGACTCTTGACAGACTCAAGAATTTACAGACACTTGCAGAGCTCAAACAACTTGAACGCTCAGACCATTTCAGATTTAGCAGATTCGAAGGATCTGCACAGATGACTATTGATCTCTACTCTCTGCAAAATTGCAGAATCAAATTGTATGTTTTCCATGTGAGATCACCATGGCCAATGTCGACATACCAAACAGGGCCTTCTTCTTCTTCATTACAGTCGACCCAAACTTTCCTGCATCGCATTAGCTTCTCCTGAGCGTTTTCAAAGCTACGAAATGCTTCTTTTTCCCAACATTCCAGAATCTGCAGCTTTAGAGGAGACTCCTGTATTTGTTTGATGAGGGTAATGGACAGAAACCTTTCAACTTCTGATCTGTTGGCATGCTCTAAAGTGGACTTCCTTTCTTCTTCGGACAGAGATTTGTCCCATGGCTTAAGGAACAAGCCTTTACTTGATGCTGGAGGCTGAACTGAAATTTTTTCTTTCCCTTTATTAAGGGAGCTGGATGCTTCTGCTGAAAACATATTTAGCTGCGGCTGGATATGAGTTTGAATTTCTTCCCTAGTAAACATATCAGCCACACAATTCAAATGACCTGGTTTATATACAATGCTGAAATCAAAATTTTGAAGCCATAAAAACCATTTAAGAATCCTGGAGCTATTCTCCGCCATTAAATTTTCATTTTTGAAGATACCAAGCATAATCTTCAATTCAGTCCTAATAATAAACTTAACAGGCTTTAAAAACAATCTAAAATGATTTACAGTCTTTTTTACAGCTAAAATCTCCCTGTGGCTCGAAGGATAGTTTAATTCTGCTGCCTTGAAAGAACCAGAGGCATAGCCACAAATATTCTCTTTACCATCTAGCACCTCTATTAAAATTCCACCCCATGAATGGGAAGATGCATCAGTTTCTATAATGAGGTCGCCAATTCCCTGTGGGAGCGACATAGCTGGTAACTATTGTACTTTGGCCTTAATCTTCTACACTGCCAAAGTCATCACCAATGACCATTTTGGTGGGTTCTTCTTCAACCTTTGCTGCAAGATATGGATATCTTCAGCCTATCCTTTATAAAATGGTCTTATATAATTCAGGCTTCCTAGAAATCTTTGCAATTGGACTTTCTCGAGGATTTGGTCTAGAAAATGGGCAAACATACTTAGCACATGCTGCTACAAGATTACCTAACCTTTGTTGATCTTGAAACCGAGGAACTCAATTTTTGTTTTGCTAATCTCCATTTTACTTTTTGAAAGTACCAGTCCATGCTTATACACCAGTTGATAAAATTCTTGAAGATGCTTTAAATGTTCCTGCAGGTTCCTGGAACAAATTAGAATGTCATCTATGAATACTAGTGCCCAACTTTTCTCACGGAAGATATCTTCCATCCGTTTCTGAAATTCAGATGGAGCATTGTTTATACCGAAGGGCAAGACTTTCCATTGGTATTGACCATGGGGAACCACGAATGCAGTTTTGTATCTATCTTTAGCTTCTATCCCAATCTAGTAGAAACCAGACTTTAAGTCAAACTTGTTAAAGATGGTGCATCTTGCTATCTTCTGCAACAAACTGGCTTTATCCAGAAGTGGGTACCGAACTTTCTGAAGAACAACATTCAAGGGCTTATAGTTAACCACCAAGCGTGGTTTTCCTCTTTTAATCTACGAATGCTTATTGACCATGAAGGCTCGGCAAGCCCACGGGCTCTTTGATGGCTCTATCAATCCTTTTGACAGAAGCTTTTTGATCTCTGAAGCACAAAACTCTCTTTTCGAGGGGGACATCAGCCGTGCAGAGGCTTTCATTGGCTTTTACTTGATCAGTGGGTCAAATGGGAGTGTAACGAAATAATTTTCCCGAGTCCAGAAGGAATTCGGGCTTTCAGAGCAACACTCTTTTATTAATTTATCAGAAATTACAGCAAGGGCCTTGTCCTTGTGAATTTCTGCAAATGCAATACATCTCTCCATCTTGAATAGTTCTGCAAGCTTAGGCTTTTGCTGAGGTAGGATTGCGGGACTTTTTGCTCTTGATTTAGAATCAAAGGAGAGCTGGCAGGAGACTATCTTTCCATTAATGGTGCAACTGAATAACATTTTCTGAGTATCAATAGTAATTAGGCTTACTCTGTGCAAGAACTCAAAACCAAGAATACAGTCATCCTTGATGTTGTCTAACCTATTCAGAGAGAGGGTAGTTAGACAACTTCCAAATTGAATTGGAAAATATGCAGCCTTTCCTGTAAGTGCTACTGGCATTCCCTCTATTGCAACTCCATGATCTGAAGCATGCTCCCAGTAGAAATTAGGAATAGTTCCACCTTTTGCTAGATTCATCTGATAACCTGAATCTATCATACAATCTATTTTATAGGCTTTGAACTCTGGTGGACAGAAGGAAAGCTGGATGAACATTTTAGGACCAGTGAAGAGTCCTAGGAAGGGTTCACATTTAGGTTCAGGTGAAGAAGGTACTGAGTTTGGCTTATGCTTGGGGATTTTCAGAGCTTCTTCAAACTGTCTCCTCATCTCTTCATCAGAGAAGAAATCTCTTTCTTGCTGGACTGTTCTCAAAACATTTTTGAGATCCTCTATTTCACTTACCAATCTTTTTAGAGATTCCTGCTTTTATTTTATTTGCAGTCTGAGTAGGACTTCTTTATCTTTCCTGAACTATTGTCTATCTGAATGTTCAGCCGAATAGTTATAGAATAATTCTGCAGGAATATAAAACGCTAGCTTACTTTCTTCTACTTTGGATTTTCCTTTGTCAAGCTAGGCTAGGAGTTTTTTCTTTTCTTCTCTCAGATCTCTTCGAATAATATATCAAAGATAGGTGTTTGGGAAAGCTTGAGATCTATCTCAGCAAGCTGCTGCCGAGGAGAAGGTTTTGCTTGCTTTGCAACTGCAGAAAACATGTAACAGGAAAAATCAAACTTCAGAGGGACATGACAATCCTCCCCTCCCAAAATTGCTTGTCCTCAAGCAATGAAAAACATGGGGATGAAGAACTTGTACACTGCCACCAACTGTTGTTGCCAATCAAGATGGCCAACAAAAGAGTATACTCCATCACATAGTGTTGGCATATGTTGCACTCCTCCATATTATCCAATGCATCTTCTTTGACTCTTCTCCATGAAAATCTCTTACTCACCCTCATGTGAGTCTCCAAGCAACCATGGTGGCCATCTAAGAGTGGAACATGAACAACTCCCAAATTATCCTCCTCTAAGATTGATTTGGGCACTAATTGGGTAGGGTCTATAAAGTGGATGAATGTAGTGTGTTGATATTCATGAATCAACCCATCCATAGGCTCACATGCAAACCATTGTTGCTTCCATTCATTGAGTTCAATATCACCTTGAAATCTGCACTTAGTCAATGCACACATATGGGCTAGAATCTCCTTGTCATGGTGTGGATAATGCTTCCCAAGAAGATGCAATATCTTGTTCACATATTTGGATATGGAACAAATAAATGTGGAGTGAATCCTCTCCATGTAGACATCAACTTCACCTTTCTCAAGCATGAGACTAAGATACATTTTCTTCATAACTCCAACTTCACACTCAAACAATGTAAATTCTATCCAAGCACGCAATGCAACTCCCAAACTAAGAGAAGAATTCTCCAACAACCCATAGTGAGCCCACATGTCATCCAAAAGAATAAACACATGCTTACCAAATTTCTTGTGGCATGCTTCAAGAGCCTCAAATAAGCCATTTCCCATGCTTGGAAGTCTTGAATAGTCACATTGGAATTCTTCATTTATCTGAAATTGGTGATGGACAAGGTGGAGATCAATCTTGAGAAAAAAACTTGTCCTTATTCCATCCACTCCTCTTGCTTTCCAAAGGTATTTTGAATGCAATTGGATTCACATAAAGCTTTGTGAACCTTGGTTCGAAAGATTCCTTCATGTGCCTTCTAACCTCACCTTTGAACCTCTTGATATGCTTGTATGTATGGGTGAACTTTTGTTGGACCTTTACTCCCCTTTTAAGGAAGTGCTCAACTAGGAACAAATCATGGGAAACCCCCATAAACTCCTCCATAAAAACTGATTTCGGCACCCAAAAGATGCTTGGATCCCACTGCCTCTGTTGCATGTCTCCCAATGCCATTGTTACTTGTGGAAAATTGTTATTCCAAAGAATTCCAAGGTCCCAGTGTCTTAGCTGCATCCTCCCAAACATCAGGATCAATAGAAAGAATGTATCATCATGGAGGATGTCTAGATCACTCCACCATACTGTAAGTTCATTACTTCCAATGGAATACTGAATATCAATAATTTTCTCCATCAAATCATAAATCTCCTCATGTGCCATGTGCAAACCAGTACAGAGACTCACATCATTGCTAGCCAATTGACATAGGTGACAATCCCATGTCCTCAAGGCATCATCTAGAAATCCTCAAGGCATCATCTAGAAACCGTAGATTCCCATGTAACTTCTCATAAAAGATGTGTGATGTGTCATTCAACTCTCCATTGATGCAGGCAAGAAAATCACCCTTGGGGGTGCTTAGCTCCAACATGTATCCATTCACCCAATCAATGGATGAACAAACACTCCAACTGAATGATCTAATGGAAAGCGTGTAGCTTTTCATGTGCAAGATTTTCTCTAGTCCAAGAGTTCAAATATCTATCAATGATTTCACTCAAATGGCTCAAGTGGAAATCCCATGCACTGTTGTGCATGATGGAGGCATCAGAGAATGATAGTGGATGCCTCTGTTGTTGTTGGGAAGGGACTGGTGTTCTTGTCACGCCACATGGTATGACCATAAAACCATCAACAAATAATGTGGGAGCCTCTTGCTCCTCATGTGGCACCAAGAGAAATAATCCCTTTACCCAATATTCATCCCTATGTGTGTTGGATGCCATATATGTGTGGGACGGAGAATAGTGAACCAACTCTCTACAAAATTCATTCATCAGACTTGAGGTTGTCTCAACTATAGTGATATCATGTGCCTCCTCCAAAAATGTGCAACAATATCCTAGAGGAAAATCATAATCTCTTTGGAAAGGAACATGTGCTTGGCCTTCATCTTGCTTAACTTCAAATGCCCCAAGCACATGCAAATCAGAATGTACTTCATGTGCCACCATCACATGAAGTTCCTCCTCTACACCATGAATGCAATCAGCCATATCAGAATGACTGTCTACAATGTAGGAAGCGAAAGGTGATCCTTGCAACTTCTCATCAAGTTGCTCAATCTGATGCTCAGATTCTTGAAGTGCACTGGGAGCACTCAAAGAATCTTGGGTGTCCTTCAACATATGAGTGAGCTTGTTAACCTCTTCCTCATGTTCCAATGAATCACTATGATACATCTCCACAAGCTCCAGTAAATGATCTCTATCAAAAATCAATTGCAAGAAGTTACCTTGGATTGTAGACAATGCCTTCTGAGTCTTCTCCATGGCTTCAAGTGAGAGTGGCTCCTCCAATGAAGCAGTTCTCCAACAATACTGTGACACTAAAACATGCGTGTCATGGAGAATGTGTAAGGCCTTCTTGATCTTTCTTTCACTCATCTTGAGTGGCCTTTCAAAAGGAGAAGGTTGAGATCGAACCTCCTCTTCATATATTAGTGGATCAACCTCATGAAGCTCATGTGGTGATAGTGATATCGATCCTAGGACCTCTTCCTCGACTGCCAGGACTTCATCTTCTTTAGGTTCAGTGGAAATTGTACTTGCAGCAGCCTCATCAAGTGGAATCTCTGTCACCAACATAGAGAGATGGACATCCATCAGTAGATGTCTCCTCAAAACTTAGGCACCCATCAATAGGTACCTCATCATAGCATCCATTAGTATATTCTTCTACATAACTTGAGAAACCATCAATAGTTGCTCTCTAATCCATGTTCTCAGTGAGATATGCCTCTGGATGATCCTTAGTATAATAGGTGATGGCTTCATTATGCTGAAAACCCTCAACAATAAGGATTGAGGTATTCTCTTCTTCTCCTTCATTTTCATTCTCCTCTAGGAAACTTGAGACTTCTCCATCTTGATTGGTGCTCAGATCACAACAATTTGAGACTCTACTTGAAGAAAACCCAAACAATCTCATAATGCTTGAAGATGCAGATGGCTTTGATGAAGCTTCACATTCGGTCCTCTTCTCTTCTCCTTTACTCTGAGAGGTGGAACAACTTGGTTCCTCTATGGATGGTTTGTTGCTCTCAAAAGAATACTCATCAACATTCTGAGGCCAAAATACATACTTGTAAATATAATAATATTTGAAGGATATAGATGTGCAAATGTTCTCACCCAAAGCCATATACCGTTGATAATGGTGAGGCATGTTTTTAATTGCTGCCATCCTTTTAGATAATATATCTTATAGGCTAGCCATTGGTGGCTCAACCCTTCTTTTTTCAATGTACAGTTGGTCACAAAAGTAACCATCCTCTTCTCAGGGTATGCCTCCATCAATATAGATGACTTCCTCATCAGAACGGGATGCTTCAGCATCATCCCATTCGAAATCATCACTAGATGGCGCTAGTATCATGGCTCCAACTTCTTGAAATTGAGAGATTAATTTCCATAGGAGTAGAGGAAAGTGCTCTGATACCACTGTAATATCCCCAAATCAGATTATGAGAATATTAACTAATCACCAAGATTTAAATCAAAAAGTTTCAACAAAAAATAACTAGTTATTAAGACTAGTGTTGAGGAAACTAGTCCTAGACTCAGCTAAACCCACCCAAACTTCACAATTGGACTTTCTTGGCTCTGATCAGAGTAAGGACAAGATTGCAACAACAAACAACAGGGCTAAACTTGCTTAAGAATCCTTTGCAGAATGTACTAGGACCATTTATGTTTGAAATTAGCTGTCACTGAAGTCTACTCCAAGGATTCCTAGGTACATCGGCATATGAAAACTAGATCCTATGCACAATATTTAGGAGCAATCAAAAGGTGGTTGACATGTGCCTAATTCCCAACCCACTAATCAGACTCAAATTTATCAGTTTAGAATCAATTGGATGCGTTTTGGAGGCTTAGGAAGAGAAAGACAATTCTTGGACTACGCAAGAGGAAGAATTCCAACTCGAAATTGAGGACATCAAAGGCTCACAAATCACTGAAACAAGACCTGCATCATGTTCTAAAGACTCTTATCTAACACCAGCAACTAAACAACTGACATAATGCAAATTCATGGAGTAGAAGTCAATTAACCACATAAAACTAGAAAACTAGTCAAAATTGTAACAAAATCTAGAAGGGGTTTGCAGAACTCCAATTAAATTCATATTGTTTATATAATCCAATACCTAAATGGGATGGCGAGTATTCATAACATAAATTACAACAAATACATTCTCAGATACCTCTCAGAACAATCATAACACTTGCTAGCATTCATTACATCCAATAAATGTTGAGGAGAACAAAGATCTCTAGAATTCGATTTGAATAGGCTATGAGTTCTTTTTCAAATCTTCAAATCAAATATGCAAACACTTGAATAACCTACAAAAGCTCAGTGATGGTGGTTGGATGCCATCCTTCAAGAATCCTAGCTAAGAAGTGGCAGGGGCACATCTCCCAGCTGGTGATTAGGGGCGCATCTCCCAATTCCTTTGAAAGCTCAGAGCTCTCAAAATCGAATTCAATGATTGCCATGTGAAATGGATCTCCCATACTCCTTTTATTAACTCCGGTTGGCTTGTTGTTTCCTTCTTTCATGCTCTGATTTCTAGGAATTTGAACCAATCATGCTTGAGGAGTCTTTTGGTAAGTGCTAGCTCATGTGGACCCTCCTTATCTCAACTAATGTGCCCTCCTTCGCTAAATTTCGACCTTGTAGATTTATTTAGTTGTTGCTAATCCTCATTTAGTTGCAAAAATCAGAAAGCTTCTGTCTTTCTGTTTTTGAACTACTTTCATGCTTTTGAACGTTCTCCCTTTTGGAAACTGTGCCCTCCCTTTCTTTCATGATGTTTTCTACTTTTCACAACTGACTGCTTTTTTACGTTTTCCTACTTTGTGGACTTGCCTTCTTTTCACTGCTTTTTGCTTTTCCTTCTTTTTGTCAGTTTCCTTCTTTTTACTGACACCTTGGTTTGTACTGCTTTCTTCCAGTTTCCTCTTTTGGTGTGACAAATCATAGGGTTAGGCTTATTTCCTTGTGTTCCCACCTTGCCTTATGTTCAATTACAACTTATCCAAAATAACATAAATATTTTATTTAGTCATTACATAAGCAAACTATAAACTAATCTCACTTCAAAGTAATTAATATAAATTTAACTAGGAAAATTCAAAATTAATCCCAATTTTCCATGGTTCTCTTCCTATCTAATTTATTTAATTTACTAAAGTACTTGGCCAAAATGTACTCCCTTGTTAATAATTTTCTACTAGAACCCATGGAGTTGGATGGGTTAGTGGTTTCACTATGGTGTTGTCAAAATGGGGACATGACAAATAAACACACACACACACACATTAAAAACAACTTGGGTATCCTGTATAATGATTATAGTGTTCAAGTGTTTGTTTTCATTTAGGATTTCTCAAGTTGGCACTAACATATTTGAATCTTGAATGTATCACTGGGATAGAGCACAAAGAGGAGACATGGCGAACCACACTCCTACCATAGAACAATGCAACATTGGCCCTCACCATACTTTTGTAAGGGATGGAGTAATAAGTTCTTTCTAGATGGTAGGCTGACTTCCACTACCTATTACCCCGCCTCGGTCACCATTTGTAGAGGTACAAATGTCAAGTAGGTAACTCGAGGAGAAACGCCTACTAGAAGATACTCCCTAAAATTATCAAATTTCCAAATAATGATTTGCAACCATATAACCAATAATTGAATTTGCCGATAATGAATTGCAACAAGTAAAATCATAGGCCAGTGGAGGGATTAGTCATAGTGAAAATTTAATTACCTAGGTTTGTCAATTAGCGGTGAAGAAGACCATTAAACAAAACCCAATTTTATTATCAGTACTGAAAACAAACAAAACCCATCAGTGAACAAACACATCAAACAAATAGGGAACAAACACATCTAGCAAAACCCAATTTTGTTATGACAGTGTTGAAATCCACTACACACCCATCATTCTTACAATGTGAAGACAACATGCGATGTCCATTAGCAGAGAGTAGGAGGCATACTAAACCCATTTGAACATCACTATGAGAAAAACCCATGAGACCAAAAACCAACTACAAAAATAGCCATAAAAAAACCATAATTATTATTTCTTACAAACCCATAATTCTTACATTGTAAGGACAACATGGTCTATCAATTAGCAGATAGTAGAAGGTTTTCCAAACCCATAAAAAAAAATACATGACAACTAAACCCAGAGCAGAAGAATCCATGAAAATTAAACCTAGAGCAGAAGAATCCATCAAAACAACCCACGATCCAACAAATCCATACAAATTTCCACTTAGAGGATTATTGTGTTGAAGAACATAGAGGAAGAAGCTGGTAGGATTGGAATCCTACTAGATAGACTTCGTCCCGATTGCCAAACCTCTCTTCTCCAATCAATCAGCATGTTGGCTCCATACCAAACTGCCAGACTTGCAATTACACATAAAGTATAGTGACAGCCATCGAATTAACATCATAAAAACCAAGAACCGGCCACAAAAAACTCAACTCTTTCGAGCACAAAGCTTACCAGGACGGGTGATGAATGCTATCACCAAATCGATGCCAAACAAACACTAACTAGGTCTATAGAATGATCAAGCGTGAAATGCCACACAAGAATAAAGACCGAAAGGAACCAGAGCTTCCAATGTCGATAAACCACCAACTTGACACCAAAAACCACTATATTAGACAGGTTGAACATGTCATAAAACACCATGAACAAGGAATGCCACACAAGAACAAAGAGCGGAAGGAACCAGAGCTCCCGATGTTAATAAACCACCAACCCAACACCAAAAACCACTACATTAGACTGTTTGAACATGTTGTAAAACAACATGAACAATGGTCAAATGCGAAGTACAGGGCGAGGGCCGCAACCAAGGTTGATATTTGACGCCATATCTTGTACATCAAGAAATTTTTATATGACGTTTTCATTTTAACATTGCCTTCCATTTGACGTTTAAATCTTAATTTTACCCGTTACAATAATAGTTGATTTTTTTTAAATAACATTTATAATAACTTTATGAAACATTGAATTCTCATATCTTGCCTCATATAATACAAAAATATACAATTGGCCATTACCATGGGCTCAAAAAACCATCACCGAGTCAAGTTTACCTAATAAGGGGAGACAACGAGACCATGACAAAAATCAAAATTTCAATTTTAAGAATATATCTATCTATCTATCTATCTATTTATCTATATATATATATTTTCATTAGAACATGTCGTGGGAAACCCTCAGGTACTTCCCCTCATTTTGAGGATGGTACCCAAGGTAAACCATCGACCCTAATTACGGGGCTTAACCTGGTGGGAACATTAAGTGAGGCCCTTATATAGCAATGCATAGCCACCCGAGGATTTGACCCCGAGACCTTATGCTCACAACTTACAACACTCAACCACTTGAGCAAGCCCACCGGGCTTATAATTACTAATAACTATACACACACACACACACACACACACATATATATATGATGATGATGATGATGATGAAGTTTCTTAACATCCACTGAGACCAATCTTGGTCTATCGGACCTTAAGAAGATATAGATTATTTGGTTTGCTTTAAAATACTATTTCTATACTCAAAGAGCTTACAAAGGAGTGTCCTTAGCTCACTATAGTTTTGGGGATCTAGAAGGTTAGAAAGGTTAGTGTCGAAGCAAAGATGTTGAAATTGGGATATAATGTGAGTGAAAGACGGGCAATATAAGAGAAAGTGGTTTTCATCTTCCACGCTTATAGAATCGCATAGATGACAAATTCTTTCAACCCAAGGCGTTTTAGGGGTTGTCCAACGCTCGGTTTCACTATGAAACTCATGAGAGTTCGTTCAAATCTTAGCAATATTAATTTTCTTCTTTGAGCTTGTTAAGATAGAAATATAGTTTTAATCCTCGAGATTAGGGTTAATGATCTCTTTGTAATACTGAAGCCTTCTTCTTACCTCTAATTCTTCTTTGCCCCACATTTTCTCTTTGAAGGTAGAAGTGATAATGTGATTAATGTTATCAATATTTTGTAGAGTGGTAGTTTCATTAATCCCCAAAAAATTTAACCAAGCAGTGGCATCTTTAAGCCATCCCCGCTTGAGGCGCAGGTGCTTTTAGCTGGAGTTAAGAGCGATTTTAGGAAGTCGGTCATCTCCTATATTGTTTAATTTGTTCTTGTACATTAGATATCTAATCATAGCCATGCTTTCAATGGGGGAGAGCCCTGCTTTTAAGAGGAGAATAGGATAGGGTGTGTTGCTCTTAATTTTCAGATTTAAGTAATAATCGTTTATGGATTTACTCAATTCTTCTCCAAGAGTCTCTGGAAATGTTGCATCCCCAGGCTTCACGGCCATATAGAATAATGAGAGTGACAAGCGTTTTAAAAAGGAATTTCTTTTTGGCCCACATCACAAGGTTTGCTAATTTACAATTGTTTTCAAGGCTGAAGTAGGATTTCCACCCTCCATATATCCTCTTCTCGATGCTATAGTTCCAGTTGAGATTGTGATGAAATTCAATTCCTAAGTACTTATAGGAAGTTACTTCCTTTAAAATTCTATTGTCATAAGAAAAATTCTCATAGGTACCTTTATTAGACTTGATAATCATGACTTTTGTTTTGTCAGTGTTAACGGTCATGCCCAAACCGGAGCAGAAACCTTTGAGAATTCATAATTGCTTCTCAAGATCATAAGGGCACCTAGCCATAAGAACAATATCGTCAGCATAGAGAAGAAGCATGATGACTATTCATGCTAAGGTTGTGTCCGCACAACTTGCCTCTTCTAGGCATTCTTCAAGCTTGTCGATGTAAATGCCAAAAAGTGTAGGGGAAAGGGGACAACCTTGCTTAACTCCAATATTACAATTAATATCTTGCGACCATCCTTTAGTGCTTTTGAATTTAGCAATGACATTCTCATATAACCTTATAGTCACAGCTCTCAACTCGAGAGGAACTTTTAGTTCTTCTAATCTATTCTAAAGGTTATATCTAGGCACTATATCAAAAGCTTTCTGAAAGTCCCTGAAACAACAAAAAAGATTGGATTTATTATTACGACACTCCTCTGTGATGATCCTAAGCGTAATGAGGTGGTCAATGGTTGAGTAATGCCTTTTGAAGCCCGCTTGGCCTTTAGCCCTCTTTCATTGATTTTCTAGCCATATGCTAATCTTCTTTTCAAGGATAATGCCATAAAGCTTGGCTAAGAGAGGGTTAATCACAATTGTTTGGTAATTAGAGGGGTCATCTTTATCTCTGCTTTTAAAGATATGAACTATAAGGCTCTGAGTCCAAGGCTTAGGGAATCCATGCTTGACTGCCAAATTAAAGAGATTGTGAATATAAGGGATGAGGACAAGCGCTCTGATTTTTAGGATTTCTGCTTGTTACCCTTTAGCTTTTCCATTACTAAATTATATATATATATATATGGATGAGCTTGGGATATAGATATTAATGACGTGTAAAATTAAAATTCACACTTCATTAATGACGTTTAATTTTATGAAGTGACATTATTTTGACGTGTAAAATGGTAAATGAAAACTATTTACCCATCAAATTTCAACCTTGGCTGCAACCCACTGTCAAGAGCAAGCAACACCCACAGGTGCAAAGATAATAAACAGGGTGGACCACTACCAAGGTGGTTGAACGCCCACACATCGGCTCTGAACAAGATAGAACATCATGCAAGAGAACCCGCATGAAAAGGCACGTGGAAGACACATTTTGAGGACAATAAACACGCCATAAAACCACAGCAACCTGCATAGCGTGGTGTTACACGATGGACAACTTCGTACACCATCTTGTTGATATATTATAGACATGGCCTGGAAAGAGAGCACCACGAGTGGAATCCCTCCCCTCCAATAAATGATAACACTAAAATTAAAATTAAATTATTATTATTAATTATATAATAATGATGATTACTTTCCCTAATAAGATGACCACGATGGATGTTATATGATGCGTTTCACGACTCCCAAAAACACATCGAATGGAGACAGTTTAGCGACCAATACTATGTTAAAGTGAAATAAATTCACTAACCTATGAGAACACACCCTTTCACCGTATCTTTTGTTTTTTAAATATTGTTAAGTTCGGTGTATTTGTTCGTGATTTCGAAAATTATAATATTGTAAGAAAACATTTAATTCATTTTGAAATAATTTTATATTATAATTTGGAAAACTTAACACACTAAAAGTTTTATTAATATTAATAAAAAAATCTACACAAATATCCTATTCCTTAACAATATTTTTTAACGCTACAAAATTAAGATATGGACAGGGGGCTCGGCAACTCGGTCAAATTTAAAACAGAATGGCAATAAAACAAACAAGATAAGGCCCCTCATGCTCGGTAGGTCTGTTTAAAACCACTGGTGTTTTATATGTTATCTGTTGGCGGTTTTCAGAAAACCGTTCCAATAAAATAAACTACAATTTATAGTCAGTTTACTTCCGGCCGTACCCATCCTTATCCTTTGACACGTAAGATGCATTGCATTGGGTCGCTATATAAGTAAAGGCATCGTATTGGAATTCTCATCTATGTGAAAATGGCGACTGCGAAGGCAAAATTGCAGAAGAGAACGGAGGATCATTTCAAAGCCCGCGATGTGAAAAGGGGGATTGAGCGTCTGGATCGGAGATCTGCCAGCGGCCTCGACGGTTCGCCCAAGAAAGGAGGCCATGGCGGAAAGTTTACCTGGGGCGGGATTCGATCATCGGACCTCCCTTACTCAGAGGCTGCCCTGGATGAGAAGGACCCCAACTACGTGGATAGAGATGCTGAGGAGGAAGAAACCCCATAATGATCTACCGGCTCCATTTTCAGTGTGTGGCTGTGTGTTTTCAAGGCCTGCTCTGTACATTTTTTTTCTGTAAATCTCTACATCTCTGTTTTCTGTTTGGAGGGTTTATTACAGAGAGGGAGACAGGTCTGGATGTTTGTTTTGTGGTGTTTATTTAAATCTATGAATGAATGTTTGAATAAAATGTCATTATTTTCTGTGTAGAGGTTATGTATTTGTTTCTTGGTTCTGTGAATGTATGTATTTTTCATGGCTGGAATGGTTTCGGAGGGAGGAAGTGTGACCTCCGCCTGCAGGCCCTGAATCTTCTGTGTTGATCACCATTATCTCCTGAGTTGTGGAGTTGGTGCGTTTGTAAGTCCAGCTTTTTTTAATAATTGTGTTTCAGAATTTGTGATTCAATGGCACAGGTAACAGAGGATATTTAAATATTGAGTTTACTTATTTATTATTTATGTCATGTTAGGAATTTAATATGATTTTTTTCCAATTTTAAATAATAATACAGATTTCCATAATATGGTAAAGGGTTAGTTGATGTTAAAGATAAAAATTGAAAAATTAAATAAATTATATATTGAATATATAAAATGAAAAAGTTATAATAAATTTGTAGAGTTTGTCACATTTGTTGTCATATAAACATCAAATAAATAAAAATATTTAAAATTGATTATATTAAAATCAAAATAGAAAGTGACAGTTTTTAGTATACAAAAGTCAACAATAATATATGAAAGTTGTGACATGATATACTTTAAAAAAAATTTATATTAAATGTTTTTAGTTTATATTGTATGTTTTAAAATTTAAGTCTCTCTTTTCTCTTATTAATAAATTAATGAGAAATTGGAATGAATAAAATTTAAAATATTTTTAAAATATTAAAAACCTTTTTTTAACATAATAACAATTATATATATAATAACAAACCCCCAAATGAAAAGTGTAGTCCATACTTTGGCATCTACTAATAACAATTATAGATATAATAACAAACCCCATGGTCATTGTTTTTACTCAAAGTTTAAATTAATATTTCAATACAATTAATTTAGCACTAAATTGTTGTTAGGGCATTTAGACATTTCAGTATTTAGTTAATATCAACTTGTTATAATGTACTTTTATGTAAAATGTGTTTCTTTAATATGCATTTGTACATATGCAATCCAATGGTTATGATATGTTCTAGACATTAAGATAGAGTGATTAGTCCATGATCTCTATTCAAAGAACATGGAGAGTCATTTGCTAGCTAATGATTATGAAAAGTTCATTGTAACATTTTTTTTCTTTGGCATAATAATATTGCCTTAAGTAGCCATTTGTTTGGGTCTTTTATCCGTGTAAAAACATCGACGTGTTGATATGTGATTTGTTTGTGTGAGTGGTTGCCCAAGGTGTTTGATCTTTTGGAAATATCATGTGTTAATCTCACTTCCACCAAAGATTTAAAAATATCATGTGTTAATCTCACTTCCACCAAAGATTTAAAAATATCATGTGTTAATCTCACTTCCACCAAAGATTTAAAAAATATAACATCGAAAGAAGCATGGAGTAAACATTAAACCACATGTCAACCACTTCTGTGTGTCAACCTAAAAGTGAAAAGTGCATATTTGTTGGATATTCTAAAGATGTTAAAGGTTAAAGACTTCTTCAACCACATTCCTATGATATACTTATTAGAAGAGATGTTAAATTTGATGAAAATATCTCGGCTTGCAAGCCTAATTCGACATCTATGTTATTTGTTGCTTGCGAGCCATCTTTGGCACTTATGTCATTTTCTAATCCCAACTTCCTTGATAGCGTTCTTACTACTGCTTCTGATGATGATAGGAGGATGAAAATCCACCTTAGCCTGCTCATTTTCCTCAAGTTGCACCATAAAAACTGCCTCCTCGATGGTCTCGTACAACATGCGAAGCAGTTGGTTATCTTATCGGTGATCTCGAGATCAACTTTGAACACATTCTCAGTTCCAATGAGCCTCTTCTCTTTTGGCTCAACTTTTAGAGAATCATGATCCAAAGACATTAGATGAAAGTGTTGAAAGACTTAAGACAATGTTAGTTGTCAAAAGATTTTCCCAAGTTGAAGGAATTAACTACAATGAAACTTTTGACTTTGTCGCCAAATAAACTCCATTTGGCTTGTTCTTGCCCTTGTTGCCTTACATAAATGGGAGGTCAATCAAATGGATGCCAAGCACGCCTTCTTGCATTAGGATTTGTTAGAATAAATTTACATGGAACAACCTCCTAGCTATGTTCATAATGACTCTAGCATTATCTACTGCTTTAAAAAATCTTTGTATGGCCTTAAGCAATCTCATCGAGCCTTGTATGTCAAAATGGATAGCTTTCTCCTTGACAATGGTTTTTTCTAGATGACATTATAACCCCAATGTCTATCTATACCAAGAAAGTAGGAAACCATTTCATCATCTTTGTTCTTGATGTTGATGACCTTATTCTTATTGGTAGTGACCATAAATTTTTAACCCATGTGAAATTCAGTCTTAAGCATAAATTTGAAATGACAGACTTTGGGCATTTGCATTATTCACTTGGCCTCCAAGTCTTTTTCAGTCTAAGTATGCTTGTGAATTTCTTTATTGCTTTCACATGAATGACTGTAAACCAGCCCTTCCAGTCTAGAGTCAAACATTCTGCCACATATACTTCACCTAAAGTTGATGCCACCATGTATCAGCTTGTTGGTAGTCTCTTGTATTTGACTCATACCCATCTTGACATTTCCTTTGTTGTTGGTTTTGTTGCCTACTATATACAAATGCCCCATTAAATCCATTGGAAAGCAGCAAAAATGATACTTTGATATATATGGGGTATTTTTCAATTTGGGATTCATTATAGTTCAAGGAGGACACATTTGTTGGTTGGTTTCACTGATTCAGAATGGGTTGACGACCCTGATGATTGAAAGTTTACCACAAGTTATGTTTTCATTCATGGTTCCGAACTTGTTTGGGCTTGTAAGAAACAACAAGCTCTTGCTCTTTCTTGAGCAAATGCAAAGTATCGAGCCATTGTTAATGTAAGTCAAAAAGCTTTGTGGCTTTAACAAATTCTTTCAAAGTTTGGATTCGAGCAACAACACTCGACTCCTCTTTGGTGTGACAATCAAAGTGCCATCAAGCTCGCCAAAGATCTAGTTCAACATCAGTGTAGAAAACACATTGATCTACATATGCAGTTCATCATAAAGCTTATTTATGATCATGTTCTCGAAGTGCTCTTTTTCACTATAGATGATCAAGTTGTTGAGATCTTTACAAAGTCTCTTATAGAAGCTAAGTTTTCTAAAGTTCAATCTATGTTAGGAGTTCAGGAATTTGTCATTAAGTGGGATAGGCTATAATGCCTCCTTCCTTGTCCTATAGTGTCTCTTTTGTAAATCATTCAATCCTATCCCAAGTTATTTTTAAGGGGTGATTTTAGGATATTTATACACTAAGGAGTTAGTTAATATCAATTTGTTATAATCTATCTTTAGGTAAAGTGTGTTTGTTTAGTATGCATTAGTACCCATTTGTACATATGTAATCCAACAGTCACGATATGTTCTAGACATAGAGTGATCCAGTAGTTCATTCTCACCTCGATTTTAATGACCGTTGATCCGTGACTTAAGACCCGATTGGTCTATGATCTATATTTAAAGATCATGGAGGGTCATTTGCTAGTTGATCGGTTGTGAGAAGCTCATTGTAACATTCTGTTTTCTTCTACATAATAATATATTGCCTCAAGTAGCTATTTGGATGGGGTCATGGATTGTTTCCCTTTTCAAGATTTTTAACTGCTTAAAAACATCGATGTGATGATATGTGATCTGTTTGTGTGAGCATCTTTTCAAGGTGTTCGATCTTTTGGAAATATCATGTGCTAATTGAAAATTTGTGTCTAAAGTTTCATTAAAATTTAAACATTATATTAATTCACAAAGATGATTAATTTTGACATAAGAAAATAAATGATTAATTAGTTTCGTAACAAGGTCTATCAAAATAAAAATATTATATTTCTGTGAAAACTTTCAAATAAATATAATAATAATAATAATTTTAAGGTCTCTGCACAACTATTTGATTGCTAAAGTTTAAAGTCTACCTTACCCTTTTGGATTTGAACTTGTGATCTATTAAAAGAGAACACATGTTCTTAATCATTAGGCTCACTCAAGCTATACATATCTGAGACCTCCTTGCACTATTATATTTAAGAAAGCAGAACATTACTATCACTAAAGATCTTGGTTGGATATGGAGTTGAAAACAATGTTTACGCCACAAATTATCTTTCCAATATCAATAACATTTTTTTTTTGTAAGTTAGTTCTTATATTACATGGTCAAAATATTACAAATGCATAGACTGAGATGACCCTAGATATTAAAAAGGAGAAATTACCTCGGCCATGTTAAAAAAAATGACTAAAAGCTGCCTCTATTGGTCTATACAGAAAATGGCTAATGTTTGCTACTAAAGAAAGACAACTAAAAATTGCCTCTATCAAGCTACATAGAAACTGACTAAAATTTGCCACAGTTGGCTTCACAAAAGAGCATTTAAAAGGTTGAAGATGTCCAAGTGGTTTGCAAACAAACAAACAATGAGGAGCTATATGACAACATTTATAAATTGAAAAAAGAGACTGTGAGCTATTATGTGCGTCAAACCCGTCAAAACTTGAAACACGCACCGCTATTGTCTAATAATGGCCTGATTGTCATGATGGTGGCGAGTCTCTGTGGCATTAAATCACCATTAAACATGAGGGGGGCGTGGTAGGATCAACTGCACTGAGGGTATGTGAATTGAAGGCTCGACTGCATCGAACTCCACTACTAATCCCTTGCCGGTCACATCACATTCATTTAGACCGCATCGCCTTGGAGTCACCCCATCCGGGGAACATATTAAAAATTATAAGGGACACGACTAGAGACATAATTTTCATGGTTGAAGTCCATTCCATGTGATTAAGCATGTGATTATTGTCTTGCGTTGAAATTAGCGGGTATTCACCTGTTGGAGGAGCCCGATACGTTGATCTAGGCTAAAAATGTAATTCAGGGTTCTGTCACAGCCAAGTTGGCATATGATAGTTTGATGGCGGTTAATGCTGATAATATGGTGATCGGCCTAGGAATGTTGCTCTGGAGTAATAAGATTCCATTCAAAGTCAGTTGCTTCATGTGGCTCATCACGCATGACAAGATACTTACGTGGTCGAATCTCCAACGTCGTGGCTTCATTGGGCCAGGGATATGTGTTTTGTGCAGAGGTGCCGCAGAGAATATTAATCATCTTTTTGGAGGATGTGTTTTATTCCAGAAGTTCTGGTCTGTTCTTCATGGTAGATGGAGGTCCTTACCTTCTTGGGAGCTGCCTTCTGCTGTGGACAACTTAGGCGTTTGTTATGAAGGTTCGTGTAGTGATGTTCTTATTTCCTTCCTCACTCTTTGGGAAGTATGGCATGCTCAAAATGGCCTCCTCTTCAATGGTTACCAACCATCCATGGATCTATTGATAACACAAATATATGTCTGGTATTCTAGCTTGGAAGCCACCTCGGTTCATGATCATATTTGTGCTCCTCCTTTCTCTGTAGACCACGTCTCTTATCCTATTGGGTTTTTCGATGGTGCGACCCAACAGGGGGTCTGTGGAGCTGGTATGATCATCAAACTGTCTAGTTGTCATTACTTCCATATTTGCATGAAAGTTGGACTTGGCTCCAACACTAGAGTGCAACTGTTAGCCTTATGGGGTCTTCTTTGGTTTGCAGAGGCTCGGAATATTGCTCTTTCTAACATTTTTGGTGACTCTCTCTATATTATTGATTGGGCTACTGGTAATATCGGTTTGTGTCCGCTCTCCCTCAAACACTGGTCGTTGAAGGTTCAGAAGCTAATTCTCCAGTCTCAGGATCTGGTCTTTTCTCATATTCGGCAATGTTACAACAAGGAGGCTGATGGTCTCTCAAAGCAAGCGTTGGGTTTGATGGATGACAAGATTTCTTCTAAAGAGTTCCGTGAAGGAATTCTGTATAATGAATGTTGTCTATCTTTCTGTTAATTGGTGACTGGTCTCAAGCATGGAGACCTGTCTTTTGACATGTTTCTGTTTGGTCTGTGATATTTTGATCTGAATCTACCGATCTTTTAGCAGTTGCGGTGCTCTTATGAGAAGACTATATCATTGATTTTGTATGTAATTGGTCTTTATCCTTACTATCCCTTATGTGAGCAGTCTATATATCTGATTCTGTATGAAAATGGATGTTATCAGTCTATCCAATCGACATTTGTGATTGTTTTGTATGTATCTATGGGATACTTCCCTGACACATCTTTTTACTTATTTAATAAAAGATGTTTTTTTCGCCTTGAAAAAAAAGCATTAGAATTTGGTTAATAGTTGGGGACACTGTTTTATCCTTATGCACCTAAAACTATAAAATAAAATTAATGGAAATTACCATATAATGCACATATATTTGATCAACTACACAAGTCTAATGAATTCTTAAACTTCATTTTTTTAATCAAAGGTTATAAAAGTGATATTTTTAAGTAACGAAGAAATTAATTTATGGATTTGGTAGGCCTTAGCACTATGACAAGTCAACATGCTCATTTAATTGTAGACTCATGAGCTCGAAGACAATGATTTCTCTCGCTCATCCAAGTCACTTAGTGTTTACAACGTTAATGCACTAATTTACTTGACATCTCACTATTATCAACCAACCAAATCAGTGTTCATTGGAAGGAGACATGTTGGGATATTTTGACATTCAAGAATTAGTTAAGTTCAATTTGGTTCAATTTTTTAAGGTGAAGTTAGTGTTCATTGGAATGAGACATGTTGGTATATTTTGACATTCAAGAATTAGTTAAGTTCAATTTGGTTTAATTTTTTAAGGTGAAGTTTGTTTTTTTAGTGTGTTTTTGTACTTATTTAATATGATGGTCATAATGATGTTCTAGATATAAAGTGATCCAATTACTTATCTTCTCCTTGAGACTAATGACACTTGATACATAGTTAACATTCAATTGGTGCATGATCTACAATTAAAGAGCATGGAGGGTCATTTACTAATGATTGATTATGAGAGATTCATATTGCCTCAAGTGGTCACGTTGGTTGGGGGGTCATGGACTATTTTCCTCTTTAAGAGTTTTAACCATAAAATGCACTAGTGTATTGATCTTTTTTATTTATTTGTGTGAGCGATTACCTTAAAGTGTTCAACCTATGTGGATATACATTGTTTATCAAACACGGTATCAAGGCTCCTATCAAGACTTGCTCAAGTTGTTGATCAAGATCCTAAACTTGCGTTATGTGTCATTTTTAATTGGAAACCATTTTAGTTTCACCAAAAAGGTTTCCTTTTCCCCAATATATGGTTATTTATATTAGATCCAGAGGTCTTGTTAGAAAAATAGGATCGCAGAGCAATAACAATAAACATAAATGCAAATATAATCACACACACATTACAAGAGAGACACAGATATATCGTGGTTCACCCCTGTTAAATTTTCAGAATTTACTTCAATCTGATCTAGGATCTTAACTAAGAGAACAACATGTACAACAAATCTACAGCATATCAATCATGGACACAATAATGCAAGCACACAAGAGACACAAAATTTACTTGGGGAAAACCATAAAGGTGAAAAACCCCAATAACTTCCTCAGAGATAGATAGAGCAATAATACAACCAGAATACAAGAGATAGTCTTCTCCTAGCAGCAGAGCCTCCTCCTCCACAAGTGCGCCACTCTCCCAAGTGTGAGTGAGAGAATAGAATGTGTAAAATGAGAGAGACACACTCTCTATTTATACACTAACTTGTCTTGACCTTTACTCAACTAGGTCGGCCTCAACTTAACCACTTAACATAATGCTAACTGGGCCGACCTCCACTAGGGTGGTATAATAACCCTTTGACCCACATGGCCGACCCCTAATAGGGTGGTCTAATAACCCTTTGACCCACATGACTTATACAGGGCCGACCCCAACAAGGTGGTCTAATAACCCATCAAGTATAAGTTACGACACTTACAATATAAATGACGACACTTCCGTATAGAGGAATAATAACATCTCTATAGGAATACAGCCACTTCCATATAGAGGAATAATAACATCTCTATAGGAATACAATACACATATATGTGAAATACATTCCGAAGTTACATATACGTCAACACTCCCTCTTAACTAGGAAGGTATTTCTCGACACAGGTCTTCTAGCACAAGTCTTCTTCTCTGGATCATCGTCACTAGATAATCGTCATCAAGTCATCATCATCGTCACTGCTGCTGCTATCTTAATCAATCTCTAAATCTACTCGTTATAGGAAGTTCTACAGAGCCAGTCCTTTTTCATACTGGATGTAGGCCCACCACTTGCAGGTCTTCATCATCTATGCAAACGGTCTGATAGAGGTGGCCTCTCAGGACTAATTTTATGTGCGGATGCAATACTGAAAAGAGTATCCCAAGAACATTTATGTGCCTAAGCACGACCGACAAGATCTCCTAGGACTGATTACATGCATCTCCTCCACAATACCTTTAAAGAGCATCTTAGGAACATTTATGTGCTGCAGCACGACCGACAAGATCTCTAAAGAGCATCCCAGGGCTTATTACGAGCACATAGCTCAACCTCTCGAATTTCCAGGACTGATTACATGTGGATAGACAAAACCTTTAAAGAGCATCCCAGGAACATTTATGTGCCGCAGCACAATCGACAAGATCTCTAAAGAGCATCCCAGGACTAATTACGAGCACACAACTCAACCTCTCGGATCTCCAGGACTGATTACATGTCTCCGTAGTAATATCGCATCCCAGGACTGATTACGAGCACACAACTCAACCTATCGGATATCTGAGGACTGATTACATACTACATAACAATACCGGAAAGAGTACCCTAGGAACATTTATGTGCCGCAGCACGACCGGCAAGATCTCCCAGGACTGATTACATGCTATTTGCACAACCTGCCACATATCATCTCTGACCTCCAAGTATCAACCTGATACTCATGAACCAATGGATCATCATTGCACAAGGCATCATCCTGATGCCCATGATCATCCTGATCATCATCACTCCAACATCCTGCTGCATGTCATCTGGAGCAACATCCTAAAGCTCGTCATCCATGATCATCCTGATCATACAATGCATCTACCTAATGCATACCAAGTATCTACCTGATACATATCATCATACATGATTCACCTATACAAATACAAATACATGATACATATCACCATACATGATCCACCTGATCATACAATGTATCCACTTGATACATATATAGATACATGGTCCAAGCATCCAACATGATGCGTACATAAATATACATATAAATAATCCAACTGATCATATCCAGCATCCAACATGATGCATATACAGAGCAATAACTGGAGCATCGTCCTGATGCTCATCATCCATGATCCTCCTGATCATCATAGCATCATCTTCTTCAGATCATTTCATCGTCCACGAATCACAACCCAGATGCACATCATCCAGTACTTACACCACCGACATGGGAGAACACATCTACCACCATTCGGGGAAGGCTCCAGCTCTTACTTTTTCACCATGGGAGAACACATCTACCTCCATGTGAAAAATGGCTTCAACCCTTACATCTACACCATGGGAGAACACATCTACCACCATGTGAGAATGGCTCCAGCCCTTACATCTACACCATGGGAGAACACATCTACCACCATGTGAGAATGGCTTAGAAATTACATCACGATCATGGGAGAACACATCAACCATGTCAGAAAAGCTCATGTGCATCTGCATCTTCTGGACTCATCACTTCCCTTTGGAATGAACCTCGATCTGAAGTGCACCAAGCCTCTCTCTGAAGTACTCGAACTTCACTCTGGCTAGTGGCTTCGTCAGTACATCTGCAATCTGCTCATCCATCACAACATACTCTACCTCATCTGTACTCAGTGCTACGCAGGATTGCTTCCTGCTGAACCAAGAGATCACACCTGATCCCATACTGAAGCAACATCTAGATGTGCTCTTCCTATCTGCAGCACTGTCAGCCCAATCTGAATCAACATAACCCTGCAGGTTAAACTTTTGATTCGCTTCATACTTGAACCCATAATCCATTGTACCCTTCAGATACCTCAGAACATGCTTTACAGCAACCAGATGAACACTCCTCGGATCTGTCAGGAACTGACTCAATCTGTTCACAGCAAAGCAAATATTTGGTCTTGTGTTCGTCAGGTACATCAAGAACCCAATCATCTAACAATACATAGAGACATCAACTGACTCAGATGAAGCATCACATAGAAGCTTCAGATTCGATGCCATAGGTGTGGCCATGGCCTTGCAATCCATTATTATGAATCTCTTCAGGATATCTACTATGTACTTCCCTTGACCAAGGAAGATCCAACTTGCACTCTGCCACACCTCCATACCGAAAACAAATAGTGCATCATCCCCAAGTTCTTCAACTCGAACTCGGCAACAAGCTTCCATTGCATGTCGACAATCAATATATCCTCACCTGTTACAAACAGGTCATCCATATACAAAAGTAGTATCACTGGATTGCCTTCCTCAACTTTGTACTAAAGGTTGGAATCCTCTTTACTTTTGGTAAAGTCCAAATTGGATAGAAAGTTGTTTATCCTACCAAGTTCTGCACACATATATGACTACATCATTCAAGAAAGCTGTCTTGAAATCCATCTGGTGTATCTTCTATTTCATCACTTTTATATTTCTCTATGCTGCCATCTGCAGCATGCTTGATCTGATAGTTCCATTTGGAAGTCACAACAGACTTCCCTTCAACTCTTGGGACTGCATCCCAAACATCGTTCTTCATGATCGATGGATCATGGCATTCTTCCCATATCCTAAGAACTTCAATATCTTCAATAGATAATTTTGTTGCTTGAACAAATGTTGTAGTCCTTCTTTTGTAGGTGAAGGTATACGGTCTTACCTACACAACAAGTTAAATTGCATGATTAGAAAACATCTCATAGTTTTTAAAACAAATTCTTACACATAAAGAAATATGTCATACAGTCATGCAATTATCTTAGCCAATGCTTCAATACAACATTTATCCATATTCCGTAACTTTCTAGATGCCTTCCAATCTCTACCAGAACATTGTTAAGAGTGTGCACAACTCGTAACATGTCAGCAAAGAGGTTTCATTCTAGATAAGTAGCAATGGAATGTTGTACAGTGCCATAGGCCACTTACCCATGTATATTAGTAGTATACTGTTCATCAATGCAACTATTCTAATATGCATAATACACAACCTAATTCTAGGAACATAAGCATATACATCATTGAATAACATTGTGTAAGAAATGACAATTCAAATACTTATCTTTGTTTGGTTGCTGGGTGGACTCCCTCTGAATCTTTGCAACTCCATTCTAATGTGGATTGTGAGAAGTGGTCAACTCCCTCTGAATATCTGCATCCTTGTAGAAACTGATGAAGTGTGCTCCTTTGCTTTCTTGCAGGAACAACTGGAGTGTGCTCCCTCTTGATCTTTGCTTCCTGGATTACTTGTCCTTGAACTTACATCCACCCTTAATCACTATGCATGTTTATTAGTATCATCATTGTGATATCCTTGAGGTCTCATACATAATCACACATTTATTAGTATAATCTTAATACTATCAAAACACAATAATCTTAAACATGTATATTCATGATCATTCACAGATAATAAACATTAGTATTCAAGGTTTCAGGGAAGTCTTCTTTTACTCATGCATATTCTTATTTGATCATAGGACTCTTCTGATTAGTTAAATCATAAATGCATAAACCCGTGATTACTCAAACCTATACCTTCATGATTCTTCTGGTTAGTCATATCATCAATTATGGTAAGAAACATAATATGCATACAACCATGACTATTCAAACCTATGACTTCATGAATAATCATTATCAACAACACAACAGTATAAGATCCTAACACAAGGTAGGATTCTAGCTTGATATAGGAAAAACATACCTGGATTAGCATGCTAGCTAGTTATGTCTAACATACCCGCATAGTGTCTTCTGGTTCTTTTCAGTGACTTGTGCTAGTAACTTGCATGTCTCATAAGTTAACCATTGTAGAACCAAGTTATGCATACCTCGAAAGTAGATCTTCTATGTGATCCATGACAATGGATGAATCTTTGTCTTCATGTCACCATGAGCATATGTTCTTGAAGTAGAACATGATTTGACTTTCTTGGTGTACCTTTTGTGTTAGTAGACAACATAAACCTCATACAACACCATAATGCATTAGTACAATCATAAGTGCCAACACCCTAATCAATGAATATCTTTTATCATGCATTCATAATTTTATTAAGGTGATATGATAAGTTTAGATTTAATCAAGATTGTACTAACCGTAATAATATGAAGACAAATATACCATAAACATAATCATAAAAAAATCTCGAAACATACTTGGATAAGTCATACCTGTTGATATTGCTTGTAATCTTCTTATGTAAGGCCTTAGCCTCATCTCCCTCTGAAACAGGAACTTTTTCACTTATGTAGGTGACCAATCCATCCTCTTCTAAGATTAACCCAATCCACTTGATTTGCAGGAACTGGATCTGGAGCTGTAATAGGGTTTGTCAGAGAAACACCAAAAATTCAAACTTTGAATTTCAAACTTCCGAAAGGATAGAAATATGCGCCTTGATGAGCTAATCAAGCTGGTATATTCAGAATTTGAAAACTGCAAAGTTTCACCCCTCAAAATTGCCTTTTAGATTTCTGGATTCACTAGGGAGGACCCTGAATTAGGGTTTGAGTTTCCCGGAGCTTCAACCAACCAAAAGATTTGATTCAAATCTCTAAGCTTCGATTTTTCTGAGGAGCTTCCATCCGTGGTCACAGATTTCCAAATTTCCAATTTTTGCAGAAGCCCTAATTTTCCATCTTTCCGATCAGTCCCGAACTGGGGTTTGATTAAGCCCGGCCTTCTGCCCAACCAAAAAATCTGATCCTGGTCTCTAAATTTTGATTTTGATGAGTAGCGTCCAGCCGTGGTCTCCGATTACAACAATTCCAACTTTCTCCAAAGCCCTAAATTCCGTAAGCCATGAATGAAGGTGCTAAAAAATAATTCTATTTTGACAGAAATATGTACCTAATTGTTTCTGGTATAACTCCAAAATTTTCAGTCCACAGGGTCTGAAAATTTTTCCTGAGATAGCCCGACCTGTTGTCTTTCCATCCCGACAGGTCTGACCTCAATTGGATTCTCTGAGAGAGAGTTATGCCAAGTGTCGCAACGTGACCTGTTTATGGGATAATACAGGAGAGCGAACTTGTACGGCGTGCCACGTGTCACTGGTTCAACTTCGTCCTCTAAAATTTTTTTCTGAGATATTCCAACCTGTTATCTTTCCATCCCAATAGGTCTGACTTCAATTAGATTCTTTGAGAGAGAGTTATGCCAAGTGTCGCAACGTGACCTGTTTATGGGATAATACAGGAGAGCGAATTTGTACGGCATGCCACGTGTCACTAGTTCAACTTCGGCCTCTAAATTTTTTTCTTGAAATAGTACAGTCTATTTACTACCTGTCACATTTTACAAAATTTCATTTGGAGCTTCCTAGCCCAAGTTATGACCTTTTTCCCAAGGTCACCTGATTTTGACTCATATCTGGAAGAGGTAGAAACCCTATATTGTACAGATCATAAATCACAAAGTACAACGAATTAGAGGTTGTCCTTTGGACACAAGGTACATGGGGATCTTATCTTTGACTTGTAAAAGTGTCAGATCTGAAAATTTTTCCAAAATGGATTTATAGCAAAAGTTCTACGATGACTGGTTTTTTCTATATCAAGCCCTAGCATCGTAAGTGCAACAAGTGTCATACATGCCATATCATGTCTTCTTTCAGGCTAGCTCTGATACCATGTTAAATTTTCAGAATTTACTTCAATATGATTTAGGATCTTAACTAAGAGAACAACATGTACAACAAATCTACAGCATATTAATCATGGACACAATAATGCAAGCACACAAGAGACATAGAGTTTACTTGGGGAAAACCATAAAGGTGAAAAACCCCAATAACTTCCTTAGAGATAGATAGAGCAATGATACAACCAGAATACAAGAGATAGTCTTCTCCCAGCAGCAGAAACTCGTCCTCCACAAGTGCATCACTCTCCCAAGTGTGAGTGAGAAAATAGAATGTGTAAAATGAGAGAGATACACTCTCTATTTATACACTAACTTGTCTTGACCTTTACTCAACTAGGTCGGCCTCAACTTAACCACTTAACATAATGCTGACTGGGCCGACCCCCACTAGGGTGGTATAATAACCCTTTGACCCACATGGCCGACCCCCAATAGGGTGGTCTAATAACCCTTTGAACCACATGACTTATACAGGGCCAACCCCAACAAGGTGGTCTAATAACCCATCAAGTATAAGTTACGACACTTACAATATAAATGACGACACTTCCGTATAGAGGAATAATAACATCTCTATAGGAATACAACCACTTCCGTATAGAGGAATAATAGCATCTCTATAGGAATACAATATACATATATGTGAAATACAATCTGAAGTTACATATACATCAACAACCCCAACTTGGGCTACGTCCACACTGAAGTTGCCAGTTCTTATTATTATTCTGTCCAGCAAAGTGAAGGGATACAACCTGCAGCACAACCGATGCACTTCCTCTTCACTGTCTCACAGTATCTCTTCATAGATCTCAAAGATCTTTACAATGCATAAAATCTAATACATCATTGACACTGGCCATGTTACAATGTCTTTCTTTTATAAGGGAAATACAATGGGAAAATACCACGGGTTACCCAAAACCACGGGCCCAAAAACTGGTGGCGAAAACAGCCCCAAAACTTTTCCTCGAGGGATACGCCCTCGAACCCCCATAACTTGGGGGCCCGCTGGCCCCTGCGCCCCCCAGCCAGGGGGGGGTCGACCCCCCCTCGAACCCGCTGAGTGTCGAGCCGTGATCATAACCAAACCTGGGGTACGGACACGACTGAATCCTCATCTATGAGACTGGAAGATCTGACTCCACAACCAATAGGTCTACATTTTCTATTAGTTTTAAAATCTATTTCATGTTGTTTTAATATTTTATTTCAACTTTTCTATTTATATTTTGGTTTGCTCCTTTCAAATCTGCATATGCTCTTTTCCCTTTACCTTGGGCAATCTTGGTAAATAAAAAATAGATGAAAGTTTTCTCACATGTGTATCTTCTTTACCTTGTGTAATCTTAGCAAATTAAAAATAAGGAAAAGGGAGAGGAGAGAGTACTAGCATTTTACAAACCGATTGAGAAAATCATAAGTTAAAAAAAAACAAAGAAAACAACTCTTACTCATTTCTAACATTTGTTATATTTTTGTAATTGCTCATTTGGTTAAAAATTAGAGTCTTTTTTATTGAAATAAAAAATCTTGAGTTTATGTCTTTCTTTTCATTAAATTATGCATGCAACTTTAAGTTTAAAATAAATTTATTTTAATTGCATATCACTTATATTATAAAAGTGAATTAATTATGAAATAAATTTTCATTAAAACTCTTGAGTTTATATATATTTTTTAATTATTAAGTTATGCATGCAACTTTAGGCTTAAAATAAATTTATTTTAAAGTACATCTCACTTATTATATTATATGAATTTATAAAAGTGAATTAATTATGAAGTAACATTTACTATTATTTTTATAAGTTAATTTTGTATGCAATCATAAGTTATAAAGTAATTTTTGTATGACATCTGATTGTTGATGTCATCCTTTTTTTGTATGATGTCTGATTGTTTTTTTATTTTATTTTTTAGATAGAAATGGTTATATTTTTTTTGGAGTTAGTGGCTGGCAAAATAGCTGCCGGGTACTTTGACACAGTAATGCTTCATCTCTTTTTTACAGCTATTAGTCATGGGATGGTAGGCAGGCAGATTTACAAAATTCCGATTGGAATACCCCCTGATTAGCAACAATCTGACGCGCAAGGTAACAACAGAGAATGACAGAGGAGTAAAAATATAATTGACGAAGGATGCATGAAGTTCAGTTGCTTAGTCATCATCATTCTTGGGCAGAACCTGATAACGATCCAGCTTCTAGGCTTTGATTTCTAGCGTGCAAGGACTGTTGTCGAAATTGCCAATCGAGTTTTCCTATTGTTTGAACTGCGCCTCCATTGCATTAGTAAACTCATTCCCTGCTTCTTTTTATATCGCTTCAGAGAAGACTTCACCATGTTGGAGGAAGAGATGCTTGATTTATGCCTCATGCTTGACTCAAAAAGAAAACGCATCTGCACGGGGAAATGGCAATGGGTTTGACGAGCAAGCCGATAGGATTTGAATCTCTGAACCAACCGGTCAAAAACGCCACGCCTGTTAAGGAATATTGCAAAACAATATGTTCCCATCTATTGACAATTGAATCCTTCCCAAGAGCGTACCCTTATTGGCTTCCAGGTTAGTCAAGACGTTAAGACCCCTTAGAAAGTGGAAGAAGCGAATCTTGTGGAACTTGGAGACCAGCAACCGAAATTTCATGAGCAAGGAAGCTAGGTGAACCTAGGATGGATTCTTTTTAGAGATCACTGCTTGGATTATTATCCTCAAATCGCAAAAGACCACCAACGAGTTGAGGTTTTCCCTTAAGGCTTGCTTCAGACCCTGCCACAGAGCAAGTGCCTCTGCTCTGTTATTGGAGTCTTGGCCTATCCCATAGGCATAACTCAGTACGATACCTCCAAAGGGACTCAGGAGCACCCCCCCACAACCAGCCGCTCCTGGGTTCCCTTTGGAAGCTCCATTGAAGAACAGGACATGATCCTCCAGATTCGATCTCCACTCAATGAATTCTTGCTCCTCCAGCCGAATTTCCCAGTTAGCAGTTCGTGGAGTGAGAGGGGTCGTCCTGAGTTGATCGTTTGGAACTAATTATGTCAGCCACTGGTATTCTTCAGCGTCGAGAGTACTAGCATTTCTTAGGTTTATTTTAGTTTCTAGCGCTTCTCCCATCATGGCTCTAGCTTTTAGTGCTACCCTGGAAGAGCTGCATATTTCGTCTCTGAAAATTCTACTATTCCTTTGGAGCCATAGTTTCCAGTAGGTGAATTTTGGAATCCACATCCAACAAGTCTTCAAGAGCTCCTTTTTAATAAGGCGGAAAGGAGAGCTAGTGGCCCAATTCTTTAGCATGTTCTGAAGGTTATCTAGCAAGCCGATCCTGTCCAGGCTCATCCTCAAAACTTCACTCCAAGTTTCTTTTGCGAATGGGCAGAGCAAGAACAGATGATCAGCATTTTCCTCATCCAGCAAACACAGTGGGCATCTAGAGGGTCCTTCCCACCCCCTCCTTCTTAAATTGTCACAGGTTAGGACACTTCTGTGTGCCAGAGTCCAAGTGAAGAAGTCGATCTTTGTAATGGAATTGAACGACCACAAGGATTTCCAGAGGGAGGGGTCTAGTGGTGCATAAGGAATCATTTGGAGAGAATGATATCCTTCTGCTGACGAATACTTGCCCGAGGTGGAGCCCCAACCTCTTTTATCTTTAGCTAAGGCCTTTATTGGGGACTTCCCTTGAGGCAGATCAATGAGCTTGCAGGCTTCTTTTTCTAAATTTTCAGGATAGCCTCCTAGATCCCATGACTCCCAACTTCTGTCGACGTTGGACCCCCACCTGGAAATGTCTCACAAGGTGAGTAGATTTATGTTTTGCATCCATTCTTTAATATTCTCCAGCTCCTCAGTTTGGTTCAGAGGTGGATCCCCAAGGATCTGGTCTTCCCATACTTTTATAGATTTACCATTACCTGGGATCCAATACAACTTATCTTTGAAACACTCCAGGGCTCTTAGGCACAACATGAAGATTGGGGACCCTCTTGGGACTCTCGGTGGAAGGTCTAAACATCTTGTGCGCTGCCCTTGGAAATATTTCTTCCATAGCACTTGTTTACTCCAGGTAGGTTTACCGGAAACTATATTCCACAGCAGCTTGGTGCCCAGGGCTAAGTTTTGGTTGGCTATGTCTCGTATTTGAAGGCCTCCTTCCAAAAAAGGATTTTTGACTTTTTCCCAGCTCACTAATTGAAGCTTCCTATCATTATGTTTCCCCCCTTCCCACAGAAACCTCCTTAATATCCCATCCATCTTACTTATGAAGGTTTTAGGGACCAACAAGATTGAATTTCGAAAGATGGGGATACTAATTAACACATAATTCATTAGTACCAACTTCCCTGCTGTGTTTAGCTAGTTGGAACCCCAAGCTTGAATTCTGATTTTCAATTTTGCAAGAAGTGGCATCCAATGAGAAACTTTGGGTTTCTTATTGAAGATTGGGATTCCAAGGTATTTGAAGGACTCCCAGTCCACCGATCCTTCCATATATAATATTCTGGCAATTTCAATCATCTCCCTAGAGGAGCAGTTCCACCTATAAATCATGCTTTTTTGAACATTTATCTTGCTGCCTGAGACCTCTTTGTAGTGGTCTAACTCACGCTTGAATTTTCTTGCAGTGTTTGTGCTAGCTCCTCCCAAGAGCAGGGTGTCGTTTGCAAACTGTGCATGGTAAATATCTTCAACATTATGAACCATCCTAAGTCCGGAAAGAGATTGGATCTGTTGACACTGGCCCAGTTGGAAGCTTAGCACCGAAGCTTGGATGGCGTAAAGGAGAGGCGATAGAGGGCAGCCTTGTCTTAGACCTCTAGAGGCCTGGAAGAAATCAGCTGGGAGACCGTTCACCATCGGAGCTATCCAAGGGGAGGCAATGCAAGCTTTCACCCAACTTGTGAATTTTGAAGAGAAGCCAAGTTTCTCCACGACTGTGAACAAAAACTCGTGCCTGAATCTATTAAAGGTGTTGGCGAGATCTAATTTAATGACCATTCCTTCTTCTTTTCTCTAGTAACTAGAGAGAATGGCTTCTTGAACCAACACGAGATTGTTTGAAATCTGACACCCTTTAATAAAGCCCCCTTGATTAATTGGGATGATGACTGGAAGAATTTTATTGGGCCTCATGGCTATAATTTTGGTAATTATTTTGTAGCCTGTGTTGCACAAGGAGATAGGCCGGAATCTACTGAAGCTTAGAGCACCTTTCTCTTTTGGGATCAAGTCTAAGAAGGCCGAGTTGGTGCTGCCACCAATTTTGATGCAATTCTGCAACTTCCTCACCATTTTAAGCAGGTCATCTTTTATGGTTGACCAACAAGATTTGAAGAACCTCACTGTGAAGCCATCGGGACCAAGAGCCTTGTCTTCATCCATTCTGTCCAGGGATTTCTTGATCTCTTGCAGGCTGATCGGGGTAGTTAGGTTCATATTTTCCTCTTCGCGGACTAGCTTGGGAATAAGGTCTAGAGGATGGGAGTATGCATATAGAGGGGGATCTTCTGGGGCAGAGTACAGATCCATAAAGAAGGAGTGAGCAAACTTCTTGATCCCCTCGAAGTCTTTAATCGATTGATCTTGGAAATGGATTTCATTAACAGACTTGAAGTGCTTCCGGGCTTCAGCTTACTTGTGGAAATAACTCGTATTTTTGTCACCGGCTTGCAGCCACAAATTTCTGGACTTTTGCCTCGAGTATTCCTCCTCCAGTTTGCAGGATCTGTGGAGCTCTTTTTGCAGATCCTCTTCTTTGGATAACAGGGTTTGGGTGACAACTGAATCCTCCAATACAAGCTGGTGAGTCTCAATCTTTTCCTATGCCACACTCCTTCTGGAGAAAGGGGATTTAAGGGACTTGGCCCATCTTTTCAGGTCTTTTTTGAGGCCTCTTAATTTCTCTTCCCAGACGTAGAAGGGGGAGCCCTGGATTCGTGTATTCCAAGCTAAGGAGACTCTTTCCTGGAACTCGTCTTGCTATATCCATAGGGGGCTAAATCTGAACGGAATTGGACCAAGGTTTTTCCCAATAGAGAGCTCCAAAAATATAGGTTTGTGATCAGAAACATGGATTGGAAGAATTTTTGAGTAGGCCGAGAGGCCAAAGGTAAGAAAGGTGGATTGAATAAGGAATCTGTCCAGCCTAGCGGCAATGTGACCAGGGCCTAACCGTTTGTTTGACCAAGTGAATTTCCCCTTGGTAGGCTTGATATCTTCTAGTTCCCAATCTAGAATGATGTCCTCCACCCATTCTCTTGCTGGGTCTCTGACAGGGGACCCACCTTTCTTTTCATCAGCAGCGAGAGTCAGATTGAGATCTCCTGCAATGATTACATTCTATGGATTGTGCATGCTAAGAAAGTACTTTAGGGAGTCCCAACAAGATCTTTTTTCCGAAAACAGAACCGGGACGTACAGATTGAAAAGACTCACATGATGGCCTGACTCTTTATGGAGTAGCTTGGTGAAGATCCAATGCAGGCTGAAATCTTTAGACGTTAGCTCGTACTTGGAGGTGTCCCAAAAGGTGGCTAGGCCTCCTGATGCTCCTCATGAACTTACTGCTTTGACTTGACCTCTTTTCCAGAATCTTTTACTTGCCTGAAGGAGGACCACGTCCTCCAACTTGGTCTCCTGGATGAGAAGAACTTCGGGTGTATACATTCTTACAATGTCTTTTAGGGATTCCTCTTTCAGGTTGCTGCCGAATCCTCTGCAATTCCAGGAGATGTATTTCATTATTTACCCTGTGGGGGGGTGGCTCTCTTTGGAGCCGAGCCATGCCTTTTGTTAGATCTGGTGTTGATCATTCTTTTGAGCGTCTGTTGAGATCCTTCGAGCACATCTCGGTAGGATTTTTTTTCTCTCTCTTTTTTCTTGGACTTCCGCCCCCTGTTGATCTTTAACAGTGTAGCTTGGGAGCTACTTGACTCGGTGCCTCCGTATTTTGAGCCACCAGAGTCCGAGTCCAGTCTAATGTGTTCTTCTTCTACGTCTTTCTCCTTCTCGTCTGCCTCTGGCGGAGGTGGATCAGTGATTTTTTCGGGTTCTTTCTCTTGGCTTCCTTTTATCTCACGAGCTTCCTCTACCACAGTGACATTCCTAGAGGTTGATCCTTCTTTTGATGCATCCTTAGAGTTTGGATTTGATTGGAGTTTCTCCGGCGGCCCTGTGCTTTTATTCTCTGAGGACTTCATGGTTGCTTTTCCCTTCTTGACCTTCTGCCATCCTTCTCCTTGTTCTTTGTCATTGGGTTGGGCCTTTGGACAATTTCTTTGGAAGTGGCCATGTTCGTGACAGTTCCCGGATTTGAACGGGAGTTGCTCGTAGTCCATTTTTTGATAATGATGCCAGGTTCCCACTGTGAGTTTTACGGCTTCAGGCAGCCTGGATTCCAGATCAACTTCTACACAGATCCTTGCACAGGTGTACTGGGATTTATTATCGGCTTTGTCTATGAATCGTCCAAGCCCATTCCCCATCTTCTGGAGGGAATGAAAGTTCCAGCAATGGACTGGTAAGTTGGGGAGCTGGACCCAAACTGGAACCTCTTTTAGCACATCCACTGTGGGATCAAATTCGGGTGTCCATCTATTGAGGTATAGGCCCTAGGTCCCCATAAAGTATGGACTGCTTCTAAAAATTAAGTCTCTGTCTTCCTTGGAGATAAATTCGAAAATGAAGAAGCCCCTTCCCACAGCATAGCAAGTCACGCTATTCTTGAGCTGGGGACACCATTTTCTTTGGATCCAATCGTCAGTTGTTTTAGTAGAAGGCCAGAGCCCCATAAACTGCCCAACCAGACTTCTTTCCGCCAAGGCTAGGGTGATTTTAATGGGTTGTTCTTCTGGTAGGGTGATTTCTAGGATAGCATCCAACTTCTTGCTGAATTTTGGCACTGAAGGAGCCGCTGGTTTCTTTCCCAAAGGATTGATAAGCCAACTGAAGGCTTCTACGACAGTGATCGACGAGGTGGGAGGGGGCTCCCCACCCCCAGGCGCACTCATGGTAGTTGGTTCGACTGCAACCCTCGCAAGCTCGTGTGAGGGACCCTAGCGGTTCACTCGAGAATCAACCTGATTTGGCTTCGTATGACGTCTGATTGTTGCAGCGGTAGATTCTAGTATTTTTTGCTCGCTTTGTAAGCTATCTGCTGGTGCATTTGACTGTGTGGTGGTTGTCAGTAAGTTGGGAGATGTGGTCTACTAGTTGTAGCCTTTTCCTGTTGGTGCTTTTTTCTCTTTCTGTCGTGGTGGTGTTTCACTATTTGCCTTTGGTTGGAGCTCAAGTATCTCTCGATCTTTGTCTTGGAGGACTCCTTTTGGTTGTAATTTCATCATATACTTAATATTAAAGTATAGTATTTTATCTTGTGAAAAAAAAAGTAATTTTATTGTTGAAGTGATTTCACTTATTTTATAAAATATGTCACATTATAAAAGTAATTTACTTATATTTCCAATTAGAAGTGCCCTTGTATGAGGAACAAGGAACTTTATGAGTGGTGATTCTCTTAAAGTAAACTTATATAATAAAGTTAAACAAAGGGGGCAAATTTTTTACTTTTTATAGTTGTGTACCCATGACTACGTGGGAAAAATTCCACCTACCATGTGATATTTTCTTTACCCTTTATGTTTTTTCTTCAAGCGAGCATAACTTTGACATCCAGAGTTTGTTTTTATTGTTTTTTTATAAATTGCATATTTCTTTGAGTTCTTTTCATCTGAACAATCAATTTCAGTTCTTTTCATCTAAATAATCAATTTCTATTTTTGAAACACTCTTACATGCATATTGCGATATGTAATCCAAATGATCTCTTGCGTCCAGTTCAAACTACTTCTCATGAAAATCTTGTATTGGGTATTCCGAGTCTTTCCTGCAACCTTGTATAAGTGTATCAAATCACTCATTCAAACAAAGGTTAAGGAATAGAACTTTCACCTCAATAATTTGTGTATCAAGGATTTAAAATATCCTAATCATGTGTTAGTAACCAGAATTGTTGATGTTATTATTTGATTGTAAATATTTTTCAACATTGGGTCATGATCTCCTCCATCAATTTTTACTGTGTGGAGATAATACGAGAAAACATTGTCTTGAGCGGTTTCGTCATCTAAACTACCACTCATTGCACCACCTATGTAAATAGAATATAGTGACTAGTCTTCCTTTCATTTCTTGCATAGAGGGTTTTTTCATTGGCTATGTTCTCGACCAACATCATCGGGACAATTTTGACAAACATGCCCCTTGGCACACCTTAAGCACCTTGCAGATTGTTCACAGTGATTTATGTGGTCTACTTCCTTCTACTTCTTTCCAGATTTAAGTAATTCTTATCTTTCATCAATGACTTCCCTATAAGCCCTTGGGGTTTATTTCTTAAAACTTATGACTAAATTTTTAACATTTTTTTGGCCTACAAGGCCCTTGTAGAAAAACAACACTAGTACAAAATGAAAAATTTGCAACTAAAAATTATCCACAATTATGTTGCATGTACTTTCCTATGTATTTACCAATGATAAATGATCCACAATTGTGCAGCATGTACTTGCCTATGTCTTTCCCCCCAAAAATCCTAGATCCAAGATCAAAGATTGAATATCACCAAAGACCAAAAGCCCCTTCTCTCTTGAAATCACCTTCCTTATATAGATTGATGGATTAGATGGTAGGATGAATCTATACTCCTAAAACTTAGTGAAATCTGAGTCATGTATGAGTTCCCAAGCTCATAATGTAGAGGATCCATCTCATTTCATGTTCATCTCCTCAAAACTTGCTCATTCCAGAGGAAATGAGGAAATCATATCTCAATGCAGGTTCATCTCCTCAAAACTCACTCATTCTAGAAGAAATGAGGAAATCAAAGGTAAAAGTGAGTGTTTCAATAATGTGACATCAGTGAGTCCTCAATGAGTCTCTAGGGTGGAAAATAATGGTATAACTATGTCTTTCCCCAAAAAATCCCTAGATCCAATATCAAAGATCCCCAAAGACCAAAAGCCCCTTCTCCTTGAAATCTCCTTCCTTATATAGATTGGTGGAGGAGATGGTAGGATGAATCTTTACTCCTAGAACTTAGTGAAATCTGAGTCATGTATGAGTTCCCGAGCTCATATTGTAGAGGATCCAACTCATTGCATGTTCATCTCCTCAAAACTTGCTCATGGGCCAGAAAAAATGAGGACATCACCTCTCATTACATGTTCATCTCCTCAAAACTTACTCATTCTAGAAGAAATGAGGAAATCAAGGATATAAGTGAATGTTTCAATAATGTGACATTAGTTGGTTCTCAACGAGTCTCTAGGGTGGCAAATAATGGTATAAAAACACCACTTAACATGTTAACACCCAAATTTTGTCACCATGTGACACATAGTGTTCACTATTGAAAACATCCAAATTTCGTTGAAATAATGAACATGTCAACCCATGAAGGCTTTCCTTAGTCATTTCCTTAAATACACACCCACATGCCCTTTCTAAGATAATGTTTGGACTTGCAATGAAATTATAGAAACTTGTTTGTGTAATCTAAAAATATATCATTTGAAACCTATGAGACTCACATAGGAATTTTTTTTAACATTGAGTGAAACTGTGAAACTTAGTAACAAAAAAAATAGAGGAAGCAAGTGCCTATCAATGCATATATGCATATGTTTTAGGAGTTACAATCAACATCCATTCCCTTTCTGCTCTATGTATGAGAATGACTATTTTGAACCTCCAAAATGGCTATAAAAAGGGCATCCATGGTACCCATTTTTCATTCTTGGATTTCACAAAGTCTTACTCCAAAAAATAGAAGAGGAGGAAATGAAGTCTAGTGATGAATCTAAATATGGTGGTGAGACAAAAATGCTTGAAGCAATAAAAATGAAGCCCCTATTCCTAGTATTCCATTGAGAATGTTCATCCCTCACAATGTTTTATTATTAAAACCCACATGCTTACTTTATAGTGTAAGCTTCTTAGAGCATTGTTCTCATGTGTGTTGTCAGAAGACTTGAATCCTTAGGGAACTAAAAGGTTGCGATTTCATGATTTAAAGGTTTGATCAAGCCCATTGAAATCAATTAAGATGATAGGAAAGTTTTATGATGCAAGAATATATGTTAGGAGGTATCACAACACTAACTTACTTATCATCTTCAATAGTGGTTGTTTTTTTGCTTCCCATAAACCATGGACTATAAGCATACAAACTACATGAAGCCATATTTTGAGACATGCCACCACTTTTGTAGAGGGTTAAACTAGAACAAGTGTGTGTGTGTGTGTAATGCATTTCCCAGGGAAATCCGTTTAATGATCTCCCTCATTTGACGATGGTACCTAGTGTAAATCAAATTCACTAGAGCTCAAAGCAAGGTTAGTAGTCAACAATTGGACCACAAATATAAAAGCATGTGCAAAAGTGGGATTTGAACATGGGCGGGTGAGGGAGGATAACAAATTTCCTCTTGATCACTCGATATACACCCAATTGATAGAACAAGAATGTGTGTGTGTGTGTGAACCATGTGTGGGATTTGAACCTAGATGGATGAGGGAGGAAAACAACTTTCCTCTCAGCCACTTGAGCTACACCTCATTGATAGAACAAGAATATGTATCTATTCATGTGTGTGTGTGTGTGTGTGTGTGCATAGTTTTGATTATAAATTCCACCTTATACTACATCAAAGTTTTGTGCATGCATTTCAATGAAAATAACAACTCTATTACTATTCCACGAAAGAAAGAAAAAACGACATTCAAGCTACTACGCATTTAGTGCTATGATGTGCCATCCCCTAGATTGAATAAGTAAATTTCCCTATCATCTTGATTGATTTTAGTGGGATTGATTAAACATTCATATCCTTAAATCACAACCTTTTAATTTGCAAAGGATTCATACCTTCCCATAACACATATTCGAGAATAGTAATCTAAGTGTGTTATATTATAGAGACTCATTTGATTTTTTTAACATTGAAGAGCTAGGGGGTGGGGATGAACATTCTCAATGATGTATTTAGGAGTAATTACTTAATTATATTTCTTGAAGCCTTATTTTCCTTACTATCACCTTAGATTCATCATTTCCCTTAATTGTCTCCTCTTTTTATTGTCTACCATCCTTCTTCTCCCTACTGCCATCTTTCTTATCCCCACCCACTTCCCACCACTACAATCTTCCTCTCCACTACCATCAATGGGCATGAAGTAGGGGGCCATGAAGGAGGGGGAGGAGGCACAAAAATGGGTACAAGAGGAGCAAACGATTTTTCACTAGTACAAAATGAGAGATAAGTGACCAAAATCCGCATATAAATGACCACTTTTGATTTGGCGACCACTGGTGACTAATTTCCGGTCTCTTATTACACGACCAAAAATGTGGTCATATTTAGTTTGGTCATTTATAGGTTCTCTTGTGGTCATTAATTTGGTCATATATTTCGTCATTAATTTTCACGATTAATGACCAAATATACGACGAAATTAGTGACCGAACACATGACCAAATTAATGACCACAGACAGGCTACAAATGACCAAACTAAAAGCGATCAGTTTTTTGGTCACGTGATAAGAGACCCGAAATTAGCCACCAAAATTGTCATTTGGTGACTTATATGCGAATTTTGGTCATTTGTTTGGTCCCTTATCGCTCATTTGTTTGGTCACTTATCTCTCTTTTTTGGTCACTAATTTAGTCCCTTTTAGCCATTTTATAAGAAAATATTCATTGATTTGTGTAGATAGGGTATGGAGGAATCAAACCACAAATTTCCTGCCTGTAAGGCAGGTGCTCTTCCATTGAGCTAGTACCCTTGAAGTCATGTAATGTATTAAGAACCATAACACATATTTCTAGAAGCATTGCAATTGAATCTTGCCTCAAAATCTGAATTTTATGTTAAATGTTATTTGAATAGTCTATAATACTTGAGCATATTTAACTAAAGAAATGTTATGGAAATGCACACCATGCATCATTGGGATCATCAGTCTCTTCACAAAAAGGAGGATAATGCTAAGGCACTAAAACTCACAAAACTCATGGAATGTAACTATAGACAAAGAAAGCAAAAAATGACACCAATCTCAAAAAGCAAGAGGTACTTGGATGGTAATCCAAGTATGAGAACCCTTCTTCCTTAGTTTCAACAAGAATTGTCCCTTGATGCATGTGTTGAAAGAGTATGATCGGCTTTCGATGGTCGATAACACTCCACATTTCTTAAAACTTTTTTGTATTGAAAGGCTTCTGGAGGGTGGCCTGAAGATGCTTTTTAAAATCATCAGATTGCATGCAGAAAGGGATTTGACCACATTCGATATTTCCAATTGTATTCACCTACATCAACATAAGCCAAGTGTGACATAAGGAACATGTTTTACATGGGATAAGTCAAACTCTTTCTGGAAAAGACATTTTTAAGACATGAAATCAAAACAAGCAAGCAAATTAAGCAACTAAACCAAACTATCCTATGCATAGCAAAAAACACAGTCAAGTTTACTCACATCCTAAGGGATGCTTGCTTGGGGTGAAGATGCTTCTTCCTTGACTCTCCTTTGGCTACACTCCTCCAAGGTTGACAGTTTTTTCACAACAGGGAGCTCTGTTCACTGCAAATCAACTTGTGCATTCCCATTTTTTCCAATGAATGGTAACTTTCTCTTTATGCAACTTCATATACAAATATCACCTCACTCGTTTTCAACAAGGTTCTATTCTCATGTTCACTAATTCATATGTTCTCGTGATTCTCATACTTTCATGGTTCAGTTCACATGGCTTCACATAGCCTCAAGAATCCCTTCACTCAACTTCTCACAACAACTGCTAAAACAACACACACAAATAGGAGCATGTCAAACTTGCTCACTCACTCGAGCAGACTTCATATACAAATTCCTTCACAGTCAATCAGAGCTAGAAAAACCTAATGTCATTTGTGCTTAAAAGATACAACCATACAACATATTGTCAAGCTTAAGAAGAAACAAAATCATGAACATAAAACCAAGCATGTTGCCTGCCATTAATTATTAAAATTGTAAAAGACAAAGTTAACATTGGGAAAAAATGAAAACAAATCAGGGCCTTGATATTAATACCTTAGGATTTTTGTCTTTTGGATCATGAATGTATTCTTTGTCTTCCTAGTCTTCTGGATGCACATGCTCAAAACGTCACTATAAGGAAATGATTGCACACATTGATAGAAAAATTTTGCAGTGTCATATGCACTATAGTAGGTTATACATTTTTGACACTAGGATCTTTGATGTTTTTCGGTGGTAATATATCCCAATCGATGTATAAACTTCGAGAATATTTTTCCTTGTTTTCAATGAGAATTTTATAGGTAGAATGAAGGTGAAGAATGAAAGTATAAACATAAGTTAGTTGATCCATTTCACATGATACATCCTTTTTTATAGGATGGTTCTTTCCACCGTGACCAAGAATTGCATGAACCTTCTTTGTACTATAACCGCATATATATGGACCAAGCATGATACTGTCATCACAAAAAAGACTTCTCAAAGAAAACCTATTGCTTAAAATGTATATCTTGTTGGATGTTATAAAGGCAAGAAACATAGCTTTAAGGAATCAATTAATGGAAGCAGTGTTGAAGAGGCCTGAGTTGAGTGGGAACCTGTAAGGTGTATCTCCACCAAACTTCTTTCGGTCAACATCACCACTCAGTAGCTTCACATATCCACCACCATAATAAATTTTATGCTCATGCTTGCCAGAAAATTGAAGAAAAAGTGTCTTATCCTTGTTGTTAAACTCATGAAACTCAACCGAAATGGTAAAGAAACACGCAAAATATACCAAATCTGCATTTCTAATGAGAAGGTTTGGGAGATTTTTCCTATAGTTTTTATTTTTATCAATTTGAAGTTGTCTTTCTAGGTTGCATTGTCATATCAAATATATTCCAGTCTTCAATTTTTGCATGTCATGGTTAAATAAAGAACACACATTAACCATAATGCAGGTCAAATATTAAGGCCTATGGAACAAAGATGGATATTTAGGTTTGCACATAGTATGTCCATTAAACCAAATATTTCTCTCACATTCTGATCTATGGAAGTGTGGTTCTTTACTTCTAGTCACATCTCTCATCTACCTCACTAGCCATAAAATTTCCTAAAGGGATACACAATTTGCAAATTGCAACTAATGCAGGGAGAAAATGGTTCTATTTTGAATACCAATTTACTGTGTAATTGCCACTTGGATCATGAATGTTGTTGCTTTAATTGTTACACATATGATTAATTTACTGTGTAATTATTTTTCAAATGATGTCCTATGAAATCGGGAGTTTCTCTCCACCTATCCTCAAGGTGCATCCTCAGAAGCATGTGTCCCTATGTACCCAAAACTTGGAATATTGTATAATGCTTGTGATGCCAACATATATAAAGGGTAGTGTAATACTTAAATTTTATCAAGGTAAAGGATAGATCACAATTTGTAAACCACTGTTCTCAATTGGTTAAGTTACGTTGAACTATTGACAAGAGTCCTTAGTTTAACATTGTGAGGCAGTGACCAATTTTGACCGTATATCCAATAAAATGCAATAAAGGAAGCTTGTAAGTGAAGAATATGTACAAGGAAGATTCAAGAAAAAATGTACATAAAGATATGTGCAACACATAAAATATACAGTAAAATACATTGTTCATGTGATTGTCTCTTTAAGAAAATATCTAAGGACTCAAATCAATGTAGAAGTATTCACTTTAAATAATCTATAAGTTGAAGACAACACTCTTCAATTAGGACAAGCGTTAACCAATGACGAGAAACAATTTATGAATGTTGAATAATTTCCTATGGGAATATAGGGAAAAAGTTAACAAATGAAAAGTCTTTTTTAATACCTTCCCTAGAATTCAAGTAAGATTTTCATCGAAAAGGCTAAGCAATTAAGAAGTAATGCATGATTACTCATTGCATCAATAAAAACAAGATGCATTTACAGCCTGGTAGGGAAAGCTATGTAATGTGTGTCATATTAATAAAATAAAATGAAAACAAAATGGTGCATGTTGTCCAACGTTTCAAAGAAACAAGGAATGGATGCGAAGCAACATTCACATGGAAATTTAATCCAATTATGTCCACATGTACCCAAATAGAGCTTAGAATCCCCCAATACATATGGTATTCAAGCAAGTAACCACCCAAGGCATGCAATTCCTTACAAGGTTGAGTGTTCCTCCATTGCATGCAATAATACATACATAATGCTAACTATGAAACAATCCAAAGAACTTCTCAATTAGGATGGGTGTACCCTCCATAGTACATAGCTCAACCCTCTCATCTAGAAATCTTCATAAAATGGAACTAAAATAATGGACAACTTCTCTAGAAGTGGTACAAGGTGGGATGGACTCTTCAAACAGGATAGAAACCCTTCAACGCTTCCATATCCCCTCACCGTTGAGTATTTCCTACTTCAAATCTGCCACATTGAACAATTTTTCTAATTCAGCACATTCCAGAATACCCACAATTATGCTTACAAAGGACCATAATGAGGGCATGTATCCTCTTCCAAGGATGCAGCCTACTCTAGGATGAAGGAACAGTTGCAAAAAGGTTTAAACTGCAGTAACAAGGTGACATCCTACCTCAACAAGGTATAAACATTCCTTACTATACTGAATGTTGTCTTCAAATTTTGAGATAGGCTCCAATGATGAAGTAATTTTAGGGTTGTTTGATAGTTGGGATATGCCCAAAGAACCTTATGCTATACCCATATATGATCACCATGGAGTTTGGCTATTGTTTGATGGTGAAAATGATGTTAGGAGTGGCCATAATTGCTTTTCCATGCCACAAGAGGGGTTAAACATGTTTAAAATTGCCAAAAATGTGCTTAGATCTACCTAAATTGCTCACAGGCCTAAGATTAGGACTGCTTCAAGGGGTCATATATATATTGCAACTACCATACATAAGCTTGCCCAGATTTAAGGCTTAAGAATTCTTTCACCCACAAAATTAGACTTAGGACATAACATAAATGCTTTCCTAGTGCTTGCCTGAGGTCAAAACAATGCCTAGAATTTTCTAAACTCTTGTTCAACGCTACACAAAAGTATGGACAGTTCTAAACTGCACCCGGAACTGCCTTACATCTACAAAACTGGCCCAAAACTGAAAATGAAGACTGTTAGGGGGTTGTTTCATTCCCAAATTTAGGTGAAGGTGACATTTACTACCGTTTCTACCACAAATCATGCTCAAATGTGAGGTTTATGCTTGTTTAATATTTACTGATGTTTGAAGATAGAAATAGGGACAAGACATGCCTATTGCCCATAATTGCTTCTCTATCCACATAATTAACCCAGATCACCCATTTTATGCTCAGGTATCTCAAAACTCATAAGTGATCACCCTATGCAAATAGGGGGGGTAACAATCCTCATTCTTAAGGATTTTAAACTCTCCAAGTGCTTCAATCTCCAATTGAGCTCAGTTGGCACTAGATATTAACCAACTTCCATTCTATATTATTATCTAAAAGATTAAAAGTCCTAGCAATCCACCATTTAATACTTTCTTAATTGTTGATTGTTGAATTCCTTTGGTCCCATAAGATGGCTATACCACTAGCAAAACCCCAAGCATTATTTGCAGTACACAAGGAACACAAGGATCGTTCCCATATCTTGGGGGACAATTTGTATATTGATTCTAAATTGCACTTAGTTTATTGAAAAAAGAAAACATATATCTTTTCCATTGCAATTTTTTGCAGAACAACTCTTGCATCTCCCTGTACAACATTTTGTAAATGAGCCTCTATAGCATGCATTATGTCGACTTACTAGTCACACACTAATTTGAAACTGTCCTACTGGCTGAACTTAATAAATTGAATAAACTTCAGGGAAGCTACATTTAGAGATCACTAATCATTGAATTCTATTAGACAAGAAGTTGAAAACCTGTATCTCATATTTTCCATATTGATCTTGTGCCAGAGTGTAGACAAATTGCAAGATCTCATCCATCATAATACTCTGTATCTTGTCCTCTTTACAGTGCTCCAACACTCTTTGTCACCATTACAATTTGAAAAATCAAATTCTAGCATGAAAATAACCAATGACAGATTAAAAGGAGAACAATTAGTTGAATATTATAACAATTAGACTCGCCCTAATGACACGACAACCATATGGATGGGAGGACAGTACCACAAATTGGCCAAAAAAGGATGAAATAATGAAATGTATTTTATCTTGGGAAATACACTCAATACACTTCTGGATAACATGGTTCCAATTTGATCTCACACACAACGCATAACATGTCCATCCAATTCCTAGACGAGCTTCAATTGTTGGTTTGTATCAACAACCTCAACAACTTGTGCAATCCAGTTCAAACATCCTACATGCCATGTGAGCTATGTTGGGATCTACTATGATTTAGATCTTACTTGTCTATAGGTACCTCTTTGTGAGAAAACTATGCTCATCATGTATGGAGCCTTACCCAAGTGACTGATGTGGTTGTGTAAGTGTTCAAGTTCTATGGCCATTTTTTGGCTTAATTTCCATATGCATGATACAGTTATGGACAATGGTGAAACAATCAGTGTACGCTATATTTTTTTTTCTTTTTTTACATTAGGATTCCAGTGGACAACTTTAATTTTGTTCTTTATAATAAAAACAAAAATCCCAATTCTCGAAAGTTGTGCACTTTGAAAATAAAGTTGCAGACATCTCCTAAAATTACCTATGTCCAGCCAAAAATGGGGGAAAATTTGATGGAGGTGTGGTGGTTTTCCACCCAATGGCGTAGTACTTGGGATTTATGAAAAAAATAGGATAAATGGCGGGTTTCTTTCTTACTACAAAAATGGAAGGTGGGGGGACTATGTTAATTTTAACAAAAATCAAGAACCAATGTCTGACTAGAAAGTAAATGACTAGCAAAAAGAGGCCCACTTGGTTTGATTGGGTACTTCCAATTTTTGTTAAACTTCAAGGACCGAGTAAATTAATCGTATACACTAGAGAAATACATTTAATCTTTTGGGTTTCTATGAAAGAATCCCCCGTAGGTATCTTATTGTCTCTTCCACTGCCTATCATTCAACAGGATGCTACCATACCAACATATTTTCACTTTACATGGATTATACATTGAAGGGGAAATGGAAACATGGAAGCATACTTTATATTAATTTGCATCACCAGCAAAGAAGACACATTACTAGCACAAATTAAATCAATGGATAAAATTTACGACATGTTTCTAAAGACCTGCTAGCAACTAAAGGACTGATGTTGATATTCAACAAATCCATATTTGATGAAGATAATGTTTTATCCCTTATCAGATGTCAAATTGAGATAAGGTACTAGTCACATTACTCTATTGACAAATTCTACAACAATGGGCATTTTCACATATGCAAGTTTGAATGCCATGGCTGGAAAAAGTGATTAAAGCACTCACATCACTTGTAGCATGAAGAAGGGATACACTTAAATGAATCACTCATCCTATGACCCATTCAAAGTATGATTAAGGTCATGGTACATTACATAATTTTCAGATATTGAAGATCCAATTTCCTGGAGGACACAAACATATAAATATGGGATGCACAACATTTCAATAATATGTTAGATCTTAGTAAGAAGACTAAAAATCTTATACTGTTATGAGAAGTTATTGATTTAAAGAGAGATCTATAGTAAGTTTGTGTATCATCTTGAGCTTGATGTAGACTATAGAAAAGATTGTGTTATATGACAACAGGCAGAAGACATCACTTAATCAATAGATTTCATCCATCTTTGCAGACAACATAATCTATCCTAATTTGATGGTTAAAAATAATATATTATGATTCCTTCTATAGAAATATAGACAGATATTTTGTACAATGTATTTCAATATGTATTCCACTATATGTTTAAACAAGTTTTACCACGATGTCTCAATGGTTCTCCCTGCAAATCACGATGATTCACCCATGCATTCCTTTTTGGTGCTACTAAAATGTATTATATTATATATTAGACTTGTTACCATGACAATAGGCTTGAAATATTTGGTATATCGTTTGCTCTGATTTTATCTATGCCCTGTCCATTAACATAATTACAAAATTCCATGGCAAGAAATTACTGACAAGGTTTGATAGGAATAGAGGTATAAGATGCACATTTGCAGTGTATGAAGATTTATTAAAGGATTTCATTGTGATCTCAACACCTCACAAACTCAAGGAAAGGAAATTCCCAACTTCAATGGACTTCAGTCAATAGATTAATTCTAGTTCTATTTCTAGACATGTATATAGTTATTCTCCTAAAATTGGGAATGTTAATGCTCCAAGGGAACCCCCAAGGAATGATGCATAAAATCCACTGAATCCAAGTCTAAATGAATTCAAATATCTTTATGGTAATTAATATTTACAAAACAATAACCATGATTCTTAGAACTCAGTCAGTGGTAGAGTCTGGACTTACCCAAGTCCAAGCACTGCATCGACATTGACACATTCAAACTCATGGAGTTTGGAAAGACTTCCAATGGCAACCAATTCTTACAAAATGGGCTCTTGGCTGACCACAATATTATGCACACAAAGAACATAAAGAGAAGTTTTCCATCAATATGGGATGATGTACAGAGATGGTTCTGCACCCTTGCTTCAACGGACAATATTTAACCAACATGCTACACAAGAATGGAGATTATTTATGTACACTTCAACAATGTATAAATAATATAATATTAAGCAATGTTAGATCTAGAAGTAGATTTTAGAAGAGGCTTCAAGCGTAACATTTTGGATGTACTTTTTGAGGTAAAATTATATTATATGTATAGGTCACCAACAAGTTTTGGCTATGGATACTTGTAAGACAAGTTTCTTGTAAGGCTTTTGTGAAGCTTATATCAATATCAGAAGCATATTTTAGAAGAGGCTTCAAGTGTAATTTTTTGGATGTACTTTTTGAGGTAAAATTATATTATATGTATAACTCACCAACAAGTTCTGGCTAGGGATACTTTTAAGACAAGTTTCTTGTAAGGATTTTTTAAGCTGAGATCGATATCCATAGTTAATATTTGTGGCTAAAGGTGGCCCTACATGGCACCTGGGTTCATATAACCAACAATTATTGGTATCTCCCAATGGTTTTGAGCACTGTCTATTTATAAGCTTCATGTGAATATAAGTTTTTTATTCCCAAAAAAACACAAGGAAAAGAGGATTACCTAAAAGAAAATGTATCAGCATCTACTTGCTCATGTCCCAAAGAGAACCGCTGAAGATTGGGCACTCTAACAACAATGATGAAGGTCGCGGATCACATCTAGCCCTATTTTATTAAGTGGGTAGTGGACTACATCAAACTATAAGAGTTATGGGAAGAATCCAAGATCTGTCAAGGAATGAAGAAAAAGTATTCCTATAGAAGTACATGACTTTTCAAGACAAGATTTCAGTTTGTCTCCATCGTGTAACATGTGGAAAGAATCTTCCTGTAATAGTTATCAGGCATAAATCAGGTCAATGGTGCACCTTTAAGGACTACATACTCAGGGTAACAGTTATGAGGCATAAATCAGGTCACTGGTGCATTTTTAAGGAATAGATACTCAAGGGACATTATTTCACACAAGGCATATTGATAGTGATAGGAGTATTAAAGAGCTATGAAAGTGTGCTACCCTCAAATATTTTCTAGCTCCCCGAAAACTGTTGAATGGACTAATCCAGCTCAAGCGTGTTCTAAAACTTTGAATGCAAATGGAATCCTAGAATAGGTCTATGATGTATGGTTGGAATAAGTAAAGACAATAATGCATATGCTTTCCTTATTAACTTGAACAGGCTCAATATTCTGGTATGATTCATCCATCGTTTGAGAAGTTGGAGTGATTCCCTGCTCCCATACTGCCCGAAGATTGAATATTGGCATTCATTTCGAGCATTATTCCAGATATAAGAAGGGCTGACCTGTGTCAAAATTATTGGTTTTTTATTTGGAGCTGACCTGTTTAGGGCAGCAAATAAAACCAAGGCCGACTTGTTCTAACCCTGAAAGTTTAAGGCTGACTCAAATTTGTTTTTTATTATTATCACATTATCTAGTATTTATATATGAGTTGGGAGGAAGTTGTACTCACTCTGTGGCAGATCCATCTTCCACGTTTCTGAGTTAAGAGAATATCCAAGCATATCTTTGTTTCCAGATTTAAGGGTCAACAATTAAGGGTGCTTGTAGCTTCTATGTAATATCCAAAGCGCCCTATTTCTTACTGTATGATATGAACTTTTCGAACAATCACACAGAAAGAACTCGAGCAATGATGTTCACCATATATGATCCTTTAAACAATGGCATGCCTAAAACCTTCCTGAGCAGCTTGACCCAAGCTGTCACCACAATCTACACTCAGGTCCAACCACAGGACATACCTTCATACCACTTAATATTTTCTTGATAATAGCCATCCACATGCAACCCAACGAGATGACCATCATCGACAACTGTATCGTCATCTCTGATATCGGTATCTGATGTCCTACACATCTTAGTGTATTCACAAACAAGTAAATTTTTCTCATCGAAATGATCGTAAGCCTCTTTGACGGAAAGTGGCCATTTATCAGACTTGTTATTGTTAATCCCGTGTCATTTTCTTTTTGAGTAGACATCCTAATCTCTGCCTTCGAGACTAATGAGACATACTATCCACTATTGTCTAAAAAGTGATGTTGTCCTCCCCAATCATCTTAGATGCTTCCTTGTTCTTATTGTGGGGGCTATCAACCCATTCACTCAGTCCTCCCAGATCTCTCAAAAACAATTCATGTGAATGTTGATTATCAACTATAATTTCATCGGATCTCGACGCGTCTTCAACACTCCTCAATCTATGAGTAACTGAACATAGATCATGTGACAGAGGTACCAACAAATCCTGTGCCATGTTAGTAATCTTCCCTTCCAAATGCCCAATCTCCATCTTTAAATCCTCGATCTGTTTCATAAAATCCAGACACAAATCTTGCTCTTCCCTCCCGATCACTGCAAAACCATCTCCTTCTTCATTAATATACATAGTCCCTTGTTCGATCGCCGAGTTCGTCAGTCCGAAGAACCTGTGTATGATATTGGCTATCACTTCATGTGGACCGAGCTCGTGCCTAGAATGCAAGCATAGAGCTTAAATATTGTCTTCCCGTCACCCTCATTGGAAAATGTCCCGTCTCTCTGAATATAATCCTTGATGGGAACAATCACCTTGATCCTTGATGGGCATGATCACCCTGATTATAATCCTTGATTGGAATCATAATAAATTAGTCCATAGATAAATAGTATCCTGAGGGTATCAGAAGGAATCAAGGGACCAAAGACCTCAACATTTGTCCATGTCCTCTCTTATTCCCCCACAATTTTTGACCGTGCATCATTTCATATTAATACTGATCTAAATACATTTTATGCATATACACCCACAAATATGCATGGCACTTTTTGTAGTAGATGTAAGACAAGCTCAAGGGTTTGGGGAAGCGTACACAGAAAACTAGTTTGCAACAAATTACACCATGGCCATCATATTATATCTAAAATACAGAAAACAAAATGGATGGGATCATATGCTTAACTTAGGAGCCTGACTTTCAATGTTCCATTCACCACTGTGTTGGAGCTGCAATGAATTCCTTCAATTGTGGGTGGGACACATAACCCCTCCCTTTTCCTGCACATTTGTTCGAAGGCCACACATGTCAACCAGCTAATCGTGGGTTCCTTGCTCAAATGTACCAAAAATTGTTGGTGGCATACCGATAAGGAGGAGAAAGACCAAGGCATCCTTGTTTTCTAAATCTTGTTATTCTATGAGAAGCAACCCTAAGAAAGTCTCCAACACATTTCTCTAGATTTCCACTTCTGAGTGATTATTCTACTCTTTCTTTGTAACCAACTAGTGCTCCCATAACCCCAATACTGCCCCAATGTTTGCTTCTATCAAGAAACAACCCAAAACCTCTAGGGTCCTTCCCACTTAGCAGATAATCCAAAACCTCTAGGATCCTTCCCACTTAGGTTTTCTCCTCCATGGTCGGGTCTATGGCAGTCCCAATCGATTCAACTCATACACATGGTTTTCTTGGGCGTTATCGGCTCTACCAAATCGCACACATAGGTCACGATTTCCCCATTTCTCCACGACTAGGATTTGTAAATCATCCACAAAATCCAATCCAAGGGTAATTCCATCGCTCGGCTTCCTACGTAGGGTTTCCTAAATGCACTCGGCTCTGCAAATTCGGCCCTGTGTAGAATCACGATCCTTCTTCTTAGCTTCTCGGCTCGGATCTGCTCCGTTTTGTTGTGATGCGTAAGGGTTAAACTGAGGTCTTTGTGTCTCCTCCCCTCCCACTCCATTCCCCTTTGATCCATAACGGCCTCAGGATGGAGGAACACATCTCCCCACGAAGTGAAGTGGCTTATGGGGAAAGCAACCAACGCCCATACCCTGCCATCTCAAAATTCAGGTTGCCCCATACTCCATCAGTCTCAAGCATGGTCTCCCTGCAGTACTTACCTTGCAACAACAATTAATGGTAGTTAGGGTAGTCTAAGGTTTCTCAGGGTGAAAAATGGAAACCTAGGGTTCCATCCCACCCCTCACCACCCTAATGGACACATAGTTCCCTCTCATTTTGTTGCATCCATAGCCAGCCCTTGGTATTTTATTACATAGCATTATTCACATCATTTACACTATTCCATGGCTTACTAGCACATGGGTTATTAAAATATCACATACTTGCCTATGCAATTAAACTTAAGCATCCATTAGTGGTGCCTTGGCCTTGAGCTCCACACTAGGGAAAACACAACCTTGCAATATTTACATAACAACCAAAATAGCCTAAGGTCAGATTGAGGGATATTACATGGTATCCCACAAATTGCGTTCAGGATGCCACTGCATATACCAAAGTGGGGATCGGATCCATCTGCACACTGTTATCACCACGCCAACACACCCTCCTGCGATGACTCTTTCTTTGTGTTTATTAATAGCATTTAGGCAAAAAAATAAAATTGCAGAAAGATGGAGTTTTGTTTGTTAATGGTGGTCATATTTTTGCCGCCGTGTAAAAAAAGGGAGTTTTTCAAGACATGTGTGTTTTCCAATTGACTATGGAACTTGTGCCACGACCTCTATCTCATATTTTGATTCCTCCTATTAGTCTGATATCAAATCCCCTCACCGTCTATAAAAGTGCCGGGGTGAATCAAAGTAAATTATACACAAAAATCCAATCTAAACACTGTAATTCATTCATGTAATTGTAATTATCATGGTGGCAAGATTTTGATAGGAAACAAATAATCACTATCAGCTAAGCCAATCCAACGAGGTGTATGGAATAACAGAGCCAATGACAAGCGTTTGTTACTTGATATTTGTGTGATGAGGTGTAAGTATGGAGATTGGGTTGCAGAAACGGAGGAAGGATATAATGTATATTGTAACATTATCTTTTGTACTTATTTTCCCTAAAAGGATTGGATTGGATTTGATTTCATGATGCAAAGACATGACAGTGGCACATGTGGCCACCTGAAGTCTTAATACCGCACTGCACAACTGATCCATGTGGCATGGCTGCACAGAAAAGTAGATAATGTCAGCCTTAAGACTAATATTTTTCAATCATTTCTCCCATAACGTTGAAAACGTTATGCCTAGAAAATTCCTCCATACAAATTTTTCATATTTGTATCCTTTCACAATGACGACAACTAGGGCTGGAGGTACTGTCGGGCTAATACAAGCCTCTTTTTCTTTGCCATGATTATCTATGAATGGATGTAGTTTTTCCTCTTTTGATGGTTAATCCGATGCCATTCATTACAAACTAAGGATAACGAGAATATACACATACCCAATTGAGAATATATGAGAATATAGTAAGTATATACACATAGAGGTTGAGAATACATTCGGCTGGAAGAATGGTAAGAGGAAGAGCCCACAGAGGTAGAGCAATTGGTAATGATTAATTGAGATTAGAACTTGTAAATGGAAAGTCACAAGTCAAATCTCCATGAGTACTAACTTACAAAATAAAATAAAAAACATAGACAATCTGTGAAGTCTTGAGAAGGGTTGTTTATGTAGAGTTTGACATTTTCAAGTTTAACAAAGAGCTAATACAATACATCAGAACAATAATAATAGATAATGTAATCATATCCAATAGCTAAGGTGGTTGTTTATTTGTTGGTGTAATTGTTGGAAGGAAAAATGGTTCTACTAATGAGGCGATGGTTGGTTTTCCATGTTGAGACAGTTTGAGTCAAGTTGGCTATCAGATCTTGACTTCATTCGGAATGTCATCCAGGACAAATGTCAATGTCAGTCTATTGATGTTAGAATCAATGTGAACTAGTCAATGCCATTTTTTGAGTCTGTCGGTGTGGAGTAGAAGTATGTGTCAAACCTTGATTATGGATACTTAAAAATCTTGTATAATATGTTATCATCCTTAATTTTTAGGAGATATAATACTCATCTTTCTTGTTTGGAATTTCCCAATTTATACTCAGGATTGCAAAGGATGCTTCCATGGCCATGGACTGTTCTCTAGGTGATATTCTAGGTAGGTTTTCATGGAATTTGTATTATGGCCAGGTCAATGAAAAAGGATGACACTTGATATGGGTGGTAGTTGCTTTATACTTGATGGCATATCTATGTTTGACTGAGGTTTGGGGATGAGTGTTGGGTGAAGTTGGAGAGACTCAAAATTGTGGGGATAGTACTAGGGATGACAAAGTGGACCCTCCCCAAATATTAGAAAAACTTGTTATTTCTATCTTTTCCAAGAAACAAAATAGTCTCTATTGAATCTTTGTAGATTGTTTCTCTTTGAAGTAGCTAAGTGACACTATCATTTTGAGAGTTAAAATCTAACTTCCAAGCAACACAGTTACTAAGCAAGTTCATGACAATGTCTTACTCATATATTTTACATCCAATCGTGTCCATTTGATCAACAAATGATCAGTCATTCTATTAAGCAAGTTCATGACAATGTATTCCTCAAATATTTTACATCCAATTGTGTCCAGTTAATCAACAAATGATCGGTCATTTTAAATGTGGTTCATCACATTGTCTCTTTCCATCTTCAGGTTGAAGAATTTGTGGTGTAGATATAATTTTTTGCCACATTCCTTGTATCAAACACATTGCTCAAAACATCCCATGCTTCATTGGCAAATTTTGCATAACTTGGATGGAGTGGTTGAGATTTTAAGGCTCAGCAATATCGCAGTAGTAGCCTTATTGTCTTATTATAGTCCCTATATCCTAGCTCGCCTTTATCTAGTCCTTTCCATTCGCAATATCCCACATGTCTCTTTTTCTATTAAAAGCATTTTTAATATTGAGCTTTTAGAAATTTAAATTTTCTTCATAAATTTTGTCAATGAGATGTTGTTCCATGATTGTAGCTGTTATGTTTTGTGACTTGTATTGTAATCCACATCGCCAACAACCTTCTTGTTCATAAGATTTGTATGTAATTTCACCAAGAGTAGCAAGGTGCTTTACAACCCAGTATGGGGGAGATGTTCTTACGCATAACGTTGTGTAATGTTATGTAACATACTGTTTCCATAAAAAAAAGTAAATGATGTCGGCTTAAACCAAAAAATTATATTATATTGATTTCTTCTTAAACTTAGATATAAAAAGCACTAATTTTTATTAATGTGTAAAAAATTTAAAATAAAAAATTTACACCTCAAGAAATTGGATCCCGCTCGGTTGTTGATAGATTTGGGTTTAAGATGGATCTATGCTGGTTATCATGATATTTGTGGTTGTTATGATTGTTTTTTTAGAGATTCACATGGAGAAAGGAAGTCTCACATTGTCCCTTTACCAGATTCATTTGTTCCATCCTCTATATGGTTCATAATGCATTAAGCAAGAAGCCTTATGGCCAAATTTCTATGATGATATTGCTTAGACAATATAGATAGAATTTAGAGTCCCCAAACTGTTTCTATCACAAATCACATCATCCACTTTAGGAGAGATGTTGGGAGACATTGTACTTAACCTATTTTTATTGGTTGCCACTGCTCTAAGGCTTCTCTCTTGATGCTCTCCTTTAGACCCTTGCCATCACCCATTTGTGCTTTCTTGTTCTTGATTGTAATTGTTGTAGAGCTTGCTTTATTTCACCTCTTGGTACCATTCCGTTTCTACTTTTTTGGAGATGATTTAGGCACTTCCAATGTATGTTATTATTCTTATATTTTCACTATGTGAAGTCCCATTGACCATCTTTGGCCACTAGTAGACATTGATACACAAATTACATTAAGTTGAAATTATAGACACACTTGAACCTGCTGTATCAAGCTTGTGTTACATGATGTTATATAGTATCCCATTACTGGAAAAATATAGGTTAAAAAAAATATTTTGTGGAGATATTTCCAACAAGAGGCCTTCTCATCTTTAACAACGTTGCAAAAATAGAAGAGTAGACACCAGAGGTTGGATCCATAATAAAGATTTCCTTTTGAAGACTTGACAAGTTGAAATAGAATGTGTGATGAAAGGACATATTTTTTCATCATAGGGAAGTAGATATTAGTAAAATGATATTTAAGATGTTACCTTATTTACAAGTGACATTTTACAGGGCATTTCTGGGTAGAATTTGATATTTGTGGAAGACTTCAAAGTTTAAATTTTTTTAGATATTGTTCTCTTGTTTTGGGTTTCAACTTGACATTTAGGAAGGATCTTGGGGAAATGAGTAAAATTTTCAAATCTACTATCCTGGGAATCTAGTTGTTTTTATTAATAGTTTAGGAGGTACTTTTGGCTGTATACATTAGAAAAATTCATGCTTTTCCTTTTCTCTAATGATTTATTTTGGGAATGTTAAACAATAATAAGTACATATGTTATCTTTGATGGTTAACTTTTGTCTATTGTTTTAGGCAACACATGATGCTTTTGCCGATACCAATGCAGTCGTGAATGTTGTTTCAGTTTCTCTAATGAAGATAGAAAATGATATAGGCTTCCTAGGAAGGTATTTATGTTGTATTCCAAATCAGTTGTATTTTCAACTATTAACATACATACTAAATATAGTACTAACATATCTCTTTTTTTAGTGTACCTCGATGTGGACTAGGTGAACTACTCTTACTTGAAATGAACTCTGGAGGAACAACATGATGTTATGTATTATACCTAGAATTCAATGTATATATAACTTGTTGTATATTTATTCTGTTTATATTTTGGTGAACTTCTTCAAACATGCATATCCAGTGCAAGGAATAGCTAGCTACCAAGCATAGGCAATAGAAAGTGTTTATATCAAAACATGCAATTCTATTGATTTACAGATGTTTGCTACTTCTTTTGTGCTCCCTTCCCTAATGATTTTAAATGCAATATATAACACTTAATATGTATATTTGATTTATTAATAGCATGTTTTTCATTGAGTTACAAATAGATGCACAATTGCTTATGATTATGTTTTACCACATACTAGTGGAATGCTAAGTTTTTTGTAGTGCATACTTCATAGACCATATGTTGATGTATGTGGGATATGTTTACATACTTGTATCCAAAAAAATTAAAAAGCTTGCATTAGTGCAAACTTCAAGACATTAACATACGTCAGTTCCTCAAGCATGCATCTATTCTATCGACCCACACGTTGGTGTTCAAGAATCTGGTGCAGTTTGGATTTCTCCATGCATGGACTAGACATATCATCCACCCAATTCTTAAATCAGGAGCCAACTATGATCCAAACAACTATCAAAATATCATGGTTGGGCCTTCATTCTCGAACCTATATTTTATAGTTTTGAATCGACAATTTTTAGATGAGTTGGAGAGTAGAGTTAGCATACACCTTAGGGCTAGAGGGAAATCCAATTACTACCTACAGTGCCTAATGACCAGTCACATATTCACACTTAGGACCATTATCAAGGAGGTCTTGCATTTCTTTCCAAAATTCTTTTGTTGGCCTGTAGACATTTGGAAAGTGTTCAACATAGTACTGATATAAGTTATTTTCCAAGGGTTTCACAGACTGGTGTTTCAAAGACCCTTCTAGTTTCCATTTGTTAGTTTTTTGGGTTAATTTCAAAAGTGTTTATACCATGTTTTGGTTTGCCTCATCATATTTTGGGTACATAGTGTATGTTTAGCCCTTGTATGGTTTGAAATGGATTGTAGCATGAGAGATTGTCCATGATAAATATGCACAATTGAGAGAGCTTTATCAATGGATGCTTCACCTTAGGATGGTGCTACCTTGGATTTCTTCCCTTAGGCATTGGAGATATCTTGCCTAGATGGTGGATGCACTTCATTGTGGGCTGGGACCGTGCTGTGATACTATCTTGTCAGGGTATTTCCTTCTAAAACTACAATTGCCCCTGTAAACCCAACATTTCTTCCGAGGGTGGGTAATGTCTACAATGAAAATTGGAATTGGACTAAGGATGGAGTATGCATGCTTTTGGAAATTCCGGGAACAAAAATATAGTGAAGTTAGCTTTGATGAGTTACACAATAAAAACTGTCTTTGGTTTTTTATTACTTCCTCCAACACTAATCCACATAATGGTTGTTGAATCCACAAAAGTAACAAGGTAATGGATATCAACATTGGTATTCCTTGTGACTCTTCTTCTTGTAACAAAAACAAGTGACATAAGGTTTCTAGTTCTGAAACCTTTCTTACTTTCACTTGGGATTTCTCTCTCCCAAGTTACTTGTTCTTCCAACTATTGGAATGTGCATGGGTGCTTAACTTGTTTTCTTGCTACCTTTCTCAGAGCTTACAAAGGGATGTTGATCATTCTTTGTGATCTATTCTTTGGTTGGAGTTGTTGTATTTCCTCAATCTTGAGCCTCCAAAAATATTATCTTTGAGGCTTTCACATTATTTAAATGTGTCTTAGAACATCCACCTTTGACTTCCTTACCACCATAATATCCTAAATGAACATGGTGTAGTCTAGAGTTCACTGCAATGGGACTCTTCATGCCTTAACCATGATTTTCAATACATTGGCCGTCAAAACCCATCCTTTCAAAAAATTCAATCCTATCTCTTTGGTATGAAATCCAAAAGACTCACATGTTGATTGAAATTGAGCAAGGGGTGAAGTTGAAGTGCTTACCCTAAAATTCCCTCAATCATGGTATGTGCATCTTGAGTCAAAACAAGGCTCCTTTCTTTCTTAATATTTTCCACCTCCATTTAAAGACTCATCAATATGGATTTCTTACCAGCTAACTATTACACTATATTTTCCACAACTTAGACATTTTTCTCCTTAAGAAGCTTCACATGGCTTTACAAAGTTTTATGCAACTCTTCATCCTTCTCGTCCAACTACAAGAAATTATTTTCTAGTTGTTCATTATCCTCATAGATTTGTTAATTCATCTCCTATAGTTCCTAAAGTATCACTCTCTTATGATATTTTCCCATGGATGCCTTACTGCAAGTCCATAGATTCATAAATATTATTCTATGATACCAATCGATCTAAATATTTTGGATGAGTTGAAATCTCCCAATGGCACTAATATCAAATTTGATTTAAAACCAAATAATAGGTCTCTTGAATATTATCAACCATATATAATTTCCTTATTAAGCAATAATAAAATTGAAAACAAATGAAATCATACAACAATATACCAATATTTTTAAGGAGAACCCTTTTGCACAAAAAACTCCAATATGATATTCAATCTAATAGATTGCAACCAATGCAAATTGTCTTTTATTAGAATTACGAATCATGCAATCTAGGTGTTAATATTGCTCCTCTCCCCAATTATTAAAGGGTTCTAGCTCAATGGAAGAGCGTCTTCCTTCCAAGCAGGAGGTTGGTGGTTTGATTCCTCCATGCCTTAATGATATTGCAATATATTTCTAAAAAAATATTTTTTGTGATGATTTATATTAGAACGGGAAGCAAAATGTGGTGATAGTGTGGGAGTAAAAATGGATGTTAAATTGCGCACTAAAGTGGTAGAAAAACATGGTGCTAATGTTGACATCAATAGAGATGTAAAACTAGGCGTTAAAAAGGATGCAACACTTGACGCTAATGAGGAAGCCAAACATGGCGTTGATATGGTAGAAAAATAAGATGTTACTTTGGATGCAAAACATGGCGCTACATAGGAAGCAAAATATGGTGCAACAATAACAGAAAATTTGGCGCCATTTTGGTAGCAAAACACGATGCAAAAAATGAAGTAAAAATTGGTGCAAAATTAGAAGCGAAAATTGGTGCTTATTGGAAGCAAAACGTGGTACAAAATGGGATCCTAAAGTGGTAGCACATATGGATGCAATATTGGATGCTAATTTGGATGCAAATATGGCACGAATGAAGATGCAAACATGGTGATTTTAAGGATGCAAATAGGGCACTAATGGGGACGCCATTTAGGAAGCAAAAGAGGACGATCTCTAGGAAGCAAAATAGGATGTTATTTAGGAAGCAAACCTCGACGTCATTTAGGAAGCAAAATTGGACACTATTCTACAAGCAAAAAAATGGGCGTTATTTTAGACATCAGAAAGGATGCTTTCTAAGAAGCAAAAAAAGATGCTATTTTAGACTCTTTACATTTTGTACATGATGCGTCCCATTTAGCGTCTATTTCAACAACTCAATGAAAAAAAAATTTACACTAAAAATGGACACTAAATGGGATGCTAATTCCAGAATTTGTTGTAGTGTTATCTTTTTGCGGGAGTTGGGGACTTAGATCCCCAAATCCTCCTGTCTCACTACAAGAATTTATTAATCATTTTTGTTGCCATGTTTGGTTAGGATGTCTTGGACTCAAATCTCAATAACTAAAAAATGTACAAAAGAAGTAGAACTACATCTAATTAGAAAATATAACATCAAAATATATTATAGAATAGAAACCCTTAAAATTTAAATAATCTTAAAGTACAATAAAATAGAACAAAAATGATAGAGCAACATCCATAACAAAGACATTGCAAGCACTCATTGTTGTTAAATTGAAAGACGATGTCAACTACTCAAGGAAATTAAAAAACATCATGTGTTCAAAGCATAATAATAAAGTGATGGTGATTCTCTTTTCGTATATATATTTACAAATGCCATAAAATATTGGCTTTTATTATTTCCTCTCAAATTGATTACTTCCCATGAATAATTTTATTGATTTTGACAATATAAACACCGTAATTTCCTATATTTTCCATTTTTGCTTTTAACAATCTCAACTCTTTAAAACACCGACTCTCGTACTAAGATAACACGACTGAGATCACACCAATGATAGATAGATATGGTAGACTGTTCATTTGATCTATTGGTGTGGGTAAAGTTTATATCATATGTAAGTACCAAAGCACTATCTGAATCCAACCTTGCAAGAATGCAATAGAAATGAAATGAAACATATTTAAATTGCAATAGAAATGAAATGAAACATATTTAAATTTAGTTTATTACTAGGAACTCCAAATTGACTCGTCCTTTAAAAAAAATTCATTTTTGCAAAAGAAACCAGGTACAAATGGCACTAGGATTAAAATTGATGAGAGAAAATTGGGGACATAGTTGATAGATTGGTGATGGACTTGGAGCAAGGAGGTCTTCCAAATTTAGATCCAATGGTGCACACCTTAAACTATAAAACATTAAATGTTCTGCAGAGTGCTCAATGATCGCCTTTTCAAAATGTTCCCTGGAATGATTGCTTTTTTAGCCTGTCCAAGGTAAGGCATGCATGTCAGGTTTCCATTTGCAAGCTATAATGACACCACTACTACGGGGCTTGCCAAGGGACACCATCTCAAATGAAATATTAGTTGCCATGAAGTTTTTTGCTACTTGTTGGTGGATGTTTCCAATCTTGGTTCTATGGAATATAAAGTAATAACAATTGTAACTCAAAACAACGAACAAAACATAACTCTTTCTTATCCTATGTTTTCTTGTACGATTTTGAGTGGGAATGGCAAAACAATTGTTGCAATTTGGAGACAGGGACAACCAATATATAATTACAGGTGATTGCTTCCAAAGGAAATGCTATTTACCTTCATTCCAAGGCTCTAAAAGCATATGAGTTTGCAAGCAAGTATAATTAATAATAACTTTTTGCAGCTCATGTATTCCAGGGTCTATGGAGTGGTATTTACAGTAGTGCCATAACTTCTGTAGGGTTATAGTTTTCTAACGGGGTTAAACATGTGATGTGGAAGGATCTTATGAATTTTGACATATTTTGGACATGTTACCATAATTTAGGTATGGTACATAAGATGAGGATGACCCCTTGTATTACATACATGAACCCCAATTTGGGTTCTTCAATGCATGACTTCCACTTTTAAAATGATTTTTAAAAGTAAAAAATAGCCAAAAAATTAGAGGAACGAGAGGGCCTCTACTCCAAAATGCTAATAACTCATTTGCCTAATGTGGGATTTACCCTATAGGTATAAATAACGGTTTAACCAAGGATATACCTGGTTGATTAACCTTTTGAATGACCATGATTCATAGGATAACGACAATAACTACTTCTTGTTAAGTTTTTGGTGTTATTTCGGGTTTATGATTTGATTTGGGTTAGGCAGTTTGCATGGAAATTTCAATAACATACAAGCAATCTGGTGGGTGGATCCTTCTACAAGCCACTGCAGAGAGCTTCAACTACTAAAATGGTATTCCTAGATTAAATGGAACTATATGTATTTGATGTGTTTGTACATATTATGTCTACACAGAACACACTAAGAATACATAACAGACTGAATGGTTAACACAATTATAGAGCCCTGAAAGATGAAAAGTGGATCTTTATTATTTTTAGACCTGACAAAAAATTCAGAATTTATTGATATTGAAAAGGTTTTGTTTGTAAGCACTGCATAATATTTTTATTTTGGAGATGTCTTTGTATTTCTCTCACCTGCATACAATAGGTAGGTTAGACTTGCACTTACATATGGTTGAATGTGCTCTCTCTCTCTCTCTCTCTTACACACACATACATTCTAGCTAGTGGCTGCAGATAGATCTCAAGGAGCCTTGGTGCCTCTTGTTTACCTCTGCAGATAACTAAAGTTGAAATAGTTTGGAGTAAATTTTATCGTTGGTGTTCTTGTTCAATGGACATGGAAGGATTTGGGTCTTTAATGGGTAATAATGATGATTGGATTGGGTCGTGTGTTGGACATTGTTTAAAGCCTTTCTATGATAGACACAAATTGAAGAAATTTAGATTTATACCTTTCTTGGTTTTGCGGGGTATTTGAATTGCATGCAATGCCTACATTCCAAGTCACTACTCAGATATTTTTTTTCTATCAACAGTGCAAATCATCTTCCAACATTAGAATACATAGACAAGCTAGTGAGGTGTTGGTTGACAAGACCATTGAGAAGGATTAAATCTCTTCACAATAAGGATTAAATCTTTAAAGTTGTGAATTGTTTTATGGTTTTTGTACCATCAAAAAAGTAACACCTCTATGGATTTGATCTTTCTCATTGCTTGAGAAAATTAGGATTAAGATGGATCCATACTTCATAGATTCTAGATTAACATGAATGTAAGTTGATTGTAATGAAATACCACCAACTTAGTGAAAATGAATTTCTAATAAAAAATAAAAATAAAAATAAAACAAATTGAATACAACTAAGAGTTTATTGCAACTTAACTAATAATGGTTAACCTACTCATTAAACTCTTACCAACTAAGATAAGACAATGATAAAGTAGTGTAAACTTACCACTAAATCACAAGGTAATCAATAACAATTAGTTTACTCAATAAACTCTTACCAACTTAGAATATAGTAAAATTATGAAAACTTATAATTAAAACATAGGATATAGTAAATTTAGATAGACTTATCACTCAACCATGATGCAACTAACTCTTTTTATGGACATTGTTAGTTTGTATTAGGTATATGGGATTAATTTTTATTGTTCACTACATACATTTCCTTAGATAATATGTTTTTTATGGTGTTATGTTGTATCCAACTGTATTGTTTACATATATGATTTTATAGTCATAGTAACAATTTCTAAAGGTTATTTTATGGAGTATACAATTTTGTTGTTCCCATACACACATTTACTTGACCAATATATTATTTATGATGTATCCAACTTTATTGTTGGCATATATACATGTACCTAGTAAAAAAACCCGCACAAAAAATGAAAAAAAACACATCAAATTTATTAATAATCAAACATTGTAGTCACAGGCCACTATCACTATGAAATTGGTATGATATATTGAGATATTTTTACTATTAATGATTCAATTTAAAGAAAATGATTAAACATCAAATATTCAACTTTTGTTATTTATATTATAAATAGAGGGTGCAAATAGCAAAATTATAGAGATGAATTTTTTGAGATACATACAAGTAAAGTTTGAGAGAAAATAGAAGACAAGAAATCTAAACTTTGAATTTAAAAAGTAAAAAGTTACAATTTTTATTGTGCTAGGGAGCACTAACATTAAAATAAACTTTGAACAAAAGTTTATATAACAGCTTATTAACCTTGTATATAAACTTAAAACATCTTAACACTATGCCTACACTTAAAAAATAGTTCTTGAAGTATCTTTTTTTTTCAAAAGAAAATATATTTTTCTTGATATTCCATGGAATCAAAGAAAATAATACATATTGAGCTGCCCATCTCCAAGTCTAAAAAGAAAGCTGCTATAAATAGGCAAAATAACCCCACTAACTACCCTTGCATACAGTTTGAAGAGAAACATCGAGGCCCCACCACAAAAGAAGCCATATCGAGAGAATGACAATGAATCATGACAAAAGACTCCGTTGGAGAGAAACAAAACAAAGAAAAAACCACATTACAAACAAGAGAGCCTCAGCTCATTTCAAAAAGGTTGACAGATCCTTCAAAAGAGGTCAATCCATCAATAAATTCCTCAAAATATAACCACCCTTCTAGGCCAGACATGGCTCTCTTAGACAAAACATTTGCTTCAGTATTGAATTCTTTGTGAATATGCTGAATACGAATGTTCACAAAGCCAACAAGAAGATCTTTAACTCTAGAACACCAAGAGAGAGGAGTCCTTGAAGTATCTACAAACAACAATAGTACAAAACTATAACAAGAGAGTAACAGGTCCTAGGAAAATACATTTACATATTTGTATGTACAAAAACATCAATGTTCCAATGAATATATATAGAATTGATAAACCTTGACAACTATTTAAAATATAAAGCCATCAATCTTTCATTTGTAATTCAAATTAAATGACAATATTTTTTGGAATAAATGTCTCCTATATTAATCCCCTTCTCAAATATTACTTCCAAGCATATTCTAGCATGCATTTTTTCTCCCGTTGCTTTCCCGAGTCACTATTGTTCTCTCAAAACCCATAAAATGGCAATAAATATCTCACCATAAGAAATAAAAATTTGAATTTGGAAATTTTCATATCTTCAATGTATGAAACATTTCATTGATAAGAACGTCAAGAAAGACTAAAATATCATATTGAATGCTTATGCATTGATGGAAATTATATGTAGGTCAAATAGGATTTATGTCTATGCTCAAACTTTTCTACAATCACTTTCCCTTCCCTTCATCCAAGAACAATTGTTTTGTTGCTCAAGTGCAACTTCTGTTCACGTTTACCTATGTCTACACACCACTTATATCTAGTTGTAAAATGGCTCTTAAGGTCTTAAATTTTCAACAATTCCACACGAATCAAGGACACTCACATCGCACCTTAATGTTGCAATGCACTAATTTAAAGAACTAATGATCATGTCGATCCTCCCCTAATTGTTATCTAGAGAACTATTCCTTCTATACAACTCTCTCATTCCACTTCTTAATGTCTTCTTTTTATTCCTCTTCTTCTTCCTTGCCATCAACAATTTATCTTTGGCTTTCTTTGTCTTCTTTTTAGATCTGTCAGATTTGCCACATCTTTTTCACAAATCTACATAATTTCTCCTCCTTTACAAACACTAATTCAGTTTTAATTTCTCCTTTCCAATCAGTTCACCCTCCAACATTGACCTATCTACGTATCATTGCACCTTCTTGGGGCAATGGCTAGTATTTTTTTTCCAAGGAAAAAATATCTTACTATTAATACCGCGAAATAGTAAATAGGTCCAATACATCATGTCATCAAAACATGTAGGTATGTGAGTCATATCACATACGGGCACAGGTTGGGCCCCAAGACATCATCACAATATCCAGGATCTATACCAAGACCCATAAGTAAAACCATAAAGGATGCCAAAAAATGAGCATCAAATCCCGAGCAGCAAAATAAGACCATAACTAACAGCCCCCATGTGACATAACTAACATTCCCCATGGCTAGTATATATATATGTATAGGTTTGGAATATAGATATTAATAACATCTAAAAGTAAAAAAACACTTTAGGTGAAATTAATATTCATATTTCATTAATGACATTTAATTTTATAAAGTAGCTCAAAGATTACTAGACATTACCAAAGACTAGAAAACTGTAAACACCATTATTACATCATTTTCCTTAAGACTTTTTTGCTACTATATTCCAATCTATTCGACATTACCAAAGACTAGAAAACTGTAAACACCATTATTACATCATTTTCCTTTGGACTTTTTGCTACTCTATTCCAATGAGCTTGCGTTTTCAACTAATTACTAAAAAAAAAAATGCAAGATATGGTTTTGAAATTGAATGATCCTTCTCCTATGCCGTACTGTCACTAGTCAATGTCATCATCTGTGATGTAAAGTCTCTGATCATGTCCAATAATTTATTATTATGCAGTCTCACCGACAATGGTGTCCGTGAAGGTTTTAACTCTTTGGACGGAAAGAAAAAAGAATCTCCTTTACAACGGATAGAAATGATGACAATAGATTTAAATGTACAAAATATATTCTCACGTGATCTGAATCTACGGAAAATATGATACATGATGTTGCGTTTCAGAGAAAGAAATGCACACCTGCCTTTGTCTGCTTTGCCATGGCACTGGAAAATAAAGAACGTATAGCTGCCTGCCGTCCAATTTCTTGTCGACGCAAAAGAAGATGGAGATATCTGCATATGCATTGCCCATTTCCTTTGCCTGTCGATTACGTTTGAAGAGTCTATAAATTCAGAAGGGATCTGTGTAATGGCTCAACTGTGAAATCTGTGTAAGCAAGTTGCCGAGATCGAACGATTGAAAAGAGCCAAAATGAGCTGCTGCATTCCCGGCCCCTCCATGCAGATAGTAGTGAGTACGACTTGGTATGCCAATCCAAGTGATCTGAGGTTTACAAAGAGTTGTATTCCCAGTAATTTCAGCAAGCCATATCACGACTTTTCTCTGCAGGAAGCCCTAGATGAAATTCAAAGAGGATCCATGGCTCCTACTGATTTTCCTAAAATCTCAGTATATCGTGATGAAAAGGGTATCCATTGGTCAAAGGACAACAGAAGATTGTGGGTATTTCGAAAGGCTGGCCTTACCAGGATTGAAGTAAATTACTGTAAGCGGTTTTCCAAGGTGCCTCCTCCAGGTACTCAGCAACATAAAATGGCGAAACCTGATTTTTTTCCAGTAGTGAAAAGCAGTTCAGAGAAATCTGATACTTGTAAGATACAATGAAAATGCATTGGTAGCTGGTTTTCTGGTTTTCTGATAGCAGCCTTTGATAGTTTTTGGTAGATTTTCATAGTAGAAATATGTGAACAGAGACCCTAGTTTATTGATAGGGGTATTATTTATGGGTCAGCCATCTCATCTCATCTTTTATCTAACCTTTTATGGTTTTCTTTTGTATCTGTAAATTTATCTATTTTGTATTTGTAAATTTATCCATTATTGTAATATAAGTGTACTATGTTTATGGTTCTTTTTACGTTATTCCACTGTGAAGTTTTCATATTAGTTATTTTAAAGCACTGGTTCAGGGGTGGCCGTTATGGTCGGGTGGCTGGGGCGGTCAGCTGTGGCCGTACCCACCCGGGATCGACCCCAAGACCAGTGGCATCGAGGCCAGTTTATCTACCAGCGTGAAAAAAAAGACCAGTGGCATCTAGGCCAGTTTATCATCGTATGGAAATCTTCTTAGTAAGAAAACAAGTTGTAACTGGATGTGGTGAAATCTATCATATGGAAATCTTCTTCTTAGTAAGAAAACAAGTTGTAACTGAATGTGGTGAAATCTATCATATGGAAATCTTCTTCTTAGTAAGAAAACAAGTTGTAACTGGATGTGGTGAAATCTATCATATGGAAATCTTCTTAGTAAGAAAAACAAGTTGTAACTGAATGTGGTGAAATCTATCATATGGAAATAAGAGTAGTAATATGATATAAGAGTAGTAAGAAAACAAGTTGTAAATGAATGTGGTGAAATCTATCATATGGAAATAATAGTAGTAAGAAAACAAGTTATAAATGAAGGAAATCTTCTTAGTAAGAAAACAAGTTGTAACTGGATGTGGTGAAATCTATCATATGGAAATCTTCTTCTTAATAAGAAAACAAGTTGTAACTGGATGTGGTGAAATCTATCATATGGAAATCTTCTTAGTAAGAAAAACAAGTTGTAACTGAATGTGGTGAAATCTATCATATGGAAATAAGAGTAGTAATATGATATAAGAGTAGTAAGAAAACAAGTTGTAAATGAATGTGGTGAAATCTATCATATGGAAATAATAGTAGTAAGAAAACAAGTTATAAATGAATGTGGTGGACAAGTTGTAAATGACTCTGGTGAAATCTCTCATATGGAAATAATATTAGTAAGAAAACAAGTTGCAATGGGAGTGTTTGTATATAATATCTGAGGGAGAGCATGGACATTTGATGTGAAATATTTAAGCAATCTAAATACAGGGTTAAATTTACTTGATTTCTTTGGTAGTTATGAGCATACATATAAATCATGGTTTAATGATGGCTAAATTCCCATACCTCATAGTACCAAAAAGTATTTAGGTTTCATTTTTTTTCCAGTCTTAATTAATTTGGAACATTTTTTTTTTTTTTTGAAAATTTTTTATTTACTAAATTTTGTATTATTTTATTAAAGTATCAATTTTATGTTGAGCATTAAGATACTTCTCCTTCGTATTACAAAAAGTATTAAAAAAAAATCTAAATAAAGAAGATTATAAATTAAATATTAAAATTAAAAATTCCATTAAAAATTACAAATTAAAAAGAGATTAACAAACTAAAGTTAAAAAAAGATTAACAAACTAAAGGTAATGAAAAAGGAGAAATGAAAAATACTTAAAATAATTTTATTTTTTTTTAAATAAAATGACTTAAATATTGAAAAGAAAAGGGTAATTCTAAACTTTGTGGATGATGAGTACATCAATCTCTTTGCTAATCACTCAATGTCTTTATTAAGTGGGATGTCACGTCAATAAATTATATACTAACTTGGATCTATCTTAACTTTGAGATATTTTTGTTTGTGTTTATATTTATATTTATATTTGATGCACATATTACTCATATAATAAAGGTGATAACATATTGTACTTTTAAACAATTTCCAAAATTTCTTGCTAATCAAGTTTGTGTCTTCAACAAAGAATGTATTTTGGAGCTTTGAGAAATTGAAATAAAATCACGGCTCAGTAGACATTTGCTATTTTTAGGTGTTTTTTACAAAATTTGTATAGAAATACATTTTCACCAAATTGTTAATGAAAAATATGCTATATACATCTCAACCTCTCCAAGAGATTGGGCAATCAATATCAACTAAGTTTTCCCACCTAGATTTTTTGAATGATTATTAAATAATTGTAGCTCAGTATTGAATGGCGATTATAGGATTTCCCATGGGTGCATAAACCATCGATATAATGAAAATTCAACTATGTGAGGGGTTGTCTAGCTTATCAAGAGTAACACTCTTGGCGACCATTAACCATCCTACTACAGAATAATGATTGTTGTTGCAGGCTCATTGCTTGCCATTAGATCTCAACACCTTGAGATCCAACGACAAGCAATGAGCCTGCAACATCAATCATTGCTCTGTCGCACGCTGATTAATTTTTGTCAACACTCTCTATACTCGCCATAAATCATCCATTAGAAATGCACCATCATACTTATACCAATTACTTGTGGAACGATGAAAAATGAGTGGAACATGTGACTAAAGGTTACATTGTCACACAAGTTATGCAAATTGTTAGTATTTTCAAGTGATTTGGTCCAATAAAAATTGACACACATTTTTAGTCTTTTCAAATGATTTGGCATGAGAGTGACACATATTTTCTTAAAAATATATTGAAATAAAAATTTAAAACTAACTTTAGTGTATATTCTTAATATGATGAATTATATATTCATATTAACTAACAAGAGTCACATGGTGACAAAATCCCTACGCTATAACAAAACAGGATTTGAGAACAATGCCAACTCTAAAAGCTATATGGGGAATTGCAACTTTTATTGAAATAAAGGAGATTGCTATGTGAGTACTTTCTACATATTCAAGTTTAAGACATTCTATCATTGTGTCAATAAGTCAACTCTAGGATTTAAAGCATATGTGATTTTAATTGTTGTTATAACAAAAAAACAAGAAAATGACTAAATACTAAAAACACTTAAACTCCTTGTAGTCATTTGAGTGAAGCAATGATTTTGCACTCATAAAGAGTCGATATGCCTTTGGTAACAAAGAAATCACTTGGTATATGATTGATAAAATGTAATAACAAAAATAGTTAGAGAAACCTTTTCTCATGGAATCTTGAGATTAAAATATTACAAGTAAATAAAAACCGTATGAAATGATAACATTTATATAACATTAAGCTTGGGAATTTGAACCCTATATACAATGAATTGGGTGTCAGCCACTAAACTAATTCCATACATATTCAAAGATTTGGGGATATGAACCCTCCATATTGCATACCTAGTTTTTGAAAGTATTGTGGAGTTACTTTTAGGCATGAAGTGCCCTATCGCATTACTTTCAGACACGGAAATCCTCATCCCAAAGCAAAGTATTTAAAAATACAGTTATGCGGAGTAAAATATAGCAAATATCTCCGAGCATAAATGGGATGGCCAGACACTGTAAGTTCTAGAAAATGCCATCGAAAATGGATATGAGGTCCACCAGAAACATCAAACACAACGTTATTAACAATTTGAATATTAAGATACCCAGATGCGGGTGAGGTCAGGGAAGGGGGAGAGGTGGCAAGTTGATCACATGCAGGGTCGATTCGACATGTGTCGTGAGTGTGGTTTTATGAGGGAAGGTGGAAAGGCAGGTCCCCTGGCAAGCTTGCGCGTGCGGGTGATATCCCAAGCTATGAAGAGTACGAATAGGATGCAGAGGGCGATGAACGCAGAAGAAGGTGGTACGAGGATCGGGTTACTGATGATGGGTGCAATTATGGAAATTGGTGGGATGCGCTCTGGATGGGAATGTCTTCTCCCCATTAATGGGAATTTCCTCATGTTTATATGATGTATCCCTTGGCCTATGTGAGTATGTTTTTATTCGTTGAAGGGGGGTTTCCATTGGACTTACGAGTGGAGGTCTAATTCGCTTCTCCAGTGTGAAGGAAGGTGGCAGAGTGTTCTGTGTGTTCTTCGTGGTCATTATGGAGCCTGTTGGGACATCGGGGACCCCGAAGAACTAGCATAAGAGGAGGGCGAGTCGTGAATAGACCAGGGCTGCACAAGAGGCTTGGCATTACGGCACATCCATTCCCTCGTCCATCAGGGCGGATATAGATATGATGGAAAATGGAGTCTAGCATGAGGTTCTGGAGAATTCGTCGATGGTGGACATCGTGGTGCTGGAGAGTTGGATACAGGACCCAGACTCGTCCAGGGATCGCCAGGGTCTGTATGAAAAAACGGTCACGCTTTGCTAGGTCATTAAAGGCCTCTTGAGCTGAGTTCTTCTGGAACAACAAGAGAAGCAAGTTGGGGATGAAATCCCTTTGGCTTTCTGGAAGGAGTTGTATGCCGATACGCACCTCCTACACATGAAGATTGGCCCAATTGGGGAAGAGTTGGACATTCCATATCTCCCACAGATGGGTATTTTTGCCTATGTGCAGGCAGAGGAACTGAAGGACAATGGGAAGGAAGAAGGTGGTTCGGGTGGTGTAGGTGAGACCCCTCTGCTTGTGAAGGACCAGCTGCTGTAATGCCCCTTTGTCGACTTGTGCTCTGGTATTTCTCTGTTTTTTGGTTAATGCATACCGTGTTTTGTCTCAGCCGCTTAGGCAGGTTAGTGCTTTTGATGGGCCGGGTAATTTACATATGGTTTACTGGCATAACGACGAATAATCTTGTCAAGCGCGTAGGTTGTGGTTTGAATTGTCTATCTCTTGGGGTAATGGGGAGTAGTTGGTAGCATGTATGCCATGTTTCCTCCTTTGGAGGAGGCATAACATTCTACCCATAACTAGCATGTATCCTATTTCATTAGTAACAATGCCAAAATATGCTTTCTTTGTAAAAAGATCTTTTTTTTGATTGGTTAAAATTCTCCACATGGTTGAGGAAATAATATTTTTTGTGAAGACAGTGAGTGAGTCAACTAATTGCAAAAGTATGTGGCCATAAAAGTTTTAATGGGCACCATTTCCCGCCAAATCGGGAAATTTTCCGGCAAATATAAGAGTTAACAAAGGTTCAACATGAGTTAGGAAGCTACGAAGGTGGGTGTAAGAGTCTTGAGACTCTAAATCGCATTCAATAACTAGCATAATCCATGAGTGAAACCTGGAAGTAAAATAGTTTTTAATTTCTAAGTTAAGAAAACGATGGCTAGAAATTAGGTGGGTGCAAGAGTCTTGAAACATAAGCTATGAAGGTGGGTATAAGAGTTTTGAAACTCTAAATTTCATTCAATAACCAGCGTAATCCATGAGTGAAACCTGGAAGTAAAATAGTTTTTAATTTCTAAGTACTTAAGAAAACAATGGCGCAATTATGTGATAGGAGTGGTGGAGCATCCATTCCTGAGCATGATCTAACTGGTAATAACCGAGAAACTTATCCTAAATAGAAATTGGTTGAGCATTCACACCCAATCACCCATTTGGCGGGGAACCGAAAAATAATCCAGGGAAGAAATTAAACCGATAATGATTTAAAAAAAAATCATGGAAGAAATAATATTGGGAATGTTTTTCAAAAATCATTTTTTTGTGGTGATATTTGGCATGGTGATGAAAGAAAGAAAACATGCCATTGTATCCGTCCTTACCTTTGGCCATCAAGACGACTCGCAGCAAAGACAATTCCTGAAAAATCATCGAAGCAAAAACTTCTTTTGAAAATTTCATTGGGTTGAAGGTATGTCGTGCAGGCTAGAAAATTCATTTGAATTCTGAACTTAACAATGATTATATAAAATGATTGGTTGACTCTCTAAATTTCTAGAAATGATGTTTTAATTTTTGGAAATGCTGCTTTTATGAAATGAAATGACAATGGTCAAGTGCGTAAAACATCCACATGCAAGCTGATTCTTTTATAAATTCTAGAATTTTTTTATCCCAAGTCTACTTGAGCCCTATTTTTCAACACTAGAGAGCATTTTTCCTAGAAGGTACAAAATAGGCCAAATTTTTGTTTTGGGAGGAAAATATCTCCATTACCAAAGACTCTTTTTCCATAAGGAGTCAATGGCCAAGTGAATAAATCATCCACCTACAAACTTATGCTCCTAGAAATTTTTAACCCTCAAATATGAGAAATGGCGGGCATTTGCCTAAGGCCATTTTGGCCAGTTTTAGATGCAAAATAGGCTGAGTGGTTGTTTTGGAAGGCCAATATTATCTTCAACACAAACTTGTTTTAAAACTTGAGCCAATGGTCAAGTTCATAAATCATCCACCTACAAGATGATACTTTCCTAAAAAATTTATCCCCCACAGGTGAGAAATGGTGGGAACTTACCCAAGGCTACTTAAGCCCTTTTTTTCAACACTTAACCAATTTTTCCAATGGCGAGCATTTTTCTGGGAGGGTGCAAAACAAGCAGAATGGTTGTTTTGGTAGGAAAATATCTCATTTACCAGAGACTTTGTTAAAAAAAAAAGTCAATGATCAAGAGAATAAATCATCCACCTAGCAGCTTATTCTCTCATATTTTTTATCCATCAAATGTGAGAAATGGCGGGCATTTTCCTAAGGCCATTTAGGCCATTTTTAGATGCAAAACAGACTGAGTGGTTGTTTCGACAGGCCAATATTTTCTTTACCAGATACCCTTTTTCAAAAATGAGCCATTGGTCATGTTCATAAGTCATCCACCTGCAATCTGATGTTGTCCTAAAAAAATTAACCCTCACAGGTGGTAAATGGTGGACATTTTTTCAAGCCTACTTAAGCTCTTTTTTTCAATACTTGACAATTTTGCCAATGGCGAGCATGGTTCTTTAAGGGTGAAAAACAAGCAGAATGGTTGTTTTGGAAGGAAAATATCTCCTTTACTATAGACTTTTTTCAAAAATAAGTCAATGATCAAGGGACTAAATCATCCACCTACCAGCTTATTCTCTCAGAAATTTTTTATCCATCAAATGTGAGAAATGGCTGGCATTTTCCTAAGGCCATTTAGGCCAGTTTTAGATGCAAAACAGGTTGAGTGGTTGTTTTGGCAGGCCAATATTTTCTTTACCAGATACCCTTTTTCAAAAATGATCTAGTGGTCATGTTAATAAGTCATCCACCTCCAATATGATGCTTTCCTAAAAAGATTTTCCCTCACATGTGGGAAATGGTGGGCATTTTTCCAAGCTTACTTAAGCGCTTTTTTTCAACACACCAATTTTGCCAATGGTGAGCATGGTTCTTTTAGGGTTCAAAACAAGCAGAATGGTTGTTTTGACAGGAAAATATCTCCTTTACCAGAGAATTTCTTGCACATGTGACTATTAGGAAGTAAACTGAAACCATGACTGGATAGCTACTTCAACAAGGAACAAGTTCATGTCAACTAATGAATTTATCTCCACAAGGAAAGATCCTGGAGTGCATTTCCAAATAGCCCCTTAACCTTGTGATTTTAACACTTAGCCAAATTTCACTTGTTCTTAATATGACAAACAAGTTTTTTCTCACTTTGGTAGGTTAATTTCTTGCACATGTGACACTCATAAGGAAAAATGAAAGCATCGATGGATAACCACTTCAACAAGGAACATATCCATGTCACCCTTTAAATTTGTTGATACACACACATCATCTGGCAAGCATTTGAAACTAGCTTTTTAAACTACTAATTCAACACTTGGACAAAAAATTGCCAAACCCTAGGGTAACATGAGATTTTTATTTTCATCAAATTGGAAGTGTGAGACACCCAATGGATAGATGCCAACAAGTTGATTCCATCCAGACCAATTTCATCCTTTGAAACTTCTTTCTTTTTCCTCGGCGGGCTTTTTTTTGGAGCAGTGCAAATCAAGCTAGGAGGCACTTTTGGCAGATCGATATATTCACCTACAGAGACTCTTTGGACAAACCAATGATATGGTTGGATGCACCAATCAACAGGATAGAGACACATACCCCCAAATATTTTAATATATCAACCACAGGAAATGGCGGGAATTTTACTGAGGTCACTCAGGCATTTTTACCAGTAATTTTATACTTCGACAATTTTTGCATTTTCCTATACTGGAGCAATCTTCCTAAAACACTATTTTGTTAGACCCACAACTTCCTCTCAGACACTCTCAAGATATGCTGAGACCATGTTTAGGTAGAAAAATCAACAATCTATAGTCTGACACTATGGGGTGGGCATTTACCTTAACCTATGAATTATGGTGGGCATTTTCCTGAGGCCACTTGGGTAGTTTTACTACCATTGGAGCAAAAACAGCCTGAAAACATGTTTTGGCAGGCCTTTAACTTTGTCATCAAACACCCTCTTTAAGAACTGAGACCATGGTAAGATAGCCTCTTCAACAAGCTATAGCATGATAGTTTTAGATAATTTTTACATTCTCCTATGAGGTACGGCGGGCAATTTCCCAAGGCCACTTGGACCAATTTTCCAACACTTAGCCATTTTTCAGAATTTCTCCAAACTGACAAATCTCTATATAACTAGGTCAAATTGTAATAATGACATCATGAAGGTACTAGAGCACCATTAGGTGGATTTGCATCCTCATCAACCATGCCACATCATCATACATGCCATGTCATCATATCTTTTTTCATTAATGAATACTTTTGTCATCAATGACAATTATACTCAACAATGTTCATGTTCATAAGTCATCCACCTCCAATACGATGCTTTCCTAAAAAAATTATCCCTCACAGGTGGGAAATGGTGGGAATTTTTCCAAGCCTACTTAAGCCCTTTTTTTCAACACTTCACCAATTTTGCCAATGACGAGCATTTTTCTGGGAGGGTGCAAAACAAGCAAAATGGTTATTTTGATGGAAAATATCTCCTTTACTAGAGAATTTGTCTCAAAAAGTAGTCAATGGTAGAGTGAACTGTTTTTTGGCAGGCTGCAAAATGGCATAAATTTGAATTTTTGTTGCACAACATTACGTTACTTAGAGTGTAAAATTACAAGTAAATTTTGAGTGTAAAATTACAAGTTAAATCTGAGTGTAAAATTACATTTTTTTCCTAGGAAAAAAAAGTAATTTTATTTCATCCAATGAGAACAAAATTACATTATGTAGCTAAACTTTGTAAGGAGTGTATTTCTGGTATTTCTTGCCTTTTGGATAGACCTGTAGTCTTCTTTTATGCTTATGATGCATTTAGCTTTTTACATTCCTGATACTGATCCTTAAAACATTATCTGCTTATTTAACAGACATAATAACATATTATGACAAAATTGTCCTTTGAGAAGGACTCAAGTTCTGAAAAAAGAGCCAAAAACTGGGTGAGACAAATTTATGTGAAATAAAAAAAAGGGAAAAAAAGAAAAGATCTTGAAGTTGTTGAAGTGCCTCTATCAAATTTGGTCATTCTATGAACGGTCTGTGGTAAAATTCCCGAACTTCGCCATTGATATTTTTCTTTATCTTCCATATGCCCAAAGCCTTGCCCGCCTCTTAGTGTAAAATTACATTTATGATATATTTCAGTTTTTTTTTTAATTAGAGAAATTATGTCTGGAATCTAATGCCAATATTGATTGTTTATTTTGTAGAGTATCTCATCGATGGATCATTCAAATGAGCCATATCAACAAAATATTCCTTAAAAAAGAGGTCAACGTAAGGGTCTAGATTACTAAAAACTTCCAACTTTGGAACCACGTGACATTGTCCTTCAATTCACTCATGGTAGAGATAAAAAGAAAACGCAATCTGTTTCTCACGGACAATGTCAAGGATTTCAAGATTAGAACTCCATACCACAAAACAAGTCTACAAGTTTCCCTCAAACATCAAGCAATCATCCAGCCATTCTTCAAACTCAATGTCCACAATGTAAGCAACCAATGACAAACAACAATGTTGCTGGACAACAAAGGCAACCTTTGTCGCCAATTGCAGTTGATGGGAATGCTAATGCACAAAGTGGAAATATTTATGAAAGAATGAACTATGTTCCAGAGAATGTGAGGGTCCCATTACATGCTGCAATTTCATTGACAAACAACAATGTTGCTGAACAACAGCGGAAACCTTTGTATCCAATTACAGTTGAAGGGAATGTTAATGCAGAAAGTGGAAATATTTATGAAAGAATGAACTATGTTCCATAGAATGTGAGGGTCCCATTACATGCTGCCATTTCATTGGCAAACAACAATGTTGTTGGACAACAGAGGCAAACAATAATGTTGTTGGAATCGACTACTTCATGAGCAAAAAATATAATGAAGAATCTAAAATTGAGGATGTTCTTGAACATATAAATGGATTCCTTGATAAACTTCGATCAATTGTTGTGGCAGAGATTTGTAAGGATTTTATGTCGAGGAACATGGCTTCAGTATTGATCGAATCAAGCATGACTCATAAGGCTTTGCAATGTCTTAAGAGAATTGATGATCATGGTGTACTAAAGGGGGTTAATCCAACATCAGTTTGTAGCGAAATGAAAAAGTGGAGACAAGAAGTTGAGGATATTGATATGGGTTGGGATAGAACTGATGGTTTCACATATGGAGTTAGGGTCAAGCAAGTAAAGTCATATGCCTCCTTTATGGTTGAATCATTTGAAAAGTGGTCTGGAACTATAGTCAATGAAGTTTCTTTCAAACTTGGTATTGATTCTTGCGTACATTATTATCGAGGTGGGAAAGTGTGTGAGATATTATTCGCGTTACTAGAAGACAATCGCTTGATGTCTTGTGTAAGCCTTGGAAAATGGGATGGAAAAGAAGAATATAGACAAGTTTTAGCACATGTTGCTGATCCTGAAAATGAGGAGAACTTAATGAAATAGATAAATAAGATTTCAGAAGATGGCATCACTATGGTAGATGGAAGGGTTGTGAAAATTAATTTGTTTGAGTGTCATGATCTAGTGGCCATATGTAGTTTAGTATGCAATAATAGTGTTTCTCCAATCAGAAATAATTTTTGTCCTTGGTGCACATGCTCCTTGTAAGTTATGCAAATTTATTACAAGTTTTGAAATTAACATTTATATCTTGCCAAAACATTCATAATCAAACTATGTTCTTGAACTTTACTATAGGAGTTGAATCCCGCTTTGGAACCAAGCAAAGGATGGGAAGAAAAGTTAGATGAGCATATTACAAGCATTAATACAACCTTCCCTTGTAGAAAGATGACTATTGTGAAGAACTATCCCATTGATAGAAGAAATGATGAAAAGGTACACACTTTCATGATTGGATCTTGACTAGAAATTAAGCTTCTTAGTATTTCAATAATTCCTAACCTCAAAAACTGTTGGTGCCAATTACAATTGACTCCTGGCTCAATGGCCAAGCTTGTATATTGTTCTCGCCATGCTGGGATCAAAACAATTTTGAAGATGTTTCGTGAAATTCAAAGAATTGCACAAGATTATGACAAGGTACATCCAACTAGAGGCGTGGAGAAAACAAAATTTGTTCAAATTTGGGAGGAGATGGAGAAAATTGGTGTTCCATGTAAGCCAGGAGAACCATACCATCATAAAAGCCAACAATACAATGATCTCAACTATGGGAAATCAGATGGATCAACATCAGACAAGGTCCTCATTCGACATGAGGAAATTTTAAAGGTTTAATAATTATGTTAACATATCAATTATTTTGTATGTGGGCCTCGACTAACAATAAATGATGTTGTTATTATGTTTTGACTATTGTTCAATGGCTCTCAGTGTTACTTACTTTGAAAATAATGTTGGGACAAATATTTATGTTGAAAATTATGTTGTCCTTATGTATCAGCAAAAGGACAATTTATGGCGGGCATTTCCAAATGCCTCTCAACCTTCATTTAGATAGCAAGACAAACTTTTTCTTAATTTGGCAGGCTTGTATTTCGCACATGTAACCTCCAGAGGGAAATCTGAGCCCATGACTAGATGACCAGATCATCAACGAACAAGCCCATGCCAACTGATGAATTTATCACCACCAGGAAAGTTTTTGGCAAACATTTCCAAATAGCCCCTTAACCTTGTGATTTTAACACACAGCCAAATTTCATTTGTTCTTAATATGCAAAACAAGAGTTTTCTTAATTGTGGCAAGTTGATAAATTGCACATGTGACCATCATAAGGAAAATTGAAAACATGAATGGATAACCACTCCAACAAGGAACATATCCATGTCACCTTTTGAATTTGTTGTTACACACATATCATCTAGCGGACATTTGAAACTGGATTTTTAAACTACCAATTCAACACTTGGACAAAATTGTCCACCCTAGGTCAACATGAGGAGTTTTTTTTTCATCAAATTGGAAGTATGAGACATCCACTGGATAGAGGCAACAAGGTGATTTCATCCTTTGAAGCCTCTTTCTCTCTCCTCAGCGGGCATTTTTGTGGAGAAGTGAAAATCAAGATAGGAGGCACTTTTGGAAGATCAATATCTTCACCTACAGAGACTTTTTGGACAAACAAATGATATGGTTGAATGCACAAATCAACATTCTAGAGACCCATACCCTCAAAATACATTAAGACATCAACCACAGGAAATGGCGGACATTTTACTGGGGTCACTTAGGCATTTTTACCAGTATTTTTATACTTAGACAATTTGTGCAATCTCCGAGGTGGATTTTCATATCATCATATCCTTGCTTTTTAAACTACCAATTCGACACTTAGACAAAATTGTCCACCCTAGGTCAACATGAGGAGTTTTTTTTATTTTCATCAAATTGGAAGTATGAGACATCCATTAGATAGAGGCCAATAAGGTGATTCCATCCAGACCAATTTCATCCTTTGAAACCTCTTTCTCTCTCCTCGGCGGGCATTTTTTTGGAGAAGTGAAAATCAAGCTAGAAGGCACTTTTGGAAGATCAATATCTTCACCTATAGAGACTTTTTGGACAAACCAATGATATGGTTGGATGCACAAATCAACAATCTAGAGACCCATACCCTCAAAATACTTTAAGAAATCAATCACAGGAAATGACAAACATTTTACTGGGGTCACTTACGAATTTTTACCAGTATTTTTATACTTAGCCAATTTGTGCAATCTACAGGATTGATTTTCATATCATCATATCCTTGCTTTTTAAACTACCAATTCAACACTTAGACAAAATTGTCTACCCTAGGTCAACATGAGGAGATTTTTATTTTCATCAAATTGGAAGTATGAGGCATCTATTGGATAGAGGCCAACAAGGTGATTCCATTCAGACCAATTTCATCCTTTGAAATCTCTTTCTCTCTCCTCGGTGGGCATTTTTCTGGAGAAGTGCAAATCAAGCTAGGAGGCACTTTTGGCAGATCAATATCTTCACCTACATAGACTTTTTGGACAAACCAATGATATGGTTGGATGCAAAAATAAACATTCTAGAGACCCATAACCTCAAAATACTTTAAGACATCAACCACAGGAAATAACATACATTTTACTGGGGTCACTTAGGCATTTTTACCAGTATTTTATACATAGATCATTTGTGCAATCTCTAGGGTGGAATTTTTTATTTCACCAAAATCCTAAACCAATGATACCAGATGATGTAATACATCTTACTGAGCACAACCATACTGATTTCATCTTCAAACTCATCTTCCTCTGACCTAGGTGGGCTCTTTATTGGACTGGTGCAAAACTACCTAAAACCTTGTTTTGGCAGACCTATAACTTCCTCCTTAGACACTCTCAGGACAACTTGAGACCATGGTCAAGTAGATAGATCAACAAGATACAACCTGGTGCTTTCAGATAATTTTTATCATTCTCCTGTGAGGTACAACAGACATTTTCCTGAGGCCACTTGGACCAATTTTCCAACACAACCATTTTTCAGAATTTCTCCAAACTGACAAATCTCTATAATTAGGTCAAATTGTAATAATGATATCACCATATATTTCATATCATCATATCATTTTTCTTTATTTCTTTGCCATTAGTGAACTCCTTTTACATCAATGACAACCACTTTCAACAAATAAAACTTAGTATTTATTCATAGGAAACTTATGTATTGTTTCTAGGTTATTGAAGGCCTACCAGATGAAGAGAAGAATAAAATGTTGGCGAGGATGTGGAAGTGTTATAAAGAATTCCACATGTTGAAACTGCAAGGGTGTAGGGGTTATATATGTATATGCATATGAGAAAAGGTACGTCAGTTTCATCATATTATCTAGTTTGAATGGTGGTATCATTTCATTCATGACAAACAGTTTTATCCACTGCCATTGCAGGATTGGATTCCTTGTAAGTGAGTTGTTGTGGTTGTGTTCTTGTTGTTTAGGAGATGATATGGTTCCTTATATACATGTCCAAGGGGCCTATGCTCTTGAGATGATACATTATATTCGTCCTTATATGTTGGGATGTTTAAGGAATGAAGTAATGGAGCATAAGCATAGAGAAATGAAAATTTTGAATAGCAACCAAGGACGAGGAAGAGGAGTCCATAAGGACAATAGAGGCACATTTGAATATGATAGAATGTGTCTTGTAAATGAGATGAGAGCACAATTTTTCAAGCTTGTTATGAGATCAAAAGGCACTTTCCAAAAGTTTAGACAAAGAAGATTCTTGCCTTCAAATATTAGAATTCAACTTCGTGTTGAATATGATAAGTCAAGGAATCAATCGTATAAGGAAACTGTAGCACAATTGGCATCATGTTTCCCTGATGTCACTTGTCAACAAGTGGAACAATTATTTAAATCATGGGAAAAACAGTCTAAGAAATCATTGATTGCACCACCAACAGTAATTTTTTCCTAATTTTATATGTTATCTCGTTCAATTTTCACTTTATAGTTTTAGGAGTCATAATGTGTGTGTTTAATTATTAATATGTACTCCCAGTTCAATAACTGTCTTCCGAGATCAAAACCAATCAACAAACATGGAGAAGAGGCTTATCGTGAATCACATCGCTTTGGAAAGCAGAAGCAAAAAAAATGATGTTAAAACAAAAAAACAACATGTCTTTCCCTCCAATAGTGAGTATTGGAATTAGTTCAATTCATTACATATCAGCATGTCTATATCAATCTAGTTGATTTGTGGTTGAAGTTACAACTTTTGCTCGAACTTTGACTTTGTCCACCTCGTTGATCACAGGAAATGAGCCAGCCCAATGTGATAAAAAAACAACAAATTCAAGGGGAAATTGGTTCTAATACCCTAATGACATCTGATGACAATAATAATAAAACTTTGGGTCTTTCATCATCGACAAAAGAGGCATTGGAGACCAGTCAAATACAAGAATTGAATGAAGCAACTATTGTTGATATGCCATTGATGGAATCTATGATTCACAATAGAAGGCGTCTTTCATCCTCAATAAATGGGGCAACGTGGAGTGCTGATGAACAAGAAATTCAAGGGACAACTCTTGGCATCCAAGTATTGGAAGCTAACAATCATATTAAAACTGGTCTTGATAAACCAAGTATGAGACAACCAAAAAAGAGAAAACTCCAAAATGATCATAAAGCAACATTGTATGCAAAGTGGTGAAGAACATAAAATTCGTAATGAAATGGAATTCATATGGTCTTACTATATTAAGAGACCTATTTTGTTGATATTTTGGTGGTATTTATGGCCTCTATGTATTAAGAGACCTGTTTTGTTGAAAAGTCCAAAATTATCATAAAAGCAACATTGTATGCAAAGTGGTGAAGAACATAACATTCATAATGAAATGGCGTTCATATGTTCTTAATGTATTAAGAGACCTATTTTGTTGATATTTTGGTGATATTTATGGCCTTAATGTATTAAGAGGCATGTTTTGTTGAAAAGTCCAAAATAGTCATAAAGCAACATTATATGCAAAGTGGTGAAGAACATAACATTCGCAATGAAATGGCATTCATATGGTCTTAATGTATTAAGAGACCTATTTTGTTGATATTTTGGTGATATTTATGGCATTAATGTACTAAGAGACCTGTTTTGTTGAAAATACCAAAATGATCATAAAGCAACCTTGTATGCAAAGTGGTGAAGAACATAACATTCGTAATGAAATGGAATTCATATGGCCTTAATGTATTAAGAGACATATTTTGTTGATATTTTGGTGGTATTTATGACCTTAATGTATTAAGAGACCTGTTTTGGTGAAAAGTCCAAAATGATCATAAAGCAACATTGTATGCAAAGTGGTGAAGAACATAACATTCATAATAAAATGGCATTCATATGTTCTTAATGTATTAAGAGACCTATTATTGTTGGATATAGTTATGAATTAATTCGATTATTAGGCTGTTAGAAGGCTAAAACATGCACAGGTTGAAGGATATTGGGGTTGCCATGACTGCTAAGTGCTTTTAGAATCCAAAATCAAAGAGAAAATTCCAGAATAACAAGCTCTTATACCAAGAACATGCCAAGGTTTATAAACTTTGAGGTTTACTACTTCTTTGAGATCTGAATTATGCACAGATTTCCCATCATTAACCCATAAAATGCCTCTCAATGCTATTAGGAGGTTAGGAACATGTCTGAAAATTTATTTTAAAACCCAGAATGTGCCCAGATTTGAGAAAATGCTGCTTACTGTCATTCTATGGATCTGTGCATATAAAATCCATCAAAGAAGGTGACGAAGCACTTGGCTCCACGAAAAAAAGTGGTCATAGGTGCAAAAATGTCACTATGAAATTGTTGAAAATCATGCCTCACATCACAAGAAAGTATAAACCAAAGCATTGATTGTAGATCCAATAAATCCTGTACATAAAGAAGATCTCAATAAAAAAATGAGGACTTCATAAACATGAATACCATACGAATGAGGATTGAATAAACATGAATACAATACTTCATAAGCATTGACTGTAGAAGCACTAACTCCTGGACATAAAAAGTAAGACAACTAAAAAGCATTTTTCATTATATGCTGATAAATACAAAACTCCATCATACAAAAATTCATTTTTCATTATCTGTCAATAAATACAAGATTCCATCACACAAAAATGCATTTTTCGTTGTCTGTCGATAAATACAAAAAAACCATCATAAAAAAATGGGTTTTCTGTTTCTGCAGATAAATACATATATACATTGATTTATACATGTCTAGCATGTTTCTAAGATGGCTGCAATCCCTCCTCTTGAGCAGAAGACAAATCTGAATGGTATCCCTTGCCTTTCGTAGAAGTCTGTAATTGGTCTGGAGCTATACAAGGCACGCTTTGTAATTTGTTTTCAAGCTCTTTAACTCTCTCTATAACTTTTTTAAAATTTCCAAGCAATTTTTTTTTTCCTCCATCAGTTTGTTCAACATTTCCACATTTTTCTTATACTTCAATGATTCATGTTTTTCCTTGACCTCCAATTGTTGTCTCGTATTTTTCAGCTGATCTTTGACTTCGGTCAATTCACATTTCAGATTCTGTATTTCTTTCTCGTGCTCTTTTTCCCTCAACTCTATCTCGTTGGGAACAACATGAATTGCCATCATCGCAATAGTTGGACCTTGTAATTCCTTCTTCAAATCAACAATTGTGGATTCAAGTTTTTGAATTTGCATATCACATCCCAAATGTTGAACTTTTCGACGTCGATGAGTCTTGATTCCAGCTCTCTTATTTTTGCATCTTTTCCAGCCATCGTCTCTTTCATTTCTTTATATAATGGCGATGTGCCAAACACATCACCTAGTGCAATGCTCGTTGAAAAGCATTCTTGTCAAGGACTCTCTCGATTTTTTAAGGACTTCTCTCGCTCTTCTAAAGACATTGTACCTGTCTGTTTTTTTTTTCCTTCTACCCTTACCCTCGTCTCCTTTGGTACCCTTACCTTCACCCTCACCACCTTCCTCACTGTAATTTTGTTTTCCTCTCCTTTGGTTTTTAAGTTGCAGAGATTCAGAGATACTTTCGAACCTTTTGCCTCTCAGCTTATCAGTTTGCTTAGAAATGTTTTTTCTCAAACTGGAAATTATTGATTCTAATTCTCTAGCTTTTTGTTCGTGGCTTCCCTCCCACTGTTTCATCTTCAATTGATATTCTTGTATTAACTGTTCATTTTCTTTAATTTTCTTCTCCAGTACATGTAAATGAACCATTTCTATCCTTATTGGTGGTACATTGAAAACACGTGGTCTTTTTTTCAACTCTTCTTTGAGTTCAATCACTTCAGCATTAGATTTTTTCGAAGCCTCTTTATACGCAACCCTCACTGACTCAATTTCATTGTCATCTTCATTAGTGATTTTGTGTACTTCTTTGAATAATAGTTCAACCATTTCTTCTTTCCCTTTTATAATTATGTTTGCTTTGACTTGATTGTCCACAACTGTCTTTTGCAACACTGTTATCTGTTTGAGGCATTCTATAATATTATTATATTTTCTCAAGCCCTCCTCCGCCCAATTGCATATATAGGAAGCTTGTTCCTTGAAATTCTCCATTTTATCATATAGGATGAACACGTATCTACTATCAAACTTATACGATGGAATTTCTAAGTGCATAGCGGAATCCCTTGAATCAGATTTGGAAGAACAATCATACTCAATTTCCAATTGTTTAGGAGGAATTCTATCAAGAAACTCTTGAGGAATGGAAAAGTGAGCAGTAGTTTGTTCCATTTCGTTGCATGTCACCTCCTCCCAATGACCTCTATCTACATGTCCATGAAACTCTTTCAAATTTTTGGTAGCATGAACTACATCGATTGTGACAAAATCAAGAGATTGTACTCCTAATTCGTCATGGTGCTCAGGAATTTGTACTAGTGATTCCTCGTTTTGTTCAGGAGGCTCTAATGGTAATTCGCCATGGTGCTCAGGAGATTGTACTAATTCCTCATTCTGCTAAGGAGACTGTACTGGAAATTCCTCATTATGTTCCCTGTTATTACATTTCCTAACGTATGTTTTATGAACATGTGGTTTTGGCAAAGATATGTTTTCATGCTGGTTGATATCACCAATCTCTGTTTCAATAGCATGGGGTCGACATAAATCAATAATTTTTTGAAGTGTGCCCAAGAAACTAAATTTAACATTCCTTAATTGGCTCTCTTGCAGGGAAGAGTGGATTTTATTAGCCAATAGATAAGGAATATCTACAGGTATATCTTCCACCCAATGTACCACTACCCGCATAGATTCACCCATAATGTCCTGCCTGTGATGATTCAAAATCATCCTAAGGACAATCTGAATCAATGTTTTGTATATTCCGGGAGGGACATATTGCATTCTTAAACCATTCCCAGGAACACATATTTCTCTCCCACAAATTTTATTAGCCATCTGGTTCTTCTCATTTCTGGGGGTTTTCCAAGAGCTAAAAATCGCTCCCCCTCTACGTGGAATATTTGTAGCTCGGGCAACCAAATTAGGTTCTAGGTTTACCCGCTTCCTAAAAATTATGAGTTCCATATTCCCGGCATCATATTTCAAAATTGCCTCATCTATCTCCTCATCAACATAATTGAACATTCCAAACAAAAAGTTGAAAAAGTATGCTTTCCTCAGGATAGTTTCCATACCTGGTGGGCAAATCTTTGTATCTCTCCATGCATCGGAATACTCCTAGAATTTTTTTATTGTTAGCCTATCATCTGTGAATGCTTGTGTTTCAACTGAGGTTGCAGAGGAGGATTCCCGCATTTCAACTGTGCCCGTGGTAGAGGACGACCCTGTTTCAAGTTCGGCCATGGTTGTTTAGGTTTGAAGCGGAGGTGAGGTGATGCACGCAGACTGTATTTCAATCTCACAAATTATGCCCGCAAAAAGTATTTCATCAACGAAACGCTTTGCTTGAGTGTATTTCCACTTCATAATTCATGACTTGGGCATGCACTTTTCCCTATGCTGACATCCAACTTTTAATATTTTTTCAGGCCTTGTCATCAGAGGAAATTTTATAAATTGGTTGTACTTTGACATAAGAAAAGTGCACAAACATAAGCTTTCATTTTTTATAAATGGGTTGTAATTTGGAATTTTATAAAGTGGTTGTACTTTGACATAAAAAAGCGCATAAACATAAACTAACACGTTTCAGTACTTGGCCATTTTTTCCAAAGGGGAGCATTATCTGGCATTGTGCAAATTAGGTTGATTGTTTGTTTTGGAAGGCCATTATCTTCTTGGACAATGAATTTTTATCACGAATGAGTAAATGGTCAAGTGTGTAAATCCTCCACCTGAAAGCTTATGTTGTCAGATAAATTTAATCCCTCACTGGTGAGAACTGGTGGGCATTTTCTTGAGACCATTTAGGCCAGTTTTAAGTGCAAAAAATGCTAAGTGGAAGTTTTGGCAAGCCAATATTTCTTCACCGGAGACTTTTTTCCAATGAATGAGATTATATTCAGGTGCATTGGTCAACCACCTACATGATGGTGCCCTGCAAATAGTTATCTCTCTCTCTCTGAGGAAATGGCGATCATTTTCCCAAAGCCACTTGAGCCATATTTTCAGTACTTAGCCATGTTTCCCCATGCCGAGCATTTTCTGGAATGGTGCAAAAGAGGTTGATTGGATTTTTTGGCACGCCATTATCTTCTTGGACATAGACCTTTTATCGAGAATGAGTAAATGGTCAAGTGTGTAAATCATCCACCTAAAATATTATGTTGTTAGATAAATATAATCCCTCGCTGGTGAGAACTGGCGGGCATTTTCTTGAGTCCATTTAGGCCAGTTTTAAGTGCAAAAAAGGCTAAGTGGTAGTTTTGGCAGGCCAATATTTCCTTCACCAGAGAATTTTTCAGGTGCATTGGTCATCCACCTACAGGATGGTGCCCTACAAATAGTTATCTCTCTCTCTGTGAGGAAATGACTGTCATTTTCCCAAATCCACTTGAGTCATTTTTTCAGTAATTAGCCATTTTTGCCCATGGCGAGCATTTTCTCGAATGGTGGAAAATAGGTTGAATGGATATTTTGGCATGCCATTATCTTATTGGCCATAGAAATTTTATCGAGAAGGAGTAAATGGTCAAGTGTGTAAATCATCCACCTGAAATCTTATGTTGTCAGATAAATTTAATCCCTCACTGGTGAGAACTGGAGGGCATTTTCTTGAGGCCATTTAGGCCAGTTTTAAGTGGAAAAAAGGCTGAGTGGATGTTTTGGAAGGCCAATATTTTCTTCACCAGAGACTTTTTTCCAAGAATGATACTATATTCAGGTGCATTGGTCATCCACCTATAGGATGGCACCTTCCAAATAGTTATCTCTCTCTCTCTCTTTGAGCAAATGGCGGTCATTTTCCCAAAGCCACTTGAGCCATATTTTTAGTACTTGGCCATTTTTGTCAATGACAATAACTCATCAAAATTCCCTGGTATTTTCAAATATGAAATGAAAATATGTTTATAGGACTTACATTTTCAGGATGTCTCTCTTTTTTGTTGCATTTTTCTCCTTAGTCCCCAGTCGTTTTGAGGCTCTATTCTCATAACAATTAAAATCACAAGGCGAAGGGGCCATTTGGAAATTCCCGCCAAGAGGTGTCCTTGTGCTGATAAATTCATCAGTTGGCATGGGATTAAGTAGGCTTGGAAAAATTCCCACCATTTCCCACCTGTGAGGGATAAGTTTTTTAGGAAAGCATCATATTGGAGGTGGATGACTTATGAACATGAACTTTGTTGAGTATAATTGTCATTGATGACAAAAGTATTCATTAATGACAAAAGATATGATGGCATGGCATGTATGATGATGTGGCATGGTTGATGAGGATGAAAATCCACCTAATGCTGCTCTAGTACCTTCATGATGTCATTACTACAATTTGACCTAGTTATATAGAGATTTGTCAGTTTGGAGAAATTCTAAAAAATGGCTAAGTGTTGGAAAATTGGTCCAAGTGGCCTTGGGAAATTGATCGCCATAACTCATAGGAGAATGATAAAAATTATCTAAAACTATCATGCTATATCTTGTTGAAGAGGCTATCTTACCATGGTATCAGTTCTCAAAGAGGGTGTTTGATGACAACGTTAGAGGCCTGCCAAAACAGGGTTTCAGGATTTTTTTTGCACCAATGGTAGCAAAACTGCCCAAGTGGCCTCAAGAAAATGCCTGCCATAATTCATATGTTAAGGTAAATTCCCGAACCATAGTGTCAGGTTGTAGCTTGTTGATTTTTCTACCTGACCATGGTATCATATTGTCTTGCGAGTGTCTGAGGAGGAAGTTATGGGTCTTCCAAAATAGTGTTTCAGGCAGATTGCTCTATTCTAGGAAAATGCAAAAATTGTCCAAGTATAAAATTACTGGTAAAAATGCCTGAGTGGCCTCAGTAAAATGCCCGCCATTTCCTTTGGTTGTTGTCTTAAAGTATTTTGGGGGTATGAGTCTCTAGAATGTTGATTGGTTCATCCAACCATATCATTGGTTTGTCTAGAGAGTCTCTTTAGGTGAAGATATTGATCTGCCAAAAGTGCCTACTAGCTTGATTTGCACTACTCCATAAAAATGTCCGTCGAGGAGAGAGAAAGAAGTTTCAAAGGATGAAATTGGTCTATATGGAATCAAATTGTTGGCCTCTATCCATTGGGTGTCTCACACTTCCAATTTGATGAAAATAAAAATCTCATCTTACCCTAGGGTTTGACAATTTTTTGTCCAAGTGTTGAACTAGTAGTTTAAAAATCTAGTTTCAAATGCCCGCCAGATGATGTGTGTGTATCAATAAATTTAAAGGGTGACATGGATATGTTCCCTGTTGAAGTGGTTATCTAGCCATGCTTTCAGTTTTCCTTATGATGGTCACATGTGCAAAAAATTAACCTACCAAAAGTGAGAAAAAACTTGTTTTGCATATTAAGAACAAGTGAAATTAGGCTAGGTGTTAAAATCACAAGGTTAAGGGGCTATTTGGAAATGCCCGCTAGTAAATTTCCTTTTGGGGATAAATTCATCAGTTGACATGAACTTGTTCCTTGTTGAAGTAGATATCCAGTCATGGTTTCAGTTTACTTCTTGATAGTCACATGTGCAAGAAATCAACCTGCCAAAGTAGGAAAAATATTGTTTTGCATATTAAGAACAAAAGAAATTTGGCTAAGTGTTAAAATCACAAGGCTAAGGGGCCATTTGGAAATGCCCGCTAGGAGGTTTCCTTGTGCTGATAAATTCATCAGTTGGCATGGACTTAAGTAGGATTGGAAAAATGTCCACCATTTCCCACCTGTGAGGGATAATGTTTTTAGGAAAGCATCGTATTGGAGGTGGATGACGTATGAACATGAACACCGTTGAGTATAATTGTCATTGATGACAAAAGTATTCATTAATGACAAAAGATATGATGACATGGCATGTATGATTATGTGGCATGGTTGATGAGGATGAAAATTCACCTAATGGTGCTCTAGTACCTCCATGATGTCATTATTACAATTTGACCTAGTTATATAGAGATTCGTCAGTTTGGAGAAATTCTGAAAAAATGGCTAAGTGTTGGAAAATTGGTCCAAGTTGCCTTGGGAAATTGCCCGTCGTACCTCATAGGAGAATGATAAGAATTATCTAAAACTATCATACTATAGCTTGTTGAAGACGATATCTTACCATGGTCTCATTTCTCAAATAGGGTGTTTGATGACAAAGTTAAAGGCCTTCCAAAACAGGGTTTCAGGATGTTTTTGCACCAGTGGTAGTAAAACTACCCAAGTGGCCTCAGGAAAATGCCCGCCATAATTCATAGGTTAAGGTAAATGTCTACCCCATAGTGTTAGGTTGTAGCTTGTTGATTTTTCTACCTGAAAATGGTCTCAGCATGTCTTGATGGTGTTTGAAAAGGAAGTTATGGGTCTACCAAAACAGTGTTTCAGGAAGATTGCTCCAGTCTAGGAAAATGCAAAAATTGTTGAAGTATAAAATTACTCGTAAAAATGCCTGAGTGACCTCAGTAAAATTCCTTCCATTTCCTGTGGTTGATGTCTTAAAATATTTTTAGGGTATGGGTCTCTATCCTGTTGATTGGTGCATCCAACCATATCATTGGTTTGTCTAAAGAGTCTCTTTAGGTGAAGATATTGATCTGCCAAAAGTGCCTACTAGCTTGATTTGCACTACTCCATAAAAATGTCCGCCGAGGAGAGAGAAAGAAGTTTCAAAGGATGAAGTTGGTATGTATGGAATCAAATTGTTGGCCTCTATCCATTGGGTGTCTCACACTTCCAATTTGATGAAAATAAAAATCTCATCTTACCCTAGGGTTTGACAATTTTTTGTCTAAGTGTTGAACTAGTAGTTTAAAAATCTAGTTTCAAATGCCCGCCAGATGATGTGTGTGTATCAATAAATTTAAAGGGTGACATGGATATGTTCCTTATTGAAGTGGTTATCCATCGATGCTTTTAGTTTTCCTTATGAGAGTCACATGTACAAGAAATTAACCTGCCAAAGTGAGAAAAAACTTGTTTGTCATATTAAGAACAAGTGAAATTTGGCTAAGTGTTAAAATCACAAGGTTAAGGGGCTATTTGGAAATTCCCACCAGGAACTGTCCTTGTGGGGATAAATTCATCAGTTGACATGAACTTGTTCCTTGTTGAATTAGCTATCCATTCATGGTTTCAGTTTACTTCATGATAGTCACATGTGCAAGAAATCAACTTGCCAAAGTAGGAAACATATTGTTTTGCATATTAAGAACAAAAGAAATTTGGTTAAGTGTTAAAATCACAAGGCTAAGGGGCCATTTGGAAATTCCCGCTAGGAGGTGTCCTTGTGCTAATAAATTCACCAGTTGGCATGGGCTTAAGTAGGCTTGGAAAAATTAAAAGGTTGATTGGTTTTTTTGGAAGGCCATTATCTTCTTGGCCATAAAATTTTTATCGCGAATGAGACAATGGTCAAGTGTGTAAGTCCTCCACCTAAAAGCTTATGTTGTCAGAAAAATTTAATCCTTGACTGGTGAGAACTGGTGGGCATTTTCCTAGGGCCATTTAGGCCAGTTTTAAGTGGAAAAAGGGTGAGTGGATGTTTTGGAAGACCAATATATTCTTCACCAGAGGCTTTTTTCCAAGACTGACACTATATTCAGGTGCATTACTCATCCACCTACAAGATGGCGGCCTCCAAATAGTTATCTCTCTCTCTCTGTGAGGAAATGGCGGCCATTTTCCCAAAGCCACTTGAGCCATATTTTCAGTACGTAGCCATTATTGTCAATGACAATAACTCAACAAAATTCCCCGGTATTTGCAAATATGAAATGAAAATATGTTTAGAGGACTTACATTTTCAGGATGTCTCTCTTTTTTGTTGCAGTTTTCTCCTTAGTTCCCAGTCGTTTTGAGGCTCTATTCTCAGAACAGTGGTTCCTCTACCGAGGGATATTTTGTTAATTTTCTCTATGTAATGTAATCCAAAAGACACTTGTTATTATCTTTCAGTTTCATAACTTGATATGTAAAAAGCTTAAAGCTTTAGAAGTTCAGAAGAAGACAATAGGTCTTACTAAATGACTTGAATATCAACAATGGACTTCTTCAAAAGTGTATCTACATAATGTAATTTTTTTCTCATCGGATGAAATAAAATTACAATTTTTTTCCAGGGAAAAAAATTGAAATGAAAATATGAAACTGTAAAAAAGCAGAGAATAACTCAACAAAAATTCCGTAGTACTTAGCCATTGTTGTCAATGACAATAACTCAGCAAAATTCCTTGGTATTTGCAAATATGAAATGAAAATATGAAACCGTAAAAAAACAGAGAATAATAAAACTCACATTTTCCAATTTGAATCACACAAATAGGCCAAAAATTGAACCTTATTTTCAGGGTTGATTTTCAGTATTTTTACACAATAACATTTTTTAGGATAAAATTGAAAATATTGAATAGTGTAGTGGTGACTGTTAATACACATCGTGTTCAACTCGTATCATTCAATTTGACTATGCAACGTTCTTACTATCACATGAAGAATGTTCTTATTTCTGTGTTATATTAAATAATCTGAATTTAGTCCCTGGATAAAAAAGGTAAAACACCACTTCATAAAAAATAAGCCTATGATATTTCAAGCTGAAATATAGTACATTATTCAACAATCTGCAAATTGTTCTATTAAAATTCCCCAAGCTTCTTCAGCAGACTGCAAGTCCAAAATGATCAACACATCTAATCCTAGAGTAGCTACTATAGAACCAGAGTGCATGTACATATAAAACAATTTAATGCAATAAATAAACAATTCATATATACTAAATAATATAATTCACCATACATATTACACCAAACAGTATAAAAATGTATTAATGAAAGGAAAAATGTTTACAAATCCAAATGGGGTACACCAGTCCTCATCCCTAATCCATAACACTGATGGACAGTGTCCCATTGGTGTGAATCCCATGAAAAGTGTACTTGTACACGAGGTTGTAGGCTATTATACAAATAGCGAAATGTAAATTTTGGTCCCACTCTCCATTTAACAAGAGGCTGAGTCTGATCACTTGAGACTGAAGTTGGCTAATATCTATCAGGAAAGGTTGGCCATGTATAGAAAACTGCCTCCTTAAGATTCTCATAGCCTTCTATGTTGAACTCCAGTGAATTATTCTTCTTTACAATCCCAGGAGGTACATAATGCATTGCAATTAGTTCAAAAGTAACCATGAAACTTTCATCTGAACAAGGAATTTCCACATAAGATTCACTGTGTATAATGTGTCGAGACCTTATGTGATTGAAAATTTTGTAGGAAAGAAGATGAATATTGTGACAATGTACTCGATTGGGATGCAATACTTTGATATATGATGACAATGCAGTGTGTGTTCCATATTTTGTAGATGCAGCTAATCTAGCAGTCACAACTTCATTGTCACCTTTTGTTGCAAGAAGTTGAAAACTGGTGTGCTTATCATCATTTGTAGCAATAAATCAACAACAACAAAAATCTCCTTTTCGACTACTAGTGCCCCACCTTTTAACAGAGCTCACAGTAAAGAAAACATCAACAATGCCTACAACACAATATAATATAACATTAGATACTATAAATAAATTTTTCATATATGAGTTGAAGAATATATATTAAAAGATACACATGTATACTCACCATCAATTATTCCATTTGGTATCAACATAGCTTGTTTTGTGTAAAACACCTCATGTGGATGCAAATTCACACCTTCAGGAATATAGTGGCCTCTACCACAAACATCTACATGATTTTCAAATATTCTTACCCAACAAAATGTTCCACTAGTTGAAACATCTAATAGACAATCCAACACTTCTACAGGATATGGAATTTTCAAAGACTTATCTTCAGACATACCAGGCATTTTTTCATAATAATTACGGACATACATGCCTGCCTTTATGGTAAGATCAAATGGATTTGTGTTACGCAACAATAGCCGACCCATTGGAATGAATTTATGTCTACCAATCTTCACAAAACGACCATTTTGAGTCAATAGGGAAGTCACATCTGAACAAGATCCCATATAAAACCCTCACTTAATGACTACAGTGGAATGTTTTTTATGATTTTCATCTGGCCCACTTGAACATAATTGTGATTTTATTTCAGAAATTGAAGGATGCTGCAACATAAGCTTGCCACTTTCATCTGCATACACCATTTGAATAGGAAGAACATCATCCATAGCATGTGTCCATGTGTCATTGGTACTATCAGTGTAAAGAATTGGATCATCACCACAAGGATCCAACATTGCCAACTCTACATTTCTTATATGTGACTCATCTATAACTTTGCTGATAACGATTTGTTCTAAACCATTTTCTCCTTTAAGAACAACAACTGTATCATATTTTGGAGCCTTTCCCTTAACATACTACAAAGTTGAATGACATCGGAATTGATAAGGTATATCCCTATCATTAGGTTGGCTCTCAACATCATTACCGCTGGATACATCATCATCACTCCAATAATCAGTTTTTGCAAGTCTATATAATTTCCGTGAACTTGTCGTTGTATAGACAATTGTTGCTTCATTTTTTCGTCTCTTTTATCGTTCAACATCCTCTTCAACAAGTATTCGAAAAGCTTCTTCCACAACCTCTGGAGGCAATGACTTCCGTTCTTTATGTGGCAACATATAAGGGTCTGTATTAAACATGATCAAATTTATAAGAAGTAAAATTTTGCAATCATGACAAGGGACCAAAATGGCCTACACAGGTTACATGTGATCTCTTAATTGGAAATCAAGACTGAAAAAACAAAGTATTTATAAAGGTATAATATTAATACTACATAAATTATAACCTTTGGTAAAAACCTTCAATTTATTTTCCCCTTCCAACCAAGATTTTAGATTCACATCCAAATTGTCCAAAATTATATCTGCATCAAATAATAAAGGGTGAATTTAATTACTCTACATATATAGTATATGATAAATCATTTTACAGACTGCTTAAATAAAAAAATTGCAGGGTAAAAATGTAAATTATTTTAAGCACAAGAAACTGCAAAAAAATATTCTTACCAGTCGTATCACTACACCATCGATTTTTATCATGGTAATTCAACGCGGTCTGATTTGGTTTGATCAGATAGCTGATGGATTTAATCAATTGGCTGATAAGAAGTCCGTCACTATACCAGTCGATCAACAGAAAAAGTTAAAAAAAGTATTGTCAGTCGGTCACTAAACCATCAATTTTTTCATCTAATTTCAATGCAATCAATTTTGGTTTGATCGCAAACCTGTTGATGGGTTCGTATATTTTGTTCAAGCAGGGTAAGAATGTAAAAAAATTTAAGCACAAAAAAATTGAAAAACAAAAATACTTACCAGCCGTATCACCACACAAACAATTTTTCTCAGAGGATATCAACGCGGTACGATTTGGTTTGATCAGAGAGCTGGTGCGTTGACAATTCGAGCAGGGTTAGATCTAAAAAAAGGCACGAGTTCGAATATTTTGATCAGGGTAATATATAAAACAAAATAATTAATTTTTGTAAGCAATAGAGGGTTCCTCTGCAATGCATGTTCTGTAAGAAATAGAATGTTTCTCTTTACTTACGATCGGCTCTGAAAAAAAACATCTTCGAAAATATACAACCTAGGACACAAAAAAATGGAAAAAACATACTCTTACCAATCGATCACGATAGCATAACTTGTCTTTAGATGGTTTCAACATGATCCGTTTTGGTTTGATAATAGACCGAGTGTGTTGATAGGCGCATGGATTTTGTTCAAGCATGGTAGATTCAATACAAACGCAGATTTGGTTTCAAAGCATGTTTTGGGTATGGGTAAACCGGCTATTTTGGGGCAAATCGAAAAATATGAAATTGGAAGGATTTTTCCTTTGATACCCAGTTTCGAAAATTTTTAATTAACCCCACATTGTAACGTGTGCCAAACTCCACATTGTTTCTTGTGTAACCGGAAAAACAATCAAGGGAAATAGGGGTTTGAAAAAATATTTGATTAGTGGTGTTAATTAATTTTTAATCAATTTCTTATTTAGGATACATTTTGGGGGTGGTAATATCTTATGGGGGCCCTAGGGGTGATATTGTTTTAAGTTATCGGACTGCTCCAATGTTGTTTCAGACAGATAGACAGAAAGGAGGAAGAACTAATGTTGCAATTTTTTGTATATTATGTTAATATAAAGTTTGCTTTACAAAAAAAAATGAGTATTAATATGTAGATACATAGATTGGGGATGCAAGAATGGAAGCACAATGGTATACCTTAAACAGAGAATGTTTGGATACATATATTGGGGATGCGAGAATGAAAGCACAATGGTATACCTTGAACACAACATCTCTAGAGCGTGTGGATGGAGGAACACCCCGCCATCACCAACCTGCAAATAATACGTAATTCCATACGCTTTAATACTAAATAAAATGAGTATTTAAAACACTGTAATGAGATAAAAACTTGAAGTATGAATAAGAAAAGGTGAACTTGAAACTTTACATGCAATGGTAAATTGAACGCAAATCCATGAAGAACCCCAACCAGGGTAACCAAAATTCTGCAAAAGAATGTGCAAACCAACACTCATGAGATCTTGCAAGGTAATGGAAAAAATTTGGTAAACTAATAACCAGAGAGAAATAAGGTGGTTACTCCTTGAACCCAACAACCAGAAAGGTCTCGAAACCCCATGGGGGTTGGCCCGGGTCGAATATGCAATTTACCAAATGATGAAAGCACCCTATGGTTGTAACACTCGAAAAATTAAGGTTATCTAATCTTGAGGTCGAAAGACCAGTACTGAGTCGTTGGATGGATGACATGTATACTTCTCCAGCTCCCTTAATTGATTATGGATAATGATATAAATGCCAACCTTCAATGTAGATGATGCCTCACATCCACCACCCCTGGGCACTAATTCCCAAGGCATGATATCACGGGGCTTCCACCAATCAGGTTAAAAAAAACACAAACATATTTAATGAAAAATGCCTTCCCAAGTTCCACCTCAAAAAACTTTGAACAACAACATAGGAAAACTTTAAGTCAAGGCCCACCAAATTAATACAAATCAATGATTTCTATATGTTCCCTGAATACACAGGGATATAATAAGAGTAGGTCAAAATAAAGGGCTCTACCATAGGTAAGGACTAACAAGGTAAATAGATGCTAAGTAATGAAAGGACTAAAAAGTAAATAGATGCTAAGCAATGAAAGTAATGGAATCATGTTGTCCTAACAATGTATTTATGTGTCTAATTTATTATTCTTAGTATGTAAATGCAATTTTAATTTGTGTTTTTTATCTTGATAAAATTACAACCTTTTTTTTCAAAGATGGTCAAACTGATCATAATTTAGTTGTCAAATCGCGAGGACACTCATTACTAGTTGCTATCGTTATTATAAGTTGACTCATTACCATTATTAAAAAAATACACAATGATACTAGACTAGTGTTAGCATCCTGAGTGGAGGCACATCTGCATGGAAATATACACATCCAAGAAAGTTTCATGAAGGAAGAGTGTTGGTATCATTCTATTGTCTCTGTGTTGGTGCTTGCTCGCTTGAAGTTGCGTGAAGGAAGAGCATTGGTGCTTGCTCATTTGAATATGCGTGAAGGAATAACATGGGAGTGGAGCTACCTTGGAGCTAAAGCAAAGACTATCTAAAAACCCAATGAATGCTCGATGAAAACTCGTGGATAGCCTACCTCTTTGCATGGAGCTATGTTGAAATCCGTGGATAGGCTCCAAGCTTGTATCGTGGAGTTGTGACCTCTCTCCAAGGCTTGAATTTTGTGTGTTCTCTGTAATTTCACTTCCTATCTGTGACTATTGTGATCTAGTGTACCTTAAAACCCTATTGCTTGGGGGTGTTGTTGTGTGATGGTAACATATATTCAATAGAAAGTAACATTAATAAACTTGATAACCTCGCTCTAGACCTTTTGAGTGAAGTCACAAGAGACAAACAAGTGCTCCATGGATTCAGTTGCTTTCTTGCATAATACACATACCTAGTCCTTGAGTACCCCATTTGACCAAGTTGTCCCTAGTGAGAATGTTCTTTGCCAATAGAAGCCAACATAAACACTTAATTTTTAGCTGGTAGTTCCACTTCCATAACGTGGAGCTCAACCACTTAGCCGCACCATCCCATTTTGAAATTGCAATCGAGTCGTAAGCCTGCTTAGCCGAAACCTAACCACTTTCTACATTCCACGACCAAAGGAGAATGTCCTTAACATTTGACAACTTAATGCCAGCATGATGAAGACCATTGATATAATGTTACCAATTAAGTTCTAGACCACCTTTGATATTTAATTTGTTTGTTAATTTCCCATGCCGCCCCTCGAGTGCATCTTTGTCTCTAGCATACACTTGAGCAAGTCTATAAATACCTTTAGACCGAATATGAGAGATTAATTTCTTAGATAAAACCGATTAATTCACCCCTCCGATGACAGGGTCCCTTCCCACCTTGATCTGCATGTAATCTCCCAGCTTCCACGCTAACCATCCCAAAATAACATGAAAGGAATTTACCAATCCATTCCAAATATTTGGTCCCCTAATAGTGGTTTTAGGATCATGACGAATCCAGTCCACAACTGTAGAGTTATGCATATATTTGGATTTTATGACGTCACTCCAGATCCCACCAACAAAGAGGCTTCTCCATAAACTCTTAGTGCCAAGAGCTAACACAAAATCAAATAAATTATTTAATCCCCAACCACCCATGGATTTTGACTAGGCTAATTTTCCCAACCGACCATATGATATCTCTTTGAATCCTTCATCCTTGACCACAAGAAATTAAAGCACCTCTGCAGTATCCTCCCCAAAATAGACTCAGGGATATTCGCCAATGAAAACCAATAGAACGGGTTGTTTTCAAGAACAGACTTGATCAATATCAGGCGTCCTCCCAAAGACATCCACCGATGGCACCGATTTTCCAGTCTTTTCTCAACTTTTTTTAGCAGCCAAGACTAGTCACCAGTAGAATAGTAATTGGGATTCAAAAAGTAACCCAGATATTTGAATCCCATATCCATTAGGTTTACCTTGAAGGGAAAGACCTGTTTTAGTTGATCCTCGAAGTCTTCACCAGTACCAACAATGAAAAACCCTGTTTTTTCAATACTCACCTACATACCAGAAGCAACTCCAAAAGTATCCAATCAATGCTTAAAGAACAACCCTTCCTCAATGGAACCCTTCCCAAAAGGGAGCACATCATCCACAAAGAATAGATGTGTGACCCTGATCACTTTGAAGATTTTTACACCTATTAAAATGCCATCTATGTATACCTCATGGATGAGAAGAATAAGACCCTCAATAACCAGGAGGAACAATAGGGGTGACAACAGGCATCCTTGGCTTAAACCCATCGAACTTCTAAAAAATAAAAGGGAACACCATTCACCATAACAACAAAGTTTGCCAAGGATATGCACCCCATAATCCATCTCACAGCTTTGAAACTGACACCCATATGCAATAAAATCAATCTAAGAAAGCTCCAACTTACCCGATCATATGCTTAGAAAATATAAACTTTTAGACAATAGCCTTCATATTTTTAACTTTGATAGAATGCAAGCACTCCTATGTCACCCCCACCACATCCAGGATATATCTGTGGTTGAGGATCTCGAACTGTTCCTTAGAAATGAATCTGGATAATATAGGCTTGATGCAAATGGCAATTATCTTTGAAATTACCTTGTATATCAAATTGCACATCGAAATCATATGAAAGCCATTAAAGGAAGTGGGATAGGAGCATTTAGGGATCAGTGCAATGAATGTCATGTTCATAGCTCCAATAACAGTTCCCAATAATCTAGAGTCTTCAACAGTAGTAAGTAGATCGAGCCCAACCAAGTTGAAAAATGCAAGGAAAAACTCTATAGTCCACCTGTTTGGGACTAGACTTTTTGACTTGGTAAAGGCTGATAGAACCTCTTTAAATTCCTCCAAGGTAACTTGATCTGTCATCGCTTGCCCTTCCTCCTTGAAGAAAAAATGTGGGAAACAATGAAGCACATCTAGCTGCCTAGCAATTGTGTTTTCTCCCAGGTCATTAAAAATATTTTGAAAATGGGCAGCAACCCCATATTCAATTTCCTTTTGAGATTGGAGAGTCCTCCCCCGAGTCAGATAAATCCCAAATCGAGTTAACAACCCTCCCGTGCTCTACATAATGATGAAAAAAGTTGTGTTTTTGGTCTCCTTGGGTCATTCAAACAGCCCGACTCCTTAAACGTCGTGTCTCTTCTTTCAACAATAGAATTTTTAGTTTCCTTTCCTCCAGTACACCCACCAAGGATTTTTACTGAGCCGACATAATATGAGAAGCATTAGAGGCATAAACCTCTTCTATGCTTCTTTCTATATCCAAAAGTTCTTCCTTCAAGGCCCTTTTCTTCAAATTTTCCCAATTGATCACTTCATGTTTGAGATATTTTAACTTTGTAACTAGGATATCCATACTGGAATCCCGAGGAGGACAGGCATGGGAGGACCACTAGTCAATAATAAGTTGATTGAAACCATCATCCGCTAACCATGAATGGTTGAATTTAAAAGGGTATTTAAGCCTATCGAACCCCAAATCCATCTACAACACCACCAGCTTATGGTCAGAGATACTTGAATTGAAAATCGAGGTATGATATCTATCCACTTTCTCCACCAACATCATTGCGATAAAAAAATTGTCTAAACGCTTAGCAATCCCCGCCTCCCCTGATCTGTCATTGCTTCAAGTGGGAGCCATAGGTGCTGGGAAAACATAAAGGAGGTTGGATTCCAGGATCAGGTCATTGAAAAATTCAACCAATGGGTCCATGCGATCCCTAGAGCCCCAAAATTCCGTGCTCAAGGAGGTGAAATTTAAGTCCCTGGCAATAATAAAATGAGGATTCAACAACAAAGCAAAGTCCTTTAATGAATTCCATAAAGAAGATCCATTTGAATAAGGACCATAACAATTAAATATTTTTAGTGGCGAGTCAAGGTTCCTGAATTCCCCTTCAAGAAGAATGCCACCACAGGTAAGATAAGGAGTAAAAATAACAGACTTGTGATTCCAAGCTGATAATAAAATGCTAGACTGATTGCTCGAGTCGTCTGTGCACATTTCCCAACCCTAAAGGAACTTAACACATAGTTCCCTAGATTTATCACCACACATCATCATTTCTTGAAACAAGACCACATCAGGATGAATCATCTCCATCAAACGATGGAGAGCTATCTATTTGGGACGCCCCCCCAATCCCCAAACGTTTAGAGAAAAAAATAATCATTTAGGTAATCGAGCTAGGGGCGTTTGTGCTCTAAGTGCCCAGAAACCACCATTGCTTCTATCCACAAGAAAGTCAGAGGAAAATGATCTTCCCACCAAGTGCTCAAAATCAAAAGTTAGGGCAGACACAACAAATGTGACCCCCCCCTTAAGCGACCCCTTCATAACTTGCTTCCCATTTTGCCCACTGCTTCTAACCCCTATCTGAATCAAATCCATATTTAAATCAGGTGGGACAATCTTTCCATCCATACATTTGATTAAATATTTCTGAACAATGCCAAAATAAATTTGTAGGGGAACTTTCTTTAAACCCTCCTTATAATTGGGGACGATAGCCACATCACCCACCAACGACGAGCCCTTAAATTAGCAAGGAGAGGGCCCTAAAGACAAAAAACCCTCATCAAGCTCTGAAAAACATCCTGAATTTCCAAAATAGTTCTCCCCCATGTCCCCTTCAAAGGTACCCCAGATGTTTCCATTGTCACTACCAACTATAACAAAGACAGATTCCAATAGCTCAAGACCCTCAGAGGTAGGGCTTTTCGAGTGCTCCTCAGAAGGAGGTTAAGATTCAAATGGAATGATAGCTAAGGAGGGGGTCGAAGGAACCTCTTTAGGAAACCCCTCCACAACAAGTTCCATAGAGGTAATCCTCGAAGTGTTGACTACTAACCCCCGAGAAACAATCGACTATCCCATCCTTCAAGACTGTGTCAAAAGTAACAAGGGTATTGACTTAGACTTACCTGAAGAAGGCATTGTTGTAGGTGAGGGAGCTTCCAATAATCCACGGTCTTCATGTGAAGTAGCACTTGGACTGCATCCCCCGCTTCTACGTTGAGAAATTCCCAACCATGTTCGCTCATGTGTTATACGTCGGTAGTAAGGACAAGCTGCTATAAGATGGCCCCCATTTCGGCACGTATGCCCTAGAAATACAAATTCCAATAGTCCAGCAATTGAACTATTATTCTTCCCCGCCATTCAATCTCAGTATATCGTGATGAAAAGGGTATCCGTTGGTCAAAGGACAACAGAAGATTGTAGCTATTTCGAAAGGCTGGCCTTACCAGGATTGAAGTAAATTACTGCAAGCGGTTTTCCAAGGTGCCTCCTCCAGGTACTCAGCGACATAAAATGGCGAAACCTGATTTTTTTCCAGTAGTGAAAAGCAGTTCAGAGAAATCTGATACTTGTAAGATACAATGAAAATGCATTGGTAGCTGGTTTTCTGAGTGCCTTGTGGTCCATAGATAGCAACCTTTGACAGTTTTTGGTAGATTTTCAAAGTAGAAATATGTGAACAGAGACCCTAGTTTATTGATAGTGGTATTATTTATGGGTCAGCCATTTTATCCTTTTATGGTTTTCTTTTGTATCTGTAAATTTATGATTTTTGTATTTGTAAATTTTTCTATTATTTTAATATAAGTCTATTATGGTTATGGTTTTTTTATGTTATTTGACTGTTCCTTATTAGTTATTTTGAAGCACTGATTCCACTTCTTATTTGAATTATGTATTAGATATCTGATGTAAAATTAATATAAGTCTATTATGGTTATGGTTTTTTTTATGTTATTTGACTGTTCCTTATTAGTTATTTTGAAGCACTGATTCCACTTCTTATTTGAATTATGTATTAGATATCTGATGTAAAAGAATGTGGTGAAATCTATTATATGGAAATAATAGTAGTAAAAAAACAAGTTGCAATGGGAGTATGTGTATATAATATGTGAAGGAGGGTATGTACATTTGATGTGAAATATTTAAGCAATTCAATACATGGTCAAATTTACTTGATTTTATTGGTAGTTATGAGGTATTTGTAGGTAATATGTTAAGTTTATATATATATATTAAAAACTAATCACAAAATAAAAATAAAAAAAACTAATCATAAAATAAAAAATTGAAAATGTTTAAAAAAAATAGTAAAAGACTTGTAAATTTGATCATTTTTTAGTAGATTTCTCATATATAAATCATGGTTTAATGATGTCTAAACTCAACAAGAAGTATTCAAGTTCATTTTTTTTTTTTTCAGTTTCAATTAATTTGGAATATATCTCTTTGATTTTGTAAAATTTTATTTACTAAATATTTTATTATATTATTAAAATATCACATATAAATTTGATGTTGAGCATTGAATTACTTCTATTACAAAAAGTATTTAAAAAACACCTGAATGAAGAAGATTAAAAATTTAAATTAAATATTAAATATTAAAAAAAAATTGCTCAATAAAATTATAAATTAAATATTAAAATAAAAAATTTCCTTTAAAATTAAAAATTAAAAAGAGATTTAAAGGCAATGAAAAAAGGAGAAAACAAAAATACCTATAATAAATTTTTTAAAAAGAGAATTAAAAAACGAAAAAATGACTTAAATAAAATATTGAAAAGAAAAGGATAATTCTAAACTTTGTGGATGATCAATCAATCTCTTTGCTAATCACTCAATGTCTTTATTAAGTGAGATGGCACTTCAATAGATATTATACTAACTTGGATCTATCTTAACTTTAAGATATTTTTGCTTTTACTTATATTTATATTTATATTTATATTTATATTTGAGGCACATATTATTACTCATATAATAAAGGTGATAACATATTTTACATGTAAACAATTTTCAAATTTTCATTTGGAGTTTTGAGAAATTGAAATAAAATCATTTGGTGGATAGTAGATATTTGCTATTTTTTGTTTTTTTAACAAAATTTGTATAAAAATATATTTTCACCAATTTTTCAATGAAAAATATGCTATATACATTTCAAGCTCTCCAAAAGCTTGGGCAATCAATATCAACTAAGTTTTCCCACCTAGATTTTTTGAATGATTATTAATTAATTGTATCTCCGTATTGAATGGCAATTATAGGATTTCCCATGGGTGCATAAACCATCGATATAATGCAAATTCGTCTACATGAACGATTGTCTAGCTTATCAAGAGTAACACTCTTGGCGACCATTAACCAGCCTATTGCAGAATAATGATTGTTGTTGTAGGCTCATTACTTGCCATTGGATCTCAACACCTTGAGATCCAATGACAAGCAATGAGCTCGCAACATCAATCATTGCTCTGTTGCAGGCTGATTAATTTTCGTCAACACTCTCTATATCCACCATAAATCATCCATTAGCAATGCACCATCATACTTGTACCAATTACTTGTGGAACGATGAAAAAATGATTGGAACATGCGACTAAAGGTTACATTGTCACATAACTTATGCAAATTGTTAATATTTTCAAGTGATTTGGTCCAATAAAAAACTGACACATATTTTTAGTCTTTTCAAATGATTTGGCATGAGAGTGACACATATTTTCTTAAAAATATATTGAAATAAAAATTTAAAACTAACTTTAGTGTATATTCTTAATATGATTAATTATATATTCATATTGACTAACAAGAGTCACATGGTGGCAATGTCCCTGCACTATAACAAAACAAGATTTTTGAACAATGCCAACTCTAAAAGCTATCTGGGAATTGCAACTTTTATTGAAAGCAAGGAGAGAGTGCTATGTTAGTGCTTTCTACATATTCAAGTTTAGGACATTCTATCATTGTGTCAATAAGTGAACTCTAGGATTTAAAGCATATGAGATTTTAATTGTTGTTATAACAAAAAATCAAGAAAACGACTAAATACTAAAAATGCTTAAACTCCTTGTAGTAATTTGAGTGAAGCTATGATCTTATACACTCAGAAAGAGTCGATTTGCCTTTGGTAACAAAGAAGTCACTTGGTATATGATTAATAAAATGTAATAATGGAAATAGTTCAAGAAACTTTTTCTCATAGAATCTCGAGATTAAAATGTTACAAGTAAATAAAAATCGTATGAATAACATCTATATAACATTAAGCTTGGGAATTTGAACCCTATATACAATGAGTTGGGTGTGAGACACTAAACTAATTCCATACATATTCAAAGATTTGGGGAAATGAACCCTTCATATTGCATACCTAGTTTTTGAAAGTATTGTGGAGTTACTTTTAGGCATGAAGTGCCCTATCGCATAACTTTCAGGCATGAAGTGCCTTATCCCAAAGCAAGGTATTTAAAAACACTGGTTATGGAGAGTAAAATATAGCAAATATCTCTGAGCATACATGGGATGGCCAGGCCTTGTAAGTTCTAGAAAATTCCATCGAAAATGGATATGAGGTCCACTAGAAACATCAAACACAACATTATTAACAGTTTGAATATTAAGATCCCCAGATGTGGGTGAGGTCAGGGAGGGGGGAGACGTGGCAGGTTGATCGCATGCAGGGTCGAGTCGACATGTGCCATGAGGGTGGTTTTATGAGGGAAGGTGGAAATGTAGGTCACCTGGTGGGATTGTGCGTGCGGGTGATATCCCAAGCGGTGAAGAGTATGAATAGGGTGCAGAGGGCGATGAACGCAGAAGAAGATGGTACGAGGACTGGGTTGCTGATGATGGGTGCAATTATGGAAACTGGTGGGATGCGCTCTGGATTTTCGGGTCTCGAAGGGAAGGTCTTGTCCCCATTAATGGGAATTTCCTCCTTTGTATCTATCGTATCCCTTGGCCTATGTGAGTCTGTTTTTATTCATCGAAGGGGGGGTTCCATTGGAACTGCGAGTGGAGGTGCAATTCCCTTCTGCAGTATAAAGGAAGGTGGCAGAGTGTTCTGTGTGGTCATGATGGAGCTTGTTGGGACGTCGGGGACCCTGGAGAACTAGCGGAAGAGGCAGGAAAGTCGTGAATAGACCAAGGCTGCACAAGCGACCTGGCATTACCGTGCATCCATTCCCCCGTCCATTAGGGAGGATCTGGAGATGATGGAAAATGGAGTCTAGCGTGAGGGTCTGGAGAATTCATCAACACTGGACATCGCAGTGCTGGAGAGTTGGATACAGGACCCAGGCTCTTCCAGGGCTTGCCAGGGCATGTATAAAAAAAAGATCACGCTTTACTGGGTCATTAAAGGCCTCTTGAGCCGAGTTCTTCTGGAACAAGAGGAGAAGCAAGGTGGGGATGAAATCCCTTTGGATTTATGGAAGGAGTTGTATGCCGATGTGCACCTCCTGCAGATGAAGATTGATTCGATTGGGAAAGAGTTGGGCATCATATCTCCCACAGATGGGTATTTTTGCCTCTGTGCGAGCGGAGGAACCGAAGGACAATGGGAAGGAAGAAGGTGGTTCGAGTGGTGCGGGTGAGACCCCTCTGCCTATGAAGGACCAGCTGTTGTAATGCCCCTTTCCCGACTCATGCTCTAGTAGGTCTTTGTTTTTTGGTTAATGCATACTGTGTTTTGTCTCGACCGCTTAGGCTAGTTAGTGTTTTTGATGGGCCAGGAGGGTTTACATCTGGTTTACTGGCATAGAGACGACTAATCTTGTCAATCCCGTAGGCTGTGTTTTGTATTGTCTAGGTCTTGGGGTAATGGGGAGTAGGCAACATCTATTCTCTGTTTTCCCCTTTGGGGGAGGGGCCCTAGGGGTGATGTTGTTTTAAGTTCTCAGACTATTCCAGTGTTGTTTCAGATAGATAGATAGAAAGGAGGAAGAACCATGGTTGTAATTTTTTGTATATTATGTTAATATAAAGTTTGCTTTACAAAACATAGCAAAAAAAACAATTTGAGTATTAAGATGTAGATACATAGATTGTGGATGCGAGAATGGAAGCACAATGGTATACCTTAAACACAGAATCTCTGGATACATAGATTGGGGATGCGAGAATGCAAGCACAATGGTATACCTTGAACACAACATCTAGAACGTGTGGATGGAGGAACACCCCGCCATCACCAACTTGCAAATAATACGTAATTCCATAAGCTTTAATACTAAATAAAATGAGCATAAACACTGTAACTAAATAAAAACTTGAAGTATGAATAACGAAATGCGAACATGAAACTTTACCTGCAATGGGAAATTGAACACAAATCCATGAAGAACCCCAACCAGGGTAACCAAAATACCGTAGAAGAATGTGCGAACCAATACTCGTGAGATCTTGCCAGGTAATGGAAAAAGTTTGGTACAATAATAACCAAAGAGAAATAAGGTGGTTACTCCTTGAACCTGGAAACCAGAAACGTCTCGAAACCCCATAGGGGTTGGCCCGGGTTGAATATACAATTTACTAAACGATGAAAGCACCCTATGGTTGTAACAGTTGAAAAATCAAGGTTCTCTAATATCGAGATCAAAAGACCAGTATTGAGTCGTTGGATGGATGACATGTATACTTCTCCAATCGCCCCCATTGATTATGGACAATGATATAAATGTTGACCTTCAATGTAGATGATGCCTCACAGCCGCCACCCCTGGGAACCAATGCCCAAGGAATGATGTCACGGGGCTTCCACCAATCAGGGTTAAAAAAAACACAGATTAATATTTAATGTAAAACGCCTTCCCAAGTTCCATCTCAAAATATTTTGAACAACGACATAGGAAAACCCTCAATCAAGGCCCACAAAATTAATACAAATCGATGATTGCTATATGTTCCCTGCATACACAGGGATATAATAAGAGTAGGTCAAAATAAAAGGCTCTACCACAGGTAAGGACTAACAAGGTAAATAGATGTTAAGTAATGAAAGGACTAAAAAGTAAATAGATGTTATGCAATGAAAGTAATGGAATAATGTTATCCTAATGATGTATTTATGTGTCTGATTTATTATTCTTAGTATGTAAATGCTATTTTAATTTGTGTTTTTTATCTTGATAAAATTACAACATTTTTTTTCGAAGATGGTCAAACTTATCATAATTTAGTTGTCAAATCGCAAGGACACTCATTACTAGTTGCTCTCCTCAATTGTGATTTGACCCATTACTGTTATTAAAAAAAAACCACAATGATACTAGACTTGTGTTAGCATCCCAATTGGAGGCACATCTACGTGGAAATATACACATCCAAGAAAGTTGCATGAAGGAAGAGTGTTGGTATCACTCTATTGTATTTTTGTTGGTGCTTGCTCCCTTGAAGTTGCGTGAAGGAAGAGCATTGGTGCTTGCTCGTTTGAAGTTGCATGAAGGAAGAGCATGGGAGTGGAGCTACCTTGGAGATAACACAAAGATTATCTAAAAAACTCAATGAACGCTCGATGAAAGCTCGTGGAGAGACTACCTCTTTGCATGGAGTTGTGTTGAAATTTGTGGATAGGCTCCAAGATTGTATCGTGGAGCTGTGACCTCTCTCCAGGGCTTGAATGTTGCATGTTCTCTGGAATTTCACCTCCTGTATGCGATTGTTGTGATCCATTGTACCTCAAAACCATATTGCTTGGGGGTGTCGTTGTGTGATGTTAACATATTCATGAATGTACTGTATTTGTTTTGAATTTTACTTGAATCCTAAATGTAGAGGTGGTGAACTCAACTTGGAGTTGCGGTGATTGTATTAAGATTTCATGAGGAGTTTTTTGTGAATCCTACCGCATGCCTTAGTTGTTTGGTGTTTCAACCAAGAGCTGCTTGAATGCTTAGACCGTATAGAGAAGACTCAAACTACATTTGAAGACCTTGGAGATAAGGCCATTGAAGTTTGAGCTGTGTGATTTCTCTCCAGTAAAGTATGCTTCCTATTGCAACCACTCTTAAGATTTGTATCAATTTTCTTTACCTTATCAAGTTGTGAGCATTGTATTAATTCTATTGTTTGAAAGCACCGCAAACTAGTGCAAAGACCTAGACCTGCAAAATGTTTATTGAAGTAGATATTATAGTCTATTGAAGAAGAGATTATCATCTTCTATACTTGTAAACAAGGTGGCAGAGACTTAGATTTGCACCTTTTCTTATTTTCTTCCCATGCACCATTTATTTGCAGGTGACAGAGGTGAAAGTTGCAGAAGATGCATTCTTTTACATTTATAGTTGGAACAATGAAGACCCTTTTCCTTGATCAGAACCAGTCCAAGGGAGAGAACAACACAAGAGGACGAGGAAGAAGAAAGCTCAAAGGTAGGGGGGTAGAAACAACTCAAGTAAAAGACCAAAGTTGAATTGTAAGTGTTATGGGAAGAATGGACATGAAGCAGATCAGTGTTGGGCCCCTTGGGACTCCATCAAAGAAAGACATGACCAAAAAGAAGACAAAAGCAAGATTGAAGAGGCCAGTAAATCTCATGAATCTGCTCATTGTATTGTTGCACATTGTAATCTTGGAATAAATGAAATCACATCTTTTTCATCTTATAAAGATTGTTGGTTGCTTAATACTGGTGCAACATCCCACATGACCTTTAGAAAAGATTGTTTTGAAGAAATTAATGAAATTGTAGATGGCATAGTGTATTTTGCAAACAAATACAACCTCAAACCAAAGGGAATTGGTCCCATCAGGCTCAAACTTCCTGGATTCCCTAATTTTTTGTTGCGGAATGTTCTCTATCTTCTAAAGTTGCAGAGAAGCATGCTATCCTTAGAGTAGATTCGACAACAAGGCCATTCCATCCACATGTTCGATGGAATCGTAGAGATAAGGAAGTCCTTTGACAACCAGGTCATCATGATTAGATATGAAGATGGAAAGTTGTTGAAGCTAAAAGGCTTATCTGCAAGAGTTCAGAACTTTGCCTACCTCTCTCAGCATGGAGAAGTTCATTTGTCATCTAGTTTGTTATGGCATGCTAGATATGGTCATCAAAATCATAACAGTCTTCATTTGTTGAGAAAGAATGGTGTCTTTGGTTTTCCCACCATTCCTAAGAATATGAACAAATGTGATGCATGCATATTAGGAAAACATAGTAAGCAGGTATTTCAAGAGTCAAAATTCAAATCATGTAGAAAGCTAGAGCTAGTTCAATCTAACTTATGTGGCCCCATGCTTATTTCTTCTGCCAATGGTAATATATATCTCATGACCCTTGTTGATGACTACACTAGAATGTGTTGGGTATACTTGGTAAAGACAAAATTTGAAGCATTTAAAACATTCAAAAATTTTCGTGCATGGATAGAAAATTAACCACAATCTCATATTGGCACACTTCGAACTAATAATGGAAAAGAATACACTTCTAATGCTTTCGAAGACTATCTTTGTCAACATGGGATTGCACATCAAACTTTAGTTCCTTACCATCCTCAACAAAATAGTGTGGCAAAAAGAATGAATAGAACCATAATGAATATGGTATGCTCAATGATGTTTTTCAAGAGTGTAAAACTGATGTTTTGGGGTGATGTAGTGTTATGTGTAGCCTATTTGAGAAATATAAGTTCATCTCATGCTCTTGAAAACAAGACTCCACATGAAATTTGGTATGGCCACCTTACAAGAAGCTCAACCATACAAGAAGATGAAGGACATGCAGATAACTCAGGTGATGACATGAATGCCTCATTTGATTGTGAATTGAATTTATCTACTAACTTTGAACCAACTTCCTTTGAAGAGGCTGCTACTTGTGATGAGTGGAAAGAAGCAATATAGAATGAGTATTATGTGCTCATGAAGAATGGAACCTGGAAGCTGGTTGACACTCTAGTTGGAAACAAACCAATCGGTTGTAAGTGGGTATACAAGAACAAATACCGATCAAATGGCCCACTTTACAAGCACAAAGAGAGGCTTGTGGTGAAAGGCTATGCATAAAAGGAAGGCATTAACTATGAAGAGACGTTCTCCCCCAAAACAAAATGGGCTATGATCCACACGTTATTGTCTTTGGCTACACAAAATGGGTGGAAAGTCCACCAGATGGATGTAAAACCAACCTTCTTGAATGGAGACTTGAAAGAGAATTTCTTCATGTCTCAGCCAAAAGGATTTGTTTTGAAAGGGAAAGAAAACAAGGTATGTAAGCTCATCAAGTCCTTGTATGGATTGAAAAAAGAACCTTGAGCATGGTATGAAAAGCTAACTGAGTATATTTTGAAGTTAAATTCAAACATTATAATTTTGATGATGCAACACTATTTGTAAAGAAAGTTGGAAGATCTATTGTGTTTCTTGTGGTGTATGTAGATGACCTTTTTATGACATGGAACAATGAAAGTAATATTTCATCCATAAAGAAATATTGGAAGAAGGGATTTGAAATGAAAAAACTGGGACACCTTCACTATTACTTGGTGTTAAGTTTAAACCAAATAGACTAGCAAGATCACTGAAAGAAACATAATCACAAGATAGACACAGAATTTACCCTGGGAAACCCTCATGGGGTAGAAAACCCAGCAAAGCTTTCCTCAATAAGATGTTCAACCAAAATACAAGATGTGCTCCAAGACTTGACCTCCTTCTCTACCTCCTGTGCAAACCTCCCAGACACAAGTGCGCTACTTTTCTGAGTTGTGTAAGTGTGTCTAATGAGGAGCTCACCTCCTCTATTTATACTAGTTCCCGACTGACCAAAATCCCTAATGGGGCCGACCTCTCCTGGAGAAGTCTAATAACCCCTAAAATATAAGATCAGGGCCGACCCCCACATGGTGGGTCTAATAACCCTAGTTACCACAAACCATCGGAGGAATAATCATCTCTGGATACATAATAGGGTTACCTCGGAGGGATGAAACATCTCCGGAATAATAATGTACAAATATAATATTCTTAGAAGTTACAATATTCAACACTCCCCCTTAATGAGAAGGATATTATAACAACATCTACAGGAGCAAGGAGTCATCGACTACATCATACATGATACATCTATAAATCATTGGAAGCTTTCTTCAATTCATCATCATCAGTAACTCAACCAGTTACTGGAACATCAACATCATCAGTATCGTCATCACACAATCATCAGCATCGTCATCACACGATCGTCAACATCGTCGTCACACGATCATCAACATCGTCATCATACGATCATCAACATCGTCATCACACGATCGTCAGCATCTTCATCACACGATCATCAGCATCGTCATCACATGATCATCAACATCATCATCACACGATCGTCAGCATCGTCATCACACGATCATCAGCATCGTCATCACACGATCGTCAGCATCGTCATCACACAATCATCAACATCGTCATCACACGATCGTCAGCATCATCATCACACGATCATCAGCATCGTCATCACACGATCATCAACATCGTCATCACACGATCGTCAGCATTGTCATCACACGATCATCAACATCGTCATCACACGATCGTCAGCATCGTCATCACATGATCATCAACATCGTCATCACACGATCATCAACATCGTCATCACACGATCGTCAGCATCGTCATCACACGATCATCAGCATCATCATCACACGATCATCAACATCGTCATCACACAATCGTTAGCATCGTCATCACACGATCATCAACATCGTCATCACACGATCATCAACATCGTCACCACACGATCGTCAGCATCATTTTCAATACACACGATCATATTACAGGATGATCAATCCTACTCTCTTTAGGACATAGGTCCATGGATGATACAATCCAGATCAAGTTCCAGGATGATCAGTCCTTATCACTTTAAGACAAGTCTCATGTCTAGGGACGATGCAATCCCATCACGTACATTTTGAACCCAGTTCATGGACGATGCAGTCCTCACACGTACCTTTAAGACAAGTCTCATGTCTAGGGATGATGCAATCCCATCACGTACATTTTGAACCCAGTTCATGGACGATGCAGTCGTCACACGTACCTTTAAGACAAGTCTCATGTCTAGGGATGATGCAATCCCATCACGTACATTTTGAACCCAGTTCATGGACGATGCAGTCCTCACACGTACCTTTAAGACAAGTCTCATGTCTAGGGATGATGCAATCCCATCACGTACATTTTGAACCTAGTTCAGGGACGATGCAGTCCTATCTTCAATTCTCGGAGACATCTGTCTACGGCTCACTTTAGAACATGTGTTCAAGGATGATGCAATCCTCACATGTATCCTCACTGATACAGGTACAAGTATCATCAACTATACAAGTACATTAATCAATACATGTATCATCAAAAGTATGTATTCTAGTATGTATTCTCACTAATACATCTATCATCAGAAGCATGTATTCTCACTAATGCATCTACTAATACATCTATCATCAAAAGCATGTATTCTCACTAGTACATCTATCATCAAGAGCATGTATTCTCACTAATAAGTATTCTAAGTATAAGAGTCCTAAATCTAAATATTTCTAAGTATCCAGGTGTAGTAAACAGGTATCCTCATCATCGACCTTGCTGTCGATGAGACAAACTCATCATCAGTGATTATACTACTCCCTCTTTCGAGGAGGGTCCTTTTGAATTAATTCGAGCTTGTCTCGGAAGTATTCAAATCTCACTCGAGACAGAGGTTTGGTCAAGATATCAGCAATTTGATCCTCAGTGCTCACATACTCGAGCTTGATAGCTCCTCTTTGCACCATATCTCGTATATAAAAGCATCGGATCTCTATGTGTTTTGACTTGTCGTGGAATACAGGATTTTCTGTCATCTTAATGCAGCTTTGATTGTCACACATAATCACAGTGGGATCCATTTCTAAGTCAAACACTCCAGATAATAGCTTTCGAAGCCACACTGCTTCACAGCTGGCAGAGCAGGCAGCTATATATTCTGCTTCAGTAGTACTAAGAGCCACACTAGATTGTTTCTTGTTGAACCATGAGATCATGGCAGATCCAAGACCATAACATCCACCTGAAGTACTCTTTCTGTCTGAGACACTTCCTGCCCAATCAGAATTTGAGTAACCATGTAATCAGAGTTCATGACCTCCAAGATAATATAGACCAAAATCTAATGTACCTTTTAGGTACCTCATTACATGCTTTGCAGCTATTAAGTGAACCTTTCTAGGTTCTACTAGATACTGACTTAGGGTATTTACAGCAAAGCATATATCTGGCCTAGTATTTGTTAAATACATCAATGACCCAATGATTTGTCTATATAGAGTTAGGTCCACTAATTCCGATGAGTCATTAACTAATAAATTCAAGTTGGAGTCCATGGGAGTGGCCATGGATTTACACACATATCAAATCTTTTTAGAATCTCCACAGCATACTTACCTTGATTTAGAAAGATTCCTTTTGGTTCTTGCCATACTTCTAGACCTAAGAAGTAGTGCATTAATCCAAGATCTTTCATCTCGAATTCTGAAGAAAGCTTCTTCTTGCTTTCAATAATTTGTTTCTCATTTCCGGTTAGAAATATATCATCTACATATAACAACAGTATAACTGGTTCATCATCCATCACTTTGAGATAAAGATTGGGGTCAGCTTTACTCTTGGTAAAGCCCATGCTTGTTAAGAAATTGTCAATCCTTCCATACCAAGCCCTGGGAGCTTGCTTCAATCCATATAATGCCTTTTTCAGTTTGCATACATGAGTCCTCCCGTCTTTAACCTCAAACCCTTGTGGTTGCTCTATGTATACTTCTTCTTCAATTACACCATTCATAAAAGCTGTCTTAACATCCATTTGGTGTAATTTCCACTTCATCATAGATGCAAGTGCCATGATAGTTCTAATTGAAGTATACCTAGCAACTGGTGCAAATGTTTCTTCATAGTTAATTCCCTCCTTCTGAGAGAATCCTCTGGCTACAAATCTTGCCTTGTATTTTTCAATGCTACCATCTGCAGCATGTTTTATCTTGAAAATCCATTTGGAAGAAACCACACTTTTATTTTTTGGTTTGGGAACTACATCCCAAACATCATTTTTCATTATTGACTGATATTCTTCTGTCATTGCTTCTACCCATTCTTTCTTCTGGGCTACCTCTTCATAGCTAGTAGGTTGTTGATCCACAAGATCACACATCAAGGCCATATAGTTGGACACTAGCTTTGGTTTCTTTCTTTCTCTAGTGGAGCCTTCAGGAGCTCCATATATTTCAGCTCCTTGAATAATATCTCTAGCTAATGTTGTCCTTCTTTTCTTAGATAAATATGTAATAGGAGGTTCTTGTGGTTCCAACATGTTATGATCCTCTAGTGAATCATCTTCATGGATGTGCACAGCCTCTGTGATTCTAGGAGGTGTATCTTCTTCATAGATTTCTTCAAGTTGGCACTTCCTGGATTTCTTGAGAGCTGCTTCTTCATCAAATGTTACATCTCTACTTATTTCTATATGATGAAAACCTGGTATGTAAATTCTGAAGGCTTTGGATGATTCACAATATCCAACAAATATTCCCTTCTTACCAGAAGGATCCAACTTGGTTCTCTTTTCTTTTGGAATGTGGATGTACACAGGACACCCAAATATTTTGAGATGACTTACCTCAGGCTTCTTTCCTGTAAACACTTCTTCTGGAGTTTTGAATTCAAGAGCACTATGGGATAGTCTATTTTGCACATAGACTGTTGTCCTAGCTGCTTCAGCCCATAGATACATGGGTAGATCTTGATCATGTATCATAGTCTTTACAGCTTCCATGATGGTTCTATTTTTCCTCTCAGCAACCCCATTTTGTTGGGGATTGTAAGGAGTGGTTAGTTCCTTCTTAATTCTGGCTTCTTTACAAAAGTCTTCAAAGTCCTTTGAAGTATATTCTCCGCCATTATCTATTATGAGAATCTTGATTTTCTTTTCTGAGAGATTTTCTATTAGGGCCTTGAATTCTTTGAATTTTTCAAAGACTTCATTCTTACTTTTTAGAAAGTATATCCAAGTCTTCCTTGAATAGTCATCAATGAATGAGAGATAATACTCAAACCCACTTAGGGAAGTGGTGGGCATTGGTCCACATACATCTGAGTGTATTAGCTCCAAAATGTTCTTAGTCTTTGTTTCACTCTTTGGAAAAGGGTTCTTGACATTCTTCCCTTTCTTACAACCTTTACATGAGCCATTATGATCAACCTTCAGATATGGTAATCCTATGACCACCTTGCTTACATAGGGTAAGGCTTTGTAGTTAATGTGAGCTAGTCTTCTATGCCATAGCTCACTGGGGCTGGAGGTTTCATGAGAAAGGGAAACTTCTGGATGTCCCTTGAGCTTATAGAGACCTCCTTCTTCTTCACCAATGATAACTGCATCTTTAATTGATTTTCCTTTGGACCACATGAGTATTTGTCCATCTATGAAAGCCACTCTAAAACCTTTCTTATCTAGTGTTGAGATAGAGAGTAGGTTCTTCTTTAAACCTGGTACATATAAAAATTCTTTCATTTTCAAGGGTGTTCCAGAATCAATATTGTAGCTTGCTTCACCAATTCCCTTGATGGGATATTGATAATCATCTCCTAGAGATACCTTTTGAGGTGAAGAATTTTCTTCAAGTCTTGAGAGAGTTTTCTTTTGACCTGTCATGTGCTTTGAAGCACCACTATCAATGAGCCATGTATCTTCTCCAGGAGACACAGATCCAGAGAGTGCAGAAAATAGGACATATTCTTCTGGCTCTTCTTTCTTTACTTTAGATCTTTTCCTTTGAGGCCTTTCCTCTTCTTCTTCTTCTTCTTCTTCTTCTCCTACTTCTTCTTCCGACTATCATCTTCTGCCATATGTGCATGATGTCTTTTGTGAACAAACTTCTTCTTCTTCTTTTCTGGTGAAGTACAGTCTCTAGCATAGTGTCCTAGTTTAAGACAATTATAACATTGGATTGTGGAGAGGTCTCTTTCTGAGTTTGTTCCTCCTTTCCTTTTGAATCTATGAGAGGGTTGAGACTTTTTGTGGTTCACTTTCTTGAAGTGACCCCTCTTTCCTCTTTTGGTGTGGGTGGCCAAGGCTTGGTCATCCTCTTTGAGAAGAGCTTCTCTGTTGGCTACCCTAGCCTCTTCTTGAACATAATCCTCCCATACTACATCAAACTTCATGCTTTCTTTTCTGGCACACATAGTTTGTATGAATGATTCCCAAGGTCTAGTGAGACCATTTAGAGCAGTCATCACAAGTTCATCTTCATCAAGAGTATCACCAATGGCATCTAGTTGCTCCTTGATTTGGGAGACCCTTGAGAAGTAGTCTTGAATGGATTCTCCTTTGTGCATCTTGGTACTCTTCAACTGAGTCCTTAGGTTCATCTTCTTATTGATGTTCTTTCCTTCATACATTCTTCCTAGGGAATCATACATTTCCTTTGGAGTCTTCTTGGAGGCCACTTGGGGAATCAAGTGGTCTTTAATAGAATCAGCTATGATTCTCTTTGCCCTAATCCAATCCTTCCTATGCTTCTCTTTGGCTTCATCTCCTTCAGGTTCTGCAACTTCATCCTTGACATAATGAGCAAGATCATTCTCTTCAAGAATGAGAGCAATTCTGTATTTCCATGCCCGGAAATTTTCTATACCTTCTAGCTTGTCTTCAAGCTTAGTGCTTGGAGCCATCTTCTCTTGGGGGAGTCCAAGAGATAAGAGATAGAGTAGTACTTACCCGAAAATTTTAACTTTTCACTTTTCTGGAACTGTAACATAATTTCTGGTTTATTGCACTTTTGGTAAAACTAGGGTTTGACTTTCCAGGAGTTCTACCCAACCAAAAACTTCGATCCAAGGCTCAAAAGATAGATCTTTAGAAGGGATAATCAGTCATGCAACCAGAATCCAAAAATACTGACCTTTTGCAGAAACCCTAATTTGGGAGAGAGAGAAATATAATTTCACCTTGTGAAAGATGTTCTATTCAGGCAAGCTCTGATACCATGTTAAGTTTAAACCAAATATACTAGCAAGATTACTGAAAGAAACATAATCACAAGATAGACACAGAATTTACCATGGGAAACCCTCATGGGGTAGAAAACCCAACAAAGCTTTCCTCAATAAGATGATCAACCAAAAATACAAGATGTGCTCCAAGACTTGACCTCCTTCTCTACCTCCTGTGCAAACCTCCCAGACACAAGTGCGCTACTTTTCTGAGTTGTGTAAGTGTGTCTAATGAGGAGATCACCTCCTCTATTTATACTAGTTCCCGACTGACCAAAATCCCTAATGGGGCCGACCTCTCCTGGAGAAGTCTAATAACCCCTAAAATATAAGATCAGGGCCGACCCCCACATGGTGGATCTAATAACCCTAGTTACCACAAACCATCGGAGGAATAATCATCTCCGGATACATAATAGGGTTACCTCCGAGGGATGAAACATCTCCGGAATAATAATGTACAAATATAATATTCTTAGAAGTTACAATATTCAACACTTGGGAATTGAAGTGACTCAACATCCCGAGTACATATTCATCTCCCAGAAGAAGTATGTTGGATAATTGTAGAATATATTTTGCATGACAGAATGCAAGCCTCTCTCAACTCCAATGGAACAAAAGTTGAAGCTCACATAAATTGGAGGAAAATAATTTGAGGATGCAACCAAGTACCGACAACTTGTGGGAAGCCTTATCTACCTTACAAACACCAGACCAGACATCACATATATTGTTGGAATCCTTTCAAGGTTCATGCACAATCCTTGTGAGGACATCGGTTTACTGCTTAAAGAGTTCTAATGTACTTGAAGGGGACTCGAGAATTTAGACTCAAGTACTCTATGGTGGATGAATTCAAACTCATTGGGTACTCTAATTCAAACTTCGATGGAAAAAAAGAGATAGGAGTGTCTACTTCTGGATACACAATGAGTCTTGGATCAACAATTGTCTCCTAGAGCTAACGCAAGCAGTCAATTCCAGCAAATTCGACAACAGAGGAAGAATATGTGGATACTATTGAAGCAATGAAAGATATAGTGTGGCTTATGAAGATACTTGAATATTTGCAGGACAAACAAGAGAACTCCAGTCCCTTATTATTCGACAATACTTCTACAATCAAGTTGGCCAAGAATCCTAGATTCCATGTCCTAGCCAAGCACAATCCACCTTTGGTCTAGTAGCACCTCTTTTTTCTAGAAGCTGTTTGCCTGTTGGTACTCTGACCATTTTTTGCATCCCTCCACTTATTATAGCACATCTGCTATAATAAGTGCTTTTTGAGGTTGATTTTTTGGCCTGAGAGCCTTTATTTTCACTCCCCTTTTTGCACCCTTGGTTGCATTAGGGTTTTGAGTTTTTTACATTATCATCTTACACAGAAGAATTTTACACAAAAACTTATTTCTCACCATTGAGAATTTTAGATGCTCTCGTCATCTTCAGGGTGAACCCCCAGAGTTCAGTCTACTTGGCTCTCCACGTCACCGACATTGAGCCTTATCCATTGACTCGACACATCGTCGGTCAAACATACAGTCATCCGATTATGACACGCCTCACTTCACGTCTGATTCTGAGGCTGAATCCGAAAACCCTACCGAGTTATTACCAACCAACCTCATGGTTGGAACACAATTCGACCCACTTTTTACCAGTACCATAGGAAATACATCCACAAACCCTTCTACTGCGATGCCATCCATGGCAACAACCACCCCCCTAGGTATGCCTTATATAGGGGACACTCCACCTTTAGGAATGCCCAACACAGGACTACCTCCTATTATGGGTATGCCAAACATAGGGGTCACACCCCCTCTCACTACCACAACCCATATCCCAGGAATCCCCACTACTATTCCTAACCCCAGTGTAACCCATGTTGCACTTGGAAACGCTGGCCCATACGAGACCACAGCTGTTGGAGGCCACATACCTTCAATACCTAGCATACCCTTAGGAGCTACTAGACCCCTACATCATACCACCATGACTAGTCAGGTCCCAGTCACTACGCCACATCCATCTGCTAGCTTACCTTACATGGCGAGTTTGAACTTACCTGACTTAGCCAGGCTAACCAATGATCCTATCAGACACGACCCTATGTGGCCTCACATGCCCACCAAACTCCCCTCCGACATCCCTAAGTTTGAGGGCAAGGCAGGTGAGGACCCCCAGAACCATATCATGTCCTTCCATCTATGGTGTTCCTCCAACTCCATAGTGGACGACTCTGTCCACCTCCGTCTATTACAGCACACCTTCACTGGCTCTGCAGCTAAGTGGTATATCGAGCAGCCCCATGGGACCCATGCCACCTTTACCTCCCTTGCCTCAACCTTCCTGCAGTTCTTTCAGTTACCTGTCTGCCATGATGCGGGAGTCGAGATCCTACTGTCTTGCAGACAGAACACGGCCACCCACATCACTGATCACATTCATGAGTGTCATCGACGCCGAAGCCTCTGCAAAATCAAGTTAGACGACCGTATCTTCTTAGATTGGTTTCTAAAATCCCTCCTCCCTCTCATTGCCAAGGATGTGGCATCCGAACGAACCCAGTCTGAAGAAGAGGCCATCCTCAAAGCCCAACAGTTTGACCTCATTTACGCCCAATAGGGTTATCTGTATACCATTATACCAGACGCCCCTCGGGGCGAGTCATCCCAACACGATGCACCGGGGGCATCCCATGCCGCAGATGGCATCATTGGTCGTATGGCCTCGCATCCCAAACCCTTTTCCATTGCACATCCTAGCCATGGTCCCGACCTTTCGCGGGCTACATCTCAATCTGGAGCAACCAGTTCATATGCTCCCATGGCACATCACCACCATACCCATGGACCCTCATGTCCACCTCAGTGCTTTGGTCATGCACCACCCGCATACGCACCCCCAACCGCACCTCAACCAATGTATTACCCACAGCAAGCTACAACAGCTAGCCCAACACCTCCAATAGCTCAGGGTTACCAACAACCCCAGCAGGTAACTGGACCACCTCCAGCCCCACCAGCTTATTGTGCACCGCAACCTGCTCCCACACCTGCGGCGTACCAAAATCCTCCCGTTGCTCAAGGGCAAGTGTACACACAACACAATCAGACCCAGCACCAAAACAACCAGCGCAACCAGGGTGGGAAACAAAACCGTGGAAGAGGACATAACCGCGGAAACAACCAACAACAACATCAAGGTCCTCCACCTCCCAATCCTCCGCAAAATAACAACGCTGCTCCTCCCAACCAGAATCCGGATCGTAATCCCAGGCAGCCCAAAAACAATAACCTTAGAACAAACCATCCTTGTTCTATTTGCGGGGTCTATGGCCATTACACACATGCTTTCCCACATTTGGAGCGAGCTCAGAAACTCTGGACTGACGATGCCCATCGTCAAGGACAAGCGGCTCCTCAGCTGCCACCCAACCCTCCACCACCTCAACATCAACCTTTGGTGCTGCAAAACCCCTTTCCAACCCAAGGCGTAGTGAACACTCAGCCGTTATCTCCCCCTCAGGGCAACGCGCCACCACAACAAATCACTTATGCCGCTCCTGATCAACCCATGTTCGATTCAGATACTCACCACTTGTTGATGATGTCATCCGCAGATGCCAACCTCGAAACTCGCCGGAACCAATATGGCTCCACCCCTGAAGCCCCTCCCGCCAACAAGAACACTAACGTTCATTCCACAGATCAGACGTTACGTATACCTCCGGCCCCACTCAATGGCGCTTCAAAAGCACCTCGCTTCCCACTTCGTCGCATCAACAATAATCCCAATGCTCGCGCTGCGTCGAATTACAACATTGTAGATGACTTAGCCCAGTCTCCTGCAGCCATGTCTGCTTTAGAAGTCTTAAAAAACTGTCCTTCACAGCGCAAGACTTTGCTCTCTGCCATTGGCGCTATTGACCCCAATGATTCACAACTGATGGCATTCGATTCGGACCAATCCAAACCACGCCTACCTTCCACTTTAGCATTCCAAGTTTTCGTTTCCGTTCGGAATCTTGTTATCCATCGGTGCATTCTCGATGAAGGTGCCTCTACATGCGTTATGTCCACATTCGTTTGGCAGAAGTTGGGATCCCCTACTCTCCAGCAGTCCACCACTGCGTTGAGAGCCTACGACGGCCGTTCGGCTCAACCCCAAGGTCTCTTAGCTAATGTCCCCGTCTAGCTGGCTGGTAAAACCGTGCTCCTTGACATTGAGGTCATCAATGCCCAACTCGATTATAACCTCTTACTTGGTCGCAGCTACATGTATGCCATGCGGGCGGTTGCCTAATCCGTTTTCCGTACTATGATGTTCCCCCATGAGGGACGCGTGGTCAAGGTCGACCAACTCACCTATTACAATCCCAAGGCCCCCGCTGCACCTGAAAATGTTCTCCCTATGGTTGAACAACCTATTTGTGGTGCAACTACCTTGTTTGTCTCCTCCGTGGGACCCAGACTTTACTCCGAAGCGCCGATGACTTCTACATTCCAATCCATTCCACCACCGTCACCGGAGACCCACGTCGTTGACCTCTGTAATCTTTCACACAATGCACAAACACCCAACAATCAACCCTCCTTGTTACCTAAACCACCATTGGTCCCTAGTCACATTGGTTTTACACCCATCCACGCAATCCCCTTTCTATTTCCTCCCTCGGGCGTAGTAAGCGCTCCGGTTATGGCTACCCTCAGTTTCCCCGGGTTAACCTTGGGATTACCTGTGTGATATATTTCACCTCCCATTCCCCCGCCGACACCAAATGTCGTCCTACAACCGGTGCAACCCATTTTTACTTCTACCCAACCACCTCCCGGTATCACTACCCCTTCATCATCTACGAATCCCCCTCCTCTCATCAGGCCCACTGGGGGCAGAGGCCCACAACCATACACTACGGTACCCCCACCCAAGGCAATTAAACCTCCCCCCGTGTTCCGTGCTCCTCCTAAATGCTCGTTGTGTGATGAGTTAGGCCATCCAACCCATCAGTGTCCATAGTTACCTGCATTACAGGAACACATGCAAATGCTTGACGACGACCCCAACATCCCGGTTGTCAAAATCAACTTAAACCCCATGCCTCGTGACAAATCACTGCATACCAACCACCCTTGTGCGATATGCGGTATTTACGGCCACTACTCACATCATTATCCTGATATCCCAGATTACAGAGCAGCTCTCTACGAGATGAACAATTTGGACCTTGAGACGGCGCCCCCTACAATCGAGGAAATCTACCCTCCTGTATCATCCTCATCCGGAGAGATTAACACCGTTTATATGATCTCTTCGACTACTACTACCTCGTCAACCGATTCGACCACTCAAAATTTCCGCAATGATGAGGAGATTCTAGAGGCTCTTACTACCCCTGATTACCCCTGGGAAGATATGCACCATCGTTCACACTTCCTCCCAGAAGAGACCTCATCCACCACCACTACCCAATTCACGGTTGAGTCCAAAGATTTCCCTCCTACTAAAGACGACTGGTTTAAGGATCCTATTCCTACTCCTGATTCCTTTGAGAAAAGTAACATGGCCAATATCTCACTCGTCATCCACATCGATAACTCTGACCCACCGGGTGCCCTTGAAATCATTACATTAGGATCCTCCTGGAGTGAGCATGAGGTTGAGGAATACAAAGAACTGTTCCAAGAATTCTGTGATGTCTTTGCTTGGTCTTATACCAAAACGCATGGTCTTGACCCCGCTATTATAGAGCACCACATTGACACATGGCCTGATGTACCCCCCGTTCATCAGCAACAGCGACCCAGTCATCCCCCACAATCTTCCTCCTCGGAAGCAATTAACACCATTTACACGATTTCCACTGGATACCCCTCTATCCGGTCGGCCCCTGCCATTTATCCCTTTCACACACATGTTCCACTCTGCTACGTCGGTTTTGCTGATGGTGCAAGCTGTTGGTCTCCCAATCTGGCCTCCGCAGCTTGGGTATTATATTCCCCTTCGCATGAGTTGATCCACATCGACGGAGTGTGTTTAGGTACTGCCACCAACAACCAAGCTGAGTATGATGCCGTGACCGGTCTCCTGGCCGCATCTCTCCAAATGAGCATACATCACCTTAACGTTTTCTTGGACTCACAACTCCTTGTTTCCCAGCTCAACAATGATTACCAGGTACGTGATCCCTGTCTTTTCAGAAAATTTTTGCGCACTAAACAAATGATTCAACAATTTGAATCCATTTCATTCACACATGTCCCAAGAAACCTCAATAGTGTAGCAGACCATATGGCCAACAACGTGCTTGACTGGCACACCAATCAAATAATTTCATAAAGAAAATGCATCCACGTGCATAACATGTGCCTCCACGGGCATATACCAAAACAAAATGTGCATCCACGTGCATAACATGTGCCTCCACGGGCATATACAAAAAATCAAATTGTTGCATCCACGTGCATAACATGTGCCTCCACGGGCATACAGAAAATCAAACATGCCTCCACGGGTGAACAAAAAGACAACAAATGCATCCATGTGCATACACGACTATATATTAACATCATATATATATATCAAAACATGTCATAAGTGCCCTCAGCACCCAATATACAAAAATACATCAGTGATACAAAAAATAGCTTCCCCATATGCTCATCAGAATTTGGGGGCAAATACATATCATCTAATCATCACGGCCTCTAGGCTCCTCTGGCGCCTCCTCCGCCGGTCCCACCGGATCATGCCGAGCCCGGACTCGCCTCTCTGACGGCCCCGCTGGATCATCCCGTAAACGAATCCTGCCCTCTGCCGGCCCTGCCTGATCCCGCCGATCCCTATCCCTCAACTCGGCCGCCATCACTGCCGCTCTCAACAACATCGAGCGCCACTCACGAGGCACCTCGAAACATCGCTCGACGATGTCCCGATCCAGATCCCTCCACCCATCCTCTAGGAATACTGCTATAATCATACCCAGCGTCTCTCGGACACCAGCGACAACATCATCTCGAGGGCCAGCCCCTCGACCACGAGCCCCAAATCCTCGACCAGGTGGAGGCGGTACAGCTGCCGGAGGTGGAGCAACCACCATCGCCCGTCCCCTGCGCGCCACATAGTCAGCCGGTGGAACAGGACCAACATCTGCACAATGAAAATAAACCATCATATACATATCTAACTATAATCATAACCAATCAATCTAAAAACACATGATATAGTAGAGAACAAAACATACCATCTAAACCCCAGGCCTGTCCCTGGGCTCGAGGCATCTCAGGATCTCCTCGGTAATCCATACCAGCATATGGATAGTCCTCAATCACCAGAGGGATCTGCTCCCACTGCTCGTAAATCTCCTGCGAGAAGAACCCACAGATACCACCACCCCCACGAGGCATCATCTGCCCCCACCGCACAATCCACGGCTCGCTCACCAAACCATCACGAATGGGCACCTGTGGTCGCAAAGTCAGTACCCACTCAAAGAAAAAAGAACATAGAAACGAGGCATAGCAGAACTCTCCCCCCTCCTGACTGACCTTGTCCAGATCTCTCCGGACACCAACTAGGAACATCTGACCCCATGCGTAATAAGTCCCCCTCAGCACAGAATCCACCATCATCGTTTTCCCCCCCGACAAACGATGTGGCGCCGCGACACCCAACACCCGTAGAACACAAGCCCTGACAGCGCGCATGTCCCACTTTCGCAGTGATCGCAGACTCAGTGCGTTGTTTTGTACAATCGCCCCAGCGACACAGAAAGTCTCCAGGAGATCCTCCATGTCAACACCTGCCGGGATCCTCGGTAGAAGATCCCCCACCTCCCCTAAGCGAGGTAACCCAGTAAGAAAGTAAACATCCGTGAAGGTGATCTCCAACCTCTCACCCCCAACAACAAAGGCACCCTCTGCAGGTACCCACCAACTCACCAACTTGTTCAGTAGGGGTCCTACTGAACGCATTGGGGGAATTTGAGCGAACTTTAGCAGTCCACCCTCTGCCAAAACATGTCGGACATGCTGATCAGTCCGAATCCGGATCATCACGTCTTCCTCCATCTCTCGCTCTCGCCACGATGTCAATGGCCTCCTCAGCATCCTGCCAAAAAACAAAGAAACTTTTAGCACCATAGAATTTTTTTTCAAAAATACCATCGCGGCTTTTCCATCAAAAGCCGCGATGATCATCGCAGCTTCTACACAAAAACCCGCGATGAACATCGCGGGTATTGGCCAGACAGTCGTGATGAACATCGCGACTGTCTCCCCCATACCCACGATGAACATCGCGACTTTCAAACTGACAGTCGCGATGAACATCGCGACTGTCAGCCTCAAACCCGCAATGTCCATCGCGGCAAAGGAGCCGGAACCCGCGATATTCCACATTGGAAGGCCAACATGGAATTTCGCGGCCTTCGGGGGCCCGCCGCTAACCAAAAAAGACATAATTGAAAAGGCTAAGGCGAATAGAGTTACCTGAAACTCGCGGAATCGAAAACCAACGGTGAAATATCTCGAAAATCAAGAAAGAGTTCTGACTGCTCTGCCAAACTCACACGTAACAATGACACGTCATATGGGCCCCACGCCCTATTTATAGCGATTCCACCATTTTTCAAACAACCATTCCGGTGTCATACGACATCCGTTTCTCAAACCGTTGGTACCGTTAGAATTAGAACAGCGAGAACTTCATGACAGTTCTTTCCTTTTCCGGTTTTCACCAGGTCCATTTTTTGACCATTTTTTCCCGCCCTCGTTGCCTCGGTTTACGTGCCACATCTATCGTCGTCCATTTTTGACAAGTCTTATATCGTCGGATTCAGTTTTCCGCGCTCGTGATGATGCTTGAGATCATTTCTCGCTCTCACACCCATATTTTTCAGGCATTTTTTCCATGCCCCCTCGTCGCCTCGGTTTGCGTGCCACATCGATCGTCGTCCATTTTTTACGAAACTTATATCGCTAGATTCAATTTTCCGTGCTCGTGATGATGCTTGAGATCATTTCTCGCTCTCACGCCCAGATTTTTTGGGCATTTTTACCATGCCCCCTCGTTGCCTCGGTTTGCGTACCACATCGACTGTCGTCCATTTTTTACGAAACTTATATCGCCGGATTCAGTTTTCCGCGCTCTTGATGATGCTTGAGATCATTTCTCGCTCTCACGCCCAGATTTTTTGGGCATTTTTACCATGCCCCTTTGTTGCCTCGATTTGCGTGCCACATCGACCGTCATCTGTTTTTGACAAGCCTTATATCGTCGGATTCAGTTTTCCGCGCTTGTGATGATGCTTGAAATCATTTCTCGCTCTCACCTCCATATTTTTTGGGCATTTTTCCCATGACCCCTCGTCGCCTCGGTTTGCGTGCCACATTGGTCGTTGCCCCTTTTTGACAATCTTTATGTCACCGGATTCATTTTTCCGCACTCATGATGATGCTTGAGACCTTTTCTTACTATCATCAATCCCTTTTTGTTCGGTATAATTTTACCCCTTTTTCAGGCCGAGCAATCCCTTTTACGAAAAAGGCACTTAGGGAGTTTCTGTTAAGCTCTTTTCTGACTCCTAAAACAATGAAAAGATTGCCGAGCAACCTTGCTTCCTTTCATGCTCGCTAAACGTATCTGAAAGGGCGTCTACCTGGTATAAGTTTACCCCTTTTCCGGACCTTGGAGACTAATTACGAAAAAGGAATACTCTAGTCACATCGGCTAGAAGAGTTCTCCATTTGCATCATTTTATGCTTTTTCGGGCCTTGGAGACTAACTTACGAAAAAGAACACCAATGGAGTCCACTTACCGCTTTCAGACTCTCTAAACATGAAAGAGACCACGAGCAATCACCATCCTAGGCTCGTAAAACCAACATGACAGTAATCATAACCACTGTAGAGTCTTCTTATCATTTTCAGACTCCTTAAAAATGAAAGCACCAATAAGCATGAACAGTCCTGGGCTCACAAAATCCACAAGACAGTACCATTTCAGAGCACACTTTTATCCCTTCTTGGAGCTCATTAAAACTACGAAGAAGGACCCAATGGTGCTTCTCGGTGCCACAACAGATCACGTCTACTCATATGGCAGCTCCCCCATTTTGGTCGCCTTTGTTCAGAGTATTCTGCAGTATGTCACCCTAAGAACCCCTCGACATCACCCATCAGCTTGACCCCCCCAGAGTCAATACATACCCTTCAGTCCCTAAAAGCTATGATCCCCACACCTACAAGTCAGTTCCCTACGCTGCCAAGTCAACCATGTCATCATGCTCTGAACAAAGAAAGTTTGAGTCTACCCACGATATGACCCCAGTGACTTCCCGTTCCCCAAGTATGTCAGTCCTACCATTAGTACTACACCACTTCAGTTCTACACCTCGCGCTCCTATCAAGGAAACATCATTGCCTTGTTAGTTGCTGGTCTCCCTTTGTCGACGACAACCAAATTTATTCCAGAGGATAGACCTAGAGGTCCCTGTGTCTTGGACTCATCACCATTTATGATGAGTGCCTATGAATCATTTCGAGAAGAGTCCTCAATGCCTTTCCAAATGATTGTTTCTCACATGCTCGACTTCAATACCTTGATAACATCGTGGAGACTCGCACAGGATATTGGTCCGTTCAGTAATTTGTTCAAGACCCCGGATACCTCCTGACTCTTCCACATTTGAGAATCTACTTATGGAAACAACCAGTTACATTTTTTCTATAGATATCCGGGTTGCGCATGGCGACAGTATTCAAATGTACCCCAGTTTCATACTCTCTCGAGTACACAGTTGCATATACTTCCCAGAGATGGCTCACAGTCATTGAATCCCTACAGATGTTGGACACCTTCAGTTTCAGCAGTTCATCAGTTATTCCAGTGTATCAGTTATTGAGATCAGTCATGTTATGATCATGAGTACATCCTAAAATAATGTCCCCTCTGGACCATTATGATGTACCAGCACATTATTTATTTTTCAGGTCCCCCTTCTTGGGACTAATTGTTTATATATGTCTTGATACGAGCATGGGTATCCCCGCCTCGTCCATTATCAGGATTATTCCTCATTCATATTGAGGCCTTGTAATATTGTTTATTTTTTGCAGGTTCCAAGGGTCGTGGATCCAGTCTCCAATCAGTATCTTCTCCTCCCCAAAACCCCAGAAAAAAGACAAAAGAACTATGATTTCTATCGGCCATACGATGAGCTCCTACCCTCACACATCAGGGGGCAATCTGTTAACACCTAAAAAGTGCTCACTAGCTCATTCCCTTATTCACATGACCCATTTTTCCACTTTTCCACCATTTGAGCCTCTAAAGCCACCAAAAGGTCACCAAAAGACCTTAATACACCCCTTTTTCCACTCAAAATGAGTATTTTTCCTAAAAAAGCATAAAAACCCCTCAAAAAGGGTCCAAAATTCCCAAAAATATTAAAAAGGGAATAAAAATATTAAAAATATTCAAAAAAGGAAAAAGGAGGGAAAAGGTACCTAAACCATGTTGGTCAATACCATTGGTTTCCACAAAACCATAATGGTATTCCCCACCACCAAAAACTATAAAAAGGTGGTAGGGGCTCCTCACTTTCCATCCATCCATCATCCTATCCTCGTGCTGCCAAAATCTCCCATGAGTTTTTGGCCATTGTAGCTACCTTGGAGAAGGGACCCTTTGGAGTTTGGAGCTGCTCACCCTTGGAGCTACTCAACAACCTTCACCATTTGGAGGTATTATTATTGCAAGCACTTGCTTGCCCCCATTTTCAATACAAATTTATTTTCTCTATTTCTTGTTCTTGTTTTCAATTCAAAAGTTTATTATGATATGCACATGCTAGTTTAGTTTTAGTTTTAGATTTACATTTGTTTTTGCTTTAATATTTGAGACTGCTGCTACCAGTTAGCAGGTGCCCATAGCACTAAGCTTGGTTGCAAAACCAAGCCAACACACGTCAACACAAAGTACCATTTGATTTGACATCATGTAGAGGCCACGACAGTTCATCTACGACATTTTTTGACAAACGATAAAATTGTAGACATCTTTACCAAAGTGCTTGGACGATAAAAGTTTGAAAGGTTTAGAAACATGCTCAGACTTACAAACACTCTTCGGGTTAAGGGGGGGGGTTTGGAAACCTAATCCTACAGGATTAGGGTTTCACAATTAATTTTGTACATATTATAAATATTTGTCAGTTTAATAAGTAGAATATAAAGAGTCTTCAAATAATATTTTTTAACAAGAACATGGAGAATTTTTGCAAGACAACCGTTCCTATACTTGAGAGTAAAATTCCTTCTAAGAACGATTGAGTTGTAGATCAAAATCATAATAAAAAAATGTTTTTTAAGGATTGGAAAATACCACATAGAATATGGTCCAATAAATAAAGAGAGAATGTGGATGAATGGAAAAATAAAAAAGTTTCATTTGTGATCTAGAATGGATCAATATATAATTTGTCATCTATTTTGATACTTTTTGGGTAGCAAAATTAGAGGTACTATTAGCTTGTAGGACCCATTTTATGGGCATGCTCCACTTTAGTGATTTAGAATTTAGAACCTTTTGGATCCCATTTTATGCCTTAAATGGTTGTTTTGGGGGTCAAATATTTGTGATCTTAGATCTTATGTTCTCAACATTGTCCTACACATAAAGAGATTTCCAGCTGTGTAGAAATCACCTCAATCAGAGTTTGTATGCATAAATTATGTACCCCACAAGTTGACCTATCTTGTTGACCACCATGGTACTAAATGGATTCCACATCAATTATGTCACTCACACATGTGGAAATATTTGCATGTGGGATTTCAAGAAGACTCTAGAGGATCCAAAACACTAAAATTAATTGGGGGTTGAGGCATGCGAAAACCCTATCTAACCTTAGACAACTATCAGACTATGTCAAACATTGGTTGACTAGAAAACTAAGGGGGTTCCATTCTCATTATATTGTTTATTGTTTCAATGGAAGTACAAAGCATATGGGAGTGGGATATTGATGCAAAACAAAGGATGTAGAAGATCCTATAGAAACCATATTGGCCACAATGTTCATGACAACTCCATAGTGATTGGCCCCTTTCTCTTTGTTTACATTTCATTACTGAGAAGAAAAGAGTAGAGCATAGGCCTCACCTTCTAGTTGGGTTTTTCTTGTATTATATTTTCCTAGGGTATATATTGTGTTCATTGTGTGGATGATGCATTATTTGCTTGATTCTTTCATTTTAGTCTTAATAAATTTCAACACCTAACTAGTATATTAAATATACAATCTAAAGTAAAATACTCCATAATAAGGGATTATAGAATATTAGAAGCTCTGTTGTGATGGGCAGTTTCCATTGGAATATCCATGAAATTTTATAGATTATATTGGTATCATAGCAATTTTCTTTGGGGTTTTTGTGGGAAGTTGTAGGATCCAAGCATTGATGTAAGGAATCAATCTTAAAATCCCATCCATTTTGGATGAGTATAGTAATAGAAATCCGCTAGATGAGTCAAAGAAGAGATTGTGAAAGATAGAAGAACAAATCGCTAAACTCTCCCATAACATGTCCATTATCTTAGCAGCACTAGAGAACAATTGTAGACCTTTCGAGGACTTTGGAGTGTTTTAATGTAGATTGTAGATTGAATATACCAGTTTGGACCATCCTGTCATTGGTGTTGTATAACTGTTAGATTCCTCACGTCCTTCGATTCTATTGGTTTTGGATCCTGATTATAATCTTCTTGATTCAGAGGTATTTGTTTCAACCATGCTTGGATCCTAGTCCCTGATAGAGGGGTGTGGGGGAGATTTCCCCCCCACTACTATCACCAGGGAGTTTGCAGCACCACTAAAGAGAATTTTTTGGAAATATTTCCTTGTAAAATGTTGTAACTTCATTTTCAATCTATACTATTCATCATTAGGTTACAGATCTTATGGTACAGATTATATTTGTGGTTGTTTTCCCTAGAAGGCAACCCTCTTTTAAAGAGGATAATGTATTGCATTTGAGTGTTGTGAAAAAGATCAGTAGTGTGTGAGAGAAACTATGAGAGAGTGAAGAGGAGGTTGCAACAGATGTGATGCGGGTTGTACCCTTTCATTTTGCTGGACAAAATAAAAGAAAGGACAAGTTGTTTCTCTGTGGGTGTAGCCCATATTGGGTGAACCACGTATATTGGTGTCTCTCTTGTACTTTGTTCTTATGTGTTTTATTTCCGCATCTATTTTATTTTATTGCTCCGCGATCTTGTTTTTCTAACACAATTCACCATTGGACTATGATTGGTTTTACAAAATGATTAAAAATATTGATTTTTTGGTGTACATGGAAACCATGCCTTGTCGGCCAACAATAAAACAGGTAAAGTGTTTCTTACCTACTATTCACAATTTAAGAAGATTAACATTTTAAAATTGTTTTAATTTGAGATATTTTCAATGTTTTTAACTTGCATGGTGCATTCATGTTGTTCATATTGTATCAAACAAACTGGTGTGCCCTATTAATACACAAGGTGCACTATGAATGGTGTGCTTATTGGACCAACATATCCCCCAATAGCAGTGCGTCAACATAAGCAAAGCACGACGTTAACAATAATGGCTTGACCGACATAGCAGTGTTGGTGCATCCCGATATTATAAATGCACAAAATAAAATAAAAATACAAATACAGATTTTTTTCTAGGAGAAAAAGGAGTCTCTTGCTATTCATATGTGAATCAAAGAAACTACATAGTGAGTCATGTCCAAAGACATATTCAAAAATACTGATTTACAATGTAATACTGACATAGCCATCTCTATCAAAAACCAAGTACCAAAAAGGTTCCAATTGAACTGTGATCTATATACCAATCACATAAAACCGCCTATATCATCTATTATCAAATCTAAAAAGAAGTAGATCCATATTACTGTTCGAGACAGTCTGTTATAACTATGAAAACAATAACCACTATACTATAAAAACCTAGCCGAAAATAAAATCAAAATTAAGGAGTAGAGTATTAAGTAAAGGACTGTTTCATTTTCCTCCAAGAGATGATTCTTCTGATAGATACTGATCATGGACTTTCCTTCCATTAGAAGTAGGCCCTTCTTGGATAATGTATCTGCCCTTCGATTGTAAACCCTGCTAACATGGCTAAAGTTCAAGAGAGTAAAGGATTCTTTGAGATGTGAAATCCTATTTTTCCAATGTAAAAGTGCAGGAACTTGTAGCCTGTGTAATCCAGTACACCAATTGATAATCGCAGTTGAGTCCCCCATAATATCCATCTTATGAATCCCAAAGGATTTTTCCAGCACTAATAGTCCCCATAAAGCCAATAGTTCAACTTTGGAATTGCTCCCAACACCACATCCAAATGACATTTCCACATAATTATCTTGGTCCAGGATCAATAAGCATCTAGCTCCACATAAGTCTAGTTGTGCCGCACCATCGAACATACCAATAGGATTTCCATAGCAAATAACAAGTGCATTCAGAGTTCTTCTAATCACCGGCTGATTAACCTGCTGGGCATCCATAAAAAAAGTTCTGACATAATGTACAAACTTGTTGAAAGAAAAAATCATATCTTCGAACAGAATCGAAGTCCTCAACCTCCATATGCCCCATACAAATAATATAGGAAATGAAATCTGTCGCCGGTGACTAATATGCCAGTATTTAATAATAGCCTCCAATGAGTTACCCATCCAACACCGCAATAAGTTAAAGCTAATGGCTAGCTCGTCCCAAATTTGCAGCGTGACAGAGCAATTAGTGAATAAGTGTGTACAAGATTCTTCAGCACGATTGCACAGGGAACAAACCGATAGTCCGATGCCTCCATGCATCTGATAGCGGTCTCCGGTCAAAAGTCTGTTGTTGAAACCCAACCAGATAAATAATTTAATCTTAACTTGTACCTCCCATTTCCACAATGGAGAGTGCCACCATTTCAAGAGATGATGTCGTGTAGACTCAACACAATAATTGTATGCCTCTGTTGTTAACAGTACCATCCCCTCCATCGGTATCCCAAACCAGAACATCAAGATCAACACTCAACTGGATGCCAGCATGTGACAATCTGGACGCAAAGGAATTCCATTCCGAACCGGCCATACCCGAAAGCTGAAGATCCCTTTTCGACATCCAATGTTCGTCCATCCTGTCATCATTATGACATAAATTCACCTGATTCAAGAAAAATAATCCCCTTTCATGTAAAAGATGAATGGTCTCAGCAGAAAGTAACCCTGCCGTATTAATGCCAAGAATCCGATCCAGTCCCATATGAACCTAAAATCCATTCCCCACCTTCCAAGTTATGTGGTTGAGGATAATCGGTGATGCATCCAATAAAACTGGACCATGTAACAGAGCTACAATATTTCTTCCTCATCCCATCACGAATCCAATTATTCACTATCTCCGGGTAGATATACTTGTCCCGCATTATCCTCCCCCACAATCCCTCATCCATAAGGCCCCTCCAAAGGATTTTTGCACGCAATGCCTTGTAAACCCAGAACAAATTTCGGACTCCCCAGCCCCCAGATGACTTCGGAGAATAAATATGATCCCAAGAAACCCAATGTCCTCCCAGAAAAGGTGACTGCCCTTCCACAGAAAATTAAAAAATAACTTGTGAATCATGTGTATAATGGACACCGAAACTTGTGCAATGTTGAACCAGTAAATAGGAAGACCTGCCAAAACTGAGTTAAGTAGAACCAACCGGCCTCCCAATGAAAATCTCTGGTGTAACCAACACATCAACATGTCTTCAACCTTCTTGACCAGCCAAAGCCAATCAGCAACCAAATAGACATTTGGTTTTAGGAAATATTCCAAGTAAGTTAAACCTAGGTTAAGATCCTGAATATCCAATGGAAAGATCCCACGCAGAGATAACAGTTGATCCTCATCTAAATTAATAGAAAAGAAGCATGACTTCCTATAACTGATCTGCATTCCAACTGCACAACAAAATGTATCCAATATAAATTTATAATGAAGCCATTCCGGTTCATTCCCCAATCCAAAAAGGAGGACCTCGTCCACAAACAACAGGTGCGTAATGTGATGGTTGTGGGAGACCTTAACACCACCAATCAGTCATTCAGCCCTCGCCTGATGAATAAGTCGGCTCAACCCCTCAATAACCAATATGAAGAGTAATGGCGAAAGAGGGCAGCCCTGACGAAAGCCTCTAGTTTCCTTAAGGAAAGAAGTGGGGCAACCATTTATTAGCACCGCAAATTTTGTGGATGCCAGACATCCCATAATCCATTGGGTAATTTGGTAGTCAAGACCAGCGTTTAATAACAGAAGTCTAATGAAAGTCCAATCTACTAGATCATAAGCTTTAATGAGATCAAGTTTCAGTACAAGGGACCCAACCTTTTTTAGCTTTGCAGAATGTAAAACCTCCTGGACCGTTCCAACCGCATCAAAAATCAGGCGGTGATTCAGAAAACCAAATTGCTCAATAGAGATACCCCTCGACAGGCCCACCTTTATTCTCTGTGCAATTGTTTTTGAAATGAATTTATAGATCAAATTACACAAGGATATAGGTCGATAGTCTTGGAACATCAGGGGATTAGTATTCTTTGAAATCAATGCTATAAAAGTAGCATTAACCCCTCCAGTAATCAAGCCCTTCAACCGTGCCTCCTCAACCATCCTAACAAGCTCCGGTCCCATGATATCAAAAAACTGAATAAAAAATTCACAAGACCAACCGTCCGGCCTGGACTATACATATTAATACCATGTTCATCCGATGCTCTTGATAATTTATAAAGCATCATTACCAATTTTGACTACTATTTACTATTTACAACACACCTAGAAAGAATTAAAAGTCACCTATATACTTGGCCGTATTGATGTGCAACATATGAGAGCACCGATAATAATGCTTCGTGGTATGATAAAAACACCAAAAATCTATAAAATTTAAACTAGGTTGTGATATTTAACTATATCCTAAAGCACTAGTGCTTGTGGATATTATAAAAGCACCAGATAAAAAAAATAAAAAATTAGGGCCACAATCATTCGGTTCTCTTGATAATTGTTTGAGACATTGTTAATGGTGTTGACTAATATTTAGTGTGCTATATTTATTTATGAGAATCGATGATACCTATGTGCCTATTTGAGAGGGTTCCAAGATCAAGTATTAAAATTGCACATAGCGTTAACGACATGGAATATTTTTTGTGTTGCACTTAGATGTTGCAATGTATGTTTTTAAGCACTAGAAGAAATGAATTTTTTTGTCACATTAATAGTGTTAAACATTTTGTTTGAAAAAATAATATTTCAATTATTAATAAATGAGGCATATGAGGCATGGGTGCTTTAGAGTATGAGACCATTTCATGTATAGCTTGGCAACAAATGCAATGATACTTATTCAAAAAATTTAGCATTATATTCACATCTTCTGTTCAAGGATGATTTTTTCAAATATCAAGTGATTATTTTTATTTTTTAATCAAAGCTTAATAGTGGTATGTGATTGATAGAATATTTTTATGTTGTGTGTCTCTGTGTGCCTAATGAAAATTGTATGTGAATTAGAGAAGTAGTAACAAAAACAATAGGACCACCAATAACAACGGGTTGACTTGTACAAAATTTATAAGAAAATGAGAGACTTGAAAGTGGAGAGGGATTTAATTTGCACCCTCACCCAATCACAAAAGAGACTCGAGCCCTATTGAGGAATGTTGTCCTTCACATTTTTTATGAGGAGGAGACATCCCTTAGGGGAACATGCTCTTACTAAGTTAGTTCATCCATTTTTGGGATCATGCCAGGTATGAATTTGGGGTCAGTCTCGATCGTTGGTTCTATTCCACAGAGGAGAACATCTATTTCATTACTAGTCTATCAAGGAGAGATGATGATTTTCATGTAATACCCTTGGTTTTGACTTGGAATATATTTAATAAAATCATGTGAATGATGTAAATATGCTAGTATGGATTCCTAGTGTGGAGCTCAAGGCCAAGGCCCAACTAGTGAATGGCTAGGCATGAATAATGTAAATATTTTTGAATGGACAGTGTGGTTGGATTATCATGCCAATTCGAAATGATATGTAAATATTATGTTGGAAAATAGTATAATGGTCCAAGATAGTTGTGTAAAGAGAACTAGAGGGGCTATGATTCCACTAGAGGGGAAGAGGACATGGGTCCTATGGGAGATTAAATCCTCTATTACCAAGTGTCAACTTTAGAACTCATCCATTTACTACCATGTGATTTAAATAAGCCAATTACTTCCTTTTTGCTACTTCACCCAATATTTGAATGCATGTGTGAGGTTGGTGGGAAACGTATTCTCATGTAGTTATAGAAACATGGGATGAATATACCTCAATGACTATTGTAAGAGTCCTCTCTTCCATGTTCAAAAGTTATGTCAGTTGTCTTTTCCACTATTCTCTCATCTTTGGAGTCTATTGTCCATTATTCATTATGCATATTTTCACCAACAGTTGTAGACACTACACATACTTCTTCTTTTAATGTTCATTCCATTTTTCCATTACCAATTACCAGACTATGCATAACCCAAAAATTTGAATTTGGAGACAGAGCTATATTTTTTAGGGAAAAAGAGATGGTTGTAGGTGAGCTTAGAGGTTAGGCAAGCTAGGGACCTTTACCTATTTAGTTTTGCTACTTTTGCATGCTTGAGAAGCCATGAATTAAGGCTACGTGTGGTTCTCCAATAGCATATATTAGGTTGGAATCCTTCTATGCACACACCAGAAGCACCTGGTAAGATGGATTACTCATGGTAATAGTGGATTGGTGAAGGGGATACCTGGGCCTAGAAGGGTGTTATGTGGGGCAGGTATTATTGGGGCCATGGATATGAGGGATGAGTGAGATCCCTGTAGATATCTGTATGATCATTTGGACAAGCATAGAGATCATAATGGGTTGTGGGTTGAGAGAGAGAATCCTGTAGGAGTTCCCTTTAGCCCAACTTGGGGTTGTCCTCTTAGCAGAAAGAGTATATGTTGGACAGAGTTCCTACGGTTGGGTGGAAAATCGTTCTTACACAACTAGTTGCTTGGATATTATTTGTTTAAAGATAAGTCTTATATTGTATTTGAATGTGAAATATTTCTATTTGATGACTATGATGAGTATGCTTGTCTATGTATGCCATGTGTGTGTGGATAGAGTTTATTTTCGTTGTGTTTTTATTTGTGTTTGCACCCAAATTTATTTTACTGTTCATTAATTTTGTATTATGCCCATGGGGTGAAATTTAGAGCCCTATAATTCATAAATCTCCCATCCGTTGGTAAAATTAATAGATGGGGATGTTACAAAGTGGTATTGGATCTATTGCTTACAACACTAGGGCTCTATGGGCCAAAATCCATAGTCATGGATAGAAAACCAGAGATGCACATGAAGTGTGACAAGCATTTTTATAAAAGTCGCGTGCTTAAAATACAAATGGTATTTAATGGATCCCATGATTTAAATAAACAATCTAGCAGTGGGAGTAGAGAAATTTGGAAAATTTCGAACCAATAGAGTGAGCAGTAAAACGAATTTATGCTCTATACGCAACAAAGAAATTTTGAATTGGGGGAAATCACAATTTCATTTAATTGAGAAAATGTGAAAATTTGGGAAATTTTAGATGGACCCCACCCATTCCATGCGGACAGGAGTATGACATGGACTAGCCATATTGGAGGAATGTGTAGGTAGCAAAGGTTCAAAATTTTGTAGGCGCAACAGAGAAACGTTTGATGGTGTATCAGAGGTGTTGTATTGAAGTCCGCAAGGCAGAGTTGCCAGAATGTGCCAGGTGGTAGAGGTCTAACAAAAAACCTTGATAGGACATGCGTTAATGCATCAGAGCTACGTTGTAGTTGTTTTAAAGTGGCACAAAAAGAAATTCCACATGCACGATAAAGAGAGGTATGTAGGTGCGGTGGAGCAAAGTTCGTAGGTGCTGCAGAGAAAAGTCATGGGTGCAATAGAGAAATAGTCCATAGGCTCGATGAAGAAAAGGTATATAGGTGCCGCAGAGAGAAGACTGCAGGTGTAGTGGAGAAGAGGTTCATGGGTGCAGTGGAGAAAGGTCTGCAGGTGCAACGAAGAAAAACTCTGCAGGTACATCGGGGGAAAACTCTACAGGTACATCAGAGGAAAAGTCCGTAGGTATATTGGAATAAGTCATCAGCGCAGATCTAGCGAGGGTGAAAAACTGTCTCCCGATGAGTAGGCCTAATGAGGAGGTTCGATGCAGTCGTCAACGCATATATGTCGGGTGTGCAAAATTGTTTCCTACAAAGTAGGCCCAACGAGGAGGTTCGATGTGGTCATCGACCCACATTTTTCGGGGGTGTGAAATGGTATCCCGACGAACAAGTCTAATGGAGAACCCCAAAGAGGACACGCATAAGCATATCAATGTTGTGCAACGAGGTACCCAAACGAAGGATAATATGGAAAGGCCGAAAGGAGAGATCCGATGAAGGTCGTCAGAGATCTTAAAAAAGCTAAAAAAGGGTATGGAGCCCAAAACTTATTTTGGCCATAACAAGATTTGTTTAGCTCAAAATATGATGAGACTTGAGGTGTTCGGATGCAATTGACAAAGGCCACATAAATATTAGTGAGATGCCCGAGCCCATGCTACTTCGATTTGAAATAAAATTCAAAATAGTGACTTTTAAATATCGGTGTACATAGACCCAATGAGGGCCCTATTTGGGTTGAAATTGCTATGGTATAGTCGTGGACCAGGAACCAGATAAATATGGAAGCTTGAGACCAAATTCCAAAATATGTGAAGTTGGTGTGCAAAAGAAGGCCAAAATCCATTATTCCAAAGCACTTTTGGGAATTTCGAAAAGATTGAAGGAGGTAAAAGTGACCCTAGATGTAGAAACTAGAAAATATTTTGAACTTGACATTTTACCTACTCATAAAAACATATAACTTTGGTTAGATGACTTTTTTTCCATAAATTCTTACTTTGGGATAAAACATTTTTGCTAAAAACCCAAAGTCTGGGAAAAAGTGCAAAATTCAAAAGTAGTCAATTCCATAATTTTATAGAATTTGATTGGAGCATCGGATTAGAGATATGAAAGTTTTTGAGTGATCCTTGTTATAGGTACTAACAGTTCCTAATAGAAAATATTTTCTAGTTCTCACTATATTATCTTCTCCACGTGGGTGAAGTTGGGAAAAATTAGTAGCTTGGGAAAGCTATTACTTTCAGCTTTGAGATCATAATGAAGCATGAAGATAGGTGTTGGAAATCTTATCATAGGGGAATAAGGGTGCACATTCATATTTCAAATAGGGGGATTCATATGTTTCTAATATTTGAATAGAAAAATGACTATAGCCTTGGTTTGACAAAATTGTCATTAGGGGCAGTTTCCAAAATACATGAAATTTAATTTTGTGATTTTTTAAGAATGTGATGAAGCTAATAAACGTGTCTATATGAACACTTTTCTAAATTCAATATTATACCAGGCACATTTAAGGGTCATTATTCAGTTTAATATAATTGGAAATCCTTGGTCTTAGTTGGGCCAAGAGACCATCATCATGGATGATGCATGGGATCCTTATGCAGTTGAAACAGATGGCATGGGAGAAAATATTTAGTTTGAGAATGTAGAGACAAAATCCAATGGTCGAATAAATCAAGTAACTCTCTCAGACATTGCAGAAACCATGAGGAGCCTAAGAGTGGAATTACAAAGTTGCAGAGTAGATAATGAGAGGCTACTTAGATCTCAGGAAGAGCAGAACCAACTAAATATAGCCATGCTTCAAACTTTAACAGAAATTTAGAGGAATATTAATCCTGTTCAAGACTCAAGAATTGAGGAAAAGAGTGGGAGTGTCTCCAGGAGGCATTCTCACAAAAGGTCCCATAGCTCAAGAAGATTTTCTAGAGACATGCCATATACTCCATAAATATATTCTAGTGAGTCATCTGACTCTAAAGACTCCATTAAAGGTTCAAGCTCTTCATCTCATAGAGATAAGAGGAAGAGGCCTATTATGTACAACTCACATGGACAATTTCAGAAGGCAAAACCTCCTACTTTTGATGGTGAATCCAAATCAATTCAAGGTATTGAGGCTTGGCTTCTTGGGATGAGGAAGTATTTCCAAGTCTAAGACTACTCCAGGAACATGAAAGAAAGGGTGGTCATATTCAATATGAGTGGAAGAGCATCTATATGGTGGGATCACCTTAGGTAAGTGAAGAATATCAATGAAAGGAGAATTGTGTGGAAGAAATTAAAGAAGTACTTCAAGCAGAAGTACCTCTATGATAGGTACTATGATGACAAAATAAAAGAGTTCCATGATTTGAAATTGGGACAAATGATCGTGGAGGAGTATGCAAATAAATTCTTGGCGTTGTTAAGATATGTTAAGTATATCAGGGATGATAAGGTCAAAATTCAATGCTTTCTTAGTGGATTACCTCAGTCCTACAAGGACCAAAATTGAGCTTGATGAACCTAAAAATCCATATGAAACCATAAGGAAGGCTAAGTATTGTTATGATAAAATAAAATGTAGGAAAAAATTCCATAAGGCATGGAAAGACAAGAAGAAGGAAAATTTTGACCAAAGAAAGAAGGGGTTCAAGCCACCTCATTTCATATCAATAGAGGCAGCCACCACAAAGAGTGACTAATCCATGAAGGATGATGGGAGACAATCCAAGAGAGATAAGAGAGCCACTTCAATGTTGGGGATGTGAAGAGGACCACATGCTTAGAAATTTTCCACATCGAAATGGGGGTGCCAAGTAAGTTCACAACATCCAAGAGGCCGACACTATGGGTCAAGTGGCAAGGGTCGTCCCTAGAATCTATGCAACACTAGAGGACCACCAAGGAGACCATCAATTAGTTGTGGTTTAGGTTGAAGAAGAAATTTCTAAGCAATATATTTCTATTTTGATTAAGTTTGGATCTACTCACAGTTATATCACTCCTAAAATTGTTGAGAATTGTGCTTTTAATAAAACAAAGCATAGTAAATCATGGCTAGTTTAACTAGCCACTGGAACATAGAGAAAATTTTGTGAGAAGGTGGAGAAATGGATGGACGTCTCTTCACTTGGTAAAATATGAATGTTTTACCACTTGGTTCCTATGATGTTCTCATTGGAATGGACTGTTTGGAAGTGTACAAAGTTAAACTTGATTGCTACAACAAGACCTTTGACTGCATTGATGAAGAAGGAAACTCAAAGGTAGTAAGGGGAATTCCAAAGGTAAATTATATTAGACAAATTTCATCCTTGCTCTTGAAGAAGTTCTCTAGAAAGGATGTCAATTGTATGCAACCCATGTACAGAGTATAATAGAAAATGAAGTTTCAAAGTTGGAGGATTATCGAGTCTTGCAAGAATTTAGGGATGTGTTTCCTGATGAGGTGCCAGGACTTCCTCCAAAGAGGGATATTGATATCACAATTGATCTTGTGCCAGGAGTAAAACCAATGTCTAAGACACCTTACAAAATGAGTATACCAGATTTGCTAGAGCTAAAAATGCAATTGCAAGAGCTGTTGGAAAAGAAATATATCAAGCCAAGTGTTTCTCCATGGAGAGCACTTGTGCTATTTGTGAATAAGAAATATGGCATGCTCTAGTTGTGTATTGATTATGGGTAGCTGAAAAAATTCACAATGAAAAACAAGTACTCTTTACCTCAAATTGATGATATCTTTGATCAAATGAGAGGGGAAAACATATTCTCAAAGACTGACTTGAGGTTTGGGTACCATTAGGTCCGCATTAAAGAGGAATACATCCATAAGACAACATTCAAAACGTGGTATGGGAATTATGAGTTTACAATTGTACCGTTTGGGCTCACTAATGCACCAGCTACTTTCATGTTCCTCATGAATAGTGTGTTCAGGTAGTATTTGGATAAATTTGTGTTGGTGTTTTTAGATGACATCCTTATTTATTCTAAGAATGAAGAGGAACATGAAGAGAATATGAGAATGGATTTGAAAGTGTTAAGAAAGCATTAATTTTACACAAAGCTAAGTAAATGTGATTTCTATAGAAAATAAATTCATTATTTGGGTCACATTATTTCAAAAAAGGGAATATCCATGGATCTTGAAAAGATTGGAGCCATCATGAATTGACCAACTCCGAAGAATGTGGAAAACATGATATCTTTTATGGGTCTTGTTGGTTATTACGTGAGATTGTTAGTTTTTTAGAATTTCAATCTGATCTAGGATCTTAACTGAGAGAATAACATGTACAGCATATCTACAGCATATCAATCATGGACACAATAATGCAAGCACACAAGAGACATAGAGTTTCACCGGGAAAAACCAAGAAGGTGAAAAAACCCACAACTTCCTCAGAGATAGATAAAGCAATGATACAACCAAAGTACAAGAGATAGTCCTCCTAGCAGCAGCTTCTCCTCCTCCACTAGTGCGCCACTCTCCAATGAGTGTGTGAGTGAATAATAGAATGATCAAATAGAGTGCCTCCCACACTCTATTTATACACTAACTTGACTTACCTAATAACCTTACTAGGTTGGCCTTAACTTAACCACATAACATAATGCTGATAGGGCCGACCCCCACTAGGGTGGTCTAATAACCCATCAAGTATAAGTTACGACACTTACAATATAAATGACGACACTTCCGTATAGAGGAATAATAACATCTCTATAGGAATACAAACACTTCCATATAGAGGAATAATAACATCTCTATAGGAATACAATATACATAGGTGAAATACATTCTAAAGTTACAATTACATCAACACCCCCTCTTAACTAGGAAGGTATTTCTCGACACAGGTCTTCTAGCACAAGTCTTCTTCTCTGGATCATCATCACTGGATCATCGTCATCGAATCATCATGATCGTCACGGCTGCTGCTATATCAATCAATCTCCAATCTACTCGTCATAGGAAGTTCTACAGAGCCAGCCCTTTTTCATGCTGGATGTAGGCCCACCACCTGTAGGTATTCATCATCAGTGGTCATACTGTGGATCCCAGGACTAATTACGTGCGTCAACAAAACCTCGAAAGAGCATCCCAGGACTTTTATGAGCACACAGCTCAACCTATCGGATCTCCCAGGATCGTTTACATGTGACTGTCACAAAACCTTAAAAGAGTGTCTTGCCTAGCAAGATCTCTAAAGAGCATCCGAGGCCTTTTACGTGTCTAACACAACCTGTCTGGATCTCCAGGACTTATTACATGTGACCCCTACCACAAAACCTTAAAAGAGTGTCTTGCCAAGCAAGATCTCTAAAGAGCATCTAAGGCCTTTTACGTGACTAGCACAACCTGTCCAAATCTCCAGGACTTATTACATGTGACCCCTACCACAAAACCTTAAAAGAGTGTCTTGCCAAGCAAGATCTCTAAAGAGCATCTGAGGCCTTTTATGTGACTAGCACAACCTATCCAGATCTCCAGGACTTATTACATGTGGTCCCCATAAAACCTTAAAAGAGTGTCTTTCCAAGCAAGATCTCTAAAGAGCATCTGAGGCCTTTTACGTGACTAGCACAACCTGTCCAGATCTCCAGGACGTATTACATGTGGTCTAGTAAAACCTTAAAAGAGTGTCTTTCCAAGAAAGATCTCTAAAGAGCATCTGAGGCCTTTTACGTGACTAGCACAACCTGTCCAAATCTCCAGGACTTATTACATGCTACCCTTGCACAACCTGTCCATGGCCACGAAGTATCAACCTGATACTCACCATACATCATCCTGATGTACATCATCACATGATCAACCTGATCATCATCATAACATCATCCTGATGCATATCATCTGGAGCAACATCCTGAAGCTCGTCATCCATGATCATCCTAATCATCATCATAGCATCATCCTAATGCATATCATCTGGAGCAACATCCTGAAGCTTGTAATCCATGATCATCCTGATCATCATCATAGCATCATTCTGATGCATATCATCTGGAGCAACATCCTGAAGCTCGTCATCCATGATCATCCTGATCATCATCATAGCATCATTCTGATTCATATCATCTGGAGCAACATCCTAAAGCTTGTCATCCATGATCATCCTGATCATCATCATAGCATCATCTTAATGCATATCATCATACATGATCTACCTGATCATACAATGTATCTACCTGATACATATCATCATACATGATCTACTTGGTCATACAATGTATCCTCCTAATACATACACAAATACATGATCCACCTGATCATACAATGTATCCACCTGATCATATCAAGCATCCAATATGATGCATACATAAATACATGATCCAACTGTAGAAGCCCTAATTTTCCACCTTTCTGATCAAAGTCCCGAACTAGGGTTTGATCAAGCCCGACCTTCTGCCCAACCAAAAAATTTGATCTTGGTCTCTAAATTTTGATTTTGATGAGGAGCATCCAGCTGTGGTCTCCGATACAAAAATTCCAACATTCTCCGAAACCCTAAATTCCCAGAGCCATGAATGAAGGTGCTCAAAATTCAATTCTGTTTTGACAGAAATATGCACCTGATTGTTTCTGGTGTAACTCCAAAATTTCAGATCTATAGGGTCTAAAAATTCTTCCTGTGGTAGCTTGACCTGTTAACTTTCCAACTCCACAGGTTTGACCTCAGATGGATTCTCGGAGAGAGAGTTATGCCAAGTGTCACAACGTGACCTGTTTATGGGATAAAACAGGAGAGCAAACTTGTACGGAGTGCCACTTGTCACTGGTTCAATCTGAAAATCGGACCTGTGAAAGTACAGTTCGTGACCTACCTGCCACTTTTTACGAAATTTCATTTGTACCTTCCTAGCCCAAGTTGTGACCTTTTTTCCTAGGTCACCTATTTATGACTGAGATCTGGAAGAGGCAGAAACCCTATATTGTACGGACCATAAAAAAAAAAGTACAACGAATTAGATGCTGTGTTTCAGACGCAAGGTACATGGGGATCTTATCTTCAACCTGTAAGATTTTCAGATCCTGAAACTTCACCAAAATGAATTTATAGCGAAAGTGCTACGATGACTGGTTTTTGCTATATCAAGACCTAGCTTCGCAAGTGCAACAAGTGTCATAAATGCCATACCATGCCTTCTTTCAGGCTAGCTCTGATACCATGTTAGTTTTTCAGAATTTCAATATGATCTAGGATCTTAACTGAGAGAATAACATGTACAGCATATCTACAGCATATCAATCATGGACACAATAATGCAGGCACACAAGAGACACAGAGTTTCACCGGGGAAAACCAAGAAGATGAAAAACCCCACAACTTCCTCAAAGATAGATAGAGCAATGATACAACCAAAGTACAAGAGATAGTCCTCCTAGCAGCAACTTCTCCTTCTCCACTAGTGCGCCACTCTCCAATGAGTTTGTGAGTGAATAATAGAATGATCAAATAGAGTGCCTCCCGCACTTTATTTATACACTAACTTTACTTGCCTAATAACCTTACTAGGTCAGCCTTAACTTAACCACATAACATAATGCTGACAGGGTCGACCCCCACTAGGGTGGTCTAATAACCCTTTTACCCACATGACTCATACAGGACTGACCCCATCAAGGTGGTCTAATAACCCATCAAGTATAAGTTACAACACTTACAATATAAATGACGACACTTCCATATAGAGGAATAATAACATTTCTATAGGAATACAAACACTTCCATATAGAAGAATAATAACATCTCTATAGGAATACAATATACATAGGTGAAATACATTCCGAAGTTACAATTACATCAACAGAGATTTATTGAGGGATTCTCCAAAGTTGTACACCCCATTACCTCTTTGCATAAGAAGGGAATGAAATTCGAATGGACATAGAAATGTGAAGAAACTTTTTCAGCTATTGAAGAAGCTTCTCACAAGTGCCCCAATTCTAAAAATTGCAGACCCAGAAAATGGTTTTGTGGTGTGTATCGATGCATGCATATAGGGAATCGAAGGATTTCTCATGCAAGAAAATCATGTGGTATGTTATGAGTCAGTGAAGCTAAAGGAGCATAAAAATAATTATGATACCAATGATTTATCATTGCCATAGTGCATGCATTAAAAATGTGGAGGCCTTACTTAACGAAAAATAAATTTGAGCTGAGAACAAACCACTGTGGTATGAAATATTTATTTGAGAAGCCAACATTAAATGCTAGGAAAGCTAGATGGATAGAGTTTTTATTTGAATTTTATTTTAAGATCAAACACATGAAAGGGAAAGAAAATAAAGTGGTTGACACACTCAATAGAAAAGTGCATGCAATGCTTGTGGAAGCCATCAACAATTGTCAATTAGATTTGAGACAAGAGATTGCTAAATCTCTTGCTAGAGATGAGTGAATATATGCAAATAAAAGAAAAATTACAGCAACAAAATTTAGAAAAGAGGTATGAAGGCTATAATAGGGAAGACAATGGACTTCTTATTTATAAAAATAGAATGTATATTCTTAACGTGGCATATTTGAGGAGAATTGTTATGGATGAAATCCATAAAATGGCATATTCTGGTCACCCAGGATACCATAAAACAATTTCTATAGCGAGGAAGCAATATTTTTGGTCGGGAATGAAAAAATATATTCATGAATATATATATAAATGTATGAAATGTCAGCAAGTGAAGGTTGAGCATTAACACCTAGTAGGTTTATTGCATCCATTTCCAATTCCAAAATGGAAATGAGAAGTGATTTCCATGGATTTTATCACAGGTTTTCATATGACAATGAGACAACATGACTCAATCATAGTGGTGGTGTACAAGTGAACAAATGAAACACGTTTCATACCAGTTAAGTCCACATATAAAATGGATTCCATTTCTAATATATTTATGATGTAGATCTTCAGATTGCATGAGTTTCCTAAGGTATAATTTCAGATAGGGATAACAAGTTCACCTCTAATTTTTGGAAACAATTGTTTGCAAATTTGGGTACAAAATTAATTTTTAGTACTGCATACCCCGAACAAACAAATGAGAAAACAGAAAGGGTAAATCTAGCACTTGAAGACATGCTACGCATGTATGTGATGGACAAATCACCAATGGAAAAATTATCTATACTTGGTAGAGTTTGCATATAACAATGGGAAACAAGTATCATTGGGAATGAGTCCATTTGAGGCTTTATATGGCAATTAAAGGTGTAGGACGAAAACGACTTCGGATAATCTAGTAAGCAGAATTGTACTTAGGCTAGAAATGCTCAAGGAAATGGAACGGGAGGTTGCAAGAATTAGGAAGAACTTAAAGGAAGCCCAATACAAATAGAAAAACTATGCAAATAAGAACATAGTGCATAGGTAATTTCATGTTAGGGATCATATTTACCTCAGAGTGAGGCCAAGGAAATGTTCCTTGAAGCTTGGAAGTTGTGTCAAGTTGTCACCAAGATATTGTTAGCCATTTGAAATGCTTGACTGGATAGGGCAAGTTGCATATAGATTGCATTTCCTGCAGACACTAGAGCTCATAATGTTTTTCATGTCTCTTTGCTTCAGAAATATGTACATGATCCTAACCATGTAATTGATTGGGATGTGATTCAGGTGGAACTTGAGGGAGAGTTCCAAATAAATCCACTATGCATCCTCGACAAGAAGGTAACATTGATCTGGAACTAAGCCATCGGATAAGCAAATGTGCAATGGAAGCACTTTGGTCCTGATGAGGCTACACTACAAAATTTGAACCCAAAATCCGATGACATCCGACGAAAAGGACTGTGTCATCGAATTTCACCTTCAAAATTACGAAATTTGATTAATTTTTTTAATTGATAGAAGGGTGGGTCGGATATTTGATGGCAGTCAGATATCCACCAACTGCTGTTGGATATTCGATGACGATTGTAAAAAATCTGACAACTCCGACGATGCTCCAGTTGTCGGATATCCGACATGTATTCTATAATGGTAACTATGCTCAAGGGAAAATTTGCATGTCCAGTATGTGGTCCTAAGATCAAATATCATCGTTTAAAAATCTTAGGAAAGGAGGTGTTTGATGAGTATAGGCACTTCCTCTCTAAGAATCACACGTATCGAACTATCGAAAAACATATGTTCAATGGGAAGCAAGAGACTGCATTAAAACCACAGAGAAGGACACCTCACCTATGGAAGTTGCAATATAATAGAAATCGTCAAGGTATGTATGGATCATCGTATATGAAATTTTATGTATTTTTTTATTGTGTGTTGTTTACTATAATTGACATTGATTTCTGTAATTTCTTTATAAACTACGATTCATGATGGTCATCGTGATCATGAAGGCATTAATGGGATTCCACGAGGAATGAAAAGTTATCCTAGACAATTCAGTAGGTTTCCCTACTATGAGCAACTAAAAATTGCTCATATGTTTGATACAATGCATATCAGAAAGAATATGACTGAAACATTATGACGAATATTGGATGGAAGGACTGAGAAAGAAAAAATTGTCAAAATTTGCAAAGACATTCAAGAAGGAAACCATGCAATGAAAGACGTCATTCAATTTCATAGAAATGGAGAGAAAATTAATCTAAAATCACTTCCATGGATGTTAACTGAGCAACAAAGTAATGTTGTAAAACAAGTCATGCGAAAAATTAAATTTCCCACCAGATTTTGTGCGAACATTAAGAATATCATAACAAAGAAAGGTGATATTGCGGGGATTAAAACGCATGCTTGGCATGTCTTCATGAAGGTAATTATTATGGCATGCATATAATTATTGCTTTTTTATTCCAGTGCATATTCTTGGTATTTTGTTTGTCTACTCTTTGTTTAAAAAATAAAACGATTTGTATATTGTTATAGTATGTTCTACCTGTCTCTCTCCTCAGAAGTGGGGATTTTTTAGTCCTCCTCGGAAGGAGGCTAAGATTCAAATGTAATGATAGCTAAGGAGGGGGTCGAAGGAACCTCATCGGGAAACCCCTCCACAACAAGTTCCGTAGAGGTAATCCCCGAAGTGTTGACTACTAACCCCGACAAACAATCGACTATCCCAACCTTCAAAACTGTGTCAAAAATAACAAAGGGTTTGACTTAGACTTACCTGAAGAAGGAATTGTTGTAGATGACGGAGCTTCCAATAATCCACGGTATTCATGTGAAGTAGCACTTGGACTGCATCCCCCATTTATACGTTAAGAAATTCCCAACCCGGTTCGCCCATGCGTCAGACGTCGACAGTAAGGACAAGTTGCTATAAGATGGCCCCCATTTCGGCACCGTATGCACTAGAAAGACAAATTCCAACAGTCCCGCAATTGAACTATTATTCTTCCCCGCCATTCAATCTCAAGGCGTTCTAGCAACCCTTGACTCACATCTATCTCGACGTGCACCTTCCCGACTCTTTTGCCTAGCCTGGTGAAAGAACGTTCATCCACAAAAAAGGAACTTGCCAAGAGTGTTCCCCACCGCCTCAAAGGTCGCTCTATTCCAAAACTAGAGAGCAAAGCATTAAAGAAAATTTGAGATAAAAAATGGGCCTCAAAACAATAATATTGTACAACAAAAATCACCAATAGGATTCAAGATGATGATGTCAACCATGGTGGATGAATCAACATTTTTTGGGTAAAAGGTAAAAAAGTGAAAAAGTGAAAAAACTATTTTTTCAACTCGTATTTTCAACTTATCTCCCTGTATATTCATTCAAATTTCGAGCAGGAGCACTCTTTGGATGGAAATTCAATTCCGCTTCCAATGAGTACCCAGACGACATACTTTTGATGGACCCCGCTCCTCGAAAAATAAGAAATTCATGAAAAAACATGATGATGAGCTTAAACACCATTAAACCCTTAGTCGACATTACATCATTTGCCTTTCAAATTTTTTGCTATTATATTCTAATGAGCTTGACAATTTCTTCTAGTCCCATATCATAGTTGAAAGACATCCTATCTCGAGTCGCTCGAATCCTTAATGCTTTCTGAAGCTATTTACCTTTGAAACTAGAGGACCCTCTAGGATCCCACCCCGACCTCCTTCCAATACCAAAGACATTCCTAGCAAACCCAAGAGTTAACGTCTCATTAGGTCATCCGACATTAAAAGATGCCTGTTTAACCCTAGGCCTCGACACCCCCGAAGAAAAACCAAGACCGAAAATATTGGTTGATGGGGAAACCCGAGCCAGGTTTTCCTAACAAGTCTTGTCACCCACCTCCTTGTTCGGCCCCACAACCTCATTACAAGAGCCCATCGACAATATACTACAGGTGGCATTAATAAGTCAATTTTGTTTATCATAGTCCACCTCGCCCGTATTTTGGACCTTCGCAAGTTCTACCTTGTATTATTCATCAACCTTGAATACCCTGTTGGATTCCCAAAGCTCCTCATCAAGGGAACTAATGTTTAACTCCCAATCATCGCCGATTTTCAAGCTCGTCATCGTAGATAGGATTGAAATTTGACGTCCTACATTTTTATGACATTTTAATTTTAACATTGCCTTTCATTTGATGTTTAAATTTTGTTTTGAAATAACATTTATAATAACTATATGAAACACTGAATTCTCACATCTTCTCTCATATAATACAAAAATAAAAAATTAAAATAAAAACATAATAAACATAATGATTAAACCAAACACACACATATTGACAAATAATGTTTATCATGAAAACCTTTAAATATGCTTCTTTACAAGCATTACCATAGGCCCAAAATACTATGACTCAAGTTTACCTAACACAAGGAGAAATCAAAATTTCCATATATATATATATATATAGATATATATTCTATTTCTATTTCTATTATGAAATATATAGAGAGAGGGGTTTGGGATATAGATATTAATAACATTTTAAAATAAAAATGCACTTTAAATTAAATTAATATTCACATTTAATTAATGACGTTTAATTTTATGAAGTGAATAACGATATTAGCACTCATATTCCAACACTGATCATGTAAATTACTCAAATTAAATTTCAACATTGATACACAAAGGAGAAATCAAAATTTCCATCTATATATATATATATATTCATTCTATTTCTATTTCTATCATGAAATATATATAGAGAGGGGTTTGGGATATAGATATTAGTAATATTTTAAAATAAAAATGCACTTTAAATGAAATTAATATTCACATTTAATTAATGGCGTTTAATTTTATGAAGTGACTAACGATATTACCACTCAAATTTCAACACTGATTGTCGTAAATTACTTAAATCAAATTTCAACACTGATAAGGAGAAATCAAAATTTCCATATATATATATATTATTTCTATTTCTATTTCTATTATGAAATATATATAGAGAAAGGTTTGGGATATAGATATTAATAACATGTAAAAATAAAAATATACTTTAAATGAAATTAATATTCACATTTAATTAATGACGTTTAATTTTATGAAGTGACTAACAGTATTACCACTCAAATTTCAACACTGATCATCATAAATTACTCGAATCAAATTTCAACACTGATCATCGTAAATTACTCAACACCATTACCAACATTACGACATTACGAGAAGACCAAAAAAAACTGTAAACGTCGTTATTGCATCATTTTCCTTTCAACTTTTTTGCTACCCCATTCCAATGAGCTTGCATTTTCAACTATCTACTAAAAAAAATGGAAGATATGGTTTTGAATTTGAATGATCCTTCTCCTATGCTGTACTGTCACTAGTCAATGTCATCATCTGTGATGTAAAGTCTCTGATCACTGTGAAAAAAAAAGTCTCTGATCATGTCCAATAATTTATTATTATGCACTCTCACGGACAATTGTGTCCGTGAAGGTTTTAACTCTTTGGACGGAAAGAAAAAAGAATCTCCTTTACAACATATAGAAATGATGACAGTAGATTTAAATGTACAAAATATATTCTCACATGATCTGAATCTACGGAAAATATGATGCACGATGTTGCGTTTGGAAAAAATGATGCATGATGTTGCGTTTCATAGAAGAATAGCTGGCTGCCGTCCAATTCCCTGGCGATGCAAAAGAAGATGGAGATATTTCCTTTGCCTGGTCGTTTATGAATTCAGAAGGGATCTGTCTTATGGCCCAACTCAGAAATCTCTGTAAGCAAGCTGCCCAGATCGAACGATTGAAAATATAGCCAAAATGAGCTGCTGCATTCCCGGCCACTACGACTACGACTTGGCCGTATGCCGATCCAAGTGATCTGAGGTTTACAAAGAGTTGTATTCCCAGCAATTTCAGCAAACCATATCACGACTTTTCTCTGCAGGAAGCCCTGGATGAAATTCAAAGAGGATCCATGGCCCCTACTGATTTTCCTAAAATCTCAGTACATCGTGATCACAAGGGTATCCATTGGTCAAAGGACAACAGAAGATTGTGGGTATTTCGAAAGGCTGGCCTTACCCAAATTAAAGTAAATTACTGTAAGCGGTTTTCCAAGGTGCCTCCTCCAAGTACTCAGCGACATAAAATGGCGAAACTTGATTTTTTTCCAGTAGTGAAAAGCAGTTCAGAGAAATCTGATACTTGTAAGATACAATGAAAATGCATTGGTAGCTGGTTTTCTGAGTGCCTTGTGGTCCATAGATAGCAGCCTTTGATAGTTTTTGGTAGATTTTCAAAGTAGAAATATGTGAACAGAGACCCTAGTTTATTGATAGTGGTATTATTTATGGGTCAGCCATCTCATCTCATCTTTTATCTCACCTTTTATGGTTTTCTTTTTGTATCTGTAAATTTATCTATTTTGTATTTGTAAATTTATCCATTATTATAATATAAGTGTACTATGGTTATGGTTTTTTATGTTATTCCACTGTGAAGTTTCCATATTAGTTCTTTTAAAGCACTGGTTCCAGTTCTCATGTGAATTATGTATGATATACCTGATGTAAATGAATGTGGTGAAATCTATTATATGGAAATAATAGTAGTAAGAAAACAGGTTGCAATGGGAGTGTTGGGATATAATATCTGATGGAGGGTATGGATATTTGATGTGAAATATTTAAGCAATCTAAATACAGGTTAAATTTATTTGATTTCTTTGGTAGTTATGAGCACGTTTATAGGTAATATGTTGCCTTCAAATATATATATATATATATATAATATGTTTAAAAACAGCAAAGTTTTTCGAGATAGATGAATTTGATTTTTTTTAGTAGATTCCTGATATATAAATCATGGTTTAATGATGGCTAAATTCCCATACCACATAGTAACAAGAAGTATTTAAGTTTCATATTTTTCAATTTTAATTAATTTAAAACCTATATATTTTTTTGATTTTGTAAATTTTTTATTTACTAATTTTTTTATTGTTTTATTAAAGTGTCACATGTGAATTTTTAAGTTTCATTTTTTTTTAATTTTAATTAATTTGAAACATATATATATATATATATTTTTATTTTGTAAATTTTTTATTTACTAATTTTTTTATTATTTTATTAAAGTGTCACATGTGAATTTTATGTTGAGCATTGAATTTTATGTTAAGCATTGAATTACTTCTCCTCCGTATTACAAAAAGTATTAAAAAAATCACCTAAATAAAGAAGATTAAAAATTAAAAATTAAAAAGAGATTAACAAACTAAAAGGTAATGAAAAAGGAGAAAGGAAAAATACCTCACATAAATTTTAAATTATTTGAAAGATAATTAAAAAGAAGATAAAATGACTTAAATAAAATATTGAAAAGAAAAGGGTAATTCTAAACTTTGTGGATGATCAGTCAATCTCTTTGCTAATCACTCAATGTCTTTATTAAGTGGGATGGCACGTTAATAAAGTATATACTAACTTGGATCTATTTTAACTTTGAGATATTTTTGTTTATATTTATATTTGATGCACATATTACTCATATAATAAAGGTGATAACATATTGTACTTTTAAACAATTTCCAAAATTTCTTGCTAATCAAGTTTGTGTCTTCAACAAAGAATGTATTTTGGAGTTTTGAGAAATTGAAATAAAATCATTGAATAGTAGACATTGCTATTTTTTGTTTTTTCTATAAAATTTGTATAAAAATACCTTTCCACCAAATTTTCAATGAAAAATATGCTATATACATCTCAACCTCTCCAAGAGCTTCGGCAATCAATATCAACTAAGTTTTCCCATCTAGATTTTTTGAATGATTATTAATTAATTGTAGCTCAGTATTGAATGACGATTATAGGCTTTCCCATGGGTGCATAAACCATCGATATAATGCAAATCCGACTATGTGAAGGGTTGTCTAGCTTATCAAGAGTAACACTCTTGGCGACCATTAACCAACCTACTGCAGAATAATGATTGTTGTTGCAGACTCATTGCTTGCCATTGGATCTCAACACCTTGAGATCCAACGACAAGCAATGAGCCTGCAACATCAATCATTCCTTTGTCGCAGGCTGATTAATTTTCGTCAATAGTCTCTATAGCCGCCATAAATCATCCTTTAGCAATGCGCCATCATACTTATACCAATTACTTGTGGAATGATGACAAAATGATGGCATGGGATAATTGGCACTCAAATCGCCCCACTTTTTTGGCGATTTGTTCACTAGATCCGGTTATAAAACCGGTGGAATCGTAGTTCCACCCGATTTACTGCGGAACTATGCCATGGAACTGTGCCCCTAGGGGTTTTTGCCCATTGTAAGACGATCCAGATCGTCGAAATTCCAAAATAATAACGAGAATGGGTGGAACTGTGCCTCGCCGGAAAATTTTCCGTCGTCAGCAGGGGGCGATTTGAGTTCCAGTTATCACACACCCAAAATGATTGGAACATGTGACTAAAGGTTACATTGTCACACAAGTTATGCAAATTGTTAATATTTTCAAGTGATTTGGTCCAATAAAAAATTGACACGCATTTTTAGTCTTTTCAAATGATTTGGCATGAGAGTGACACATATTTTCTTAAAAATATATTGAAATAAAAAATTAAAACTAACTTAAGTGTATATTTATAATATGATAAATTATATATTCATATTAACTAACAAGAGTCACATGGTGACAATGTCCCTGAGCTATAACAAAACAGGATTTCAGAACAATGGCAACTCTAAAAGCTATTTGGGGAATTGCAACTTTTATTGAAAGCAAGGAGAGAGTGCTATGTGAGTACTTTCTACATATTCAATTTTAGGACATTCTATCATTGTGTCAATAAGTCAACTCTAGGATTTAAAGCATAGGAGATTTTAATTGTTGTTATAACAAAAAAGCAAGAAAATGACTAAATACTAAAAACACTTAAACTCCTTGTAGTCATTTGAGTGAAGCAATGATTTTGCACTCAAAGAGAGTCGATTTGCCTTTGGTAACAAAGAAGTCACTTGGTATATGATTAATACAATGTAATAACAGAAATAGTTCAAGAAATGTTTTCGCATAGATTCTCAAGATTAAAATATTACAAGTAAATACAAACTATATGAATAACATCTATATAACATTAAGCTAGGAAATTTGAACCCTATATACAATGAGTTGTGTGTGAGCCACTAAACTAATTCCATACATATTCAAAGATTTGGGGATATGAACCCTTCATATTGCATACCTAGTTTTTGAAAGTATTGTAGAGTTACTTTTAGGCATGAAGTGCCCTATCGCATTACTTTCAGGCACGAAGTGCCTTATCCCAAAGCAAAGTATATAAAAATACTGGTTATGCGGAGTAAAATATAGCAAATATATCCGAGCATACATGGGATGGACAGACCTCGTAAGTTCTAGAAAATGCCATCGAAAATGGATATGAGGTCCACCAAAAACATCAAACACAACGTTATTAACAGTTTGAATATTAAGATCCCCATATGCGGGTGAGGTCAAGGAGGGGGGAGACGTGGCAGATTGATTGCATGCAGGGTCGAGTCGACACGTGCCATGAGTGTGGTTTTATGAGGGAAGGTGGAAAGGAAGGTCACTTGGCGAGCTTGTGCGTGTGGGTGATATTCCAAGCCGTGAAGAGTACGAGCAGGGTGCAGAGGGAAATGAACGCATAAGAAGGGGCTTTGATAACATTTACATGTGGAAGAATTCAACTTGAACATGGATGCACAGACATGAAGCAGAGAGAAGATCTCAGGAAATTTGGTGGAGCTGAGATAAGAGAACTCAGATTTGTAAGTTTTGAAGATGACAACAGTAAATCTGTTGTAGAGAAGTGGAGGAGACAACTCGGTGTCTCAAATACCTTTCAGAAGGTATATAACAGTGAAAAGTGTAGTAAGAATGTTTGTATCCTTGTATGTGATGAAGAAGTGCTCTTACCAAATGATGAGAAGAATAATTGCTTACAGCAAGAAACATAGTTGCAAGGTGAAATAGATGAACTATGGGATTTGATGCAGTTTCCCAAGAGGAGGTACAACAGAGTAAGGAAAACAACACATTGCACAATTGAATTGAAGATGAAGAATTTTGAATGTAGAGATAGTGGAGCATTACAACACAAAGTTTGGAAGCCTAGAAGGTTACAGCCAACAAGAGATGATGACAATGAATTTTTTTTGGACAGTTGCAAAACAAGGTTTGGGATCCAGGAAGACAGAGATTGAAGATGCATGACCGGGAGGGCATGATTTCTTTTCTACTTTGGGAGTCTGATGCAGGGGCATTTGCTCTCAATAAAAACATTAAAGTTGGGTCAGATTCTAAATTTCATGACACTAGCCTAACGAGGGGTTGAATTGTAAATCCTTTGTATGATGTTTAAGTTTTCTCATAGTTAGTAAGAAGGTTTTAAGTTGTATTAGGTGTCATTATAGTATGAGTCATGATAACTGATTCCTTAAGAAAAGGAGTGACTCGAGGAGAGAGAGGAGTCTGTTTTGATGAGTCATTTAGGTGGATAGGATCGAATGTTTATTTTTTGGGGGAATTAGTTGCCATTAATTTTGGAATTCTGTTAGGGTTTTATGGAGCTAAAAGAAGAGCTTCTGGAGAGATGAAATGTAAGCCTATGAGCATGAGAGAGGAGGAGATGGCCAAGTAAGGAGAAGATTAGGACATAGGTAGCTGAGAAGAAATCTCAGAAGTAAATCAGGGTTTGCTTTTAGTTTGTACAGTGTGATTTTGTCAATGGAAGAAGAGATTAATCATTTTCTGTGTATGTATTTATGCATCTTTGTGAGTGTTTAAATCTATTATGAATATTGATTTTTTTTAGGAATCCATGCTTGTCTATGTGTAACCTTGATGGAAGAGCAATTTACAGTTGGTTAAGTTGCTGGTGAGGAATGAAATAACTGGTTTCGTTTATGAGGAAGAGGACTGGGTAAAATTTATGGGTATGAAGTTCTAGTAAAACCCTTTGGAATAATCGATTTGAAATTGATTAAGGTGGAAATCAGTAGAAGATGCATTGAAGGCACCAGCGCCAGAGTATGTCCTTGTATTGTGTTGCTGCAACTGGGATTTTGGTGAAATGATCGAGCTTTTATGCGTTGGAGTTTTAGCTACGTTGAATTAGAAGAATAGTGAAGTTTGGTTCCCCAACAAGAAATGTGTTTAACAAGAGATTCTTGTATTTGAATCCATTCTAGATCAAGCTAGTGACAAATGCGTTGAGGGCATCTTTTGTTGAAATCGAAGTTGTTAAGGAATATGTTGATGACGTTGATGCTAGAGAAATCCCTAATATTCTATATTATTGAGCATGGATCTATTGAAGAGATTAGGTTCTAATGCATTGTTTTCCAGCCATGAGGTTAGATCGCTCTTGGGATTGCGTGTTGGGGTTCTGAAACAAACTTTGTACAAATAGAATTGCCAAGGTACACCCAACAGTTGAAGGTTAGGGAAATCGTGTGAAATAGAGTTTAAATTATATGGCTTTGGCGTTTGACAGGCTTACTGGAAAAGAGGATTCCACTAGTGGAAATATGTTCAGTAATTATACCTGAAGGAAGATGCCAATCGTGATAGAGGAATTTGGCCCTGACCAAGGTAAACGCAAATGAAGATGGAAGGATCATTGGGATGAAACTCTCTTTGGAATGTCATGTTGAGATTTGGGACAGTTTTGCATAAGTCGAAATTACTGACGGATTGGTAAGTTGTTGATTGAAGCTACATTGAGAAGCTGGGTTTCAGATTGATGTTCCCAGGTTTGGCTCGGTAACATTAGGGCGTTTTGCTAACTACTGTTCAATTCCAGTTAGCGCTATTAAAGTCCTGCTGCATATTGTGATTTTTGAAATGTTATCATTTTCTTGTAGCATGCATATAGTTCTGGAAATGATGGTGTAATAAAAGCATTTCTGATGAGAGAGTGATTGAGGAAGGACCCATGTAAAACCCTGCGTATTATGTAAAATTTGAATGGAGATATTGAACATTGAACTTATGGTTTTAGTTAGCCATTGCTTGAAATAAGAGATTGCAGGCTTAGGGCTATAGGGCTGCATTAATCGGGTTGCTGATGATGGGTGCAATTATGGAAATTGGTGGGATGCGATCTGGATTTTCGGGTCTGGACGAAAAGGTCTTGTCCCCATTAATGGGAATTTCCTTCTGTGTATATGTAATATCCCTTGGCCTATGTGAGTTGGTTTTTATTCATTGAAGGGGGGGGGGGTCCATTGGACCTGCGAGTGGAGGTGTAATTCCCTTCTGCAATGTGAAGGAAGGTGGCAAAGTGTTTTTTGGAGGATTGTTTTGTGTGGTTGTCATGGTCATTATGGATCCTGTTGGGACGTCAGGGAACCCAAAGAAATAGAGGAAGAGGCAGGAGAGTCGTGAATAAACCATGGCTGCATAAGCGGCGTGGAATTACCGTGCATCCATTCCCCCGTCCATCAAGGCGGATTTGGATATGAAGGAAAATGGAGTTTGGCGTGAGGTTATGGAGAGTTCATCGACGCTGGACATTGCGGTGCTAGAGATTTGGATATAGGACCCGGGCTCGTCCAGGGCTCGCCAGGGCCTATATGAACAAACGGTCACGCTTTATTGGGTCATTAAAGGCCTTCCGAGCGGAGTTATTCTGGAACAAGAGGAGAAGCAAGGTGGGGATGAAATCCCTTTGGATTTCTAGAAGGACTTGTATACCAATACACACCTCCTGCACATGAATATTGATGCGATTGGGAAAGAGATGGACATTCCATATCTCCCGTGGATGGGTCTTTTTTCCTTTGTGTGGGAGGAGGAACTGAAGGAAAATGGGAAGGAAGAAGGTGGTTTGGGTGGTGTGGGTGAGACTACTCTGTCTGTGAAGGACCAGCTACTGTAATGCCCATTTCCCGACTTGTGCTCTGGTAGGTCTCAATTTTGTGGTTAATGCATACTGTGTTTTGCTTAGGCCGCTTAGAAGGGTTAGTGCTTTTGATGGGCTGGGCGATTTACATCTGTTTTACTGGCATAGCAACGAATAATCTTGTCAAGCCCGTAGGTTGTGTTTTGTATTGTCTAGCGCCTCTTGGGGTAATGGGGAGTAGTTGGCAGCATGTATGCCTTGTTTTCTCCTTTGGAGGAGGGGCCCTAGGGGTGATGTTGTTTTAGGTTCTCACATTGTTCCAGTGTTGTTTCAGACAGATAGATAGAAAGGAGGAAGAACCATGGTTGTAATTTTTTGTATATTATGTTAATATAAAGTTTTCTTTACAAAAAAATAGAAAAAAAAATTGAGTATTAAGATGTAGATACATAGATTGGGGATGTGAGAATGGAAGCAAAATGGTATACCTTAAACACATAATCTCTAGATACATAGATTGGGTATGCGATAATGCAAGCACAATGGTATACCTTGAACACAACATCTCTAGAACGTGTGGATGGAGGAACACCCCGCCATCACCAACCTGCAAATAATATGTAATTCCATAAGCTTTAATACTAAAGAAAATGAGTATAAACACTGTAACTAAATAAAAACTTGAAGTATGAATAACGAAAGGCGAACTTGAAACTTTACCTGCAATGGGAAATTGAACACAAATCCATGAAGAACCCAAACCAGGGTAACTGAAATGCCGCAGAAGAATGTGCGAACCAACACTCATGAGATCTTTCCAGGTAATGTAATAAATTTGGTACATTAATAACCAAAGAGAACTAAGGTGGTTACTCCTTGAACCTGGAAACCAGAAAGGTCTTGAAACCCCATAGAGGTTGGCCCGGGTCGAATATACAATTTACCAAACGATGAAAGCACCCTATGGTTGTTCAAAAAAAAAGGTTCTCTAATATCGAGGTTGAAAGACTAGTACTGAGTCGTTGGATGGATGACATGTATATTTCTCCAGCACCCTCCAATGATTATGGACAATGATATAAATGCCAACCTTCAATGTAGATGGCAACTCACATCCGCCACCCATGGGCACCAATGTCCAAGGCATGATGTCACGGGGTTTCCACCAATCAGGGTTAAAAAAATCACAGATTAATATTTAATGAAAAACGCCTTCCCAAGTTCCACCTCAAAAATTTTTGAACAACGACATAGGAAAATCCTAAGTCGAGGCCCACAAAATTAATACAAATCAAATATTGCTATATGTTCCCTGCATACACAGGGATATAATAAGAGTAGGTCAAAATAAAAGGCTCTACCATAGGTAAGGACTAACAAGGTAAATAGATGCTAAGCAATGAAAGGAATAAAAAGTAAATAGATGCTAAGCAATGAAAGTAATGGAATAATGTTGTCCTAACGATGTATTTATGTGTCTAATTTATTATTCTTAGTACTATGTAAATGCTATTTTAATTTGTGTTTTTTATCTTGATAAAATTACAACATTTTTTTTCGAAGATGGTCAAACTTATCATAATTTAGTTTTCAAACCACGAGGACACTCATTACTAGTTGTTATCCTTATTGTGAGTTGACTAATTACTGTTATTAAAAAAACCATAGTGATACTAGACTAGTGTTAGCATCCCGAGTGGAGGCACATCTGCATGGAAATATATGCATCCAAGAAATTTGCATGAAGGAATCATTCTATTGTATATGTGTTGGTGCTTTCTCGCTTGAAGTTGCGTGAAGGAAGAGCATTGGTGCTTTCTCATTTGAAGATGTGTGAAGGAAGAGCATGGGAGTGGATCTACCTTGGAGCTAACACAAAGATTATCTAAAAAACTCAATGAACGCTTGATGAAAACTTGTGGATAGACTACCTCTTTGCATGGAGCTGCGTTGAAATCCGTGGATAGGCTTCAAGCTTGTATCGTGGAGCTGCGACCTCTCTCCAAGGCTTGATTGTTGCGTGTTCTCCATGGATAATTTTAAGAACCCATACTTATTTAAAAGTGTATAAACCTTGGAGAATCTTACCAATTCTAAAAATGTCAACTATAAAATATTTGGCGATATTTTTCTAAAAGTCTTTCAATTTCTAAGGATTTTATAGAGATTATATAATATTTTGGTGATTTGTAGAGTTAAAAAAGTTTACCCCATCAAAATTGGGCTTCAAAAAATGCAAATTGGTGAATCGTTTTTTGGAAAAAAACATGGAAAATAGCCTATGGATTAAATATCTCCCCTACAATTATCCTTGGTGTTCTCTGTAATTTCACCTCTTGTTTGTGACTGTTGTGATCCATTGTACCTTAAAACGCTATTGATTGGGGGTGTCTTTGTGTGATGGTAACATATATTCATGAATGTATTGTATTTGTTTTGAATTTTAATTGAATCCTGAACGTAGATATGGTGAACCCGACTTGGAGTTGCGGTGATTGTATTAAGATTTCATGAGGAGTTCTTTTTTAATCCTACCACATTCCTTAGTTGTGTGGTGTTTCAACTAAGAGCCGCTTGAATGCTTAGACCGTATAGAGACTCAAACTGCGTTTGAAGACTAGTGTTTGAATACCTTGGAGCTAAGGCCACCGAATTTTGAGCTATGTGATTTCTCTCCAGTAAAGTATGTTTCCTATTGCAACCACTCTTAATATTTGTATCAATTTTCTTTACGTTATCAAGTTGTGAGCACTGTATTAATTCTATTGTTTGAAAGCACCACAAACTAGTGCATAGACCTAGACCTGCAAAATGTTTATTGAAGTAGAGATTATAGTCTATTGAAGAAGGGATTATCATTTTATGTACTTGTAAACAAGGTGGCAGAGAATTAGACCTGCACCTTTTCTTATTTGCTTCCCATACACCATTTATTTGCAGGTGATAGAGGTGAAAGTTGCAGAAGATGCATTCTTTTACATTTACAGTTGGAGCAGTAAAGACCCTTTTCCTTGATCAGAACCAGTCCAAGGGAGAGAACAACACAAGAGGAAGAGGAAGAAGAAAGCTCAGAGACAAGGGGGCATAAACAACTCAAGTAAAAGACCAGAGTTGAAGTGTAAGCATTGTTCGGTAATTCAACCTATGATTGGGAAGTTCAAATAGATCATCAACATACTGCTGAGAAGGTACATAATATAATAGATAAACAAGTAGAGTGTAGAGTATTCTTTTAATCAAGAAAAACTAAGGTTATAAGCCAAAAGAACATACCTTGGATATACGAAGTTTGATCCGAGCTTTAAGCTTTATTCCTCTGATCCACTGTCCCAAATGAGAAACCTGCAATAAACAAGACACGTTACCCAAAGCTTTTGACTACATAAATATGAATAACCTAGTATGAAACTCATATATAAAGAATATATGACAGATTTAATAGACTAGATTCATAGAATATACAAGTTATCTTATGGGAATAAAATCTTTTGCATTATTCACATAAATGACAACAAGCTATACCTGATCTGTAACCTGCACTATTGAAACCCGATCCTGGGATCCTTGCTCCTCTTCCTTCAACGGACATTTATTCAACATTTCCTTATACAAATGGTCCTTTCTTTCCCTAAATCCTTCTCCATGTATAGTATAGCAAGATTGAGAGGATAGGTTCGAAAGGTAAATGGTTAGGGAAGTTATGGTGGTTAGGGTAACTACCATAACTATCTCTAATTCAAATTTTTAATATATTTTTTCATGATTTTTAGAGGTACCCATGGGTATAACACTTGATACCCTACGAGTAACCTATGAGTATCATGCCAACAACTAGATGGTGCAACATTTTTGGGAAAACCCGCGGGTTGTCAATGGAAAACTTGCGGGTGACCTGCGAGTTGACAGATATAAGGGTCCCGGTTATGGCTCAAAAATACTTCAAAAAATAGCTAAACTGAAGAGGATAATGTAAGATTCATATCAAATGCATCTATAGTCAATGGGACTCTTCAATCCATAAAGTCCTTTTGTGTGATCGACAATGCAGTGTGGTCACAGACAGAGAAGTACCAATCTGACTAATAACAGTAAGTGTTGTGGGAAGAATGTACTTGAAGCAGATCAGTGTTGGGCCCCTTGGGAATCCAACAAAGAAAGGCATGAACATAGATAAGACAAAAGCAAGAACCAAGAGGCCAATAAAGCTTCCGAATATGCTCATTGTATCGTTGCACATTGTAATCTTGGAATAAATGAAATCACATCTTTTTCATCTTATAAAGATTGTTGGCTTCTTGATACTGGTGCAACACCCCACATGACCTTTAGAAAAGAATGTTTTGAAGAACTGAATGAAATTGTAGATGGCATAGTGTATTTACAGACAAATACAACCTCAAACCAAAGGGAATTGGTCCGATCAGGCTCAAACTACCTAGATTCCCTATTTTTTTGTTGCAGAATGTTCTCTATCTTCCAGAGTTGCAGAGAATCATGTTGTCCTTGGTGTATATTCGACAGCAAGTCCATTCCATCCACATGTTTGATGGGATCGTAGAGATAAGGAAGTCCTCTGAAAAGGAAGTCATCATGATCGGATATGAAGATGGAAAGTTGTTGAAGCTAAAAGGCTCATCTGCAAGAGTTCATAACTTTTCCTACCTCTCTTAGCATGGAGAAGGTAATTTTTCATATATTTTGTTATGGCATACTAGATATGGTCATCTAAATTATAACAATCTTCATTTGTTGAGAAATAATGGTGTCTTTGGTTTTCCCACCATTCCTAAGAAGATGAACAGATGTGATGCATGCATATTAGGAAAACATAGTAAGCAGGCATTTCAAGAGTTAAAATTCGGAGCATGTAGAAAGCTAGAGCTAGTTCACTTTGACTTATGTGTCCCCATGCCTATTCCTTCTTCCAGTGGTAATAGATATCTCATGACCCTTGTTGATGACTACCCCGGAATGTGTTGGGTATACTTGTTAAAGACAAAATTTGAAGTATTTCAAACATTCAAAAATTTTCATGCATGGATAGAAAATTAACCACAATCTCATATTGGCACACTTCGAATTGATAATGGAAAAGAATACACTTCTAATGCTTTCAAAGAATATCTTTGTCAACATGGGATTTCACATCAAACTTCAGTTCCTTACAATCCTCAACAAAACAGTGTGGCAAAAAGAATGAATATGGTATGCTCAATGATGTTTTTCAAGAATGTAAAACTAATGTTTTGGGGTGATGTAGTGTTATGTGTAGCCTATTTGAGAAATTTAAGTCCATCTCATGCTCTTGAAAACAAGACTCCGCATGAAATGTGGTATGGCCACCTTCCCTCGGTGAGGCATCTCGGGGTTCTTGCTTCCACCTGCTATGCCTTGATACCAAAGGAACAAAGAGACAAGCTTGGTGCTCGAAGTCAAAAAAGCATTTTCTTGGGGTATTCAGACACCTACAAGGCATATCGTCTTTATGATTATGCAAACAAGAAGTTTTTTGTTTCTAGAGATGTTATTTTTCTTGAAACTAATAAAAATAGACACCTTGATCGTCTAGAGAAGTTGATGATGAAATTCCACATCTTGTAGGGGGAATCTCTATCTTGGATCAATCTATGGAATTTCCTTTTGAAGCACCAACACCCCCTCATGAAGAAGAAGTTCATGCCACTTCACCTAAACATGAGGCTCAACTGGGTGATGTGATTCATAGGATTGGAAGAACGAATCATGAAGCACCGCTAGCTAATTAACCTGGACCATCACATAAAGTTACTAAATGGGACACAAAGACACTTGAATGTGTCCATACGGATGAAGTTGGAAAGACAGGAACAAGAATCTCAACCATACAAGAAGATGAAGGACATGCAGATAACTCAGGTGATGACATGGATGTCTCATTTGATTGTGAAATGAATTTATCTGCTAACTTTGAACCAACTTCCTTTGAAGAGGCTGATACTTGTGATGAGTGGAAAGAATCAATGTAGAATGAGTATGATGCACTCATGAAGAATGGAACCTGGAAGCTAGTTTACCCTCCATTTGGAACCAAACCAATCGGTTGTAAGTGGGTATACAAGAACAAATACAGATCGAATGTCTCAGTTTAAAAGCACACAGAGAGGCTTTTGGTGAAAGGCTATGCACAAAAGGAAGGCATTGACTATGAAGAGACGTTCTCCCCCAAAACAAAATGGGCTATCATCCACACCTTATTGTCTTTGGATGCACAAAATGGGTGAAAATTCCACCAGATGGATGTAAAAACAACCTTCTTGAATGGAGACTTGAAATAAAATGTCTTCATGTCTCAGCCAGAAGGATTTGTTGTGAAAGGGAAAGAACACAAGGTATGTAAGCTCGTCAAGTCCTTGTATGGCCTGAAAAAAGAACCTTGAGCATGGTATGCAAATCTAACCGAGCATCTTTTGAAGTTAAATTCAAACATTATAATCTTGGTAACGCAACACTATTTGTAAAGAAAGTTGGAAGATCTATTGTGTTTCGTGTGGTGTATGTAGATGACCTTTTGATGATAGGTAACAATGAAAGTTATATTTCATCCATAAAGAAAGATTTGAAGAAGGGATTTGAAATGAAGATCCATGACACCTTCAATATTACTTGGGAATTGAAGTGACTCAACATCCTAAATACATATTCATCTCCTAGAAGAAGTATGTTGGATAATTGTTGAATATGTTTTGCATGACATAATGCAACCCTCTCTCAACTCCAATGGAACAAAAGTTGAATCTCACATCAATTGGAGGAAAAGAATTTGAGGATGAAACCAAGTACCGACAACTTGTGGGAAGCCGTATCTACCTTACAACCACCATACCATACATCACATATGTTGTTGGAATCCTTTCAAGGTTCATGCACAATCCTTGTGAGGACATCGATTTGTTGCTAAAAGAGTTCTAAGGTACTTGAAGGGGACTCGAGAATTTGGACTCAAGTACTCTAAGGTGGATGAATTCAAACACATTGGGTACTCTAATTCAATCTTCAATGGCAACAAAGAGATACGAGTTTCTACTTCTGTATACACAATGAGTCTTGGATCAACAACTATATCCTAGAGCTAATGTAAGCAGTCAGTTCCAGCATATTCGAAAACAGAGGAAGAATATGTGGCTATTGCTGAAGCAATGAAAGATATAGTGTGTCTTATGAAGACACTTGAATATTTGCAGGACAAACAATATAATTCCACTCCCTTATTATTTGACAACACTTCTACAATCAAATTGGCCAAGAATCCAAGATTCCATGATCTAACCAAGCACGTTAACACGAAGTACCATTTGATTTGACATCGTGCAAAGCCCAAGGCAGTTCATCTACGACATTGTTTTACAAACGATCAAATTGTAGACATCTTCACCAAAGCGCTTGGACGATAAAAAATTGAAAGGTTTAGAAACATGCTCGGACTTACAAACACTCTTCGGGTTAAAGGGGGGAATGTTGGAAACCTAATCCTATGGGATTAGTGTTTCACACTTAATTTTGTACATATTGTAAATATTTGTCAGTTTAATAAGTAGAATATGAAGAGTCTTCAATAGTATTTTTTGAACAAGAACATGGAGAATTTTTGCAAGACAACCATTCCTACACTTGAGAGTAAAATTCCTTCTAATACCGATTGAGTTGTAGATGAAAATCATAATAAAAATATGTTTTTTTAGGATTGGAAAATACCACATAGAATATGGTCCAATAAATAGAGAGAGAATGTGGATGAATGGGGAAAATAAAAAGTTTCATTTGTGATCTAGAATGGATCATTATATAATTTGTCATCTATTTTGATACTTTTTGGGTAGCAAAATTAGAGGTATTAGCTTGTAGGGCCCATTTTATGGGCATGCCCCACTTTAGTGATTTAGACTTTAGAACCTTTTGGATCCCATTTGATGTCTTAAATGGTTGTTTTGGGGGTCAAATATTTGTTATCTTAGATCTTATGTTCTCAACATTGTTCTACACATAAAGAGATTTCCAGCTGTGTAGAAATCACCTCAATAAGAGTTTGTATGCATAAATTATGTCTCCCACAAGTTGACCTATCTTGTTGACCACCATGGTACTAAATGCATTCTACATCAATTCTGTCACTCCATGTGGAAATATTTGCATGTGGGATTTGAAGAAGATTCTAGAGGATCCAAAACACTAAAATTAATTGGGGGTTGAGGCATGTGAAAACCCTAACTCTAACCTTAGACAACTATCAAACTATGTAAAACACTAGTTGATTAGAAAAATAAGGGGGTTCCATTCTCATTATATTCTTTATTGTTTCAGCGGTTGTACAGAGCATCTGGGAGTGGGATATTGATGCATAACAAAGGATGTAGAAGATTGTATAGAAACCATATTGGCCACATTGTTCATGACAACTCCATAGTGAGTGGCCCCTTTCTTTGTGTTTTCATTTCATTACCGAGAAGAAAAGAGTAGAGCATAGGACTCACCTTCTAGTTGGGTTTTCCTTGTATTAGATTTTCCTAGGGTATATATTGTGTTCATTGTGTGGATGATGCATTATTTTCTTGATTCTTTCATTTTAGTCTTAAAAAAATTCAACACCTAACTAGTATATTAAATCTACAATCTAAAGTAAAATACTTCATAATAAGGGATTATAGAATATTAGAAGATCTGTTGTGATGGACAGTTTCCATTGGAATATCCATGAAATTTTATAGACTATATTGGTATCATAACAATTTTCTTTGAGGTTTTGGGGGGAAGTTGTAGGATCCAGGCATTTATGTAAGGAAGCAGTCTTAAAACCCCATCCATTTTGGATGAGTATAGTAATAGAAATCCACTAGATGAGTCAAAGAAGAGATTGTGAAAGATAGAAGAACAAATCGCTAACATCTCTCATAACATGGCCATTATCTTAGCAGCACTAGAGAACAATTTTAGACCTTCCGAGGACTTTGGAGTGTTTTAATTTAGATTGTATATTGAATATACCAGTTTGGACCATCCTATCATCGGTGTTGTATAACTGTTAGATTCCTCCACTCCTTCAATTTTTTTGGTTGTGGAGCCTGATTATAATCTTCTTGATTCAGAGGTATTTGTTTCAACCATGCTCGGATCCTAGTCCCTGACAGAGGGGTGTGGGGGAGATTTTCCCCCACTACTATCGCTAGGGGGGTTGGAGCGCCCCCAAAGATATTTTTTTGGAAAAATTTCCTTGTAAAATGTTGTAATTTCATTTTCAATCTATATCGTTCATCATTAGGTTACAGATCTTACGGTAGATATTATGTTTGTGGTTTTTCTCCCTAGAAGGAAACTCTCTTTTAAAGAGGACAATGTATTGCATTTGAGTGTTGTGAAAAAGATCAGTAGTGTGTGAGAGAGACTATGAGAGAGTGAAGAGGAGGTTGCGGCAGATGTGATGTGGGTTGTACCCCTTCATTTTGCTGGACAGAATAAAAGAAAGGATTGGTTGTTTATCTATGGGTGCAGCCCATATTGGGTGAACCACATATATTGGTGTATCTCTTTTACTTTGTTCTTATGTGTTTTATTTCCACATGTACTTTATTTTATTGCTCTACAATCTTGTTTTTCTAACACAATTCACCATTGGACTATGATTGGTTTTACAAAATGATTAAAAATATTGATTTTTTAGTGTACATGGAAACCGTGCCCTGATGACCAACAATAAAACAGGTAAAGTGTTTCTTACCTACTCATTCACAATTTAAGAAGATTAACATTTTAAATTTGCTTTAATTTTAGATATTTTCAATTTTTTAACATGCATGGTGCATTCATGTTGTTCATCTTGTATCAAACAAACTGGTGTGCCCTATTAATACACAAGGTGCACTATAAATGGTGTGCTTATTGGCCCAACATATCCCCCAATAGCAGTGCATCAACACAAATAAAGCACGACGTTAACAACAATGGCTTAACCGACATAGCAGTGTTGGTGCATCCCAATATTATAAATGCACCAAATAAAATAGAAATAGAAATACACATTAATACCATGTTCATCCGATGCTCTTGATAATTTATAAAGCGTCATTAACAATTTTGACTAATATTTACAACACACCTAGAAAGAATAAAAATTCACCCATACACTTGGTGATATTAATGTGCAACCGTATGAGAGCACTGATCATAATTCTTCTTGGTACGATAAAAACGCCAAAAAACTATAAAATTTAAACTAGGTTGTGATATTTAACTATATTCTAAAGCACTATTTATGGTGCTTATGGATATTATAAAAGCAAAAGATAAAAACAAAAATTAGGGCCACAGTCATCTGGTTCTCTTGATAATTGTTTGAGACATTATTAATGGTGCTGACTAATATTACAAATGTAGTGGGAAAGAATACAAAATCATCCATACAATTGTCTATAGAGGGGCACAATTTATTATTTAAGAGCAGTGGTCACAATACTTCTTGATATGACAAACACACTAGAAAACTATATAATTTACAGTGAGGAATGTTGTTTATTATGTTAAAAATAACCCTTAATGCTACTTATGGATATTATAACCACACCAGAAAATGTAGAAATTAACCATGAAGTTGTGGTGTGGAAGTTTGTTGTATTAAATTGGCATACTATATGTGGTGTGACAATATGTTTTCAACACACCAACAATGTTTAAAATTGTTCGGTGTGCCTAATTGCGAGGGAAGCAATAATGTATATTAAATTCCACACATCATGAATGATGCTATATGGTTTTTATATTGTATCGTTTATGGTGTGCATACGGTAGAAAATAACCTTCGGACCATTTACGACGTTCTTAATTTAATAAAGCACCGCAATTAGTGTGCTAGATTTATTTATGAGAACCGGTGATACCTATGTGCCTATTTGAGAGGGCTCGAAGATCAAATATTAAAATTGCACGTAGCGTTAACGACATGGCATATTTTTTATGTTGCACTTAGATGGTGCAATGTATGTTTTTAAGCACTAGAAGAAATGAATTATTTTTTATGTCACATTAATAGTATTAAACATTTTGTTTGAAAAAATAATATTTCAATTATTAATAAATAAATCATATGAGGCATGTGTGCTTTAGAGTATGAGACCATTTCATGTATAGCTTGGAAACAAATGCAATGATACCTATTCAAAAAGTTTAGCATTATATTCACACCTTTTGTTCAAGGATGATTTTTTTATATATCAAGTGATTATTTTTATTTTTTAATCAGAGCTTAATAGTGGTATGTGATTATTAGAAATTTTTTATGTTGTGTGTATGCATGCCTAATGAAAATTGTATGTGAATTAGAGAGAGTAGAAACAACAGCAATAGGACCACCAATAACAATGGGTTGACTTGTACAAAATTTATAAGAGAATGGGAGACTTGAAAGTGGAGAGGGATTTAATTTGCACCCTCACTGAATCACATAAGAGACTCGAGCCGTCTTTAGGAATGTTGTCCTTCAAAAAATTTATGAGGAGGAGACATCACTTAGGGGAGCATGCTCTTACTAAGGTAGCTCATCCATTGTTGGGATCGTGTTAAGTAGGAATTGGGGGACAGTCTCAATCTTTGGTTCTATTCCACAGAGGAGGACATTTATTTCATTACTAGTCTATCAAGGAGAGAGGGTGATTTTCATGTAAGACCCTTGGTTTTGACTTGGAATATATTAAATCAAATCATGTGAACGATGTAAATATGCTAGTATGGATTCCTAGTGTGGAGCTCAAGGCCAAGGCCCAACTAGTGAATGGCTAGGCATGAATAATGTAAATATTTTTGAATGGACTGTGTGGTTGGATTATCATGCCAATTCGAAATGATATGTAAATATTATGTTGGAAATTAGTATAATGGTCCAATATAGTTGTGTAAAGAGAACTAGAGGGGCTATGATTCCACTAGAGGGGAAGAGGATAGGGGTCCTATGGGAGATTAAATCCTCTATTACGAAGTGCCAACCTTAGAACTCATCCATTTACTACCATGTGCTTTAAATAAGCTAATTACTTTATTTTCACTACTTCACCCAATCATTGAATGCATGTGTGAGGTTGGTGGGGAAAGTATTCTCATGTAGTTATAGAAACATGGGATGAATATACCTCAATGACTATTGTAAGAGTTCTCTATTCCATGTTCAAAAGTTATGTTAGTTTTCTTTTCCACTATTCTCTCATCTTTGGAGTCTATTGTTCATTATTCATTATGCAGATTTTTACCAACAATTTTAGACATTAAACATAATTCTTCTTTTAATGTTCATCCCATTTTCCATTACCAATTACTAGACTGTGCATAACCCAAAAATTCGAATTTGGAGATAGAGCTGCATATTTTAGGGAAAAAGAGATGGTTGCAAGTGAGCTTAGACATTAGGCAAGCTAGGGACCTTTACCTATTTAGTTTTGCTACTTTTGCAAGCTTGAGAAGCCATGAATTAAGGCTACATGTGGTTCTCCAATAACATATATTAGGTTAGAATCCTTCTATGCACACACCAGAAGCACCTGGTAACATAGATTGCCCATTGTAACCATGGATTGGTGAAGGGGATAACTGATCCTAGAAGGGTGTTATGTAGGGAAGGTATTATTGGGGCCAGGGCTATGAGGATTGAGTGAGATCCCTGTAGATATATGTATGAGCATTTGGATAAGAATAGAGATCAGAATGGGTTTTGGGTTGAGAGAGAGAATCCTATAGGAGTTCCCTTTAGCCCAACTTGGGGGTGGCCTCTTAACAAAAATAGTATATGTTGGACATAGTTCCTACGGTTGGGTGGAAAATCGTTCTTACACAACTAGTTGCTTGGATCTTTTTTGTTTAAAGATAAGTATTATAGTGTATTTGAATGTGCAATGTTTCTATTTGATGACTATGATGAGTATGCTTGTATATGCATGCCATGTATGTGTGTATAGATTTTATTTCCGTTGTGTTTATATTTGTGTCTGCACACGATTTTCTTTTATTGTTAATTAATTTTAAATTATGCCCATGGGGCGAAATTTAAAACCCCATAATTCATAAATCTCCCATTCATTGGTCGGATTAATGCACGGGGATGTTACAAAGTGGTATTGGGGCTATTTGTTACAACATCCGGGCTCTGTGGGACATAATCCATAGTCACAGATAGAAATCCAGAGATGCACATGAATTGTGACAATTGTTTGTATAAAAATCACATGTTTAAATTAAAAATGGTATTTAATGGATCCCATGATTTAAATCAACAGTCTAGCAGTGGGAGTAACAGATTGGTTTTGAGAAATTTGGAAAATTTCGAACCTATAGAGTGAGAAACAAAACAAATTTCCGCTCTGTACGCAATAGAGATATTTCGAATTGGGGGAAATCACAATTTCATTTAATTGAGAAAATGCGAAAATTTGGGAAATTTTAGATGGACCCCACCCATTCCATGCGGACAGGAATATGACATGGACTAGCCGCATTGGAGGAATGTGCAGTTAGCAAAGGTTAAAAAGTCTGCAGGTGCAGCAGAGAAAAGTTCGACAATGTATCAGAGGTGTTGTATTGAAGTCCGCAAGTCAAAGTTTCCAGAATGTGTCAGGTGGGAGAGGTCTGATGAAAAACCCTAATGGGACACGCGTTAGCACATCATAGCTTTACGTTGGAGTTGTTTTAAAGTGGTACAAAAAGAAATTCAACAGGAACAATAAAGAGAGGTAAGTAGGTGCGGTGGAGCAAAGTTCGTAGGTGCCACAGAGAGCATTCATGGGTGCAACAGAGAAAAGGTCCATAGGATCGATGAAGAAAAGGTCTACAGGTGCAGCATAGAGAAGACTATAGGTGTAGTGGATAAGAAGTTCATGGGTGCAGCGGAGAGAGGTCTACGGGTGCAGCGAAGAAAAAATATGTAGGTACATCATAGGAAAAGTTTGTAGGTACATCAGAGGAAAATTCCGTAGGTATATTGGAATAAGTTGTCAGTGCAGATCTAACGAGGGTAAAAAACTGTCTCCTAAGGAGTATGCCCAACTAGGAGGTCCAATGTAGTTGTCGACGCAGATATGTCGGTTGTGCAAAATTGTTTCCTGTGGAGTAGGCCCAACGAGGAGGTTCGATGTGGTCATCGACGCACATTTGTCGGGGGTGCGAAATGGTATTCCGACGAACAAGTCTAATGGATAACCCCAAAGAGGACATGCGCAAGCATATCAATGTTTTGCAGGGGGGTACCAAAACCAAGGATGATATGGAAAGGCCGATAGGAGAGATCTGACGAAGGTCGTCAGAGATCTTAAAAAAGATAAAAAAAAAGGTCTAGAGCCCAAAAATTATTTTGGCCATAATAAGAGTTGTTTAGCTCAGAATATGATGAGACTTGAGGTGTTCGGATGCCATTGAAAAAGGCCACATAAATATTAATGAGATGCATGAGCCCATCCTACTCCGATTTGACATAAAATTCAAAATAGTGAATTTTAAATATTGGTGTCCAAAGACCCGAAGAAGGCCTTGTTTGGGTCGAAATTGATTTGATATAGTCGTGGACCAGGAACCCAGATAAATATGGAAGATTGAGACCAAATTTCGAAAGATGTGAAGCTGGGGTGGAAAAGAAGGCCAAAATCCACTATTCCAAAGCACTTTTGGGAATTTCGAAAATCTTGCAGGAGGTAAAAGTGACCCTAGATGTAGAAACCATAAAATATTTTGAACTTGACATTTTACCTACTCATTAAAACATATAACTTTGGTTAGACGATTTTTTTCCATAAATGCTTACTTTGGTATATAACCATTTTTGCTAAAAACCCCTAGTCTGGGAAAACGTGCAATAGTCAAAACTAGTCAATTCCATAATTTTATAGAAGTTGATTGGAGCATCGGATCAAATATATGGAATTTTTTGAGTGATCCTTGTTATAGGTACTAACAATTCCTAATAGAATTTTTTTTCTAGTTCTCACTATATTATCTTCTACATGTGGTTGAAGTTGGGAAAAAATAGTAGTTTGGGAAGGCTATAACGTTTAACTTTGAGATCAGAATGAAGCATGAATGTAGGTGTTGGAAATATTATCCATATGGGAATAAATAATAAAATAGAAATTGACTAATAAATAAAAAATAAAATAAATAATAAAAAGAAATTGACTAATAAATAAAAAATAAAATAAATAATAAAAAGAAATTGACTAATAAATAAATAATAAAAAGAAATTGACTAATAAATAAATAATAAAAAGAAATTGACTAATAAATAAAAAATAAATGCATCAAATAAACAAAAGAAATAAGGTAAGAAAATATTTTAGGTTAGCAAACCTAGGACTAACATCTGTCTCCAACTGGGGATGGTAATCTCCTTGTGATATACCAAGAACAACAGACCACATGCCTTTCTTGGATTGTGATTCGAAAGAATAATTTCTGAACAATAATCCCGATTCCTTCCATTCTCAAATCAAACTAAAAATGCAAACCCTTCCATTGGGACATGTAGTCTTATTCAAAAACATTCACTCGCTATTATATACAATGAGTTAGCCACCAATAACTTATTAAGTGAAAAAATGCTTCAAAAAATGCCCATTGACTGGGATGCCATTCATAATTGTACCTTCAGGGTTCTGAAGAATGAAAGTATTATTGTCCAATACTTTTGCAATTTTGAAAGGCCCAAACCATAAATGATCGAACTTAACATGCTTAGATTTTTCCTCTCTTCTTGCATCACACCTTAGAACAAGATCTCCAACCTGAAAATTGTCTTCTTTTGATCTTTATCAAAAATAGTTTTAATCTTATCCTGATAGGCCTGAGCTTTATCACCCAATGATTCTCTAAGATGTTGAACTCCAACCAGTTGACATATTCTTCTCTATATGTCATCCGTCTCCTCTATTTAATCCTGCAAAAATTTCATGATAGGAAAACCAAGATGAACTGGAAATATTGCATTTGTACCATATACTAAATGAAACAGGGAGGTTCCAATAGATTTATTAGTGCTAATCTTTTCATCCCATAAAGAATACTTGAGCCTTGAATCCCATGCTTTTTATTTTCAGTCAACAACTTCTTAATAATCCTGATCAAACTCTTATTTGAGGACTCAACTAATCCATTCCCTTGCGGATAATAAGGAGTAGAGTGCCCTAGGATAATATTATAATTGTCACAAAATTTGACCATGACAACAAATTTAAATGTAGGTGCATTATTTGTTATCATTTTCCTTGGGAATCCGAATTTGGATAATATATTTCCTTCTAATAAATTTATGATCACTTTATCTGTATCATCTCTAGTTGGGATAACTTCTATCCATTTTGTAAAAAAATATGTAGTTGTTAATATCCACTTGTGTTGACCACTTGGCGTAGAATGAATTTATCCAATGAAATCTCATCCCTGCTGCTGAAAAGCTTCATCAACTACAATGGTATTCAAAGGAAAATATAAAAGCTTTTATGTACTAGCAAATATTTGGCATTCAGGACAATCTCTTACTCTAGCATATACATCAGAGAATAGGGAGGGCCAATAATACCCCACCCTTATGATTTTTAAAGTTGTGGCCTTCCAATAATGGTGACCTCCACAAACACCTCTATGCATTTCTAAAATGATCTTCTCTTATTCATCTTCATTAACACATCTTAATAAAAGACCACCAGGATCTTTCCAAAACAATCACTGATTGACAAGACAATATTTCATAGCTTTGAATTTTAGAGATCGATATTTATTCTTATCAAAATCAGGAGGGCATTGCAGATTCAACAAAAAATAAACAATGTCTTTGTACAATGGTGAAGTTTCATAATGTTGAAATACCTGTGACTTGCTTTCCTCTATCTTAATTTCTGACGAATCAGATTGATGAAAAATATAATTCAAACCGAGATCTTTGCAATTAGACTCCAACAAAATATTTGGTAATCCTTGTCCTTTTACTAATTTTGAAGGTTTAATTTCTAAATCATACCAAAGCACCCTGTCAATCCATCTTCCCCTTCTTCCATCATTATCTGACTGAACAAGAATATGTTTGACAACAGAATTAGGTGCATATGCTATTATCTTTGAATGTAGAATATAAATTCTGAAAATTTTCATATCTTTGACAATGGAATAAGCTTGTTTTTCAATGATATTATACTTAAGTTTTGCATCTCTCAAGTTTTTACTGAAGAAGGAAGTGGGATGTTCATGCCCCTCAACATTCTTTTGCAATAAAATAACGGCCAGAGTATCCTCATATGCAAATGAAAAGGTCAAAAGTTATTTAGTAAAATCAAGACTTACCGACACTTGAGCCTTAGTCGAAGCTTCTTTAATACCTTCAAAGGATGCTTTTGCTTCTGCAGTCCATTTAATCTCATTACCTTTCTTCAACATGTTGATAATCTGTTTGGTAATTTATAAAAAAATACTATAAACCATCTCAAGAAATTAACCTTTCCAATAAAGGACTAAATCTCCTTTTTGTTTCTTGGAATTGAAATTTTTTGGATTGCTTCTACTCTAGCTGGATCAATTCTAATGCCTTCAAGAGAAACAATATGTCCAAGAAGCTTACCCTTATGAATTGCAAAATGCGACTTTTTGGGTTTAAAGATAAACCATATTTCCCGCACTTCAAGAAGGTATGCTTCAAATACTTTAAATGTTCATCATTAGATATTGAAAGAATAGTGATATCATCTAAATATATTACAACAAACTTATATCTTTCACCAACAAAGGCTATATCCATAGCCATTTGAAAAGTCTCCCTTGCATCCATAAGACCAAAAGGCATCTTGTCATACATGAAAGTGCCCCATGGGGTGAAAAAAAAAGTCTTTTCTCTATCATTAGGATGAACAACAATATGGTTATAACCTGAGAAGCCACCAATCATGGAGATCCTTCTAGCACCAACCACTCTTTGTAGAGTTTGATAAATCTTTGGCAAAGGATAGTTATCTTTGAGAGAACTTCTATTTAAATTTCTGAAATATACACAATCTTATCTCTCCATTTTTCTTTCGGATTGGTACTAAATTTGCCACCCAAGTTGAATAGCTGAGAGGAACTATAATTTTTGTATCCAAAAGTTTATTGACTTCTTTTTCTATCACAGGAAGAAAAACTGGATTTATATGCCGTAATTTTTTACTAAAAGGCTTAGTACCAGGGTTTAAAGGAATCTTGTGTTGAATTATGTTGGTGTCATATGTCCTAAGGTCCTCATATGACCAAGCAAAAATATCTACAAATTCTCTCAGAAGAGAAACATACCTTTCTTTATGTTCATGAGGTAATGCTTTTGAAAATTTAATCATATTTAGATTTGCTTCATCTCCAATATTACTGTTAGAATATGTAATGATGACTTATGTGATATATTGGTAAAATATCATTTAAAGACATAAAATAACTCTAATGTTATAAAATAGACTTATCCCACATGCATCATTGCAATTATATACTTTGTAACCATTCAATATATAAAGTGGAGGAAATTCATTTATCCCACATGTATTATGGGATGTATTGTAATCCAAACCTCTTGGTATATAAGAGAAGTGAAGGAGACCTAGGTATGTGTTGATTGTAGTTCATCACACATCACATGTTGTGTATGTCATTTGTACACACATTGTATGATGGATCTTGATGTGATGCATATGTGAGGATGCCATGTAATCTTTGATATCTTTTTCATTAATGGAAGATGAAACCCTTCCCGTGGATGTATCCCAATTGGGTGAACCACATATATCTAGTGTTCTCTTTTTCTTGATCTCTTTATGTCCATGTTGGTATGTTATTGTTGCTTAATAGGTAAGCTAGTTTAGCTAGATCTTAATCTTTGACATGGTATCAGAGTTGGTTGCTATGATCTAGCACCTTCTATAGCTTTCATCAATAAGTATTATCATTTGGGCATTGTTTATTTTTTGTAGATTTTATTTCTATCTGGTAGCCATTGGGATTCTCATCAGATTTGGGCATGTTTTTGCAGTTTTTTATTTCTAACCCTAACCTTGTTGTGTAGTTTTTTGCATAATTTTTTCAAGGGTTTCTTGATGTTATTTTTGTAGATCTATACGTTTTTTGGATTTTCCTCAAGGAGATCTCTCTTCCGGTTGTTAGATCGACATTTTTCTTCTAAGTTTGGTAGACTTTGTGCAGGTTTCCATGTTCGGCAGATTCGACACTATTTTCGGCCTAAAACTTGACGTTTGCAACTTTTGCTTCGAAGACAGTGCGGGTAACCACGACTTTCCCTACTGCAAACTTGCGAGTATACTATAGACCCACGACTTTCAGTGTACATACCTGTGTGTTCCACGACATACTCACGACTGTTTTACTGTGAACTCGTGTTTACTTTAGTATAACCGCGACTTCACTGTATAGGGACCCACGAGTGCTTTGGCATAACCCTGACCTTATTGTACAGAGACCCACAAATTTTTTATCAGAACCGCGTCCTTCTCCTTTACAGACTTGCGAACCCACGGCTTCTCTATGCATAACCCGCGAGTACACGCGAGTTTACTTTGGAAGACCCGCAAGTGACTTTATTTGGCACCTTTTCTAAGGGTTGTAGGTAAAGTTTATGTTTTCTGTTTTGGAAAAGTTTCATCTCTTATCTTGGAATTTCTGTGATAAGCTTCTTGATCCCTTTGCATTAGGATTTTTGTTATGATTCATCATATTTGCAGAGGTTGTCTTATTCATGTTTATGTCTCTAACCTTCTTTGTGTGGAAGAAGTTTTTGACATTTTCAGGAGCATGGATCTCTAGTATGGTAATGGCGACATCAATAAATGAACCTATGCTTAGGACTTAGTTGTTTAATGGCTATTTTGTTTTCATTTCTATAAGTGATATTATTTTGGTCTCACTCTTCTAATCATGATAATGAAGCTTTTTATTTGTGTTATCTTGTGATCATTATTTGCTTTATTTATATGTTATTGCTAACCTTTGTGTAAAAGCAATTTCATTTTTTTTATAAGCAATCTCTTTATGATCATTATATTCTCTTGCTAATTAATTTCTTGAGTAAAGTCATTTTTCGTGAATCTATGTGATATCATATTTTTGGCTTGTCATAAGTTCTTTAATTGGGATATAGTTTCTTTCTCATGTATTGCAGAGATTGTATCTAGTTCCTGTGTTATTTATCTCTAACATTCCAATATAGAAGCATTAACATGTGTTGTTTGTCTCTAACATTCCTATATGGAAAGCATTTACATTTCCAGGGCATTTTATCTCTTGCATACTTACATAGTGTTAATAAGAAATGAACCCATGATTAAGACCTTTAGTGACTTGTCATTTCATAATTTTTTATAATTGATATCCTGAGTTGATTATAATTTTTTATATGTTGATCATATTAAACATTTTGATTTATCTATATCATGTCATGTTTATTTCGATCATTTTTTACTCAATATTTATATGGCTTTGAGCAATCTTATAATCTTGAAATATTTGTCATGAGCACCTTGTTCTTGTTGCATTGATATTTCTATTATTATGGTTGCAGAGGTTATATTGTTCCTACTTGTCTCTAACATTCCTATGTGGAAGCATTGACATGTGTTTCTTGTCTCTAACGTTCCTATATGGAAGCATCGACATTTTCAGGGCATTCATCTCTTGCATATTAACATCATACTAATAAGAAATGTACTCATGCTTAAGATTAGTTGCCTGATAACTAAATTTTTATATATTTAAGTGAAATCTTGGCTCATTATTCTATCTTGGTATCTATTATGCTCACTCATGTTTATGCTTTTTTATCTTTTATCATAACTTATCATGCCATTTTTTGATAATCTTTTGCTCAAATTTATATGGTCTTGCATAGAAGCAATATCATTTATTTATATGTTCTTGAGCAATGTCATTTTATCATATATTACGTCTTTTGGGCTTATCATGTTTTCTATATGCTTTATTCTTGGAAGTTCCTTTGTGTGGGTTCGTTATCCATGTTGTGGGATAGATTGCTTTTGTTATTCCTTCCTTGTTTAAGCATATGCTAGTTTTGGATCTCTGGTTCCTCTTAAGAAGGAATGTAATGTTGAATTTTATCATGTTCTATCATATTTCAGTAATGTTGTATGATGGACATCCATCTTCTACTGTTAAAGTAATGATGTTCATCTGTATGATATCATTTTCGATGTATAGACCATTGGGGTCTTGTTTCTTTGATGTTTGAGGTCTTCTACAGATATTTATATTGCACCTTGGTTGAAAGAATGTCTGTTATCCGCATGTGTATTGGCCATATGGGTATTTTGTACACTGTTTTGGTGTTCTTAGCCACATGTTCTGTTGTGTCAGCCATCAGAAAGTATCTGTACACTGGTGTGGATGTTATATCAGATTTCTTAAGCTATCATTTATGGTTGTGATGATTCTTGTGGTGATCTAGGCATCTTGCGGATCTAGTAGCCATGTTGGTTTCTCTTTAGATCTGGAATCTTTTTGGTGGATTGTGTCACATGTTTGTTTCATCGTACAAACTGGTTCGTGTGCAATTTCATGATTCAATGAGAAGCAGATGTTGTATTCATCAAATCCATGAGGTGAAGTGTGTTTTATTCGCATATTATGGAGCATTCTGGAATTTGTCATTATGGGGGATGTTGGGGTGTTTCCACCTTCCTTCCATTTGTACTCTTTCTCCCAGTCATAATTAAGGGAGAGTGTTAGAATATGTAATGATGACTTATGTGATATATTAGTAAAATATCATTTAAAGGAATAAAATAACTCTAATGCTATAAAATAGAGTTATCCCACATGCATCATTGTAATTATATCCTTTGTAACCATTCTCTATATAAAGAGGAGGAAATTCATTTATCCCACATGTATTATGGGATGTATTGTAATCCAAACCTCTTGCTATAAAAGAGAGGTGAAGGATACCTTTTGGGTATGTGTTGATTGTAGTTCATCACACATCACATGTTGTGTATGTCATTTGTACACACATTGTATGATGGAGCTTGATGTGATGCATATGTGAGGATGCCATGTAATCTTTGAGATCTTTTTCATTAATGGAAGATGCAACCCTTCTCGTGGACGTAGCCCAATTGGGTGAACCATGTATATCTGGTGTTCTCTTTTTCTTGATCTCTTTATGTCCATGTTGGTATGTTATTGTTGCTTAGATAGGTAAGCTAGTTTAGCCATCATTATTGAAAAGAGCCTCTCTAAAGGCACCAAGTTCTTAGGGATAAAATTTCCTTTCAACTCGATAATATCATGATTAGAAATCACTTTTTTAAAATGGGAATCAACTTCTTGACTCACATCTAAATCTTGATCTCCATATATCTTAGATATAGAGAATTCATCTGTTAATTCCAAAAACCTCTTGATTTCTTGATCATCATGAAAAGCACACCAATGCTTAATGTTATCAGGAATTGAAGGTCTATGCCTCAATTCAACTTCATACCTCAGCTATAAATCAATTGGAGTCTTGAATCCACTTGTAGCTAATGCTAAATAATCAATTCTCTTATTAGCACTTCTAGGAATGAAGGTTATATTGAAAGCTTCAAAAAAGTTTTCCACAATATTTCATACCTCATTTTTGTACAATTTCAACAATTATTGTTTGGTATGATACACATTCTTTACCTACTAGATGATTAACTATGAATCATTAAAAACTTCCAATTTCTTGACATTCATGCTTTTAACTGCTCTCAAGCACAAAATCAATGCCTCATGTTCTACTATGTTATTTGTAGTTTCAAATTCAACCTTATATAGTAGAGTGATGACATCATTTGAAGGAGACACCAAAACTATCGCTGCACCTGAACCTTGTTTTGATGAGGATCCATCAAGTACATTTTCCAAATAGTATTATGTTCAACATCTTGCTTCTAAGTTATATTATATTTACTATCAATCACTTGATCATTAATATGAAGAATACAAGACCCAATATTTGTTTGAACTGCATAAATAGGAAAATTAGAAGGGTTTTCATGATCACTGACTATATAATCCAATTGTACTTATCTATACAATATCCTCCACTCATACCCAAAAATAGGAATAGTAGCATATGTAAGATCCATTTTCAATGTCCCACCAAATTTCTTAGTCCGTGATCTATACAAAAGCATGCCAAAATTTGGAGGGATATCATCAACTACCACATCCATCAAAATAATTTTCATGGGTAATTGAGAAAGGCTAACAACAAGATATTTGATGACCCCCAAACACCTTACTGATTTAGATTCAAAGGCTTGGTAACATTCAACCCCAAAGCTTCCATTGCTACCTAAGGCATCAAATGATGAGAAGCTCTAGAATCTAAAAGACAATTATAAGTCATGAAAAGGCTTGGTAACATTCAACCCCAAAGCTTCCATTGCTACCTAAGGCATCAAATGATGAGAAGCTCTAGAATCTAAAAGACAATTATGTAACATTTTGTCATGGATGGTAAGAGTAATGAATAATTGCGAAGGTTTCTGAGTTTTATCTCTCAAATGTGGGCCAAAAATGACAATAGGATTTTCATCTTGCAGTTTAACAGTATCAAAAGGAACTAAATTAGAAGAATTTGAAAATTCCTAAGAGTAGAATCTCTATAATATTGATTTTTAATCAATTAAGTTAAAGGGACAAGAATCTTAACTTTATTTATATCATTTTCTAAATTAAACTATGAATACTTATCTGCATCTTTCACTTATGTTTCTCTTTCCCTGATGTTATGTTGATCCTACTTTTTACCTGTTCCATCTGTGGTCAACTACTTTAGTGGAATAATTGCTTTCTTGCTTTGCTCACTTGAAATTTTTTCTGACTATACCTTAAATCATACCTCTTGGGTGGATGAGACTGATATATTTTAGCTATCTGTCTAGGCTGAATTAAACTCTATTGAAAAATGTCATCATTCCTATAATTTGTCCTTAAAGAAATTTGATAATCAGCTGAAGTAAGATAATTGAAAGACAAGTCACCTTCAAGATGATTTACCTCTTGATCTAACTCATCAACCCCAGTTTCATCAAGCTCATTATGGTTATCAACCAAATTATTCTGAAATGGAGGATGTATATTCTAGTCATCATTATTCCTTCTTTCTGTAGGTATAAAACGTGGATTGAATGGTCTCCTAAATTGATTAGGATTCCGATTATTTGCCTCCTGAGCAAACCCACTTCTATTGTCCATCTCCATTTTTTCAAGTTTTGATGACAATCCCTTGATAACATTAGACATTTCTTCCATGGCATTATCCATTGATTTCGCTGCAGAAGTTCGTACCTTCTTTTCTTCTTTGAACCTTTTCTTACTACTATCTTCTTCCTCAGCTTTACCCTTAAGATTTTTTGCTTCCAAAATATTTGACTCAACCTCCAAAGCTGCTTCTTTCATGTTAATAAGAGAAATTGATCTTCTTTATCTTAACAAAAAGGAAAAGTTTGCATCAAAAGCATTTGCATAAATCAACTTTGCAGAAGTTTCTGTTGGTTTAATCTCAACTAGAATTTTTTTATACATTTTATTTAAATATTTTAGTAAATTATGAGACATATTCCCTAGATTTCCTTCTCAAGGAACCAAATTTAGTGATGTAATAAAAATAATACTTATTGTCACCACACTGTCTAATGAAAGTTTGATCCAACTCTTCAATACCGGTAATGGAATTAGGAGGAAGTTCCTTAGATCATTTTCTCACCTCACCATCAAGACTTTGCACAAACAACCACATCCATACATCTTCATGCTCGATATTATGGTTGTTTGCAAAACTATAATATGATTCCAAGTGTTCTTCTTTTGTTACCTCTCCTTCACCATTAAATCTGGGTAAATATTTTAGATAATCTTTTGCAGGAAAGGCATGAAGATCCTGTGGCAGAACTAATGGTGCATATCTTGCAGCAATTATTGCTTCCTCCTATTAGGAGGTTGGTTTTCCATTACTGAAGATTGAACTTTGAATTGACAAGAAAGTGGTGCATACAATGTTGAAACATGCTCAATAGGTTTTAGGAAATCAAATTCTTCATATCTTTGAAGCTCCTCCTTGACTTTTTAAAAGCATCTACAGTTCTAAGGGTCGAAGCCTAGTTGTCTATTGGAAGCGTATTATGGTAAGAATTTTTTTATGGCCATTACCTGTCTAATCATAATTGTTTGAATTGGAATTATCAAAACAAACTATACACTAAATAAAATCCCCATTGCTTATTTCAATAACATTGTGAGTATCGCATTCTATGTTCTTGTGTGGGTTCAATTTTTCTACTTTGTTCACAAATCAGAGTGAGTTGTTTTTTTTTTCATATCACAAATTTTATGATTGTCCTTATTTTTTTTTATGCAAATGACACATATACTAATAAAATCTAACAAATAGAATAATTACCGATTTTCTATAGCAGTCTCTTATTTAGAAATAGAAATAGGCATGCAAAGATTCTATACAAAACATACTTGCAGAGTTTTGATTATCCTATGCGGAGCGTAAGACATAGCTTGATGATCATGGGGAGATGAGAATGTGAGATAAAAATGCATAGAAAGAAATATGAAGGCAGTGATGGTGTGGAGAGAATGAGAGTGAAGATTATATAAAGCAGTGAAGGAGGTGAGGAGTGTTAGATTTTCACAATTTAATTCAAGATTATCTAGGATCTTATCTGAGAGAAAAACATGCACAACAATTCAAACACAAGAGACAAGAGACACAAAGAATTTCATCGGGGAAACCATAAAGGAGAAAACCCCACAACTTCCTCAGAGATAGAATGAGCAACAATACAATAAACCCCAAAAGTAGAAATGGTCTCCAGCAGCTTCTCTCTTCTTCACTTGTGAGAACTTGTCCTCCTACTCACTTATGCGAACTTGATGAGTGAGTGAATGATTCAAATGAGAGAGGCACCGTCTCTATTTATACTTTATCTTTCACTTGAATTTTACCCAACTAGGTCGGCATCTAGTTGTACCTGACTGGGCTGAATTCTCTAGGAGAGTCTAATAACCCATAGACAACTTAACTCTAGGGTCTAATGCCCTGACATACAAAGGAGGGTTAACCTCAATGAATTTACATGACCCAATTACAATAATGACTTCTTCGATCGGAGGAATAAACATCTCCATTGGAGATACAATAATAAAATACAAATACAACATAAAATATACAAGTGAACCTTTCGAAGTTACAATTACATTAACACTCCCTCTTAACTATGAAGGTATTCACTTGACATAGTCATCAGCACAAGTCTTCGTCACTGGATCATCATCAAAGTTGGATCATCATCAAAGCTGGATCATCATCACTGCTACTACTATCTCGACCATCAATCTCCAATCTACTCGTCATAGGAATTTCTACAGAGCCAACCCTTTTTCATGTTGGATGTAGGCCTAGCCTCCATGTAGGTCTTCATCATCTCTACAAGCAAGCCATCAAGTAGGTACATCTTAGGACTTATTATATGCCTTTGCAAAACCTGCAAGATCTCCTAGGACTAATTATATGCCTCTGCAAAACCTGAAGGAGCATCCTAGGACTGATTATATGCCACTGCAAAACCTGCAAGATCTCCCAGGACTGAGTATATGCCTCTGCAAAACCTGAAGGAGCATACCAAGACTGATTATATGCCACTGCAAAACCTGCAAGATTTCCCAGGACTAATTATATGCCACTGCAAAACCTTAAGGAGCATCCCAGGACTGATTATATGCCTCTTGCAAAACCTGTGTACCCTATTGTCACCTCATCATCTTCAGATCATCTCATTGTCACACGGAGCACAACCCAGATGCACATCACAATGTATCAAGTATGGGAGGACTTTCCTACCACCATACGAGACACAATATACCAACATGCAAGGACTTTCCTACCAGCATGTGAGATACAACACTTACATCAACCGACATGGGAGGAATTTCCTACCACCATTCGGGAAAGGCTCCGACACTTACGTCAATGACCATGGGATGACTTTCCTACCAACATGCCGGACTGGCTCCAACCCTTACATCTGCACCATGGGAGGAATTTCCTGCCACCATGTGAGAATGGCTCAACCCTTACATCTACACCATAGGAGGAATTTCCCACCACTATGTGAGAATGGCCCATGTGCATCTATTTCTTATGGACTCATCACTTCCCCTTGGAAGGAACCTCGATCTGAAGTATGCCAAGCTTCTCTCTGAAGTATTCAAACTTCAATCTGGCTAGAGGCTTGGTCAACACATCAGATATTTTCTCATCCGTCGCAACATACTAGAGCTTCACTGCTCATCTCTGCACCATATCCTTGATATAGTGGTACTTGATCTCAATGTGATTCGACTTGTCATGGAACACCGGGTTCTCATACAACTTCACACAACTCTGGTTATCGCAATATATACAGGTCGCGTCAAACTGGAGATCAAACAACTCTGCAAGTAGCTTCTTGAGCCATACTTCCTCACAACTAGCCGAAAAAGCCGTGACATATTCTGCTTCGAATGTACTTAGTGCCACACAGGACTGCTTCATGCTAAACCAAGAGATCACACCTGATCCCATACTAAAGCAGCACCCCGAAGTGCTCTTCCTATCAATGGCACTGCCTATCCAATCTGAATCAACATAACCCTCCAGGTTAATCTTATGATTCTCATCATACTTGAGCCCATAATCCACTGTACCCTTCAGGTACCTCAGAATATGATTTGCAACGATCAAGTGAACATGTTTCGGATCTGTTAGGAATTGGCTCAATGTGTTCACAACAAAGCAAATATCTGGTCTCATATTCATCAGGTACATCAAGGATCCAATCATTTGACGATACATCGTGGCATCAACTGACTCTGATGAAGCATCACTCAATAGCTTCAGGTTCGATGCCATAGGTTTGGTCATGGCCTTACGATCCATCATCCTGAACCTCTTCAGGATCTCTACTGCATACTTCCCTTGTCCAAGGAAGATTCCATCTGCACTCTGCCACACCTCCATACCTAGAAAATAATGCATCATACCCAAGTCCTTCATCTCAAATTCGGTAGCAAGCTTCCTCTTTGTGTCAGCAATCAACCCATCCTCACTTGTCACAAATAGGTCATCTACATATAGTAGGAGTATCACTGGGTTCCCTTCCTCAACCTTGTAGTAAAGGTTGGAATCTACTTTACTCTTGGTAAAGCCTAAACTAGTTAGGAAGTTGTCTATCCTGTCGTACCATGTCCTGGGTTCCTGTTTCAAACTGTACAAGGATTTATTCAATTTACACACATGAGTCTCCCTGTCATGTGTCTCAAACCCGAGTGGCTGCTCCACATACACTTCCTCTTCCACTACACCATTCAAGAACGTTGTCTTGACATCCATCTAGTGTATCTTCCATTTCATCACTGCAGCCAGAGAAAGTACTGTTCTGATGGAAGTGTATCTGGATACAGGTGAAAATGTCTCCTCATAGTCTATCCCTTCTTTCTGGGAGAAAACACGTGCCACAAATCTTGCCTTGTATTTCTCTATGCTGCCATCTGCAGCATGCTTGATCTTGTAGATCCACTTGAAAGTCACCACAGACTTATGTTCTAGTCTCGGGACCACATCCCAGACATCATTCTTCATGATTGACTAGTACTCCTCGATCATGGCATCCTTCCATTCTTTATTTTCAGCTGCTTCCTCATAGTTGGAAGGTTCTTTGTCAATGATGTCACACAGTAGGGCTACATAACTGGAGAATGGTCTAGGTCTCTTGATTTCTCTATGCATTCCCTCTAGAGCACCATATCTCTCTGCATCTTGAATTGCTTCTCGTACCCATGTTGGTTTCCTCTTGTGAGAATTCTTCTTACGTGGTGGACCTACAGGTTCCCGTGGGTCTTCCATCTCGCGTTCTTCATATTCTTCTGGAATCACTTCTTCCATTACTATATTTCTGATCCTGGGAACTTTAGGTTCTTCAATAGGTAGTTTTATGATGTATGTTGATTCTTCGTTGCTTGTTCTTCAAAACAAGTCTCTCTTGTAGGTGATGGTATATGATCTTTCCTACAATTCAAGTTAAATCGCATGATTAGAAACATCTCATAGTTTTTCAGAACAAATTCTTACGCATAAAGACATAGGTCATACAGTTATGGAATTATTTTAGCCAATGGACATTTATCCATATCCCATAACTTTCTAGATGCCTTCCATCTCTACTAGAACATTGTTAAGAGTGTACACTAGTCCAACATGTCAGCAAAGAGGTTTCAATCTGGATAAGTAGCAATTGAGTGTTGTACAGTACCATATGCCACTTACCCATTACTTGCATATTAGTAGTATCTTGTTCATTAATGCAACTTTTCTAACATGCATAATATACATCCTAAATCTAGGTACATGACTGAACAACATCATTTAAGTAATCATATATACAAGAAATGACAATCAAATACTTATATTTGTTTGATTGTTGGGTGGACTCCCTCTCAATCTTTGCTTCCTTGCAGGAACTACTGGAGTGTGCTCCCTCTTGATATTTGCTTCCTTGCAGGAAATAATGGAGTCTTTGATTGTGTGCACCTTAACCAATGCTGAAAATGGATGAGAGGTTCTTCCATATATTATTGATCTTTGTTTGTTTTTCAGAGTCCAATTCTGCAGTAGCTTCTTCTACTCCTTTCATGTAATACTGAAAGTCATCTCTAGATTCACCTTATGAGTTGGAACCTTCTAAATTAACCCTTGTAGTTGGTTATATTCATTACAATACATATTCTTTATCACTTGAAGAATATTCACTTTCATCTTTGGTTCTCTTCCTTGGAGGTTCATCATCCTCTGCAATGTGAGCATGATGTCTTTTCTTGTTGTTCTTCTTCTTATGGGAGTTGCTTTTGTTCTTGGGCCAATCTCTGGAATAGTGTCCCTTCTCATCACAAGTATAACATTGAATGTGAGAAGTATCTCTCTTGGATCCTCCAAGGTTCTCCCTTTGATTCCGGTGGTGGTGTTTACCCTTCTTTTGATGAGGATGCTCCCTCTTGTTGTTGTTCTTCCTGGTATGTGTTGTGAGAGCCTAGTCTTCATTACCCATCTTTTTCTTCTCGAGCTACAATTCGAGCTTCTTCCTGTGAGCACTCCTCCCACAGCCTACTGAAGGTGATCACCTTTCTTCTTGCATAGATTCCTTGAATGAAGGAATCCCATGACCTAGGAAGACCATTCAAGGTGGTCATCACTATTTCTCCATTCTCTATATCTTCTCCCATAGTTTCAAGTTGTTCTTTTATCTGAGAGACCCTTGTAAAGTAGGATTGCATGGTCTCTGCATTTTGTATCTTGACATTCTTCAATTGGTTCCTCAATGTCACTATTTATAATCCTCCCTTCAAATAAGGTGGTCAAGGAATCAAACATCTCTTTAGGTGTTTTCAGATATGACACATGTGGTATGAGATGGTCCTTGATAGAATCTACAATGATTCTCTTATCCTTAACTAGGTTCTTCTTGTGTAAGGCCTTAGAATCATCTCCCTATGGAATTGGAACCTCTTCATTCACAAAGGTGTCCAATTCATTCCCTTCAAGGATTAGTGTAATCCTATACTTCCATGCTCAGAAGTTATCATCCCCTTCAAGCATATCCTCAATCTTGGTGTGGTGAGACATATTTAATGAGAACCTCAAATGGAAATACAAAATATTTAGATCTTACCAACCTTAGATGCTCGGGCTGGATTTGGCGCTGGTTGGCCTAGGGTTTGTCAGATAAACACTAATTTTCCAAAGTTGGAATTTGGAACTTCTGGTTGGATAGATAGATGTTCCTCCTCAAGGATAGTTGTCCAATGTACTCACTTCCATAAATCAGTGAACATAAACCCAAAATATCGGATGCCCTAGTTTTCCGGCAGTAGTGATGGGCCAAAATATGAAAATTATCGGAATTGAATTATGCTTTCACAGGAAGATTCTCCTTGATGAGGCGAGTATGCTGGTGCACTTGGTTTCTGAAGATTCCAAAAATTCACCCTTGAAAATTGACTTGTGAATTTCGGATCTGCAGTTTCTGGCTTTTTCTGGTTTTCTGGTTTTTCTGGTCCAAAGTCAAACTAGGGTTTGACTTATCCCGAGGTTCTACCCAACCAAAAACTTCGATCTTGGTCTCTAAATTTCGATTTTGATGAGGAGCATCTCCATGTGCTGAAAGTAGCATCTCCATGTGCTGAAAGTACTCCAAAATTCCTCGTCTGTGAAAAGCCCTAATTTCCCGCAGTAGTGACAAGCCGAAAATTGAAAATTCTCATAATCAATTTATGTTTCAACTGAAAGATGCACCTTACTTAGGTGAGTTATCCTAGTCTCTTTTTGCTGATGATATGTGGAGAGAAACCAAAAAATTAAGAATCCCTAGCTTTCGCAGGTGCACAGTGTCTTCTTCTCAGTTTAGCTATGATACCATGTTGGATTTTCACAATTTAATTCAAGATTATCTAGGATCTTATCAGAGAGAATAACATGCACAACAATTCAAACACAAGAGATAAGAGACACAAAGAGTTTCATCGGGGAAACCATAAAGGAGAAAACCCCGCAACTTCCTCAGAGATAGAATGAGCAACAATACAATAAACCCCAAAAGTAGAAATGGTCTTCAGTAGCTTCTCTCTTCTTCACTTGTGTGAACTTGTACTCCTACTCACTTATGTGAACTTGATGAGTGAATGAATGATTCAAATGAGAGAGGCACCCTCTCTATTTATACTTTATCTTTCACTTCACTTTTACCCAACTAGGTCGTCCCCTAGTTGTACCTGACTGGGCCGACTTCTCTAGGAGAGTCTAATAACCCATAGACAACATAACTCTGGGGTCTAATGCCTCAACATACAAAGGAGGGTTAACCTCAATGACTTTACATGACCCAAATACAATAATGAATTCTCTGACTGAAGGAATAAACATCTCCATCGGAGGTACAATAATAAAATACAAATACAACATAAAATATACAAGTGAATATCTTCCGAAGTTACAATTACATTAACAAGGAGAGTGTGAGATAAAATTAAAGATAAAGCGATATGAAGGCAGTGATGGTGTGGAGAGAATGAGAGTGAAGATCATATAAAGCGGTGAAGGTGGTAGCAAAGGCGGTGGCATCCTTCGCTAGCATTGTTGTGAAGGTGGTTGAAGATCATATAAAGTAGCGAAGGCGGTGGCAGTGACAGCGTTGTGAAGGTGGTTGTGAAGTTGAATTGGAGGCTTAGTTCTAGCACATAAACATGAAATATTGAACTAATGTTAGCAAATTAATGCTAACAATCATATATGGACTATAGCTCAAAGTCAAGTTCAAAGTCAAATATAAGGACTGTAGCTCAACATACCTATATGGATTATGTAAATGAACAATCATATCAAAATATTTTTGTAGAATCCACTAAAAGATAATGATATATCATATACTGATGAATATAAACGGGTCTAGTCCGAGCCCTTTTTTTTTGTTTTGAGGACGCTTTCAGTGATGTAAAAAGTGCTTACTTTAATACAAAGGAAACACGATCTTTTTTCCATGGAAAAAAAGTAATGCTAGCTTTAATCTGCTACCATCTAATCCCGAATATGTAAACTAAAAGTTATATAATATTGCAAAGCCAAACCATAGGTAACCAATGACCTTTCCTCAAGATGAGGCTAAATAAGAGGTCCAATTTTCTCATTGGTCAAAAAACAATTTGCGTCATATCATTCATTGAGTTAAACTGTTTAGAATGGAAACTTATGCTTAAAGGATTTGAGTTGCGTGTCATTTAATTAAAAAAGGGGAAATCTGAATATTGTAGTCCTTGCTAGATTGAAGGCAAGGACTAATAACACCTCAACATTATTATAAATTCTTTAGGAATATAAATCTTTCTAAGAAGAATATTTGGTCTTACCTTGCATACAAAGTAATTTACTTTAAATTTTATTCGCATTGATGAGTCGTCAATATTAGTGCATTCACCAAATCTTAGAGGTATTTTTATTTAAAGCTATGTTGTTGGAATTTAAACCTAATCATAACACAAGATCTCATTTAATAACATCAAATTCCAACAAACACAAAGGAATTATATATTCTTTTATTTTTTGCTTTATTTACATCATTATATTATTACAGGAAATATATTTATTTATGCAAATTTCCAAAGGAGGTTGATTTACATCAATAATAATAATAAAGCATGTAAATCCAAGTGTTATAACTTGAGCATGCACAAGGGTATGATATCCTAACTCATGGTCATCATTGGCTCCTTTAGTTAGTCTAGGTTAGGTTTTTATTTTTTATTTTTGAAGTCAAGTGCGATCCATATTGCAAAAAGGGGGCGATTTTTAGTTGATAATTGAAGGTATTAGTATCCTCTAGTTAAAATCCTATAAAGGGGTCACTGATATGCCCGAGGTCATATGTGTCTAGAATCAAAACCTACTTCCTATACCTACTCCTCCCCAAAAGGTGATTGTATGAAATACCCACTCCTGTAGCGCCAAACAAAAATCAAACTAAGAGCACTGCAGAAGTTTCAAAAGTCCCGCATCATCAAAGCATAATTCTAAACCATGGTCACTGCAAAATTTTGTAAAAGTGAAATCATGAGTTGTTAGACCTATCAATCGATATGGGGTCCTGTCAGACACAACAATTGAAATCTAATATTGTCAGTCGAGATGGGGTCATGTCACATCCACTGGTTGTCATCCCAAATTTCATCCCTTCCAAATCTACAAGGTCGCCCCCCCGTTATCAACAGTTAAAGTGCTCATTGGAGTGGGGATTTTGTAATGCATTGAGAAGTTTGGTAGTTTTCCAAGTGTAAACAGGTGTCAAGACCAACCACCACCAAAGGTTCGAGTGGTGACATGGATCCAACAACAGTTAAGAGGAAGAGAAAGAAGAGTGGGGCCCTGGTACGTTTTGAACCTGGAGCAGAGTGGATAAATGTGAACCCTACTGCCCGAAATTTATTCCACCGTGTGGGGTGCCTAAGGTTCTGTGAGTAGTTGCATGGGTATCATTGGCAGGTGGCCTGTGATTTTGTGCTAAATTTTGATGGCAGGAATACCAAGGTCGGACCCTTGGAAATGGAGGTCACTGCAGACTCCATAGCAGCTGCAACGGAGATGCCCGGGCAAGGAGAGGAGTGTTTTAAGGTAACCAAGTTCCAAATGACAACGTGTGACCATTTTTTTAAGGATGAGCATGAAGGATCATATTTAACCTATGGGGTTCCCAGGGATTGGCTTACCAAGTAGTATGGAGATCTTTTGTTGATTATCCAGAATTTTTTCACTTGTGAAGGGAGGTATGACACAACATACCAGTACCACTTCAGATTACTGCTCCATTTCACAAGGAAAAGGCCTCTGGATATGCCCTAATACCTCTTCAGGAGCCTAGGAAAGATGATTGATAAAGCATATTCAGAGGGCCAACAAATTGACCATTGCATTTTCCATTTTGGCCTCATAAATTTGTTAGTACTGGAAGAATTGAAGAGGTTAGGGAGAGAAGGGAACACTTTCCTTTTATTGGTTGGGTATGACCCTGAATCCATGAAACCATCACCGGTTAAGATAAGCATACCCGACAAGGTGAATGGGAAGGATATATAAGAGGAAACGATGGTTAAGATAAACATGTTTGACAAGGGGAAGAGGAAGGAGACATAAGAGGAAACACCTACCCGAACAAAAGAGAAGCCAACTAAGGTTACAAAGGGTCCAAACACTTAAAAGGAGAATGAAAAGTTGAAAGGGAAGAGATTGGAATTTATACCGGAGGTGAATGAGAAAATAATTCCTAGAAAACCCTTGACCAGGGAAGCATCTAGAAAGATGGGTCCCACAGGTCAGGAAACTCTCACCACTACCGTTGAAAATCCCCCTCACACTCTCCCTGAATCTCCCATTCAGTTGGACAATGAAGAAATGCCTAAAGCCCAGCCCTCTACATAGAGAAGTGATGCAGAGTATGAAATTAACCAATTGAGACCCCAGCTAAAAGAGGAAAGGGAAGAAAAGGTGCGGGTCGAAGAAGAAAGAAGAAAATATAGGGGGAATTTGACAAAGGATATACATGTGATAGAAGGGATGTTATATAACACTAAAAGGAGATTAAAAAGAGGATTCCCCCTCAGGAAGCAAGTAAAAAACCTATACCAAAGGAACAGAGCATTACAAGTGGAGAACAGGGCACTTAGAGAAGAATTGTAGCTTTTCTAAAGAGGCGAAGCATTGGGGAGAAACCTAAAGCTCTTGTATGAAGTGGCTTCTCAAGGGGAATGACGCCTCTTTCACATCCCAACCACAATTTTGATTGAATACAGAAAGGCCTCCAAATTTTAGATTTTGGATAGCTAGGGTTTCATAAAGATAAACCCTAAATTTGGGAAAATTGGTACCTACTTGATCCGGATCTTGGGAGCTGAGAACCGGAAGGCTTGAATGCCGAGAGAGGAGGAGATTAAGCATGCAAATCTGTCATAAAATTCACATGAAAAACACTAATATTGCATGAGAATAAGCATGAACAAAAACATATGAAATGAATGGGAGGTGAGGCTCAAAGAGGAGCCCCACCTCTGAAACTAATTACCAATAAGTCACTCAGATCTAATTAGTCTCACAATGAACAATAGAAAGTAGGAGAGAAACCAAATGAGTAACTTGTTATCATGAGAAGGCTTGCTAGGCCTTTATATAGCATTATTACAATGTGTCTTGAGGCCATACCATGGGTCAAAACCATGTGCTACCAAATACCATGTATATGAGAGGGTGGCCTCTTCATTTAATGCTTTTATGGCTTATACATCCGAATTTAGACCATATGCCCCCTAAAATTCGGATCATTCCCCCCCCTTAGAAAATGATTGATCCAAGTGGATATTGGTGGCCACCCACCTTTCCAACTGGCTCAAAACAGCTTTATGGCAATTTTGGTATTGTACTATTTTTAGCAGTTTTTCGGGTCCTAAACTTCCGGGGCCATTTTGAGGCCCTAAACGACCTTTTTTGGCAATTTGGGGGGCCAAATGGTTGCCCCCAGCATGCATTTGGCCACAGTTGAAAGTTGTAAATCTCGGATAGTCCTTTCCAACGGGCTACCGAGCGCCCCAAACGGAGATCGTATGCAAAAGTTACGACCCCGGGAAGTTGATGTACTAACTTACCCAAACGGGGCCCACATGACTTTTGGCGCTTCATCTCCTAGGGTTAGGTTTTTGGATGTCTAGGGTTTTTGACATTCCTGTTTATGGTAAAAAGGCCTTGAGAGCCTCATTGTAACCATCTTCTTGCGAAATGAGAGCAGCCGTCACATCTCTTCCCAGAGATAAGCCGCCACCATTCCAGCAAGCTTGTTTCCGCTGCATTTTACAGTTCTAGCTTATTTCCTTATTGAATAGAAAACCAGTTTTACTGTATCTTTGTTATTTTGTGTTAAGCATCTGATAATAATCTGTATTCATTTCGTTCTGCTCATAAAATCCGGATCAGTGGTATCAGAGCGGTCTGCTCCTTGTCGTCTTAATGCATGTCCCCAACGAGGTCAGGGTACAAAGAATTGGGTCTCGAGCTTGTTTCTCTTGAGGACAAAAGCTCTCGCACGCCCAAGCGACCTCTCATGGCAGGAGAAAAGAAAGATGACGGGACAGGAGATCCTATCAAAATGTTGCTTGAGGAAGCCCTCACACAGCAGAGGAACGAGATGATGGATAATTTCGCGCAAATCCTTCGGCGACTACCAACAAGCGACGCATCTTCCTCGAGCGGAGGCGCCGCCCCCTTCAAGGTACAAATCAACTTTGATATCCCTATATTTGAAGGACAAATAGACGCAGACGCTGTAGATAAGTGGTTGAATCTACTAGAAGGGTATTTTTCTATCCATAACTTTTCGAATAAAGAAAAGATTACTTTTGCGCTCCTCAAAGCTGTTCCCCATGTCAAAGATTGGTGGGAGACATTCTGCGAGCAAAAGGACACAGAAGAAGCCTCATTATTTTCAGTCACGGCCACCTGGGAATCCTTCAGGGATGCTATTAAGGAACAATACTACCCTGTTGGAAGTTATGACGATTTGTATACCAAATGGACCACACTGCGACAAGAAAGAGACCAAGCAGTGCCAGAGTTCACAAATATCTTCCATACCTTGCGCACCAAGCTGGGTATCAAAGATTCAGAGAGACATCTGGTGCTCAAGTATCGCGGTGGTTTGCATAGATACATCCAAACCGAAATGGAATTTATGGACATCTCTTCCTTGGGCGCGGCCTACCGATATGCTGTCAAAATCGAGCAGAAGCTCAAACAAAAGACACGACAATTTGGGCCTGGGAACCCTTCCCAGCAAAAGACAGGAAAGGGCAGCCCCAACCCACAGAATAAAGGACAGAGCAAAGATGGACAGCATCAGGACAACCAGTCCAAGCCGCAAGCAAAGAAGGACACTGGAAAAACAAAGAAAGATACCGGGAAGTGGTGCGACTTCCATAAGAGCCCTTGGCATAACACTGCTGATTGCCGCTCAAAGCAGTCGCTGGTGGAAGTGAAAGCATCTGAATCAGATGCGGGTTCTGACTCTGAGTCCGAACCAGAAAGGGGAAGACGAATCATTGACGCGGAACCCAGTGCCACCGTTGCCACCACCAAGCTCCAACCTGATGAACCAGACGAGCCAGAAGAAGGAGAACGCCTCTTCCATTCACAGATGTGGGTAAAAGGCACCCCGCTGCATTTCATCGTTGATAGCGGTAGCCAGAAGAATCTCATCTCAGCAGAGGTCGTCAAGCACCTGGCCTTGCCGACAACGCCGCACCCACAACCCTACACCATTGGATGGCTCCGCAAAGGAAGCGATCTCCGTGTCAGCCAACAATGCCGACTGCCATACGACATCAAGCCCTTCAAGGACGAGGTATTGTGTGATGTTGCTCCTCTCGAAGTTTCAGATGTTCTTTTGGGCCAACCTTATTTATGGAAACGTCATGCTGTATATGAGTCTAGGCCTCGTAGTGTTATTATTTCTTTGAACAGGAAATTGTACAGGATACCCGAGGCAGTCCCTCCTAGTGCTATTTCCTTGATCTCTGCCAAGCAATGCAGGAAGGTCATCTCTCAGACCGGGAAATTTGTCTTCTTCGTGATTCGCTCTCAGAGTGAAAGAAAGATCGCAGCCACATCCCGGGCCTCCGCAACCGATCTATCCACACAACAGAAGCAAGTGGATAAGGTGGTGGAAGGATACTCAGATATCTTCTCCTCTTCGACGGGGGTACCTCTGCACTGCCAGGTCAAGCATCCCATCGATCTGACCCCGGGCGCACCGCTACCCAATGGGCCAGTCTATCGCCGCTCTCTGTTGGAAAACGAGGAGATCAAGAGGCAGATCCAAGAATTGCTCCACAAGGGGCACATCCGTCCCAGTTCATCACCTTGTGGGATCCCAATCGTGCTGGTGCAGAAGAAAGATGGGACCTGGCGACTCTGCATTGATTACCGGGCCCTGAATAAAATCACAGTCCGTAACCGGTACCCGATTCCCCGAATCGACGACCTCCTTGATCAGCTCACGGGGGGCAAATACTTCAGTAAGATTGATCTGAAGTCGGGCTACCACCAGGTCCCAATAGAACAGACAGATGTATGGAAGACTGCCTTCAAGTCAAAAGAAGGTCTTTTTGAATGGCTGGTCATGCCTTTTGGTTTGACAAATGCTCCAGCAACTTTTATGAGGATGATGCACGATATCCTACGACCTTTCACCAACAATTTTGTAGTGGTGTATCTGAACGACATCCTCATCTACAGCAAGACTTGGGAGGAACACTTGCAGTATATTCAGCAGGTTCTGCACACCCTGCGGAAGCACAAACTATATGCAAACTTGGAAAAATGCTCCTTCGACATGGACAGGGTCCATTACTTAGGCTACATCGTTGATCGACATGGTGTGCATGTGGATCCAGCCAAGATCCAGGTCATCCGTGACTGGCCAGCCCCAACCACACTCACTGAACTTCGAAGCTTCTTGGGCCTCGCCAATTTCTATCGCCGGTTCGTGCTGGGATTCTCTCATATCACATGGGCCCTCAGCCAAGTGACCAGGGGTGGTGGTAAGGCAAAATTTGTGTGGGGCCTGTCCCAACAACAAGCCTTCGATGACTTGAAGAAGCGTTTGTGCTCATCGCCGGTACTCTCATTACCGAACCTGCAACATCCCTTTGAGATCGAGACAGATGCTTCAGATTATGCTGTGGGTTCCGTTCTCACTCAACACGGCCACCCCGTGGCATATCATAGTGAGACACTATCAGATGCTGTCCGCAAGTACCCTACCTATGACAAAGAAATGTACTCCATTGTACAAGCCTGCCACCAGTGGAGACATTACATTCTTGGGAAGGAGACAGTCATCCACACTGATCACAAGCCACTACAGTTCATGCAGACCCAAGGAAAGTTGCAGAATGACCGCCATCAGAAGTGGTCAACATATTTACAGCAGTTCCACCTCAACATCAAATATAAAACAGGGAGTACCAACCGAGTTGCTGACTGCCTCAGTCGACCTCCAATCGCAGCACTTACCACAGTGCTAGACTCTTGTGGCCACGAGACCTCCGGATGGCCTCACCTCTACGAGACAGACCCTGACTTCTCCGCCACCTATCAAATGTTGGGCACCAACTCAGTGGTTGCTAATTTCCATCTTCAGGACGGGTTGTTGTGTCATCTGGGCCATCTCTGCGTTCCATCAAGCGAGCGTGCGAAGCTGATTTGGGAAGCTCACTATAGTCGGGTGGCAGGAGACTTTGGCGTCGAAAAGACAGTGGCAGTGTTGCAGAAACATTTCTACTGGCCGAAACTTCAACAGGATGTCGGTAAGTATATCAGGTCCTGCACCGCTTGCGCTATTGCCAAACCGACCACTAAGAAACAGGGCCTATACACCCCTCTGCCTACTCCTGACAGGCCGTGGGAATCCATCTCAATGGACTACATGTCGGGCCTCCCGTCCACCAAGAGGGGAAACGACTGTGTTTTCGTGGTTGTTGATCGCTTTTCCAAGATGGCGATTCTAGCCGCTTGCAAGAAGAACATCACAGCAGAAGCCACTGCCAAGCTCTTCTTTGAATGAGTATGGGTACATTTTGGGATCCCACAGACCATTATCTCAGACCGTGACAGTCGGTTCCTCAGCTCATTCTGGTCAAGCCTCTGGTCACTGCTGGATACCAAGCTCACCAAATCCACTGCCTTCCACCCCCAGACCGATGGACAAACGGAGGTCGTCAACCGGATGGTCGTACATATCCTGCGCATGTACAATTCAACACACCCCCGCACATGGGATGAGAGTCTCCCCTATGTCCAACATAGCTACAACCGAGCCTTGCATAGCTCAACTGGCCACAGCCCCTTTCAGGTGGGGTTGGGATTCCAACCATTGGGCCCCATGGATGTTGCACTTCCCCTTGCGACCACCTCGGCCGAATCGTCCCCAGAGGTTGACAAAGCCGCCCGGTTCATTGAACGGATCCAGCATATCCGCCAACAGGTTCAGGATATTCTACAGAAGTCTAATGCCAAGTACAAGCAGCGCCATGATCAACATCGGGTGCCACATAAGTTTCAGGTGGGCGACAAAGTTTGGTTGCATTTGCAGAAAGAACGCCTTACAGGGCCCCATCGAAAGCTTCGCCCACTCCGTTATGGGCCGTACACCATCACCAAGGCGGTGGGTGACAATGCTTTTGAGCTCAACATTCCCCCCTTCCTGGGTCTGCATCCAGTCTTCAACGTGGCTCTCCTTCGGCCATATTTCCCACCACTACTAGACACCTCAGAGATAGCAGAGAAGTTGACACCAACAGAGCTCAACCCTGACTGCCTACAACAAGCATCCAGTGATCATATTGCAGACACACAGATCAAGGGCACTCGACATCAAAGGATCCAGCTTTATCGAATTGTCAAAGCAGGGCAGCTCCTGCACCAAGGCAAGTGGCTCACCCAAGGCCAAATTCAGCAGAAATTTCCTCATCTGATGGGGGAACTCAACGCAATGGAGACCATTGCTTCCTAAGGAGGGAGGATTGATCCAGGTGGATATTGGTGGCCACCCACCTTTCCAACTGGCTCAAAACAGCTTTATGGCAATTTTGGTATTGTACTATTTTTAGCAGTTTTTCGGGTCCTAAACTTCCGTGGCCATTTTGAGGCCCTAAACGACCTTTTTTGGCAATTTGGGGGGCCAAATGGTTGCCCCCAGCATACATTTGGCCCCAGTCGAAAGTTGTAAATCTCGGATAGTCCTTTCCAATGGGCTACCGAGCGCCCCAAACGGAGATCGTATGCAAAAGTTACGACCCCGGGAAGTTGATGTACTAACTTACCCAAACGGGGCCCACATGACTTTTGGCGCTTCATCTCCTAGGGTTAGGTTTTTGGATGTATAGGGTTTTTGACATTCCTGTTTATGGTAAAAAGGCCTTGAGAGCCTCATTGTAACCATCTTCTTGCGAAATGAGAGCAGCTGTCACATATCTTCCCAGAGATAAGCCGCCACCATTCCAGCAAGCTTGTTTCCGCTGCATTTTACAGTTCTAGCTTATTTCCTTATTGAATAGAAAACCAGTTTTACTGTATCTCTGTTATTTTGTGTTAAGCATGTGATAATAATCTGTATTCATTTCGTTCTGCTCATAAAATCCGGATCAATGATGGTCCCCATCATTTCATGCTAAGAAGAGACCCATGATTACAATGTGCTAGTTACCAATGAAGAGAAGGGTTTTGCGTTGTTGACCCATAACCGTGGGTTTTGCGAGGTTGACCCATAACCGTGATGGCAATAGCAAGCTTGATTCCAATGAAGAGAAGAGTTTTGTGTGGTTGACTCAAAACCATGGGTTTTGTGTGGTTGACCCATAACCGTGGGTTTTATGTGGTTGACCCATAACCATGGTGGCAATGACAAGCTTGTTTCCATTGAAGAGAAGGGTTTTGTGTGGTTAACCCATAACTGTGGGTTTTGTGTGGTTGACCCACAACCATGATTACAATATATAACTATGGGTTTTGTGTGGTTAACCCATAACCATGGGTTTTGTGTGGTTGACCCATAACCGTGATTACAATACATAACTGTGGGTTTTGTGTGGTTGACCCATAACCATGAGTTTTGTGTGGTTAACCCATAACCATGATTACATTAAGATTTAAAAAAATTGAAAATTCATGATCTTTGGTGCAGTTGATGTCTTGCTGCAAATTCATTCATAGCTTCTGATGCATATAGTGAAATTGAATTCTGTTGAAGACCCATTTGAGGTCTCGAAGAGACCTTTCCATCCATATAACATAATTGGTTTAGGGTGGCCCAGATAGTGAGAAAATGTTTGTTGAAGCTCAAGAGACGCGCGCACACTATTTTGCAGACATATGTTGCTTCAATCGATGATATCTCTCAAACTAGAAAGCCAAATAAAAAACCGTGAAATATTCATTTTAGTTGACAGAAAGAGCTTTCCAATGAGCTATGGTAGAGCCTCTGAAACGTTATGTGGAGTCTGTAGCACTTGTTTAAAGTGTTTGTACGTCCGGCTGCATTGTGTACAAACATATGTTACTTCAAACAAGCATATCTCACAAACCAGGAAACGAAATGAAATTTCGTGAAATACCCATTTTAGCAGACGAAAAGGACTGTCTAATGAGCTATGGTAGAGCCTTTGAGACATTCTTTGGAGTCAGTAGTACTTTTTTAAGTTTGTTGTACGTCCGGCCGCATTATGCACAAACATATGCTACTTCAAACAAGCATATCTCACAAACCGAGAAACAAAATGAAATTCCATGAAATACCCATTTGAGCTGATAGAAATACCTTTCCGATGAGTTACGGTAGAGCCTCTAAAACCTCCTGTGCAGTCCATGGAACCTGTTCAAAGTTTGCTGAATGTGAGAGTGTTGAGTATAGAGATGCCAAGGGTTTGTAGAGAAGCATGGGTTGTTGTAGAGGTTGTGGAACCTTCATTGAACCCGCATAATCCTTCAAAATATTGTCTCAATGGAGAGCGTACCCGCTCTGATACCACTGATCCGGATTTTATGAGCAGAACGAAATGAATACATATTATTATCAGATGCTTAACACAAAATAACAGAGATACAGTAAAACTGGTTTTCTATTCAATAAGGAAATAAGCTAGAACTGTAAAATGCAGCAGAAAACAAGCTTGTTGGAATGGTGGCGGGTTATCTCTGAGAAGAGATGTGACGGCTGCGCTCATTTTGCAAGAAGATGGTTACAATGAGACTCTCAAGGCCTTTTACAATAAACAGGAATGTCAAAAACCCTAGACATCCAAAAACCTAACCCTAGGAGATGAAGCGCTAAAAGTCATGTGGGCCCCGTTTGGGTAAGTTAGTACATCAACTTCCCGGGGTCGTAACTTTTGCATACGATCTCCGTTTGGCGCGCTCGGTAGCCCGTTGGAAAGGTCTATCCGAGATTTACAACTTTCGACTAGGGCCAAATGGATGTTGGGGTGACCATTTGGCCCCCCAAATGGATGTCGGGGCGACCATTTGGCCCCCCAAATTTCCAAAAAAGGTCGTTTAGGGCCTCAAAACGGCCCCGGAAGTTCAGGACCCGAAAAACTGCTAAAAATAGTACAATACCAAAATTGCCATAAAACTGTTTTGAGCCAGTTGGAAAGGTGGGTGGCCACCAATATCCACCTGGATCACTACTACTTGGGAAAGGCGAGTACTTAGAGTGTTGATGTAATTGTAACTTCGGAAGATATTCCCTTGTATTTTATATTGTTATTATTATTGTATTTTATTTGTACCTCCGACAGAGATGTATTTCCCTCTGGTCGGAGATGTCACTATTACATTTGGTCATGTAAATTCATTGAGGTAAAACCTCCATTGTAAGTCGGGGCAATAGATCCCCCTAGATTCAAATGTATTAGGGTTATTGAGTACCCTAGAGAAGTTGGCCCAGTCACGTTTAGATGGGGCCGACTTAGCTAGTGAAAAGTTCAAGTGAAATATAAAGTATAAATAGAGAGCAAGGCTCTCTCATTTAAACACACACTCACTCACTCAAGTTCACATTAGTGAGAGAGAGAAGACAAGTTCGCATAGGAGAAAGAGAGAGGAGCTACAGAAGACTATCTTGTTTTAGGGGTTTTCCATTTTGTGATATTGTATTGGTGACGACTCCATCTCTGAGGAAGTTGCGGGGTTTTATCCTTTATGGTTTCCTCGAGGAAAATATTTATGTCTCTTGTGTTATGGTGTGCATGTTATTCTTTCAGTTAAGATCCTAGATAGTATTGATTAAAAGTAGAAAAACTAACATGGTATCAGAGCTAACTTGAAAAGAAGACATGGTGCAGCTGCGGGAAGCTAGGGATTCTAAGTTTGAGGTCTTCCCTCCACAGATCATCAAGAAAATGAGGCTAGGATAACTCGCTCTAGGAGGGTGCATATTTTTGTCAAAGCAGAATTTGATTATGAGAATTTTCATTTTTTGGCCCGTCACTACTATCGGAGGAAAACTAGGGCATCGGCTATTTTTGGGATTTCATTCACATATTTGGGGAAGTGAGTACATTGAACAAATTTCCTTGAGGAGGTGCATCAACCTGTCCAATCAGAAGTTCCAAATTTCAAGGTTGGAAAATTAGGGTTTCTATGACAAACCCTAGGCCAACCAACTCTAGAACCAGTTTTGGTATCTTAAAGTGGTAAGACCTAAAAGCTTTGCTATTTCCATTTGAGCTACTCATTCAAAATGTCTCACCACACCAAGCTTGAGGATAAGCTTGAAGGAGATGATAACTTTCGAGCATGGAAGTATAGGATTTCTCTTGTCCGTGAAGAGAATGAAATGGACAAATATGTGAATGAAGAGGTTCCAGCACCAGAGGGAGATGAGGCTAAAGCCATCCACAAGAAGAACTTGGTTAAGGCCAAGAGAATTATTGCATACTCCATTAAGGATCATATCATCCCACGTGTGTCCTCATTGAAGACACCTAAGGAGATGTTCGATGCTTTGACAAAGATATTTGAAGGGAAGAACATCAATTAGAAGATGACCTTGAGGAACCAACTTAAGAATGTGAAGATTCAAAATGCAGAGACCATGCAGTCCTATTTCATGAGGGTCTCACAGATCAAGGAGAAACTTGAAGGAGTTGGAGAAAAGGTAGAAGAAGGAGAGATAGTGATGACCACCTTGAATGGTCTCTTAATATCATGGGACTCATTCATTCAAGGGATATGTGACAGAAATAAGCTGATCACATTTATTATATTATGGGAAGAATGTTCACAAGAAGAAGCTTGACTTGTGGCATGAGAAGAGAAGATGGGAGCAAATGATGATCAAGCTCTCACAGTTCACGCTAGAAGAAACCACAACAAGAGGGAGCACCATCATCACAGCAAGAGGTAGAACCACCATCAAAATCAGAGGGAGAACTAAAGAAGACCCAAAAAAGATCTATCCAACATTAGATGTTATACATGTGATGAGAAGGGACACTACTCCAGAGATTGTCCCAGAAACAGAAGTGTCTTCCACAATAAGACTACCAACAAGAAGAGACATCATGCTCACACCGCGGAAGACGATGAACCTGAAAGGAAAAGAACCATAGAAGAAGAAAGAGATGATTCTTCAAGTGATGAATAATATGTATTATAATGAAGGTAACCAGTTACAAGGGTTCATTCAGAAGGTTCCACCTCATAAGGTGAAGCTAGAGATGAATTTCAATATTACATGAAAGGAGTAGGAAAAAGCTCCTACAAAGTTGGACTCTGGAAGCAAATAAGGATCAATGCTCTATGGAAGTACCTCTCATCCATTTCAGCATTGGTTAAAGATGTAGAAGAAGGAGAACACAGAGACTGCTCCAATACAAAGAACAAGTGATCTACAATGTAGAATACTTGCTCAACATTTTCGACCATAAGCAAGAAAGGAATGGGACATTAGAATCAAACGATGAAGAAGAACACTCTGTCAGAGACTCCAGTATTTATTGCAAGGAAGAAAATGTCAAGAGGGAGTCCACCCAACAAACAAACAAAGATAAGTATTTGAATTGTCATTTCTTATATATATAATTATTTAAATGATATTGTTTAGTCATGTACATGCTTATGTTCCTAGATTTAGGATGTGAATTATGCATGTTAGAAAAGTTGCATTAAATACTATTAATATCCAAACAACAGGTAAGTGGCCTATGGTACTGTACAACATTCCATTGCTACTTATATAGAATGAAACCTTTTTGCTGACATGTTGGGAGTGGTGAACACTCTTAACAATGTTCTGATAGAGATGGAAGGAATATAGAAAGTTACAAGATATGGGTGAATGTTATATTGAAGCATTGGATAAGATAGTTGCATAATTGTGTGACCTATGTCCTTATGCATAAGAATTTGTTTTGAAAATGATGAAATGTTTCTAACCACACAACTAAATTGACTTGTAGAAAAAATCGTGTACCATCACCTACAAGAGAGACGTGACATTTGACAAAGACTCAGCATACAACAAATCCAGAAAACTACCTATTGAAGAGATTGAAGAACTTGAAGTTCCCAGGATCAAAGATACAACTATGGAAGAAGAGACTCCAAAAGATCATGAAGACCATGATATGGAAGAAACACAAGAACCTGTAGATCCACCTCGTGAGAAGAAATCCCACAAGAGGAAACCATCATGGGTACGAGAAGCAATACAAGATGCGTAGAAGTATGGCGCTCTAGAGGGGATGCATAGAGAAAACAAGAAACCTAGGCCATACTCCAGCTATGTAGCCCTGTTGTGTGACATCATTGACATAGAACCTTCCAAGTCGATTATGAAGAATGATGTCTGGGAGGTAGTTCCGAGACTAGAAAGGAAGTCTGTAGTGACTTCAAAGTGGATCTATAAGATCAAGCATGTTGTAGATGGTAGCATCGAGAAACACAAGGCGAGGTTTGTGGCACGTGAATTCTCCCAAAAGGAAGGCATAGACTATGAGGAGACATTTGCACCTGTAGCCAGATACACTTCCATCGGATCTGTACTTGCACTGGCTGCAGTGATGAAATGGAAGGTACACCAGATGGATGTCAAATCATTTTTCTTGAATGGTGTAGTTAAAGAGGAAGTGTACGTGGAGCAACCACTTGGATTTGAGACACATGACAGGCAGACTCATGTGTGCAAATTGAATAAATCCTTGTACGGATTGAAGCAGGCACCCAGGACGTGGTACAACAGGATGGATAATTTCTCGATGAGCTTAGGATTTACCAAGAGTAAAGCAGATTCCAACCTTTACTACAAGGTTGAGGTGGGAAATCCAGTGATACTTCTACTTTATGTAGATGGCATGTTTGTAACAGGGGAGGATGAGCTCATTGCAGATACGAAGAGGAATCTTGCCTCAAAGTTCAAGATGAAGGACCTAGGGATGATGCATTATTTCTTAGGCATGGAGGTGTGGCAGAGTGTGGATGGAATATTTCTTGGACAAGGGAAGTATGCAATGGAAATTCTAAAGAGATTCAGAATGATGGAATGCAAGGCTATGACCACACCCATGGCATCGAACTTGATGCCACGATGTATCGTCAGATGATTGGTTCATTGATGTACTTGATGAAAATGAGACCAGACATATGCTTTGTTGTGAACACATTGAGCCAGTTCCTTACGGATCCGAGACATGTTCACCTGATTGCTGCAAAGCATATATTGAGGTACCTGAAGGGTACAGTTGACTATGGGCTCAAGTATGACATGAATTAGAAGATTAACCTATAGGGTTATGTTGTTTTGTATTGGGAAGGTAGTGCCGCAGATAGGAAGAGCTCTTTGGGATGTTGCTTCAGTATGGGATCCAGTATGATCTCCTAGTTTAGCAGGAAGCAGTCATGCGTGGAACTGAGTACAACTGAAGCATAGTATGTTGCAGCTTGTTCAGCTAGTTGTGAGGAAGTATGGATTAGGAAGCTATTGTATGATTTGTTTGATCTCCATTTAAAGGCGACTTGTATATTCTGTGACAACCAGAGTTGTGTGAAGTTGTCTGAGAAACCGGTGTTCCAGGACAAGTCGAAGCACATTGAGATCAAGTACCACTATATCAGGGATATGGTGCAGAGAGGAGCAGTGAAGATCCAGTATGTAGCAACGGATGAGTAGATAGCCGATGTGTTGACCAAGCCGTTATCTAGAGTGAAGTTCAAGTACTTCAGAGAGAAGCTTGGTGTTCTCCAAATCAAGGTTCCTTCCAAGAGGAAGTGATGAGTCCGGAAGATGCAAATGCACATGGGCCATTCTCGCATGGTGGTAGGAAAGTACTCCCATGTTGGTAAATTTAAGGGATGATCCGTTCTCACATGGTGGTAGGAAATTCCTCCCATGTTAGTAGATGTAAGGGTTGAGCCATTCTCGCATGGTAGTAGGAAATTACTCCCATGTTGGTAGATGTAAGGGTTGGATCTTGCATGGTGGTAGTAAGTTCCTCCCATGTTAGTAGACGAGGTCTCGTATGGTGGTAGGTTTGTCCTCCCATACTGGAGACATCCACCGGTCATAAGACACTGTGTGTGCTCCTAGGTAGGATATCGCATGGTGGCAAGTTTGTCCTCCCATGATGGTAGACACAGGCTGACTGTTGTGGGACATGTGATGTGCATCTGGGTTGTGCTTCGTGTGATGTTGAGATGATCTGAAGATGATGAGGAGATGGTAGGAGACGTGGGTGTTTGCAGTGGCAATGTAATGATTGGTCTTGGGCTTTACCTACTTGATGGCTTGCTCATAGAGATGATGAAGATCTACATGAGGGCTAGGCCTGCATCCAGCATGAAAAAGGGATGGCTCTTTAGAACTTCCTATGACGAATAGATTCAAGATATGTCACCAATAAATGATCGACATGATGAGGATTGCAACAGCAACGACAATGATGATACAGTGTTGATGATGATGTTCCAGCATTGAAGATGATCCAGCGATGAAGACTTGTGTCCAAATGTGTTGATGAATGTGCGCACAAGAATACCTTCCTATTTAAGAGGGAGTGTTGATGTAATTGTAACTTTAGAAGATATTCCCTTGTATTTTATATTGTTATTATTATTGTATTTTATTTGTACCTCCGACGGAGATGTTTTTCCCTCCGATCGGAGATGTCATTATTAACATTTTTTCATGTAAAATCATTGAGGTAAAACCTACATTGTAAGTCAGGGAAATAGATCCCCCTAGAGTCAAATGTATTAGGGTTATTTAGTTCCCTAGAGAATTCAACCCAGTCAGGTTTAGCTGGGGCCGGCCTAGCTGGTGAAAAGGTCAAGTGAAAGATAAAGTATAAATAGAGAGCAAGGCTCTCTCATTTAAACACACACTCACTCACTCAAGTTCGCATTAGTGAGAGAGAGAAGACAAGTTCGCATAGGATAAAGAGAGAGGAGCTGCAGAAGACTATCTTGTTTTTGGGGTTTTCCATTTTGTGATATTGTATTGGTGACGATTCTATCTCTGAGGAAGTTGTGGGGCTTTCTCTTTTATGGTTTCCCCGAGGAAAATCTTTGTGTCTCCTGTGTTATGTTGTGCGTGTTATTCTTCCAGTTAAGATCCTAGATAATATTGATTAAAAGTAGAAAAACTAACACAGAGCACCCAAGTATTACTCAAATGAAGATAAGCATGGTGAACGAGAAGGAAGAGGTATGCTCAACAAAGATAATAAGCCACCTGGACCCTACTCACACAAAGCTCCAGCATTAGGGTTTCAATTTTGTTTGATGGTTAGGATATGGACACATGCATGCATGAACATCAGACATAGAAGAAGGAAAATAACATTTTTTTGAGCCCCCAGAAAGGGATTTAAATGAGGCGGTATGAAACCCTGGATTTTTTACAGTTTCCATAACTCTCATAGCTTTGGCACATCAAAAACAGAGAAGTGCGTTGCGAAATTTCTAGAAATCAACTCCTGTAGTGCACATAACGGAAAATGACTGGAGTTCACTGCGAGAGTTTTGGAAATCAACTCCTGCATCACACATAATGGAAATGACTGAATTTCGTTGCGAGAGTTCTGGAAATTAATTCATGTAGTGCGTATCACAGAAAACAGATGGAGTGCACTGCAAGAGTTCCGGAACTTCACTTCTGCAATGCATATCATGGAAAATAGCTGGAGGGCACTATTGAAATTATTGAAGCTAGAAATAATGGGATTGATCCCTAACATTTTGGGCATCTCACAGGGATCTAATTTATGCCAAGCAATTTGAACAACTAGAAGAGGCAGTTGGCCTGCCTCTTAGTCAGTTAATAACCAGTTCTTCTCAACTTCACCATCGGTCAACTCGCTAGCAGTTTTGTAGTCATTTACTATTTTTAATAACATCCGAAAGGATTTAGAGTTTTTTATTTCTTTAATGCAAACAATTGTAATCCTATATATGGTGAAGTTTTAGAAGATCAAAGGGTTGGGATTTTGTAGAGAAAAACTATTGAATAAAAACTAAGTTAATGAAATATATCAATGTAGAAGTACTGAATTCTTTTACCAAAGATTCATGTGTCAATATTTCTTAGTCTATGTTATCCTTTCATGAATGTGTACCTTTCTGAGTTTTTCCATTTTATGCGTTATCTTCATGTTTGAATGAAATTATTGTATTCATAATTTATCCATAGCTTGATGCTTTGTTTCAATATTTTCAAACAATATTTTGTTATTATTTCCTCCAAAGAGTATTTACTTCCAAACTAAGCATCATTAAAAGATATCTAGAGATGATAAGAGTAGAATACTTGTAGTTGTTTATAGATAGAGATCTAGCTCTCAAAGTTGCAGAAGTAGAGAAACTCAACATGGCATTGGGAGAGTCACAGTCCTTTCCCAACATTACATGCGATCAGATGTGTGTGGTTGATTTCACACATGGCATATTGGAGCATCCTCATGTGCAAAGTGAGCATGAGGATTTTTTTTATTTACAGGTGCTTGAAGGAATCATTGACTTGCAAGATGATGGAAGAGCACTTGTTTCACAACGAGAGGGTTATGAACTTTCTGTATGGGAGGAAGGTTCATTGGTGGAGGATATTCTTGGTGAGCCACATCATTTGAGTGGATCATTGAAGGATAACCAAGAGAATCTTATGGCCTCCATGAAGAACTTTATGGACACCAATACCTTGGTGACAAGATGTTGTTGGAAAGCTTCTAGAGGAGATATGGAAGGAGAAACCTTTTTGGAATAGTTCATGGTACTTAGAGAAGCAGTGGTCAAGATGAAAGAGATTTACATGAACTTAATTTCAGATAGATATCATCTCCTCATGGTGGTTGAAATGTACCATAGTGCGCTCAATGAGGAAGAAGAAGAATCAGAAAAGATCACTAGTGAATTGGAGGCCACTAGTGATTCATTGAAGAGCACATAGAGGGCCCTTCAAGAATCAAGAATGCAAAATGATCAACTTCAAAAGAAGTTGACTTCATCACACCTTCCATCATGTATAGAAGATAGTCATTTGCACATTGTAAGTGCAATAGTGGATTTGATGGAGGAACCTCATGTGATATTTAAACATAAGGTAAATTCATATTTGCAAGTGCTTATGGAGAGCAAAAATGTAGAATATTTTGGCCAAGCACTTGTTGGTATGCAAAAGGGAATACATAAGGACTCAACCATGGGAGAAATAGTCGGGGACATATCAATTGAGTCTGCAAGCTATGGTAATTGTTTATCGAAGGATTGGGTAGACAAGTACATCACTGAGATGGAGGCCCAAGGATGCATAAGTCTTGCTTGCATTTGTAGGGAATTATTTGACATGCATGCCTTGAAAGAGAGACCTCATGAGCTTCCTATATGGAAAGAATATTTAGTTTTGAAGGTGGATTACCACATCCCACATGGATCAGTGAGTCAAAGTGTTTATTCATCCATGGGTTGGGTGGATAGATACATAGCAATATTGGAGATTCATTGAGGTAAAGATTCTTTTTTCCTATGTGATATTTTTTTGGTTTTATTGGCATTGCCTTGCCATGTGAGCAGCAGAGAAGGCATGTATGGCAGCCCTTGGATACTGTCAGTACACATACATCCATGGATTGGGTGTGCAAGTATATGGAATATTTGAAACTATCATGCAAGATAAAATCATCTTGAATACAAAGCATGTTGAAAACAACAGATCATGTAAGCAATCGGTGTGTACAAGAAAACATCCAAACTTTGTTAGAACAAATGAAAAAGACCCTCATATGCCTTGGAAGTGATGAACTTCCAACATGATGGTGGATGGAGGGTATGTATGGCATCCCTTGGATACTGTCAGTACACCTATATCCGAGGGTATGTATGGAAGCCCTTGGATACTGTTAGTACACATACATCCATGGATTGGGTGTGCAAGTACATGGAAGATTTGAAACTATCATGCAAGAGAAAATCATTTTGCATACAAAGCATGTTGGAAACAACTGAGCATGTAAGAAATCGGTGTGTACATGAAAATATCCAAAATTTGGTAGAACAAATGATAAAGACCCTCAAGTTCATTGGAAGTGATGAACTTCCAACATGGTGGTGGATGGATCCTAGCATACCATGGAGTGACAAGTTGCCAGAAACAACAGTGATAATGGAGGGTATGCATCAAGGACCATGGGATCCAGGCATTGATGGGTGGATTCAGACACCATTGATGTTTTGGAGGGTGCAGCAGAGGCAGTGCGATCCGAGCATTCCTTCACATGACGGATTGTCTTGGGTATCATTGATGTTGTTGTATTGCAGTGGTAGTTGTCATAGTCACATTCAACATTCATCATATTTACTTGGGATATTGGAATTCTTCTCAGATGTTTCAATTGGGGAGAACATACATTTTTTAGTTGCAGAGATAGTGGAGTCACTCAGTGGGGAGAAGTTTATGTTCAAAGTGGCACAGAGGAAACATGGTGGACCAATTGAATTCCCATGGTATGTCAATTCAACAGCAAAATCTCGATGGTGAGAAGTCATGGGTTCATTTCATGCTTTCTATGGAGTTGATGTTTTGCTTGAGGACAAGAAAAATTGGGAGGGGAGGACTATAATCACCCCAAATCAACCATGTACCACAATTTCCTAAGTCACCTAGACTCATTCATGATTATGCACCTAGGTGGTGGTTTAGGTTGATAATTTGTTGATCCTAAGATCCAAAAAGGGAAAATAACACCACCATAATGTATGTGGAATAGGAAAACTACATTAAAAGGATGAGGGATCCATGACTATTTTTCTACTTATCCAAACCCTAAAGTTCTAGCCAAATACTAACAAGTGAAGGGTCAATTTTTATATATTAATTACCCAATTGTTTAATTTTTAGACTTAGGATTAAAAATGCTATGTTAAATTTTAATATATTTTTGATCATATTTAATTTATGTAATTAAGAGGCATGTGTTAGGTGGATAAGGTGGCACATGAGGTCAAGTGGACCTAGTGAGTTGTCAACCCAAATGGCAACTTTGAGAAAATCAAGAAAAATCCACAAAGCTACAAAAAGATAGAAAGCAACACAAAAGCAGCCAATTCAGAAAAGAAAAAAGCAGGAAAGCCCATAAAGCAGAAAGAAGTAGAAAAGTAGGAAAAAAAATAGGAAAAATAGAGAAAATATAGGAAAAGCAGGATGTTGCCAAAAGTAGGAAAAGCAATCCAAAGCGGAAAGGCAACAAAGCGAGGATAAAGCAGGAAAAATCTTAGTCGCTAAAAGAAGTCAAGGAGGGTGCATGAGAAGTGAAGGAGACCACATTCAATGTATCTAGATGGTCAATCAGATTATAAAAAGAGAGGAGCGCACCACTCTCACATATTTTGTTCATTTTGATATTTGTTTTGAGAGATTGCTCTTAAAAGATTGGGAGATGCGCCCCTATCTAGCTTGGGTGATGTGCCCCATTGAAAAATTGTTCCATTAAACCACATAGTTTTATTAAATCCATTATATTCTGAAGAAGAATATATGATTGAGTGGTTGGTGTTCCTGTTGTGCGGTTCAATCCCTTCTCTAGGTGGAAACGATGTTGAAGGGACAAAACATAGTTTATTTTTTCGACAATTATGGGTTATTATACCTGTTCCATTGTGTCTAGAGGGTCATTTCCAGTGAAAAAAAACCTTTTGTCTTGTTGAAAAAGGTGTCTGGATGACCATGATACAACCATTTTCACCAGAGCCAAGGTTTCAGTGTTGAGGAGCTCACCTGTGCAACTCTATCTTGGTATTTATGGATTTTCGAGATGTGTAAGAGCCCATGTGAGTTGTATCAGATTTTATTGAGCCATCCAAGATCATCCAATATGTTATTCTTCTATACATGGCTTTGATCCAATGGTTACATCTCTTCTTTTCTTACTTCCATTGAAGATTTATACTCTTTTATGTAAAAATCATTGATTGGGTTGTTAGTCTGGATCAATTAAAATTTAAAATGTTGTTATATTCTATTGATAGATATTTATGATGTTCCATACTCTTCATTTTGTTCCATATATCATTCCTTAGAATAAATTCGAGGACTTCTGAAGTGGTTTATAATTCATAATTCCTAGGCTTGCTCTCCATGTATTGGAATTTGACTAGTTTTGCAGTAAATTTCATAAAATGTTTTATATGAGATTATTTATCTCTATGTAAGTTGCTGCAGGTCCTTTAGATTCCGATAAACCCATCCATATCTTTGAGTTTGAATTTTGTGACCCTTTGGCAGTGTTGGAGAAGTATGGAAGTAGACTAGTTGAGCAGTCCTAGGTAGCGCACTTCTTTGTTTGGCCTCCAAACCGTGTCAATTTGATTCTAAATCTTTGTTTGATCGCTTTATCAGGTTGGGGATACTCCATATAGTGTACCCTAGGTTGGATTATTTCCAGTAAGTACTAGAAGCCTTGGGTTTCCACAAAAGTCTTGTGGACAATTGCCTTGTACCCTTGGGTTTAGCCCAATGAGTATACCTGGGAGTGATGAACCCATAAAAGTGTTGTTGTCGAAGTATTGGCCTACTGTAATATTAATTGCAGCATTAGAACACCTCATTTCACCTATTTGGGAAGGGTTGTGAAGAGTTCAGTGCTTGTATGAATTGTCTTCCTGAAACTAGTCAAAAAATTTAACTAGTTTTGTGCCCAAATCTTCCATTGTTTGTTTGAAGTTTTTGAAAGTCCTAATTAATGTACTTTAGATCAAAACAGGTACATTACATGTTGTGTGTGCTTTTTTGTTATTGTTGTTCTATTATTTTGAATTTCATCTCTATGTTGAATATCCTTGTGCCAAAGTTTCTTCTCCATTTTCTATAGGTTTTTTTTAGGTTTAATAATTGGTATCATAGTGATTGTTTCATTCTCCCTTGTCCTTAGGTGAGGCAATCCAACTTCCATTCCCTAGATATTTTATTGGTTGGCCCCTCTCTTTCCCTTGGGTTCTATTAATGAGATTCTCAATTCCTTTCAGGAGTTTCAGAAGTTGTTGGCCTCAAGGGAATGACTTTATCGCCAAGTTGAGGAAACTCAATTTGTAAAATCTTGGATTTATTGAGGCCTTGTTTCGAGGTCTTGAACAAAGAGATAGATAAAAATGATTATCTAGGTTAAGGAGCTTAAATTAGACACTCTTGGGTATGAAAATGTATTTTTTCACAATTGCTCATAATTATGGAAGATTTTATGGATGTAAAATGTATTTATGTTTTGAATTGTTCCATAATTTGTGTGGACATTTTACCCATCATCATGAGAATGGTCGTATGATTTGATATAGTAGATAAAAGTAACCATTGATGATTCTAAATGGGTTTTGAATTGAAGTAGCCATTATAACTCGAAATAAAATGGACAAAAAATGTTATTATATAACTAAATATAAGAGGGATCTAGTCCAATACAAATTGCATCTAATAAATAATAACAATAGAAGAAACGATTTGATCAAATATATATAAATAGGAAACTAATAAAATATATTTAGTTATTTATTATTAATAATTGGGGAATGGTGCATTAGAAGATTTAAAGAAATATACAATAATTTAATCATTATAAAGTGAAATCCAAGGGAAAATGCATAGTGTATGGCACTTTTTTTGAGGTAGCCAAATTTAATAAGAGGTTAGAAATATGTACGTGGTAGAGGAAATGGTATGTATATAAAGTGAAATCCAAGGGAAAATGCCTAGTGTATGGCATTTTTTTTTTGAGGTAGCCAAATTTAATAAGAGGTTAGAAAGATATATGTGGTAGAGGAAATGGTATCTAGACATTTTGACATTTAAAAACTTCAATGCCACAACTTCAATTTATGGAAGTTGAATATCGAATTTTGGCTTATTGAAAGAGTGGAATGAGTTTTTATGAAGAACATAAATCTTGACACTATGAAGGAGGATGATTTGGACAAGATGAATGATAAGGTCATTGTCTTGATTGGTCTAATCTATTCTATGTGTTAATTAATGTGTTATGGGAAATTACAACAAAGAGACTTCAAGATAAGCTTGGATTATTGTATGAGGCTAACTCCATCTTGAAATTGATATTCCGGTGGTAGAATTTGTATGCTTTGAAGATGAAGGATGGAAACAAAGCTACATATCACCTTCTTTCCTTTAATACCTTGCTTATCTATCTTAATGCCATCAATGATGAAGTAAAGGGAAATGAGCGTTGCATAAGGGAAATGAGCGTTGCATACCCTTGCTTTACATTCTTCTGAATTCTTGGGAGAATCTAATAGTTTCCATCAATGAAGCTCAAAGGAAAAGAACCTCAAGTTGGATGAGATCGAGGTTCAATTACTATAGGAAGGACAATGAGAAGAACTTCTAAAATAAACATTGATTTATAATCTTTGGTGACTATGGGTCACTTTAAGGATCAAAATGTTGAGAGATCCATTGGAATGAAATCTAGATCTAGATGAAGAGTAAATGTAAGAAGTGTCACAAGAGTTGATTTATTGGAGGTTCCATCAAAGAGGGAATAAGAAGAAAGAACACAAATCTGGTTATTTGAAGGAGAAAGAAAAAAATAAGAAGGGCTAAGTTCTTGGGATATCTAGTTGTGAGGACAAGATGTATCTCTCTTTGGCATGTTTGTTAGCCAATGTCCATGAGGAGGCATTGTTGATTAATTATGGAGATATCTTCCATATAACTCATCACATGAAGTGATCCATGGATTATAAAGAATCACGCAGAGGAGAAATCATTCTTGGAGATAATTCCAACTATGGAATTTTTGGACATGGCAGTGTAGAAGTCCAATACAAAGATGGATCCATGAAGCAGATTGTCAATGTGTATCGTGTGTTAGGATTGGAAAAAATCTTATTTCTAGTGAGTCAAACGACTGATGGAAGTTTTGATACAATCTTATCTAAAGAGATTGTATAATGGTTATAGGGAATATGGTTTTGGACAAGGGTGTTCAATGTGGAGCTGTAATGTATAAGTTGGATGTGACTACTCAAGTCATGGGTTGTGGCAATGCAAAGTCAACATAAAAGGCCAAATCAATGACAACAATGAAGACATAAAAACTCAGGTTGTGACATCATTAGGTGGGACACAAGGAAAATTTTAGGGGTGAAATTTAGCCCATGGACTAATTTTTGACCTTTTTTTCCAAAAAAGATTCGCCAATTTTCTTTTTTTTCAAAGATGATTCGTCCAAATTCCATGGGATTTTTTTGACTCTAAAAATGGTCAAAATTGTCCAAAAACTATATAAAGTCCTTAGAAATTTGGATATTTATTTTTAAAAAATCGCCAAACATTTCATGGTTGCAAATTTAAGAATTAGTAAGATTCGCCAAGGTTTCTAAATTTTGAGAAAATTATGGATCCTTAAAATTTTCCCTGGGACATGTTGGTTAAAAGAATTTATGAGAGTTGTTCACAAAGAAGATTGTCCATGGAGTTGATGATTGAAAGGAATTTGGACTTTTGTGAGGCATCTTTGCTCAAAATATAGAACGGGGTTCAATTTTCCTTGAGTAACAACAAAAATCAAGATGTCCTTGATTTGGTGCATTCTTAGGCCAATGGAAGCAATCTCCAATGGAGGATCTCACTATATATTGCTTTCATTGATGACTTCTCAGTGAAGTCATGGGTTTACTTTATTATGAAGAAAAGTGATGCATTCAAAATTTTTAAGACCTTTGTTGCCTTGGTTGAAAGTTAAAGTGGGAAGAAGGTGAAGGCATTGAGAAGTGACAATGGTGGTGAATATTGTTCCATTTAGTTCAAGTTTGTTTGCAAATCTCAAGTTATTGCAAGTCATAAGACAACCCCACATACTCTTGAAAAAAATGGCATTGTTGAGAGGTTTAATTGAACATCGATGGATAAAGAATGGAGCATGAAAGTGGATGTTGTTTGAACACAATCTTTTGTCTTGAAGTAGTTGCTATAACAAAATATTTGACCAATAGACCACCTAGTTTAGTTTTGGGTGACCGGGCATTGTAGGAGGCATGGAGTGGAGATAATCCCTCTATCTCACATCTTAAGTTTTTTTGGTATGAGGCATACATGCATGCACCTAAGGTGAACATGTAAATTCTTGATAGCAAATCAATCAAGTGCATATTTATTGGATATACAAAAGGAGTTAAGGGATACAACTTATGGATTCCATCTGAGCATTGTCACACCCATAGTTATAATGTGATTTTAAAGGAGGAGGATAGTTTCGAAGATTGGTCTGAAGGATTTGTATTGATAGAAAAGGTATGTAGAACATGTAATGATTTTGAATTTCTAATTTGGAGTGATCAAGTTGAACAAATTTCATAGGGTCTAGATGTAGAAATTCTAGAGGAAGGAGGTGAAAATCAGCTTAAAGAAAATATACCATTAGCACTAAATGAAATATGCATCTTGAACATGATTCGCTAGATCAAAGGTAGATTTTGAAGAGGAGCCTTCATGAGTAAAAGAGACTTAACATGTATGGATATGAGCTAACTTATTTTAGCTATTTTTATTTATTGTTCAAGGGTGATGAGCCAAGAAATGTCAAAGAGGATTTTAATGGTGAAGAAGCCTCTCACAGGAAGGCATCCATAGAGGAATAAATGGAGGCTTTGGAATAGAACTAGACTTGGCATTTGTCGGATTTTCCTCAAGGAAGGAAGGCAATTGAATGAAAATGGGTGTCTAAGAATAAGTATAACACAAATGGTACTATAGAGAGATATAAGGCTCATTTGGTAGAAAAGGGATACTCTCAAGTAGAGATTGGTGTTGATTAGGAGGAGACCTTCACTCCAATGGACAAGATGGCCTCTATGAGGTTGCTATTGGAATTAAGAACTACTTTATGATTTGGAAGTGGAGTAAATGGAGGTGAATACAACTTTTCTTCACGGTGAGCTTGAAGTAATCAAAAGAATTTGTGGTTGAAGGAAGAGAAGACATGGCTTGTTGATTGAAGAGATCATTATATGGCTTGAAGTAGTGCCCAAGACAATGACACCATTGGTTTGGAAAATATATTATGGGACAAGGGTTCTTAAGAAATGATGCAAATCATTGTGTTTACTTCAAGTAAGAAGGTAATGGTTTCATTATTATGGTCTTATATGTTGATGATATTATTTTGATTACTGATTATAAGAAACTAGCCAAGGAGACTAAGTCCCATTTTTTACGTGAGTTTGACATGAAGGATATAGGTGAGTTGTACTAATGTTTGGAAGTTGACTCTTGAGGTGAAGATATATTGTCAAAATAGGAAGTTGTATGTCAACCAAAGAAAGTATGTGGAAAACACGTTTGAGCTCTTTATGATGGATAAATGTAAACCGACTTACACTCCATCTCAAGTGCAAGTGTGGTTGTCGACTAAGATGAGCCCTAAGAGCATACACGAGGAAGATGAGATGGAAAAATATTATGTGCTAGTGTGATTGGTAGCCTTATGTGTGCTATGGTGTGCTAAACCCTAGATATTGCACATGTAGTGGGATTTGTAAGTAGGTAACATGGAAAATCCAGGGAGAGATCATTAGAAAACGGTAAAGAGGATCTTTGATTACCTACATGACACTAATAACCATGTTAATTTCTATCAAGGAGATGCTTTGGTTTGTTGATGTTGAATGAGCAAGTAATGTGGACAATGCCAAGTCCACTAATGCGTATATACATACATATACACATTATTTGAAGAAGTTGTGAGATGGAATAGTAAAAAGCAACAAGTGGTTGGCCTACTAAAGCATAACACATTGTAGCTTTGGAGGCTCCTAAGGAATCTATTTAGTGACAACCATTATGCAAAAGTATTAGAATTGAACATGAAATTATATCTATTTATTATGATAATCAAAGTGTAATTAATTTTGCAAAGAATTCCAAATTTTGTCCATAAAAAACATATAAAGATGAAATCCCAAACATATAAAGGTGAAATTCCATCCAAGTGGTGGAGTGCAGTGAGATAATTAGACTCAAAATTAAGACTTAAAATAATGTGACATATTCTTTAAGTAAAACGATAGAGAGAAAAAATTACTTGATAGGCAAAGTGGAGATCCAACCTTCATTGATATCACTGCCAAGTGGAAGATTGTTAATATTACTTTTATAGTAACTTTACTTATAAGTCACATTTCAAAGAAAGCATGCACACACTTATACATGAAATCAAGCGGAAGATTGTCAACCTTCATTGATCTCATGCCAAGTGGAAGATTGTTAATATTACTTTTATAATACTTTTACTTATAAGTCACATTTCAGAGAAAGCATGTACAAATTTATACATGAAATCAAGGGGAAGACTTTTAATATTACTTTTGTTAATACTTTTACTTACTTTTACTTACTTTTACTTTTACTTTGAACCAAATTTTCAATCGAGCTGAGTTGTTAGCTCTAAAACTCACTCTACAGTGGGCTTTTTTCAAAAGTATTCAGAAATTGTAAGTTATAGGAGATTCTAGATTGGTTATTAATTGGATGACATTTAGGGGTCTTTCTCAAAAGATTTATCTGAAGCTTATTTAGGAGAAACTGATTAGCATTGCGGCAATTTTCTCACATATTAGTTAGAAACTAATATGTGTATAGAGAAAGAATAAAGATGTAGATGGCTTATAAAAAACAAGGCTTTATTTTGGGGATGGCATTTGGCAGAAATGAGAGTGCATAAACAATATTATTATAGAAGATGATACGGATATAAATATATCTGACTGGCATCCTTTTTTATTTGTTATTTAGACTTTTATCAGGTTATGTGCGGATATAAAAACTGCTTTTTTGAGATATCTCAGGATTTTGGATATTTTTCTGTTTGGAATTTTTATGAATTGAAATATTCTGGAAATCTTTTAATCATATTTTTAGAGAACTGTTATCCTCCACAAATGACTAAAACCAAGGATTTTTGTATAATTTATTTTATTTTTAATAAAATAAATTACAATATTAAAAAAAAAAAAGTCACATTTCAAAAACAACATGTACAATTTTTATAGGAGTTTTAGGATGTTTCCCACCAAAGGAGTATTTTCCCAAGGATGCATACCAAGGCAGTAAGTATGAGGCTTTATGTCTGAGTTTAAGGAGCATAATTCCCAATAGTTCCCAGTTGAATTACCAGCATAACCTTGATTTTTGTATAATTTATTTTATTTTTAATAAAATAAATTGCAATATTTAAAAAAAAAAAATCACATTTCAAAAACAACATGTACAATTTTTTTACACAAAATTAAGCTGAAATCTACTTTTTGCAAATTCCATTGGGAAAGAGAGGTCTCCTGTTCAAACGTCCCGTGTTGAGAAGAACCAAACAATTCCATTTAAGTAGGAATAACCAAACATGTTGAAAGAGTATTTTACATTTAGTATATTATTTATTCCTAAAAAATTAAAATATTTATAATTATTTATAATACTATTTTGCATTTTTATATTATTTACTATTTTACATGTTGGAAGTATAAGAAGATTTTATATTAATATTCTTTGATATTCCCTTTAGCAAGTAGGCATGTTCACTTTTCTATATATTAACAATTGTTTCAACCTGACATATATTCTCTTTTCTACTCTATGCGAATAATTGTTTCAACATGACATATATTCTATTTTTTACTTTATTTGAATAGATAATTTTTTCTATATTGATAATAAGTTGGAATGATATTATAAACCATGCAATTGCCAAACATAGTGATAATTGTTAATATTAAATGTCAATTGAAAGGAATGACCACAAACACCATAAAGTTCAAAAGTAGAATAAATAGACTACTCCATAAAGAATATTGGTGTAATTTAAATATTCTACATTTTCAACAAGCATATTTTCCGTCTAATTTTGTTTGGGTTGGAAATTTTTCAAATTTTTTATAATCACATATATTACTTATGGAAATTGCATAATTTGAATATCATGAGATATTTGAAGGTGATGAATTTATTTATAGATTAAAAAATACAATTTAAACATGTAGAAATTTAGATTTTTCCAAAAACAATTTCTAATTCCAACCAAAAACCACCATAAAATAAAAAACTACCCAAAAAATATGCCACCGAATCATTAAATATAATCATGAAATTGCGGCACGGAAATGGGAGGAGCGAAGGAATGGGCGATTATGGAGACTAGGGTTTACACAGGTTTGCTGTATGTGAGTTTGTGGAACTGCTATGCCGCTGCCGCCATCTGGACTTCGGACTGACTGCTGCTTGCAAACCACAAAGTGCGGGAGCCGCGTGAAACAAGACACTAGCTGGGGTCTCTTTCCATGGATTAAGCGGGTAAAACAATCAAAACTGTTTACACTGTTTGTAATTTTTTACGGTGTGGTTCGCTATGGTGTATGGACCATTGTTTTTGTGGTCGCATTACTATTTCTGGATGGGCGTATAGACTGTCAACTGTTACCATATTAGTGTTGTATCCGCTGTGTTTTTGCCTCTGGGGACTCTCATGGGTGGCCGTTAAATGTTGGAGGACATTGGAATATACTCTCCGCTGGTTTTCCGGGGTGTGGACCACCGCATCCCTGGTCGTTTGTATCTCTGCTGCCCATTATTGGGTTTTGATAGATTTTGTTGGGGACCATTGCTGTGGATTTGAATATTGTCATTATTTATTCCACTCGTCAGGGGATTTTGCCGACAGGGGTTTGGAGCCCGCGGTTTTTAGTCAGTTATTACACTTTCGCCTGGGGTTTGACGAAGGGGGTTTTGAACCTGTGTTATCTGGAACTGTTTTGTGCAACTGCCTGTATGGGGGAGAACGCGTCGGATACCATTTTACCGGCGGATAATAACCTCAACGTATCTGACTACATGATTGAGGAAGCAGGGCTGTTTAAACCGGATGCTTTTTTCAAAAATCAGTTGAAGGGGAAACTGGTTTCAACTTGTCGACAGGTGGCGCCACATGCCAAGTCTCAGAAGGGACAGTTGTTTGTGGGGAAGACAAATGCAGATGCATTGGGCTCGGACCCTTCAGTGGGTAGTGTCAGGAATCTTCCAGGTCGAGGCAACGGTGAAAGATTTGGGTCGACATCCCGCGCGACTCGGAGGCAGAATGGCAAGTATTTTAGCAGGCCGGGGGAGGCTTGGATGACGGTTGGCAGGGACATCGGGTTGGAAGAGATTGTAGAGTTTAACATGACTACATTAGTCGGAAAATTTTCGTATCAGGCTATGAATCGAAGGGATATTGTCAAATGGGTGGAGGAAAAATGGACCCCCATTCTGAAATATACACCTTAGGTCATTGCTTTGGCGTGTGGGTGGTACGGCTTTAAGTTCGAGCAAGAGGCACACTCTGCACGCATTCTCGATGGTCTTTGGCTCCATGGTGAGGGTAGCTTGATGCTGCAGAAATGGCAGACAGATTTCGACCCCGAAACTGCCTCGATACGTCTTCGTCATCTGTGGGTTCTTTTGCCTGGACTCCCACTGGCGTTGTGGAATCGTGGGGCTTTTGAGGCCATTGGAAATCGTCTTGGGCGGTTTCTCCATGTTGATGAGGAACACCTCAACGGTTTTGATCGACGGATGGGGAGGGTTTTGGTTGAGGTTGATATATCTCTGGGACTTATTGATGTGCTCCACATTAACTGGCGTGGACGCAAGCTTACACAGATCATCGACTACTGGGGCATACCTTTCAGTTGCTCGAACTGCAAAGAGGTTGGGCATTTGTGGCGACAATGTAGGGCTCCGGCTTCATCTGGACGGCTTAAAGATGGGGGTCCCTTCTGGTCTTCAGACAATAGCAGCGACATTCATATGGACGCGACGGGCTCACTAGATGGCTTCTCCAATAGGGTCCACAACCCTACTGCGTCGGATTCGTCCTTGTTCCGTAAGTTGGAATCTCAGGATCCAAACTTCTTTCATTCATTAAATGAGCTTGATATTTCATTTATTAATGCTTTAGATTTAAACAATGGCAATAATGGAAATTATATGAGCCGTCGACATAACATGACTACAATTTCTTCTGGGACTGAACACACATCAAATGAAACTTCTGAGAATGATGCCCATGTATCTGAGAATGAGCGAATTACGAGATTGACAAACCTCTGTCCTGTTGAATCCTCTCCGGGTATCCCTGTCTCTCCTGGTCCTCCACTCTCTGGTGCCCCGACGGTTATTGTATCCACGGATTCTGAGCTACCTTTTCTTGTTCCGGCTGATGTACGAGGTGAAGATGAGATGGTTTCTGGTAAATCTGATATTGGCCCTATGGGGGGGGGGTTGGTGACTTGTGGATTGATCCCTGAGATTGTGCCGAGGACAATCTGTCACAATGTGGGTGCAGATTCAATTTCGGATCCTAAGGGGAGGACTATACACATCCCATCATACTCGGATATGGTGAAGAAGACACCCTTGCCTACTTTTTACAGAAACAGGGTGGTAGACATAAATGAGACTGCTGGTGGGGATTTGAAGGACTTTTTAGATATGAAGGACACTGTCCTTGTTGACTATAATAAAAATAATTTTCCTGCCCTCCCACCTGAAACTACTGGAGACATTTGTGTTCAAAAGGGGGCTCGTAGGGGTGGTCTTGCTCAGGATTTCTCCCCTTTGAAAACTAGAAGTGCGAGGAAAAACAAGAAGGTCACTCTGGGGGGGATAGAGGATGGCCGGGTGCCAGGTGGATTCCCCCAACTCTTCTGATACCCAGGCTCTTAGAGGAATGAAAGCCCTTGCGAGGGTTCAAAAATGATACTTTTCTCTCTAAACATCCGGGGTGTGGGGGGCCTTCCCAAACAATTGGCCCTCAAGAGAGTTCTTCATATTATCAAACCAGATTTGGTTTTACTTCAAGAAACTATGGTATGCGGGGAGAAGGCTCGCTCTTTTTTTAACAAAGTTAAGCCGGGATGGATGGTTTTCTCTGTAGATGCTGTTGGTCTCTCTGGTGGCCTTCTAGCAGCTTGGAACCCGCAAGTTTTAAGGCTATTACCATCCAACATTTCTCTGGGAATTTTGTTGTCTGGGAACATTAGGGGATCGGATAATAAAATTAATATTATCAATTGCTATGGACCTTATTGTAACAGGGCGGCTTTCTGGGACTCGGCAGTCACGGAACACCTGTTGGATCTTGAGAACCTAATCATTGCTGGAGACTTAAATTTCACTTGGGGGGATGAGGAGGTGTGGGGTGACCTGGCTAGAAGGGATCCCCTGGGTCCCTACTTTTGTAATTTATTCATGAAATACTCTATGGTTGATGTGGCCCCTCGACCTATGGCTCCAACTTGGTCGAATGGGCGGAAGGAGGAATTTTTGATTCAGAAACGCATTGATCGATTCCTAATATCGAAATCTCTTCTGAATTGCTTTCAGAACTATAGGTCCTGGATCCATCAAATCAAAATCAGTGATCATCTTCCTATAATTTTACAATTTGATGATGTGCCCTTTCACAAGTCTTTCCCTTTCAAATTCAACTCCACATGGCTTTCGGATGGTGAATACACTACGGGGGTGAGAACTACGTGGCAACAGTTAGATGTTTCGGGTGAGAGATCTGCTATGGACAAACTAGCGGTGAAACTCAAAGTGATAAAAGACTACACTATTTTGTGGGAAAGAAACAAAAAATCTTTGATGGGTATGGAACTTGCAGAGATTGAAAAGGAAATGGAAATTTTGATGCAGAAATCTGTTGGTGTTGGGCTCAGTCATGTGGAAACCTCAAAACTCTCTTCAATGGAATGCCAAAAAATGAAAATCTTACTCCTGCAGGAGGAAACTTGGAGGTTGAAGAGTCGTGCTATCTGGCTAAAAGCGGGGGATCTGAATACAAAATTTTTCCATCAATTTGCTGACTCACGGCGGATGCAGAATTCTATTTGGGATCTGAATGATCACACGGGTCGGCGGATCTGGGGGGAGGAGGATTTGATGAATGAGGCTGCTCGACACTTCCAAGAATATTATACTGACCCTAAAAATACTTCATTGGCTGAACAGTTTAAGGTTATTAAGGAATATCCACGGATGTTTAATGAGGAGGAAGGGGACAGCATTTTTTTGGATGTTTCTCTGGGGGAGGTGGAGAGAACTTTACGAAGGTTTGCTAAAGATAAATATCCTGGTCCTGATGGGTGGTCGGTAGAACTTTTTATTCATTTCTTTGATCTTATGGGGGAGGATCTCCTATTGGCTGTGGAAGAGTCTCGAAAGCTTGGCACTGTCTCAAGGGCTTTAAACTCTACATATCTGGCACTCGTTCCGAAGACATCCCATCCAAATAACTATAATGAATTCAGGCCTATTGCTCTATGCAATTTGGTCTATAAGATCATCTCCAAGATCATTGCTGATAGGATCAAGCCAATTCTCTCGAAACACATCTCCATGGAACAGTATGGGTTCCTAATGGGCCGTCAGATTCATGATGCTGTGGGAGTGACTCAGGAAGTCTTTCATACTATAAAACAGTGGAGAATTGAAGCGCTCATCCTCCAATTGGACTTGGTGAAAGCATATGATAGGGTGGACTAGAATTTCCTGAGACTTATCTTAATCCAGATCGGTCTGCCTTGGAAGGTGATGAAATGGATTATGGCCTGTGTTACATCGGTAAATTATGCTATACTGATAAATGGATGCCCTACTGAGTATTTTAAGGCTTCTCGGGGCCTCCGACAGGGTTGTCCCCTTTCACCACTTCTATTTCTACTGGTCATTGAAGGGTTGAGTCTTACCATTTCCAAGGCTCGTCGGTAGGGACAGATTGCTGGCATTAAAATTACAAGAGATATTGTTGTTACACATTCACTGTTTGTGGATGATGTTATGCTATTCAGCAAGGGTACTCTTTCAGAATGGGTACAGTACAAGAGGATACTTGATCTGTTTTGTCAGGTTTCTGGTATGATTATTAGCTATACAAAATCTCATTTTTTGAAACATTCTCTATTGGTTGAGGAGGAACAGTCAATAAGTTCTGTTCTGCCTCTGAATTTCAAGGAGCTAGATGCTGGAACGAAATATCTGGGATTTTACATCAAGCCTACAAAATACTTGATAAATGATTGGTCATGGCTTGTTAGACGGTTTGAGGTGCGTATTAGTCACTGGAGCTTTCGCCATTTATCCATGGGTGGCAGGCTTACTTTGGCAAAAGCTGTATTACAGAATTTGGGTGTTTATTGGTTCTCGCTATGTAAAATTCCTCGAACCATCCTTTGCTTAATTCGGTGGAAGCTGTTCAGCTTCTTATGGTCGGGTGGTGGTGACCACGAGAAATTTCATCTAATGAGATGGTCTGTTTTGGCCCGGCCCTGGAATTTGGGGGGCTGGAATATTAAGGACCTGGAACTTTTTTTTATGGTACTGCATGCAAAAAGTCTCTGGCGTGCTCTGTTTGATAATTTTGGTTTGGGGTTGGATAATCAGGGCAAAATACCTGAGGAATATATCTGTTACAAACTGGTTGAGATTAAATAGGCCTGCACCTTTGGGGGTCTCCAATATTTGGAATGGTTTGATGAGATCTTTCAGGGTGATTGCAAATTGGATTGCTTGGATGCCAGGCAATGGTCGCGACATAAGATTGGGGCTGGATCCGATCTTGGGGGGACCGGCAGGACATACTCTATCGCTGGAATTAAGGTCTCATCTCAGGGCGAAAGGTTTTTATACTCTGGCTCATGCGGCTGGCTGGTATAACGATGGTCGGCCTCTCTGGATCTCGGCTTCCCAGCTCGGTCTTTTGGGTACCTTAGGGAAGGAATGGGAGGATTATGTCAGATCACTATATCATTCAAATATACATTTGTCTGATGCTGCGGACAGATTGGTCTGGTCGTGGGATGTGGCTGGTGGCAAGGTTACTGCTAAATTGGCATATGATGCTTTATTTGCTGAGAATCAGACTGTGGTTTGTTGGTGGGACAAAACTATTTGGAAACTTGTCCTACCCCTCAAGATAAAATGCTTTGTCTGGCTTGCGATGTGGAACAAGATCTTAACTTGGGATAACCTTTGCCACCGGGGATTCTGTGGGCCGGGTTGGTGCACCCTTTGTTGCTCTAAGGAGGAATCTGTTGACCACCTCTTCTCCAATTGTCATTTTGTTCGGGACCTTTGGATACAAATTGCAGACAAATCTGGTGTGCAATTCAGCTGGAACCATAATTCACTATGTGAATGTCTTGAGGCATGGTCACATGTATCGGCTAGTTGTTCAGAACTTCCATATTTTATGATTTGGGAGGGATGGAAAGCTCGGAACTCTCTTATATTTGAAAATCGGACTCCTTTCTGTGATGGGATTTGCTATAAAACTCTTGCAGCGCACAAAGAATTTATCTCCATCCATGCAGATATTGGTGGCAGGAACTGTCTGAATAAGAGGAATCGCTTGGCACCTCCGGTGCTGATTTTCCCATGTGGTTTTTTCGATGGGGCTGCTATGGGTCGTCATGGAAGGGGTGGTGCGGGTGCTGTAATTCACATCTCATGCAGTGTCTCCATTCATATCTGGCTAAATCTGGGGATTGGAACCAATACAAGGAGCGAATTATGTGCCCTTTGGCTTTTACTGTTCTGGGCACGTTTGAGAAAGATCACTTCTCTTGTAGTATTGGGTGATTCTTTATCTATTATCTCTTGGGCCCGTGGCAGCTCATCACTCAATGTACTACTTCTCTCTCACTGGATGGATGCGGCTCGTAAGCTTATCTTGGATTTTGAATTGATACATTTTGAACATGTACTCAGAGAGGTTAACTTGGAGGCGGATATGCTTTCCAAGCGGGCACTTACCTCTCAGGCTGGGGTCATTATGTGGCAGGAGTGGCGGGAGGATATTCTGTTTTCTCACGGCTCATATCATTTGCATTGGACTTGAGGCCCTTGTTTTTACTTATACTCTTTTTGTTTATACAGTTTTTTGCGGACTTCTTAATTTTTTGACATGTAGTTCTATGTGCAGATCCTTGAAGATACAGGGTCCAACTACTTGTTGGGCGTATTCCATACATACTTTTTTTGTGGCACTTATTACAGCCTCTTATTGATGTTGTTTTCGGTATTTATAGTATAGTTGATACATGTTTTTGATGCACTTGGTGGCAGACCGATGAGGATGACTGTATATGAGACATAATATCTTTTTTGGTCTATTTATATGCTCGGATGACTGTATATTTGGTTATATTTCTGGTCTGGACTATGGATGATATTGGGACATATGGCTCTTTTTATTTTGGACTATATGGCTATGGTTGATGATTCTATGTCACTAGATGACAAATGGCCCTATCTGATAGGGATATGTAATTTGTATGATCTGACAGCTGACATATTAATAGTAAGTTGAATTTTTCAGTGAAGAAAAAAAAAATCATGATAAAAGATTTATAATCCAGTAACCTTGGCACTCTCTATTACTTAATAATCAAAAAATTAAAAATCAATTCTTTTGTTCACCGCCATTAACAGACGTTGCTTTTGTTCAGATTCCAACGTGTATGCTTTTTAAGCTAGTCATCCCACATTCCACGGGCATGGCTCTTAGAGGTTAATCGGAATTTATCATAAATTATGAGTGAAAAATGGTTTGAAGAGTTAGAGATGTAAAAAGGAAAAGTGTTCCTTGTATAAAAGCTGAAAGTAATGTACAAAAATATTAAAAGAAAGTTATAATATTACACAAACAACTTAAAGAATGTTATAATATGATACAACAAAAGAGAGAAAATCTAATTGCTAAACTAATTAAAGTTACCATATTCACATGAACAACCCATAGAGAAATAGAAGGAAAGATTATGTTAAATATATGGAAATGAGTAACTTAAAAAAGAATTTTTATTATTTTTTTAAAATTTAAACTATTTTTTAAATAGACTAAAATTCTTCGAAAATTTTCATAATCAAAGTTTTCATACCTGTAGTATGACAGTAATTACACTAGTTTAATGTACTTTGTTGTGCCATATGACCATGGCTCTGGAATGGGAAGGTGCTGGAAAAAGCTAACTGAGTGGAAGTTGGAATGGGGGAGAATCTTGAGAAAGGAAACAAAAGTCCAAGCTGATGACAGTGGAGGACACAACATTCATTCTCTGGACATACTTTACTAAATAAAAAACAGAAAAAGGCATTCAAGATTAGCACAAGCAGAGGAATGAAAACCCTGCAGATATTCAGAACAATTAAAATATAATGCATTGTAAAGTTGAAAGTAAAATGCAGCACCAAGAGAATAAGAATAACCTGCAGGACATTGAAGGAGAATTGGCAAGTTTGGAATGTTTCAGTGCTTTCTACGTGGCTTTCCTGGGTTTGACTTCTTCTGTAAGTTTTCTTTCCTTTTCTTTAACCCGAGCTGCTCACTGCATTTTTTTTGTTGAGTTACAAGCGCAGAAAATGCCTCTCAGATTTCTGTGCTTCAATAGCTAGTCTGCAATTCCCTGAGAACCGAACGAAGGGAAACAGAAATTCAGCGGCCAAACCCTCCCCATCTTCTCTTTTATCAGATAAACAAGATTGTAAACTCCAAGTACCCTCTTCCAGACCTTCTCCGCCTGCGCCTTCTCCAACTGTGCTAGAAAGGCAGCCCTCTGAGAAGAATTTTCCTACCTGATCTGTACAGAATGTGGCGTACCCCTCTCCCAGATCATCTCCATGACCTTCTGTTTTCTGTTGGTCAAAAGTTGGGGCTGAAGAATGACCTGAACCAGTAAGGTTTGGAGAAGCAGCAGAGGCATCTTAACTGTTTTTCTGTTTTGGCAAAAGTTGCTCCATTGATTGATTAATGAAATCCTTAATGCAGGATTTCAGATGTATTTTGTAGAGGTCCAGTTTGTGCAGAATGTTGCAGTGTAGTTACATCTTACTTTATACAATTCAGAATGTAGAGGTGCAGAATGTTTGTACCAATATTAGTACCAAGTTAAGCGTGCAGGTTGATGTACCCGTGAAGCCTGTTTCAAAGTTTTAAACAGCAATATGTGTAATTGATGCTTGCAAGGGAAGTACCCGTGAAGCTTGTTTCAAAGTTCTAAACAACAACAATGTCTGTAATTAATGTAAACTTTCTTTTGGAATTGGAGAGCTTTCCTCCAAATCTTAGACTTGGGACTTGGAGACGCCATTTTATTCTTTATGTTTCCATGGGTTTGTATTTAAAGGATTTTATATATTTGTTTTCATCGTCTTGATTGATTGTTTATGAGTTTTTTTGGCAAGTTCAATGTAGTTTACTCATTATACTTTATACTTTGTTATTAAGGTGATTAGGTTCAATTTACACAGAGAGAATTTATTTGCATTAGGGACAAGAATTTGGATCATCTTCGTGAAGAAGTTTGTTGAGATTTTTTATGCGTGTTAGTTTTTCTTGATTCCTTCAGAATAGCAGGAAGATGATTTTTCCCTAACTAAATATCCTTGAATTAGTTATAATGTAAAATTTGAAGATAAATGTACTTATTTACCTGATACATGTTTTGTTGGAAGTTTGCAACAATGATATCATTTGTTTGAACCAAAGAGAAACGGTATAAAATTCTTTATTTACAAAGATTAATTAGATATTTGTATATCAGAAAGTTCATAATTTTTCTGTGCTTGAATCACTAACTGATTTCTTTCAATAAACTTTAAATGCTGCTGAACATAAAATGCTTTTAAGATAGAGGTTACCTTTTGCATGGTTAGATTAGTCAAAAATAAAGTTTGAAGTGGCTTCACTGTGAACAATTTGGACTAATCATTCTGTTCTGGAAGTGCATTACTCTTTTATTGGGAATCTAGTTCAACATAATGTTTGAAAATTGTTACATTTTAATTAAATTCGGGTAACAGGCAGCTGAAAGCAGCACTAAAGCCTTGCCAAATGTACATTATTGTTTGATAACAGTAAGCGTAATGCAAAAAATCACCATTGCAACAGAGAGAATCGCCTAGATATATGAGAATCTTTTGCATACGATGATTTTCATTTTGTAAAGGACAGCATCTATTTGGTGTGAACATTCTAGTTGTTTATTCTGTAATATGTTTTTTTCTTAATTTAAGTTTCTACTTGATGTGAACATTCCATTTAATTTTCATTTAATTTATATAAAAGTTATTATTATTATTATTATCATTTATAATATTTTATAAAAAATGTAAATTAATATATTACTTTCATTGATTTCAAAAAATAAATCTGTCTATATTAAAACATACATTTTGACATAATAAAATAAAATAAACATTGACATATGATCATAAAGAAAAGCAAGCAACAATGGACATATAACCAAGTATCAATAGGTTAGTAAAGTACTTTGATTTGACGTTGGCTAAGTAAAAATTTTGAAAAATTATATTATTATTTATTTTTTGAAAATTATATTATTATTTATTTTCCAATCCATTTTTAGTGAAAATATTATTAAATTCATAAAAATTAAAAATTCTAATTACATAGATAAATTTAACAAATTTTGAAAAATTATATCATTATTTATTTTTTGAAAAATTATATTATTATTTATTTTCTGATCTATTTTTAGTGAAAATATTATTAAATTCATAAAAATTAAAAATTTTAATTACAGATAAATTCAATTGTTCCCATCACGCTTACATTACATAAAGTTTTTAATATCCCATTAAACTTAGATTACATAACTATATAATTATGATATGTGTTATTTAATAAAAAACAGTTTTTTCAATTTTTTTCTTAAAAGTTGCCAGGGAAAATAGCAAAATGGTTGATAAAATGTCTCATGTTTTTATTAATAAAAATGAAGCATATGATGACCGATACAAATAATGAGGGGCATTTGTGACAAATGGTAAGGAGTAAGTTAATGTTGTAGTAAAGAGATCTCATTTTCACGTAAAAAAATGAAGTTAAATTTGACTAAAAATTTAGAGGTAGCATAAGTTTCATGCATAAAAATCAATCAATTTTGGATTGATGGAAACTTTGAATTTTTTTTTTTACCATGGGAACAACAACCTCCTAAGGGTATATCCAAGAGCTCACAAGTCAGATATACTAGTAACTGCGACGTCCCGAGCCTCTATCCCAGGGGGTGAGCCTCTATCCCACGGGTCGCCTACCCTTCAAGCCTTGTCACAGCGGGCCAATGAGCAACCCTACCCCCGCCAGTTTTGAACCTGTGACCTCCATGGAGATAACACGTGTTCTTAACCATTAGACCCACTCAGGTGCTCTATGAAACTTTGATTTGTTAGACTGCCATATTTTGGTAGGGTAAGGGCACATTGTTATTACATTAGTCTACTCTCATGTGGCAAGGACTTAGTCGAAAAGTCAAGCCAACACCACCTTTAAAATGGTGAAAAGAGTTCCATTATCATGGGATTCCATCCCATTAGGGGAGAGAAGGGTTGTAGTGTGTGGAGGATTTCCATTGTGACCATGTGGTGTTTATATGGCACCACATCAATGTTTGAAAAAACAAGTAGAATGCTTATATCATTGACTTCATAGTTGGAATATTTTATTTGAAAGATGTTAGTACCCTTTAAAGGGGGTATGAAATTGAACAAATATAGCCCTTATCCTATGGTGACACATATTTCCTTTGAAACTACCCTCCAAATTAGAACGGTGGAATACTCTTAATAAGACAATGTTTTGGATTCAATGTTCACCTCATATGACATATTAATTTAGGCATTGACAATTCACCTGGACATAGTAACTATGTAGTTGAGTCAGTTTGTTTGTCTCTATTCACAAAATCCCAAATGACTATGTTGGACCACCTTTCTTTGTTGTTGGACCTAGTGTTGCCATTGATGTCAAATAGGATTGGAATGTATTCCTATGTGAAGTCTTGAAGCCAGTTTGAAGAAGTATATAGAACAAGGTTGTCAAAGAGAATACGTGTGCACGTCCCACCAAGTCATGGGAACTTTCCTGCACAAATTAAGGATATGAAGTGGGAATTGTGGCTCTAGGAATGGTCTATAACACATATAACAATGTAATTTAAAGTAGTACAAATGATGAACCAAGTCGGATTAAAGGATTGTTAATTGAAAACATCCAGGTTGGCCCTACTGTAATATTGTCCAACACTTGTATAAATAAGTGAATCACCCTCCTCATTTGCGTAAGGGGAAGAAGGATGAAGCTCTGAACAGGAATACAATCGTAAGGAGAAATAAAGATCTGAAAGATGTAATAACAAATATATGGGTATTTGAGGAGATCAATAACCAATTGATCTATAGTAGATATTTTTCACAAATCGTAGTTGGAATAAGTCACAGTTCTGAAGACAAACGGGTGCATGGTCGCAGTACTGTGAACGAAAGAAGTGTGAAGTCGCAGTTGGAATAAGCCATAGTTCTGAAGGAAAAGGGGTGCATGGTTACAGCGCTGTGAAGGAAGGAAGCATGAAGTCGTGGTTGGAATAAGTCACAGTTCTGAAAACAAAGGGGTGCACGGTCACAGTATCGTGAATAAAGTAGGTGTGAAGCCGGAGTCACAATTGTGAAGACAAAGGGGGTGCATAGTCACAATACTATGAGATAGTCACAATAAATGAAGGAGGTGCAAAGTCACAGTTGCGAGATAAGACAAAGGCTAAGGCAAACTCTAGTATGAAGTAGGAAAAAATTGCAGTTAAAAAGAGGAAGACAAAGGCTTGAGTAGATCATTGTGCAAATTCACACTGCTTGATGAAACCATTTGATTAAAACCAATTTGACATTAGTGTGACATAACCAACATGATTCAACAGGGAGGTAGGAAGGGGCAAGGAGTGTGATTCGAGGCTCACAGGAGGTTGGTGCCTCCACCCAATTGGTGCTAGAAAAAATAGGTAGTTGGTACTTCCTTTAGATTGGTGTCTGAGAAATATGTGAGTCGATGCTCATAGGAGGTTGGTGCCTCCACCTAGTTGGTGCTAGAAAACACAAGGAGTCGGTACTTCTTTCAAATCGGTGTCTGAGAAATTTGTGGTTCGGTGCTCATAGGAGGTTGGAGCCTTCACCTAGTTGGTGTTGGAAAACACAGGGAGTTGGTACTTCCTTCAGATTGGTGTCTGAGAAATTTGTGAGTTGGTGCTCACAGGAGGTTGGTGCCTCCACCCAGTTGGTGCTGGAAAACACAGGGAGTTGGTACTTCTTTCGGATCTGTGTCTAATAAATTTGTGAGTCTGTGCTCACAGGTGGTTGGTGCTTCCACCAAGTTGGTGCTGCAAAACATGGGGAGTTGGTAATTCTTTCAGTTCGGTGTCAGAGAAATTTGCGATTCTGTGCCAACGGGAGGTTGGTGCCTCCATCTAGTAGGTGCTGGAAAACACTGGAAGTCGGTGCTCCCCATGAACGTAATCTCTGCATGACTTAACAAATTTTGTGGTTTTTTCCCATTTGGTTTTCCACGTAAAATATTTGGTGCACTGTGTATGGTTTTGAATGGTCTTGCTAATGGTTAATGTTACATGATATAATTAATGTTTGAAATGATCAAAAGAGCTCAACACTGATTCACCCCCCCTCTCAGTATTTCCAACAATTGGTATCAGAGCCGGGTTCCTTCAAATTACAATTTAACCACTGAAAGGAAGATCCATGGAAAGACACGAAGGAATTTCCTTAAGCAGAATTCTACTCTTTGATGGAAACAAATACACTTTCTAGACTATAAGGATGTGTGCATATTTGATGTCTCTAGGGGTCGAGTTTTGGCTTGTATTATAATAATACAAAATCCATAAATGCAAGCTTCAGTGATTTGTTAGAATTGTCAGAACTTGTTAAGGTTATGCATATTACCTCAGCAAAGGAAATGTGAGATAAGCTCAAAAACATATATCAAGGAGATAATGGAGTCAAGAAAGAAAAAATCCAAACACATAAGACATAGTTTGAAAAACTTCAAATGAATGAAGAAGAATGTTAGAAAAATAGGATAGCAGAGCAATAACAATAAACAAAAATGCAAATATAATCACACACACATTACAAGAGAGACATAGATATATCGTGGTTCACCCCAACTTGGGCTACGTCCACACTGAATTTTCCAATCCTTATTATTATTACCATCCAGCAAGGTGAAGGGATACAACCTGCAACACAGTCGCTGCACTTCCTCTTCACTATCTCACAGTCTCTCTCCTGATCTTAGAGATCTTTACAATACATAAAACCTAATACATCATCCCTGGCCATATTACAATGTGTTTTTTTTATAAGGGAAATACAATGGGAAAATACCACGGGACACCCAAAACCATGGGCCCGAAAACAGCCCCCCCAGATCCCATGAGCGTCGAGCCGGGATCATAACCAAACCTGGGGTATAGACACGGCTGAATCATCATCTATGAGACTGGAAGATTTGGCTCCACAACCAACAATCTCCCACTTGGAGACTGATCACAACAACTCCACTGCTATTGTACTTGCTGGACTTGGACCTGGCAACTTACCCCTCTTCACCTTCATGCTAGAAGGCCAACTGAAACCGAGCAAGAACTCAGTTTCTCTCTGGTCACTACCTTTGTGAACATGTCTGCAGGATTCTGGCTAATATGTATCTTTTCCAGCTTCAACAGTTCATCTTCCAGAACATAGCGTATGAAATGGTACTTGAGCTGTATATGTTTTGTCCTCGAATGGAATGCTGAGTTCTTTGCAAGATGAATAACACTCTAGCTGTCACTATACAACCTACTATCTTTCTGCTTCTTACCTACTTCCTCCATAAACCTCTACAACCAAATCATCTCTTTACTAGCCTCTGTAATAGCAACATACTCTGCTTCCGTTGTTGAAAGTGCAACAACCTTCTGCAGTTTCGAAATCCAACTTACTGCTGTTCCGCCTACAGTAAACACATACCTTGTGGTGCTCCTCCTGCTATCCTTATCACTTGCCATATCTACATCAACATATCCCTGTAGAAAAGTGTCTGAACCTCCAAAACATAATGCCTGAGTGGTGGTACCTCTCAAATACCTGAGAATCCACTGTACTTCCTTCCAATGTTCTTTATTTGGATTGTTCATATATTTGCTCACAACTCCCACTGCTTGTGCAATATCTGGTCTTGTGCACACTATGGCATACATCAAGCTGCCAACTGCTGATTGATAGGGAATCTTGGACATGTAATCTGTCTCTTCCTGTGTCTTAGGACACATTTCCTTACTTAGACTGAAATGGTTGGCCAAAGGTGTACTCACTGGTTTTGCATTCTGCATTCTGAACCTCTCCAACAACTTTTGTATGTACTCACTATGAGACAATGTCAATTTGCGATTTTTCCTGTCTCTTGTTATTCTCATACCAAGGATTTGCTTTGCAACACCCAAATCCTTCATTGCAAATGAATTAGCTAGCTTCCTTTTGAGTACATTTATATCCTGCATGTTAGACCCTGCAACAAGCATGTCATCCATATACAATAACAAGATAATATATATTTCATTGTCTAGCTTCTTGAAATAAACACAGTGGTCAGAATGACATCTACTATAACCTTGTTCTGTCATAAACCTGTCAAATTTTAAATACCACTGCCTTGGAGCTTGCTTCAGACCATACAAGCTCTTATTCAACCTGCACACCAAATTCTCCTTACCTTTGACCTCATACCCTTGTGGTTGCTGCATATATATCTCTTCCTCCAAATCCCCATGGAGAAAGGTTGTTTTTACATTTAACTATTCAAGATGCAAATATTCTACCACCACTAGACTTAAGATAGTCCTAATTGAAGTCATCTTAACAACAGGAGAAAATATTTCATCAAAATCTATACCTTTCTTCTGTGCAAACCCCTTTACAACAAGTCTGGCCTTGTATCGCTTCTTGCCTCCTTCTTCCTTCAACCTGTAAATCCATTTGTTCTGCAATGCTATTTTATCAGTAGGCAACTGAACCAAATCCCAAGTCTGGTTTCCTACCAATGAGTCCATCTCTTCATTCATGCCTTGCTCCCACTTCTTTCTAGTTTCCACTTGCATCGCTTCTTCATAACATTTTGGTTCACCAGAATCAGTCATCAATAAATAATACATTGAAGGAGAGTATCATTCAGGGAGTCTACTTAACCTGGTAGATTTTCTTGTAGTTGCAGGAATTTCAGGTACTTGCTGTTGTTCTTGATTTTCTGGCACCTTTGGAACTTCATTTTCTTGAATTTCATCAAGTACTGTGTACTTTGTGGTTTCATTTTCCTGTTTCTTTCCCTGCAACTGATCTTTATACATGACCTTTTCATTGAATATCATATCTCTACTCCTGATGATTTTGTTATTTTCATAATCCCATAAGCGATAACCAAATTCATCAACCCCATATCCAATAAAGGTACATTTCTTGGATTTAGCTTGAAGCTTTGTTCTATTTTCTTTATCAATATGGACAAATGCTTCACAACCAAACGTTCTCAGAAATAAGTAGTTTACCTTTTTATCTGTCCATGCCTCCTCTAGAATACCACCATCCAAAGCACTTGAAGGTCCTCTGTTTATTAAATAAACATCATTATTTACAGCATCCGCCCAATACTACATGCAGTCTCATACACCTTGCACGCTCCATGATCGTTCTGTTCATCCTTTCTGACACACCATTTTCTTGTGGTGTTCCTGGGACTATCTTCTCTCTATGAATCCCATGGTATGAACAGTAACTATCAAAATCCTTGCCGCAGTACTCACCTCCATTATCAGATCTGAGACACTTCAACCTTTTCCTTGTCTCATTCTCAACCAAAGCTTTCCACTTCTTAAAAGTAGCAAACACATCAGATTTTTGTCTAATGCAATAAACCCAAGTTTTCCTAGTTGCATCATCAATAAATGTAACATAATAATGAGAGCCACCAAGAGATTGTACGTGAGCTGATCCCCATACATATGTATGCACTAGCTCTAACTTTTCATTCTTCTTCTGTTTCCCAACCTTGAGAAATATGACTCTCTTCTGTTTTCCATAAACACAGTTTTCACAGAATTCCAAACTTACCTGCTTCAAATCTGGCAGCAACTTCCTTGAGTGGAGAATTTGCATCCCCTTCTCACTCATGTGGCCTATGATGCCACAATGTTGTATCTGTTCCTGTGGAAGCTAAAGAGATAGAATGGTCAGTATTATGAGGACATAAATACAACGTACCTATCATGTCTCCTTTTGCTATCACCATTGATCCTTTAGTGATCTTCCACCACTTTTCTCCAAATGTAGATAGACAGCCGCCATCTCCCAACTTCCCTGTTGAGATCAGATTTCTTTTCATAGCAGGAATATGCCTAACATCTTTTAACAGCTAATCAGTTCCATTCTTAACTTTTATCCATACCTTACCCATTCCAACAATTTTACATGGCTCATCATCACCCAATAAAACATGTCCAAAATCGCCAGGAACATACTCATGAAAGTATTTCTTATGGGGTGTAAGATGACATGAAGCTCCTGAATCTACTACCCAATAATCACTAGTATTATCTAATGCAAGAATCAAAGCATATTGTAACACATCACCTGCTACATTTGCTTCTTGGGTAGTTTCCTTCTGTGCATCTCCTTTCTTCTTTAGAGATCTGCAGTCTTTCTTCAGATGTCATTTCTTTTCGCAGTTTCAACACTCTATTTTTCCCAGTCTGGACTTGGATCTGCCCGTTTTAGACTTGCCATGATTACCTTGGCTCTTTCCTCTCTCCTTTTGTCTTCCCCTGCTCTCCATGGTCAACACATTACCTGATGTCTCATCTGTGCTTTTTCTTTGCATTTCCTCGCTAAGAATAACACCAATAACATCATCAAATTTCAAGGTGTTTGAACCAAAGACATAGTTACTTACAGCCATGACCAAGCTATTCCAGCTTTCTAGCAATGAACACAAGATTAGAAGAGCCCTAACCTCATCATCAAAGTTCACACTTACAAAACTTAGCTAATTTGTAACCATATTAAACTAATTTAAATGATCAGTAACAGATCCACCTTTAGACATCTTCATATTGAATAAACGCTTCATTAGAAATACCTTGTTGGAGGCCGATGGTTTTTCATACAGCTTACCTAGTGCGTTTATCAAACCCTTTGTTGTCGTTTCTTTTGAGATATTGAAAGCCACCGATGAAGCCAGCCTTAGTCGTATTGTTCCCAGATCCTTTCTGTTAAGAACCTCCCATTCTTCATTTTTCGTGGCTGCCGGCTGCTTTGCTCTTCCTCCCAATGGTAGGAATAGATCCTTCTGGTACAGAGAGTCCTCCATTTGCATCTTTCATAACTGGAAGTTTTGGCCGTTAAACTTCTCGACCTTAAACTTTCATTCTTCCGCCATTTCTCCCACTCAAACAAGAAACCCTAGCTTCCTGCGGGTTTATCTGCCAAATAAACCTTCGGCTCTGATACTAATTGTTAGAAAAATAGGATCGCAGAGCAATAACAATAAACATAAATGAAAATATAATCACACACACATTACAAGAGAGACATAGATATATCATGGTTCACCCCAACTTGGGCTACGTCCACACTGAATTTTCTAATCCTTATTATTATTACCGTCCAGCAAGGTGAAGGGATACAACCTGTAGCACAGCCGCTGCACTTCCTCTTCACTGTCTCACAGTCTCTCTCCCGATTTTAGAGATCTTTACAATGCATAAAACCTAATACATCATCCCTAGCCGTATTACAACGGCTTTCTTTTATAAGGTAAATACAATGGAAAAATACCACGGGATACCCAAAACCATGGGCCCGAAAACAGCCCCCCCGGACCCCCTGAGCATCGGGTCGGGATCATAACCAAACCTGGGGTACTGACATGGATGAATCATCATCTATGGGACTGGAAGATCTAGCTCCACAACCAACAAAGAAAACATCACAACATACTTTCTTTGTGTTGACGAAATAGTAAGCACTATGAGAGGATTATGAGAAGAACTAAAAGACAAAAATGTTCAGTACAAAAGGTAGTCAGAACCCTTCCATCGAAATTTGACGCAAAGGTACCATCCATTGAAGAAGCCTAAGACCTATAACTATTGATCATGGAAGAATTACAAGGAATTCTCATAGCATATGAAATGAGGGTAGAAAAAGGCAAAGGAACTTCAAGACATGAAGCAACATTCAAAGAAACTAAGACACGGACCAAAGGGTGTGTAATGTCCCTATTTTGACCCCATTGCATTAAAATGTAAATGATGTAATATTGTTATAAAATCATGGTGAGGAGTTCAAGGCCAAGGCTCGCCATCGATTTATTGATGCATACGGTTTACGTGCTAGCCAGGCACAATGGAATTGCAAATATCATGTAAATATACATTTTAATAAAATACCCACAACTAGCTATGCAATGCAACAAGATATGGGGGCATGATTTTACAAGGAATTGGGAAGGAAAACATTCAAACCCTTGGGCCAATCAAGTCAAGCCAAATGTCAATGAGAGAACCCATGAACCCTCAACTACCCATGTTGACTTTTGTACCCAATAATTCATTTCTCCCAAGAGTTGGTTGAGGTAGTTAATGCCTTGGGGAATGGGAGGTCTGTGTGTCCAAATTTGGGTATGGGCAAGCCACCCTTCATGAAAAATCGTGTTTTTGCTTCTTCGGGAAAGAAAAGAGCCATGAATTGCTCCCCAAGCCATTATCCATCAACCAGTTTCTCTCCCTCATGAGTGGAGAGCTACCTGGGCATTTTCTAGCCACGTTTTTCTGGTTTTTCTTTGTTTCTCAGCTAGGAGAAGGGCGTTTTGTGTTATATCCCAGTGGGGAAGAAGGGAATCGAATTGGGGGGTTCCATTGAGACCGTTTTGGTTGCTGAATGCTTATATATCTGTGGGAGAAATCATTTTTTTCCCTGTGGTCGAATTTCCCTCTTCTAATCCATTGTTTTGGCTTGATATTGAGTGCAAGCATCTAGGGTTCTGATATAGCCTGATAAACCCAGCTGTGGACTGGCTTGGCTTAGATACATTGATTACTTGGCTGTGTAAGAGCTGGAATGTGCCCTATTCCTTGTAGAAATCATGCCCAGCTCGAGGGTGATCTCTGAGTGCTGAAATAATACAGGTTGGGCAGAGACCTATGGTTGGGTGGAACGTTGCAATGCCATAGCTAGTTGCTTGGGACAATTGCATAATGAAGATGAGTATATTTTTATGTGTATTTAATTCTGCAATGTATTAATTTGATAATTGGTTATATGCTGAAATTCATATGAAAGGTGTGTGTGGGTGATGTTTTTATTCTGCTGTGCATGGGTTGAGTTTATGTCAAAGCCCCACAGATTGGTATCGTGTTCCCTTCCTTGAATTGGATAGATGGGAGGGGATGTGACAGGGTGCAAATCAAGTAGTTGTTTAGACAATGAATCAGACACTAAAGAAATGAACTTTGTTGGAAAACTCAAAAGAGGATCAGGAAAATTCATAGGTAAGTTACCCTTTAGATGTTTTAATTGTGGAAAAGTTGGTCATTATGCTTCAAAATGTCCATATGGAAAAATCGAAAATAGTGACAAGGAAGATATTTTCTTATCACAAAAGGAAGGAAATGGAATACAAGAAAGGAAACACTAGGAACAAACATTCTAACAGACAAAAAAAAAGTTTCTATTCCAAAGAAGATAATAGTTCATCTGAATGACAACAACAATGATTCAAACAAAATGCTCATCATGGAAATAGTGACACAAAATGAAGATCTAGAAATCGCTGATAGAAATCATGAAGAAAAACATGAAGAAAAGAATGAAGAAAGTGATGATGAAGAAGCATAAGTAGACCTTGAGGGTGAACTTATCAGCACATTGGATGATCTAAGAATGGAAAGGAAGAAGAACAAGGAGCTAAAAGAACAAATGTTCAAACTTAAAGAAGAAATCGTGAGAGCTAAAGATGTTGAGAATATTATCATTGATATGACAACACAACTTGAAGAAGCAAGAAGAATCGAAGAAGTATTGACGAATCAGTTGGAAGAGAAAATAAAAGTAAGTGAAAAACTAGAAGCTGAAAGTGATATGCTAAGAAAAAAATTACAAAAATTGAAATTAGGCTATCAACAGAAAACTAGAGGAAAATCTAAAGTGTCAAATAAGTTGACTAGCAATCAAATGCAACTAGAGGAAAAACTGAGTCAAAGTCATAACAATGAAAACTATGAGATGGAAATAGAGAGAATAAAAAGGGACTTGGAAACATAAATTGCTCTTCTAAAAGAGGAAGTGCAAAAGATAAACTTCAGTTAAATTGATAGTCAAAATATGACAACAGTTCCAAAACACTGAAGGAGATTCTAAACTGTCAAAAACCATATAGCGATAAGACAGGACTAGGGTATAACCTTGATGAGGAGTCAAAGAAGATGGAAATAGGAAATATGTTGGAATTCAGAACCTATGTAGACACAACTAAAAAATTATGAAAATTGAAGATAGTGAACTCAAGAAGGATAATGACATGATGGAAACCCAAACAATTCATGAATGACAGAAATGATGAAGTTGAAACATCAAGAAGATCAATCGTAAAAAGGTACCAAACTTTTTTCTCAGGCTATTGTTTTTTATGCAAAAATTTTGGTCATAAAGCATCTTACTACAGGGCATATGAAAGTAATAGAGTCATTAGTAAAAATTTCAAGAATTATCATGAGAATAAGCTCAATCCGTCAAAAAGCTTCAAAAGCAGATATAATAATTCCTTCAGACCTCTAAACTTCGACATTGAGTGCTGTAAATGTAACAATTTTGGTCACATAGCCCTCAACTGTAGACTCAAAATGAATTCCTTCCAGCAATTAGCATCAAACAAAAGTTTTTCAAAATGTGAGAAGGATGATAACAAAACTTCGAGACAAAAGTCAGAAAATCCACATACTGAAAAGTGCAACTTGGATTTACATACTCAAAGCAGAGAAAACAGTTGGTACGTTGACAATGGATGCTCCAAGCACATGGCTAGAGACAAACACAAATTCATAAACTTTGATAAAGGGAAAATATGAAGTGTTACCTTTGGAGGAGATGGCACAACAAAAATTCTTGGAAGAGGCACAACCGCTCTTTGAAACAAGGATGCTGAAGCAAACTATTAGAGAAATTTTGAGGTAAAAAATAAGCCTCAAAACAAACAAAATGTACTATAAAAATCAACCAATCACATTCTAATAGATGACATCATCCCCCATGGTTGAGGAGGCATTGCATGAGTTAAGAATGCTTATTTGTTAAATTTTATATGGTGGATAAACACCCATAGTTAACAAAGGTAGTGGTATAAGTACTTTTAAGTCATAAAGTAAAGTATTCATAATGAAAGTCCTTTAACATTTTTTCTTAAAATAATATTATTGTCATTTTCAAGTAAAATACTCATAATAATGTCTTTTCATACTTTTTTTTCCTCGCACTTTCTCATAAAATAATATTATTGTCTTTTTTTTTCCGCGGAAAATGCCAACACCTGCTATTCTGAAAGAATCAAGGTATGGCCAGATTTACAATCATTACATAGAAAGTCGGCTCCCAAGGAGCAAGTGTCACAAAGCAAGATTTGAATCCGGGTGGGGAGGATAACAACATTCCTCCCAACCACCCGATCTACACTCAATTGACTAAATAATATTATTGTCATTTTCCAGTAAAGTACTCATAATTCATAAAGAAGATCCTTTCACATTTTTTATAAAATAATATATTGTCATTTTCATGTTTTTAATTTTAAATTAGATATTCACCCCATTCTATTTAATATCACAATGTCAAACTAATTTATTATATATATATATATATATATATATATATATATATATATATATATATTCATTTCACACTTTTTCATAAAATAATATTTTTGTCATTTTCATATTTTTAATTTTTAATTATATATTCACTCTATTTTATTTAATATTATAATGCAAACTAATATATATATATATATATATATATATATATATATATATATATATACTTTTAAAATAAATTAAATGCATGATTGATATATAATTTAATATTATAATGCAAACTAATATATATATATATATATATATATATATATATATATATATATATACTTTTAAAATAAATTAAATGCATGATTGATATTAATATGAAAATGGTATGTTAATTATGCATAAAAATTAAATTCATAAATGCTATTAATATGAAAAATGTATGTTAGTTATATATGAGGTATAGTGTCATATATATATAAAAGTTGAATCATACACATTCATTTATATTTAGTTTGAATGTATAAAATAACATGTTAATGTGATAAATGTTTATATTGAATTTTTACATGTATATTTTGTATTTATATTTTTTTAGTTGTAAGGAGTGAAAATAATTTCTTAGATAAGTATTTAAATAAAAATAATTTCAAAATATGTAAATATTGTTTTTATTAATATAATTTTTTTTTCTCTAGTATAAAAAATTATTAGCTAGTAAAATAATTTATGCTTTAACTAATAAAATAAAAGAATTTATGCATCACCATTTACTTATTAAGTTAATATGATCATTTACTTATTAAGTTAATATGATATATTAGTTACTCATAACTTTTTTATCGCTAAAAATCAATAGTCATTAAAATCAACAAAAAAATTAAAAGAATTTATGCACCATCATTGACTTTAGTAAGTTAATAGGATATATTATTTACTCATAACTTTTTTATTGCTAAAAATCAATATACGTTAAAATCTTATATACTAATATGACACATTTTCATTTTCTCATAATTTATATGAAAGTGATTATAATAAATTTTATTGTGAGAATAATAAATTATAGGAAAATAAATTGAAGAATACGATAATAAATTATAAATTGTTTTAAAGCCAATTTTAATTATATTAATTTAGAAATGTGCATAGATATGGAGTATCATATGGCTAACTTGCCATTAGTAAAACTAGGCTAACCATATATATATATATATATATATATATATATATACTACTTAAGGCATAGGGCTCTTTACTATGTATAAACAATGTATAATTAAATGACATATAAATTGTAGATAAGCAAACGGGAAATATCACAAGAGTGTATTGTAAACACAAAATTTTCAAAATAAAATTGTGATTTTCCTTACTCATTCCTCGTCAGAGTCCAAGCTAATGGGGTGATCTATGTTGGAGGCAATGCCTTGCATTACATGCACTTCAACTCTCCATATATCACAATTTTTTCAACATGATGGTAAGTTATGATATGGTTGAGAGGACCTCTAACACATTGCATATGTGATATTTTTTAGGTTATGGCATGCGGTGATAAGTTTTACTCCAAGTGTTTTTTTTTTTTCCGCACAATGTGATCTTATTTGGTGCCTTTTACTACACAAAAAGTGGAGATGATTTATTAGGTTTGTCTTGTACCGTCATCTAACTCATGGTTTTGGTGTAGACTAGGTTTTGGTATGGATTCCTAGTGTGGATTCCAAACTCTTTGTGTAGACTAGGCTGCCATTAAGATAGGTGAATAATTTGAATTAAATAAATGACCATTTAATGTAAACATTGTAAATATATTTTGTATGGGTTCCTAGTGTGGATTCCAAACTCTTTGTGTAGACTAGGATACCATTATCCATGCCACATCTTCTTCTCAAACCTTGAACCAAAAACCTATTCAACACAAAACTCTTCAATCATTGTATTGCAGCTCGCATCATCTAGCCTTGTAGCCTATTAGACACAAGTTATCCTGCTTGCAGTAAACAAACTCCACAATCAGGTAGAGGTGCCTAATGCGTGTTCCAAAGCAAGGGAGTTACACCCTTTAATTAATGATTATACTGGTCCCACTAAAATTTTGAGCCTTTGTCGCTAAAAAAACAACAACAATTTTGACTTTTTGAAAGGTAGCCTGCTTAATTTTTCTAGGTGACACTTCATCATGGAGCATGTCAGAATGCAAGATATCAAGGTCTAAAGCAATGTTGTTTAGAATATCAAGAGAGGACAAGGAAAGGGGTTCAACATTTGTAGTTATATAATGAAGAGAAGATGGTTGTAAAACCTTAGATTTTCAAACTACAATGATATGTGAAAAGTGCCCTACAAAGTCATATTGGTTGCGGTCTTAGTAGGGCACCTCCTTTGTGAGATATGATGGTTGATCAATTTGTAGGTTAGGTTTGTCACATCAACACTTTCTAGGACAAAGGATCACCATGAAATGTGCACTCTCGTAAACATACACATGTGCACATACACAAGATTACAGTACATATCGAACTCAAAAGTTTAGGTGAAAAGTTTGTAAATGGTGCCAAGGGATTTCGAAGTGGTTTTTTTGGGGAAGTTGATTATTGGCCGGTGGAGTATGATTACAATCATCTGATATTTGCAGGGGCATGTTTTGGGCAAGTGAAACCAGTTTGGATGGTTCAAAGGGCATATTTCGGGCAGTTGAAACTAGTAGTAGCGACAACTTTCCTTCACCTATATCCCTAGGCCGCATCAGATCTTGTCTCAGCTGCACTTAGCCGATCTCGTCTCAACTGCATTTCGTCGATCCAGTTTCATGTCCATATTTACTTCATCCTGCATTGAACACTCTTGCATCGAACTCTCTTTCTGATAGGTGAGTCTCAATACGTTTCCCAACTCTTGCTGAATAGTTACCTTAGCGTCCTTTTTTTTTCAATTCATTTACGAAAAAACTATCTCTCCTATACCTACATGCCTACTGGTGCCAAGTCTCTGTTCCTCTAATTACTTCTTTTGTTTGTCTGCAACAAACTCCTATTGTTCTTCAAATTTATTCCTTTTGGATTTCCTTTCCTCTGATATGGTCTCGGGTTGCTCTATTCTCTTTCTGAAAACCCGCGATCTACCTTTCTCAGGATAGTTTAGGTGGTACTGGAATATTCAACCATGCCTTTGATACGCCACTCTCATCTCTTTTGAATACCTATGATCTCACAACCATGCATTACAAAGTAGAGTTTGTTCTCGATGCTTGAGACTGCAACCTCTATTCTACTGTCAACTGGATAATTAATATGACTCTATAGCCCGTAAAATCGCAAATTTTCCTACTATTTGTATAAATATATGTCCTCATAAATGACTTCCATAGGCGTGGAGATTCAACATATTGTCATGATCTTTAACACACCCAAAATAGATTTTCTTTATATGGTCTAGTATATTCCATGAACCTCGCATAGAAGATTCATTCAAGTCACGTCCTCCTTGTAAGCCACTGACCCTTACAGGCTCATGCATCCCCTTCTCCACTAAACAATACCATGGGTGATCCATTATTTACCAACTTTTTTCACATGTAAGAAGCGTGTAAAATTCTAGATTTTTCTTCCAAGGCATCTCAATGGTAACCTCCAACCATAATTAGCTCAATTTGATCATGGCTTAACACAAGGTTTTAGTTTCATCACAATATCATCATCCATGTGCTTTCAAGCTTATAGAATTCATCATATCCTCACTGGAAAAATCCATCATCTGACCTTTACCATGGACATATAGTTACCATGAGATGTTATCATCAACTTCCAGTTTAAATTGATATAGCATTAGATGCAATAGTGGGATATTTTGGAATGAATCCAAGTTGTAGATATTTGTTTAGCATAGGTAATGGATCTAAGATTATAGTGGTTGTGAATCCACCCAGGATCAAGATTTTGAAAGAGAGAACGTAGATCAAAAGTCAAAACATAGAATTTTGTAATGGGGTACTACTCATTAACCATCTATCCTACTCATGATCGATGATCAATCAATTAATACAAATACAATGACGTGCTATAGGGAGATTCGAGAAATAAATTCATGCAATGGCATGACATGAATCTCTCCTCAAAGAAAGGAAAACCTATAGATAAGTGAGCTTAAATGTGGCAAGTGCATAAAATCACTAAATATAGCTAAATTAAGCTAAAGCAAACAACTAACTTTCCCCAAATAACAAGTGTGTTGTATGGAAGCATGGCGCATGCACTTGTACACTAGCACCCTCCTTAAGTGTAACTAAGATGAGTATGTGGTGACAAAAAACGGGTCCTGATAATTATTTAGCCATACTAGGTAGCCAAGTACAAAAAGAATCCCCCAAAAAATGAGGAAGGAAAAACCCAATGGGAAACTCCCCCCCAAAGAGGATAGAAGTGAGATCCACAATGTGGCTGGTAGATAGTCTCCAAAATCCAAAATATGACAAACCAATGAAGCATGATATGGTGACAAATAGATTGACAAAGTGCTCCAGCAAGTGTGTTGGCATTGAATGACATAGTTGATGTTGACTGTAATCATTTACTTCAAGCAACAAATGTTTCCAACATACACCAAAATGATCACGCTAGAAAAAATTATTCTAGAATGAGAATCAAACACCATAATGATCATAAAGTCAAAGGTTGATGGAATTGATACTATGGCCCAATTAGTCAAGGTGAGCAATGAGAATGGTTCATGTGTATTGTGGAGGAAACATGTATGTAGGAAGTTCTCAAAAAATTTCTCAAATGCTACCATAACCAATCTTTAAGTCAACCACAAACAATTCTTGGAGTTAGTACATTGTCAAGATGTTATAATGTCACCTCTTTGACAAAGAGTCAAATGAAGAGGAACATGAAAATGATTGTGGGTACTAGAAAGGAGGATGAGGATGTCTCCAATCATGATGTTGAGGATGTCAATATGCTAAGGATGAAGAGTTTGAAGATGGTTCGAAAGAGTTTGTTGTTGGTAATGAAAAATCTGAAACTAGAATTGAAGAGTATGATATTGGAAATGTTGACAACTCTAGAACTAGTGTTAAATATGGCATTGAAAGCTCCAAAGTTGGTTCAATAAGCAATGTAGGAGGTGGTTCATATAAATCAACAATATAAAATCCATCTAATGTGATGGACTCTAGTTCTAAAACAATCTAAGTATGATTTGTAGAAGGATCAAGACAACTTGCTAATGTTAATGAAGTCACAACAAAACCAAGTCCAACTTCTTTTTTGGTCTCATCATAGGATGAATGGGATATGTAATCCCATGTCCATTCTTACCAAGGCCACCACCAGTGTAGTCCATCTGAAGAATCAATTTGGACCCGTTTCCATGACTATGAAACTCAAAAGCTAGTGCTGGAGGATTAATATTTGCAATGAAATCATGTGGCATATGATGAGCCCAAAGTTATCCATAGCAATATCTATAGTATCTTCCTCTTCATCTTTATTTAAAGTGGTACAAGAATACTATTTATAAATAGAAGTTAAATCTATAGGATATGTAGTAAAACTTGATGTAGCACTGTCATTTTTAGGATTAGAGAAGGATAAAGAGGAATCCTCATTATCAACAATAGAGGAAGCAAAGTCCTCATCATCAGTGGAGGAGGAAAAGTCATGAATAGTGGATGAAATAGGCTACTCCTCAACGTTCTCATAATTAACAGTGTCATCGTCAGTGGAGGAAGCAAAAGCATCGGCTAAAATAGACTCCTATGAGATTTTAGAATCAAGCCAAGTTAAATAAGTGGTGACAAAAGCAAGAGACTATTGAAAATATTTTACAAACAACCAATAATTATATCTTCCTTCTCTCTTAAATCATCCAAAATCTACTCAATGTGAAGAGTTAATTTTTCCTCCATCTCAGCAAAATGGGTGATCCAATTCCCCACTTGAGTTTGATATCCATCTCTAACATAGAATTCATCTCAATTTTTTTTAGTTTTTTTATAAGGGTAATATTTAGACTTAAAAGAGTGGAGATAATCATATATTTATCTTCCATTGCATAAATTTCGATAACAATAGAAGGAGCATTGAAGTAAGACCAAGCAGTTGCTATAGGACTAATATTTTTGTAGGTCAAACTAGGGGTGGCTTCAAAGCCATGAAGATGTTGTAGATATGATATTTCTATAGTAGAAATTAGACAATCTTAAGGCCATGAAAAATTTGTTTCATATGTGAATGTTCATTTCTTAGAATTGAACCTGAAACTTAGGAAAAATTGGCTAGCATAGAGAGGAATTACTTTGATTCATCCACAACTTAGGCATGAATATTTTCAGAGATCTTGATGAGATTCTCATGAGTAAATTGAACCACAAATGACTATACATATAGGCAATTTGGACTATGAATTAGTGCTTCTCCTATAGTAATGGAAAGGGAAGCTTTAGCATTAAAAAATTGCAAAAGTCATAGAATTCGTGCTACTTTAAACATCACAAAAAAAATGCTGCCAAGTAGAGAAATCTAGAGCTAAATTGAGGGTGCTTTCAAGTTGTGAATTGTTGATGTATTTGTAACTTCGGAATATATTCACTTGTATAATGTATGTATTACATTTGTACTTTATTGTATCCCCAACGAAGATGTATTATTCCTCCGATTGGAAGTGTTGTCATTTGTATTTGCAAGTGTCGCAAGTTACATTGTAAGTGTCGTCATTTGTATTTGATGGGTTATTAGACCACCTTGGTGGGGTCAGCCCTGTATGAGTCATGTGAATGGGTTATTAGGCTTCCTTAGGAATTCGACCCAGTTAGGGTTAAAGGAAGGTCAAGTCATTTTATAAATAGAGAGCGTCTCTCTCATTTCACGCATTCACTCACTCATCTAACTCACATAGTTGAGAGAGAGGAGTGCACACAAGTGGGGGAGGAGTAGCTGTTGAAGACATCTATATTTTGGGGTTTGATATTTGTATTGATGCTTATTCTATCTATGAGGAAGTTGTGGGGTTTTTCACCTTCTTGGTTTTCCCCGGTGAAATGCTTTGTGTCCATTGTCTCTTGTGATTGTTATGTTGTGCATGTTATTCTCTTCGTGATCCTAGATAATATTGAATGAAATTATCGAAAATTTAACATGGTATCAGAGATGACCTAAGAAGAAGACATTGTGCAGCTACATAAGCTAGGGATTTTTGATTTTTGGTTTTTCTCTCCACAGTTCATCAAAGGCAAGAGGAGGCTTGGCTAGAGAAGGGCTTTGCATAGCAAAACCTAGTCATCTTGGCACTTTCACTATAAATTCATTTCTATGAAGGTTCAAGATCTGAAAATTTTACAGGCCGAAGATAACATCCCCTTGTACCATGTCTTCAAAGCACAACATCTGATTCGTTGTACTTTCAGTTTTATGATCCGTACAAATTAGGGTTTCTTCCTCTTCCAGATCTCAGTCATAAATAGGTGACCTAGGGAAAAAGGTCACAACTTGGGCTAGGAATCTCCAAATGAAATTCTATAAAAAGTGTCAGTAAGAAAACGGACCATAGTTTCACAATTCTGGGTTTCATAGACCGAAGTTGAACCAGTAACACATGGCACTCCGTACAAGTTCGTTATCCTTTTTCATCCCATAAACAGGTCACGTTGCGACACTTGGAATAAATATCCCTTGGAGAATCCAATTGAGCTCAAACCTATGGGGTTGGAAAGACAATAGGATAGGATACCACAAGACGAAGTTTCAGACCCTGAGGATCCGAAATTTTTGAGTTACACCAAAAACATTACATTCAATTATGGAAGGTCAAATTTTGGAATCTCCACACCAGCTTGCTCATCCAGTTTCAGCAAATCAAGCGGTAAGACCTAAATCTTTTATTTCCATTTGAGCTTATCATTAATCTGCCTCACCACACCAAGATTGAGGATAAGCTTGAAGGGGCTGATAATTTCCGAGCATGGAAGTATAGGATTGGGTCAATCCTTGAAGAGAATGAATTGGACACCTACATAAGAGAAGAGGTTCTAGTTCCAAAGGGAGATGAGGCTAAGGCCTTACACAAGAAGAACTTGGTCAAGGCCAAGAGAATCATTGTTGATTCTATCAAAGACCACCTCATACCCTATGTGTCTTCCCTAAAGACACCTAAGGACATGTTTGACTCCTTAACCAAGTTCATTGAAGGAAAGAATATAAATCAGAATATGACTATACGGAACCAATTGAAAGGGGTAAAGAACTAGAATGGAGAGACCATTCAATCCTACTTTACTAAGGTATCTCAAATCAAAGAACAACTTGAAGCTGTGGATGAAGTAGTGGAGAATGGAGAAATTGTGATGACCACATTGAATGGCCTACCTAGGTCATGGGACTCCTTCATCCAAGGTATTTGTGCAAGAAAGAAATTGATCTCTTTCAATAGACTATGGGAGGAATGTTCACAAGAAGAAGGTAGGCTTGTGGCCCGAGAAGAAAAGATGGGAAATGAAGACCAAGCTCTCACATCACACACGAAGAGAGGTAAGTTCAATAGGGAGCAACCCCATCACAAGAAATCTTCTCACCACCATCAAAAGAAGAAAGATCTTTCTCACGTTAGATGCTACACATGTGATGAGAAGGGACACTATTCTTCATAATGTCCTAGGAACAGAAAGGGCTCCAACAACAACAAAAAGAAGTACAACAAAAAGAGATATCATGCTCATGCTGCTGAGGATGATGAACCTCCGAGGAAGAAGACTAAGGTAGAAAGTGAAGACTCTTCAAGTAATGAAGAATATGTTCTAATCTCTACTCTCACAGGTACTGTTACACATGGGTGTAATGATTGGCTTATTGATAGTGGGGCTTCTAAACATATGACGGGATTCACAGAATATCTCATGGAACTATCTGAACATGAGTCACCTCATAAGGTGAAACTTGGGGATGACTATCAATACCCTATAAAAGGAAGTGGTGAAGCCTCCTACAAGTTAGACTCTGGAAAATATTTGAAGATGGAAGATGTTCTATATGTACCTGGACTCAAGAAGAATCTTCTCTCCATATCATCTTTGGATGCAAAGGGGATGAGAGTTGCATTTGTGGATGGACAAGTACTTATGTGGACAAAAGGTAAGACCATCGATGATGCAGTAGTCATTGGAGAGTAAGAAGGAGGATTGTACAAATTGAAGGGACAACCTGAACATGACATGGTACATGAATCCATGGAGCCAAGTGAAATTTGGCATAGAAGGCTTGCACATGTGCACTATAGAGCACTACCAATTACAAGCAAATCAGTAGAAGGTCTTCCTAAAATTCAATCAAAGCATGAAGGTGTTTGCAAAGATTGTGCAAAAAGGAAAAAACACAAAGAAGGCATTTCCAAGGAGTGAAAGCAAGAGGAATCTTGGAAATTATCCGCTCCAATGTATGCGGTTTGATGTCATCCAGTTATCTGAGTGGGTAGGTATATTATGTGTCTTTCATTGATGATTTCTCTAGGAAGACTTGGATTTATTTCTTGAAGAACAAAGATGAAGTATTCAGTAAATTCAAGGAATTCAAAGCCTTAATAGAAAACCACACTGAAAAGAAGATCAAGACCTTTAGATCCAACAATGGTGGAGAATTCACTTCAGAAGACTTCAAGAAGTTATGCAGTGATTCAGGGATTAAGAGGGAGTTGACTACTCCTCACAATCCACAACAGAAAGGAGTAGAAGAAGCTACTTCAGAGTCGGACTCCAGTATCCCCTGCAAGGAAGCAAAGATTGAGAGGGAGTCCACCCAACAAACAAACAAAGATAAGTATTTGAATTGTCATTTCTTGTATATCTGATTGTTTAAATAGCATTGTTCAATGATGTATATACTTATGTTCCTAGACTTAGGTTGTGTATTATGCATATTAGAATAATTGCATTAATGAACAGTATACTACTAATATGCATGTGATGGGTAAGTGGCCTATGGCACTATACAACATTCCATTGCTACTTATCTAGAATGAAACCTCTTTGCTGACATGTTTGGAGTTGTGCACACTCTTGACAATGTTTTGGTAGATATGGAAGGCATCTAGAAAGTTACCGTATGAATACGGGATATGGATGAATTTTGTATTGAAGCATTGGCTAAGATAATTGCATTACTGTATGACATATGTCCTTATGTGTACGATTTTGTTCTGAAAACTCTGAGATTTCTAATCATGCAATTGAATTTGACTTGTAGGAAAGATCGTGTACAATCACCTACAAAAGAAGGAAAACAACATTTGTTCCAGCAATGAAGTTCAAGAAAACTATCTATTGAAGATATTGAAGAATCTAAAGTTCCTAGGATCCGGGATGCAGTAATGGAAGGATGCCATGATCGAGGAGTATCGGTCGATCATGAAGAATGATGTATGGGATGTGGTCCCAAGACCAGAAGGGAAGTTTGTTGTGAATTCCAAGTGGATCTACAAGATCAAGCATGCTGCAGATGGTAGCATAGAGGAATACTAGACAAGGTTTGTGGCTCGTGGCTTCTCCCAGAAAGAGGGGATAGATTATGAAGAGACTTTTGCACCTGTATCCAGATACACTTCCATCAGAACAGTACTTTCCCTGGCTGTAGTAATGAAGTGGAAGATACACCAGATGGATGTCAAGACAGCTTTCTTGAATGGTGTAGTCGAAGAGGAAGTGTATGTGAAGCAACCACTCGGTTTTGAGACGCATGACAGGGAGTCATATGTGTGCAGATTGAAGAAAGCCTTGTGTTATAGGTCAAATCTGCACTTCTCCGTCCATGATCACATTTAGCTGTCGATCACACAAAAGGACAACTTGGATTGAAGAGCAAGATTGACCTAGGTGATGTATGGACCTAGATTACTCCTCTGCAGCTGACAAAACACTAATTTTACCTACATTTTGACATGAACGCTACCCTACAGGCATAAGAGTAGCGTACACCTTCTAGTATACTCTACTTTGCCTCTTACAGACTAGCGTACACCTCAAGAAACCTTGCAAACGCTAGTTGTAAAGCATGAAAGTTGCATATTGTGCGCTACTCCACTTGAGGAAACTCGTGTACATCTTAAAATGTAATAAAAAAAATATTAATTTGACGAATTGGGATTAGTTGAAGTTGGTTTGCAGCTTCCCCAACTTCCCACTCAAACTACCTCTCGATACAAACTGCCTATTGTAAGGAAAAATAAAGGAAAGTATGTCAACTCATGGGTGACCTATTCTCACAGGTCACCAAGCTCTTCAACTTACTCAGCAGGTCATCATGAAGTTTATAAAAGAAGCCAACCAACTCCATTTCACAACTTTTTTCATTATGAGTTTATGAGTGAAGCATTTTAGCTTCTCAAGGTTTGGTGATGTGCATGAGCTAATCAATGGATGATGTGCCCCATTCTTCTATTCTACTTCTCTGCTCTAATATTCTATTAGTATTTGCATCCATGGAGATCTGATATGCAGGTCCATATACTATAACACTAAGAAGAACCCAAGCTTACAAGGATTTATCATCATACAGGGTACATTCGGAGAAGACAACATTGAATGGCTGAAATGGAGGTTTCGGGTTCAGCACTTTTGATCATTTCTGGGTTGTGATACCTATTCCATTGCGTCCGGAGGGTTGTTTCCAGTAGGAAACACTTTTTGTCTCATCGAAAAAAGTGTCCGGATGACCAAGATACACCCATTTTCACCAGAGCCAAGTTTTCATGTGTTAAGGAGCACACGTGTGAAGTTCCAGTTCAGTGAATGCGCCCATGAAAGCTTAGGAATCTCAGTGCATAGACCACACTCTGTTTCAGACCTGTTGTATATCATAATACATCTTCAGAACAGAGATATTTTCATTACCTCTCTTCTTCCAGTCATTCTATTGCCCTATGAGGGGATTTCCTAGTCAATAAGTCATTGTACTAAGGAGGAGCTAATTAAATGAGTGCCATATTGGCTCAGTGAGTTATATTTCGACCTGCTGTTGTTGAATACAATATATCAGAACTTTATCATGCTTCAGAACATAATATTTCAGTTAATAAAAATCATTTAGTAATTGAGATTGAGAGACTAGCTCATTAAGCACTGTTTGTGACTAGTTTTACTGAAATGACTGCCAAATTCATTCTGAGTGTCAGTTTTGCATTCTGTAAATTGTAGGAGGTTAATAATTCATTATATTTTCTATATCAGTCCTTACTTTAATAATTTAGGATCATTTACACCCCTTTTGTAAATATTGGAAAGTAACTAGCTCAGTAATCCAATATTGGCTTAAGACTCACAAATCATTCTTACTCTTTCCAAATCTTTTTGAATGCTGCCTAGTGAATCCATTGAACTTATTTGTCTATCATAACTCAGCCTTGGACCCTCAGTAACCCACCCAGTCTAGTAAGCATATGCTGGTGTGCCCATGAAGCTTTGCAGCAGGCTTCAGAGGTAGCTATTGTCCGAAACATAAATGGCCCGAGTGCTTTGTGCTTAGGACTCTCCCTCTGATATGATTTGCTGCTGCTGCAAACATCTCATACAAATTCCAGAATTGAATGTTCATCCCACTATCCTCATACCTTGCCTTAGTCCCCATTACTTACTTCCCGCTTTGTTCGAAAGAAAATTGTAAAAATTTAAATCAGTGAATTTATTAAAATTTCTGAAGTTGAGTTAATATCTGGGTCAGATATTGGCTAGGATATTACAATAGACTGATGAGTAATGAGAAGGATCATTTTGTCTATGTCTTTGTCTCTTTTGTAACCTGTCGCAATGTGATTGAATATGTGTTATTGCAGTATAATCGAATGTATGTTATCACAGCATGGTTAAATATGGCTTATGAATGAACCTGTAATGTCGCAAAATTGTGTTATGTATCTCAGATCGGTTAGTTATGATTTTGTAATCTGTTAGTGCATAGATATTATTATCATATTCTGATGCGAATGATGATTATGTCGATCTCTGGGTTACATTGTGATTGAAAGTGAATGATGCATGTTCTCTTATATCTGCGGAAACGTGGTTCCTATAGCCCCCTTAGATATATCGGGTGAGACCTAACTCACTCTGTGGGTGTTGCTGGAAAGGCTAAACCCTTTCTAAGCCGATATCTATGGGAGTTTGTGTCGAGATTTGTTGACATAGTGCGAATTAACCCATGTCGACAAATTTGTGTCAAAAAATGATTCCATTGCCGGTACCCTAGTGCGAAAAGGAGAGGACATGTTGTGGAATCTGACAAAGCCAGAGATCACGGAATGGTTCCATAAAAAGACGCGAGAATTTGTTGAGGAAGAAAATAAGAACCCTAGATGGTCGACAGACGAGTGATTGCAGAAGTACATCTACTCTGATATCCACGAGGTATTTTTTTGCGAGTTTCCTATACTGTTGTACGAATGGTTGGAGCAACTGACTTTTCAAAAGAAGAATTTCCAAGGAGGTGAGCCTGAACATTGGACCTCGGAACTGATCCAGCAATTGAGTCGGGTTAATAACAAAACTTCAAGGGTTGTTGATGTTTGGGTAGATAGCATTTTGGAAGGATACATTACTGAGTTTTTTGTCGACACAATTAGATCATACAGCGACACAAAAAGGAAGTTCTTTAAGGGACCCAGAGGAAGGTATCTATTGTTGCTACAATTGTGGATCAAAATGCTCATTTTGAAAAAGAAATATTGAAGATGAACTTCGACAAGTAAAGCTCGGATGTCTGGAGGTTGTGGGTACTGCGCAGATGCGGGTCCAATAGAATGATGCAGGTTGGATGGATATGAGCTATGATGAAATTGTGAGGGAATTTGTGGAAGATTGTGGTTGCTTGAGAAGTGGGGTGAGGTTCCGGCCGGAGAAGAAGAGGAGGACTGATATAGAGAGAGAGATGCCTAGTGTGACCGGAACAAAGGACTACGAAATAGGGCCACAAGGGACTAAGATACCTTACGGAAACGAAGAGGACGACCACGCTACCCCTGAACCTGAGGAAGGACATACCCAAAGCTACAACGTACCCACATCCCCGTGCACTACACCAAACTTTGGAGGAAGGAAAACAAGCTCTTCGCAAGGTTATCCTGCGTGTCACAATAGTAGTAATGGTAGTGGATCTACAAACACCGGTAGACAACCAAGGATGGAGGGAGACGACGTGAATTTTCCTCTCTTTCAGGGAAATGGGACGGAGGATCCCAAGCAGTATTGGTTCTTGTGTGAAGCAGTGTGGATAGTAAACAAATACAGGATGAAGCTATAAAAAAGGGACAACTAGCAATGACCTTCAGAGGTCATGCACTGGATTGGTACATGAAATTTATACAAGTCCCTGCAGGACTTCAGCAAAAGACTCTAACAGAAATCAGAGCTGGGTTGATAGACAATTTTAAGAAGCCTGAATCAAAATCATAGTACATCACGGAACTGAAGGAGATCAAGCGATTCCCTAATGAGTCGGTGTGGGAGTTTGATCAAAGATTCAAAACTCTAATGGTTAAAGTTATTTTTGGGATGAGCGACGTTCAACATAAGGAATGGTTTATTACAAGATTGATACCGCACATTTGAATGTCATTGACGCAGTAAAAGATACTATCTCAGGCATAGGAATTGGAAATCGTGATGAAGCTCGAAGCTTCTCCAATTGGTGAAGCAAGGATTGGCATGGGCCAAATCCAATCGCAGCTGTCAAAATTGAATATCCAGTTGCAGGAGATTAAGAAAGGGAAGGAATTTCATGGAGAGGTATGGTGCAGATGATGCAAATTTGAAGGACATCATCAAGATCAGTGTCTTGCATTCTGCGAATATTTGTAGTCTGGTGCACCAATTCTGCTCAGTCAAGGAGGAATTCCCTAGTGTCGAATTTTTGAAACAAGGGGACATCGCTTGGAGGAATGTGTGTATTTACAGAAGGTTGTGTCGAAGCCGGCTAATATGTTTTGTAACTTTTGTCGATCTATCGGTCATGAGGAGAAGCATTGTAGAGCATATGATTTCCTCCAAGAAATAACTCTCAATACTTACTTTATGAAGGGAGACAAGCAACAGTAGGCCGAGAGACCTCAGCCGCAACTACAGTATAATCAGCCGCAATCATAGTATAATAAACTGCAACCGCAGTATAATCAGTCATCGTACAATCAACTACAGCCACAGTATAATTAACCGCAGTATAATCCGCCGCAGTACATATAGTCATAGTTCAACCCACATCGAGGAGGATTGAGAGAGGGATTCTGCGGTGGTCATGGAAGAGGTTTTGGTCGTGGAGGAACCTTTAGTCGAGGTCAAGGGCCGGTCACATGATATAATTATGGCCAAATCAGACATTGTCAGAGATATTTCCCAAATCCGACCCCACAGTGTACCTATTACAGTGCATCCAATCAGAATATCGAAGATTTTCCTCAGTTAATCGCAAAGTGGCAAACTAAGAATTTGCCACAACCGCAACCAAATCCGAACCTCAACTAGAACCAAAACCCTAATATAAATGCGCAGAAGATATCAACTAAGATAAGAAGTTGACCCATAAATGTCGTAGTGGTAACCAGAGGAGGAGCTGCGGCAGGAGAAGATAGGCCATTACCAAATGTTCGGTCTACAACCCGGATGTAGGTACGATTTGATGTTGAAGCAGAAAAAAAATATTTTTGGAAGAACAAGATGCACTAAGAAAGAATAATGCTAAGCCATCGCCTGGATTCCACAAAGAACCTATCTATGAGATTTTGTTGATTCTTTATACGACAAATTCGCAAAGGTCGCTAGGAAAAGTAAGCGCTCTGAAATTTTTTCTAGAAATTTGTTTAACATTAGCAAAGGATCAAGATGCATTGGCATAGATCGATAGCTTCTTGTATCGACAGGAAGAAGGGAATAAGGATCATACAGTCAACCAGTTGCACGGGGAGAGAAATGAGGATGAATGCCAGATTGGTGCATATGATGTAGATTCCATCATTTTGTACCTAGGATCCAATGTAAATATATTAACCAGGAAAAAATGGGAAACGATGGGGAAGCCATAGTTGATATGGTACCCTGTGCAACTTCGTTTAGCAAATCAGAGCAAGGTTACACCAATCAGTCGATTGCCTCATTTACCTATCGAAGTAGAAGGACTAAAGACATAAGAATATTTCAACGTCATAGAGATAGTCGACAACACAATCACATATCTTGTGCTGTTGGGAAAATAATGGGAAATGGAAAATCAAGCGGTTATCAATTTCAAGAAAAGGACGATGTATTTTGAGAACCGCGACATGAGGGTCATTTCCCCACTTGATCCACTTGAAGGAAAAAGATATGTCGAACCAATGAGAGATGAGTTCACAGAAGAATGGGACAACATCTACAATTTTTCAAAAGTTTACATCAATCCCACCGCCGATGGAGAGTTGTGGTGGCGATGTATCAGTTCGATGTCGTCGGACTCCGACGAGGCTCTAGAGAATTGGCAGAATCGGTTGCATAAGGTATCATTCAGGAAATGCACACGAATCACTCAGTCATTGAGATGGGTATAAACAAAAGTATGTGATCTGTCGACATAAGATTAGTTTGAAGACAAAGTATCAAAACCACAACGTCTGTTGGCATTAGAAGAAACATTAAAGGCTACTCCAGCAAGGTAGTGGGTTGCGCACAATTCATCGATAACAAAGTGGAAACTATGTCTAAGATTGATGGAAGTAATATTTGGGGAGAACGAATGCTATGAAAGGAATAAATGTGATGGAATAAATGATCCAAGGGATCATCTAGGAGAATGCCAAATTACATGGGGAATGAGGTTGAAGGAAGAATGGGCTCATGCATTCATCCATACATTAGATGAAGTGCCACGGAGTTGGTAAATCTCAGCAGAAATTTGAGGAGGAACAACAACGTGGGAGGATTTGACCACTAGTTTCAGTCACACATTCAGTTATGTTGATGAGAATCCTTTCATCCACAATGCGCTGCAGGAAATTCACATAAAGTTATTCGAGACAGCTCCGACCGAAAAACCAATGGGACCACAATGGACTACGACAAAAAAAATTATGATGGAGTGTTACAATGTGTCGGGAGGACCCGATGACGATGAAGATCCTATAGTTGTCTATGTCCCAAAGTTAGAAGGAAGTCGCGACATTGAAGCACCAGATATGCCATTCGACAAATTCAAGCAACCATTGAAAATCAAGAAGGTCGGTATTGGGTCAGTGGAAAATCCAAATTTTGCTAGTATTGGAGACTATTGGGATGAATCAACAATTGGAAAGGTCACCGACCTACTACATGAATTTCAAAATTTTATTCCCAACGAAGTTTTCTAAGATGAAGGGAATTTATGGGGGCGTAGGTGAGATGAAGATCCCTCATAAACATGATGCTAATCCAATGAAGCAGCGATCGTATAGACAGAATCCCATATACAAAGAGAGGGTGAAGGATGATATAGAGCGGATGTTGGACGCAAGGATCATTGATCCTATCGAAGAGTCAGAATGGATCATCCCAATGGTCGTCCAAGATTAAAAAAAAAGACTGGTGAAATTCGGATTTGCGTCGATCTAAGGAATTTGAATGATGCATTCCTTCATGGTCCATTCCCCAAACACTTTACTGACGAAGTACTTGAAGGTATTGGAGGACATGAAGTATACTCATTCATAGATGGGTTCTCAGGATACCACCAGATCAGGATTGCGAAAGAAGATCGACACAAAACCACCTTCGTAACAGAGTGGGGATGATTTCAGTATACAGTGATGTCGTTTGGTCTCAAGAATGCCCCTGCAATTTCATTTAATATTAGTCATCGCTACGTTCAAATACTGCATTCACAAGTTCTTGGCGATGTACATGGATGATTGGACCGTGTATGGATTATTTAAATACCATGTTGCAAGCCTCTGAATGATGTTGGAAAGATGCCAACAGCATCATATCTCCTTGAATCTAAAGAAGTGTATCTTTTGTGAACCATTTGGTATCCTATTAGGACACATTGTTTGCAAGGAAGGTATGTTGGTCAACCCAGCCAATATTGTGATCATTTTCGACCTACCAGCACCAACGATAGTGAAGCAGCTGAGGGCCACGTTGGGCCATACAGGATACTATAGAAAGTTTATAAGGGGATATGCATCGATTACTATGCCCATGGAGAAGTTATTGAAGAAAGATGTGAAGTTTGAATGGAACGACGAGTGTCAAAAGAGCCTCGATGTATTAAAGAAAAAGATGGTTGCAACACCAATATTATCCTTCCCCGACTGGAAGAAATAATTCCATGTCCACGTAGACACTTTTTCAGTCGCACTAGGAGTGATATTAGCCCATCTTAGAGAAGGATTGATCGACCATCTGATTGCGTTTGCAAGCCGGAAGTTGTCAATCGCGGAGAAGAATTATACAACGACAGAAAGAGAAGGCATGGCGATGGTATATGCGTTGCAAAAATTCTGACACTCTCTGCTTGGAGGACACTTCAATATGTTTACTGACCACTCGGAATTGAAGTACTTGGTCAATAAGCCTGTGTTGGGGGGGAGGATCTATTAGTGGTTACTATTTTTTTAGGAATTCGAATTTGAAATAATCATGAAACCTGGACGATTGAATGCGGGACCTCATCATCTGTTAAGGATTGAATCAGGCGAAGAACCAAGTAGCATCGACGAAGGCCTATCTGATGCGCAGTTATTCAGGATTGAAATGGTCGATGACCATTATGAACAAATTATTTAGTTTTTGGCTATGGGAAGAGTACCTGAGGAGTTCACCACCAATAAAAAGAAGCAATTAATTTTCAGGGATGTTGATTTCCAACTAATTGTAGGACAGTTATATAATATGGGGCCAGATGAACTTCTTCGTCGATGACTCCTTCCACATGAGAAAGAAAGAGTGTTGGTTAAGGCTCATGGTGGGATCCCAGGGGGTCATTATGGAGGGAGCGTAACCACCAAGAAGATACTTAGAGTTGTTTTATGGTGGCCAACACTGCATGGTGACACAACAGATTATGCCAAGAGCTATGGTGTCTGTCAAAGGATGAGGAAACTGTCTCTAAGGGATGATATGACATTGGTTCCTCAATTGACATTACAACCCTTTGAAAAATGGGCAGTAGACTTCATGAGACCCATTAACCCACCAGGGAAAAGGACAGGTGCGAGGTACATCATTAATGCGACCAACTACTTAACAAGATGGGAAGAAGCGACACTAGTAAAGGATTGTACAACAACGACAACAACAAGATTTCTCTTTGACAATGTGGTCACCAGATTTGGGTGTCCAAAGATATTGATGAGCGATCAAGGAACACATTTTGTCAATCATACCATCAGAGCAATGACTAAGAAATTTCAGATTCAACATAGAAGAAGTACCCCATATCACCCACAAGCGAATGGAGCAGTTAAGGTGCTGAACAAAATATTGGAGAAGACGCTCACTAAGGTGTGCAATACAAACCGTGACGATTGGGACTTGAAGATTCCCGCGGTATAATGGGCCTATAGAACGACATGCAAAAGATTGACAGGCCAGACCACTTTCAAGCTGGTAAATGGAAAAGAAGCGATGATGCCTATGGAGTACATTATCCCTAGTCTACGCATTGTAGCAGTGACAGGAATGAGCGACGACAGAGCCATTAAATAAATATTGGCACAGCTACTACAACTTGAAGAAGATCGCTTCATTGCAGGATTTCTTCAGCAAGTAGAAAAAGATCGACAGAAGGCATGGCATGATATCCATGTAAAGAAGAATCACTTTCAGCGCAGAGACATGGTGCTCCTATACAATAGCAAGTTCGCAAAACACCTAGGTAAGCTCTGAATGCATTGGCTCGATCCATATATCATAAATGTCATTACTAATGGGGGTGCAGTTCAATTGCAAAAGTTAGATGGAACACTTTTGACAAACTTAGTGAATGGGAGCCGACTAAAACCCAATCAGAATAGCTTGGCACACATTGAATGAGAAAGTTAAGAAGTCGACAGGAAAAAAGAAGAAAAAGAAGAAAAAAAAGAAGGGTACACTACAAAGTTCGGGAGTCCATCGACAGCACTACAACAAGGATCAACTTCCATCTGTCAACAGAACAATAACCAGTGACAAGGTTTAAATTCATATGTATGTCGATGGAATAGCGACGAATTTTTAAATGGCGACAAGGTTTGGGTCCTATCGACATCCAAAGGAGTGCGAACTGGTCAAATCAGGCAATAAAAGCAGTAGTTAAGACGTGGCAGACGACGGCACAAGTGGATGAAAACACATTTAATGACCAATGAGTACACATGATTTGGAAAATCAACAGAATATTTGGGTAATCATTGTCCAAATCAATTCAATGTCTATAAAAGCACGCACATGTGGAAATTCTGCCTCATTGTGCATTTTGAGAATTGGTGAAAAACGTTACAGAACAAAGCTAAGTGAAGAGTTGAATTCAGAGAGTTATGATGGCACATGTGATTTCTAGCACGAGCACGTAGGAAAAACCCAGGGCGACAACAACAATTGTCCAAGAGAAACTGGAAATTGCATCCACCCCAGCGCGGATATTCAAGAAGAAAAGAAGCATCGGCTGGCCGACGGATACAGAAAGGAAAACAAAAACTACCTGCAGCTCGACACTAGTTGCAGCTGTAAGAGGAGAGGTAGGCACATCAGGCGCCACAGAGGAAGAAATGAAAACAACTAGAGGAATAGGTCCGACCATACAGGACATTCCCAGTTATGTAACATCAAGGAAAGAAGGGGCTCTGCCAATAAAAAATGGAAAGAATACCAAGTACACTATAGTAGAGCCAGCAACACCAGAGGGTGTCCACACCATTGGTGATGTATTAAAGCAACTGCATAAGCTGCAATAATACGACCATGAAATTCTGGCATACCCCGAATGCACCTGCGACACATTTAGACAAGTCCATGAGGAAGGAGGACCAATCAAAAGAGAGCCAATGCCATGGGCATTAGGGCCAGCGAAATTAGGACTGTTATCAATTATTCACATGCCACATTTTGGGAGATCGACGGAGGTGAATGCATGCATAAAGAAATTGCTTGTATGTCTCCACGGAAGATATCTATAGCTCGATATGAAGATCCACATTGAACTAGATCTGATCTCTAGAATCATCGGGTTACCCAAGATGGGGGTAGACCCATCGCAATACTTCCAAGGGAAGGACAACAACAAGAAACTGGAAGCAAGAATGAAGGCCAAATACGAAGTGGTTAAGAACACCCATGGATATTTGATCGACACGATAAATGATGAGGCGGTTAATCTCGCAGCCAAGCTGCTAGCGATAAAATTGGTGTGCAAGAATCGACCCAACCAATGATGCACAGTGGGGGTCATCGCATCAGCAGAACAGTGCGCGGATGGTGTCCAAATGAACTGGTTGCTCTTTTTTATGAATGAGATAATGGAATACATAGTGAAAGGACAAGAGAAGGGTAATGCCTTCACATACTCGTGGATCCTACTATTGATATCCCTTGTCACATGGATGGAGCCACAGCAATACCAAGGTATTGAGACCAAGAGCGTCAAAATGTGTCGAGGGGAACGATACCAAAACCTATCGGTGTTGAATGATAAGGATAGGAAATGCAATAACAATATTCAGTTTTATATTTACCTATAAGAACTACGTGCATAGGCAGTAAAGGTCCTGTGATTGACCGGTGTCGCAGTGAATAAGTACCAGAGGATTGCGAGGCTCGCTATGGGGCCTCAAGCAATATTCATCCAAGCACATGCAGACCCAGATAAGCAATGTCTAAGGAAGCAATATAAGATGACGGACGCAGAATTGGATGCCACTGTAGAGGACTGGCCAAATGAATGGAATACCTAGGTCGGTGATGACCAACTATCCTATCCGGATGATGGAAAACCGACGGATGTAGCGAAGACTCAAAATGAGGCGAAGGACTCAGAGAATGATGATGGAGGCGATGACAACCCATCAAGCCATATGGGCGATAGTCAAGAGGCATCGACTGACACTCTGAAAAATTCAGAGTTAGAAGCACAATGTGAAGAGGCCATAACAAAGAGGAACAGAGACAGAGGAGAAGGGAGTACCACTGCTGGTATCTCCACCGAGCAGATGAACATGTTTCTCAAGTAGATGACGACGGTGGCGAAAGAGAACTGCACATAAGTAACGCAACACACAACCACATATTTTCATCAAGTGATGTAGCTACTGCAGACACTGAGCAATGCTGTCATGGAGACTAAGGTGAGGCCAAACCTTGATGAGGGAAGTCATCCAGCAACATGACATGAGGATATCGATATCGGCATGCAACAACGCATTGTTCAAATCTTACATGGAACCATTACCACTGGAAATGACAACCTCGACCTTACCCTAAGAGGATTCGACACAGTCATAATCGATCTGAACATGTTACCCATGTTAATGCTTCATTTCACCCACATTGGGACCAACGAAGAAAGTCACTAAAGGGAAGCAACGACACATGACAAAATGATACACTATAAAAGGTAAGTAAGAAATGTTGAGGATGACCGTGAAAAACTTCGCCAAGAGAAAGAGATAGAAATGCAGGACGTGGAAAAAGCAATGGAAGACAGAAGGCGGCTAGAGCATGCAATTTCTATAGATTGCGAAGAGGCGCTAGAGATATCAAGAGAAATGGCCGCAGAAGCTAAGGCACTGCAACTGGGTGCGGTCCTCGCCGATCTGAGAAAGAAAATGAGGGCTTACAGATGAGGGAAGTACTGATCACACCAACGGAGCAAGTGGAGTCACGAACAATGATCATTGAGGAGGCTACGATGCAGATCGTCGAGTTGGGAAAAGAGGCGCAGCATATAGCGGTAGAAGTGTTGCAATTTTCAGGAAGTCTCATTCAAGACGAGCAGTTTCACCAGCTAAATTTGCAACTTGGAGAAGTCGAAGTGCTCTTAGAAATGTTGAGGGGATCGATCAAAGAAATGCCCCTACTTTTGCAAATCACAAAAGAGATTGAGATAAAAGACTCACAGCAACAGGTGGACAAGGTGCGCCAAAGACAGCAAAGAAGAACCGCGCAGTTAGATGAACTAAAGTCAAAGGCGGAGTAGCTAGCACTAGAAGTGATGTTAGCAATGGCGCAGATAAAGGAAAATCTAGAGAAAGTGCAGCAGATAGGAGGCGAGCACCCAACATAGCAAGAGGTTGAAGACTGCACAATGCTCAAAGCCATGGTGAAGGAAGCTTTCAACCAAATCAAGGCAGCCTACGAAGAATTCAGGAAGTAGGTGGATGCACTAGCAGCGTCCGGTTGAGGTGGCTCGAGGGCTAGCTACAAGTTTGTGTTGGGGAGATGTTGGAAAGGGTATTAATGCATAGGATTTTTGGTCCAAAGGGACATCGACAAGGATTTTTGGTCCAAAAGGACACCGACAAAGGGGAAAAGCGACAAGCGAGTGACGACAAAGATAAAGAATGATCGTGAAGCAGGATAAAAGCAGATAAAGCGGAAGTGAAGTGGATAATGTGGCATAATTAATTAATTAGTTAATTAGTTAATGGGTCACTTTGACCACCTTTGTAATGGCCAAGTGAGCCTATAAATAGGAGTAGGATTGTAATCCTTAGATCATCTAATCTTCTTATGGGATTCGATCTTTGGTGTCCTTAATATTTTTCATCTTGATTTTTGATCTCCGGATATGACTTGGTATTTGTTCTGCAGATATGTATCCATGATTCTGCGATGTGTAAGACAGACTAATGAGTAATGAGAAGGATTGTTTTGTCTGTGTCTTTGTCTCTTTTGTAACTTGTTGGAGTGTGATTGAATATGTGTTATTGTAGTATAATCGAATGTATGTTATTGCAGCATGGTTAAATATGGTTTATGAATGAATCTATAATGTTGTAGTTGTGTTGTGTATCTCGGATCAGTTAGATATGATTATGTAATATGTTATTGCGTAGATCTTATTAGCATATTCTGATGCGAATGATGATTATGTCAATCTCCGGGTTACATTATGATTGAATGTGAATGATGCATGTTCTCTTATAACTGTGGAAACGTGGTTTCTGCATCCCCCTTAGATATCTCGAGTGAGACCTCACTCGCTCTGCAGGTGTTGCTAGAAAGGATAAACCCTTTCTGGTCTGATATCTATGGGAGTTTGTGTCTATCTGTGTTGACATAGTGCAAAGTGAACCCCTGTCAATAGATCTATGTCAATGGAGACTTCAAGAGGAGCAGAGTAGGAGGGAAGACTAGATGGTTTCCAACTCATACGATCAAATTATAGAGAATACATGTTTATTCCAAGACCTTATAAACATCCAAATTCCCTAATATCACCCAGTTGATCCTATGCCTCACTTTCTTTCTACCAGTGTAAGGGACAATCCGATATATGCTTTTCCAACTCCTCCAATTAATCCAATGGTGTTGGGGATAAGTCAAAACTATGCATTTTCAATTCCTCCTTTGTTGCAAGGAGAAAAGTGGCCTCATGCAAATGTAGGAAACTCAACCCATTCAAATCAAGCAAATTTAGGCAGTTAAACCTACTTGGTTGAAGCAAATGTAGGGAACTGTACAATATTGGCAATGAATATAGCCAGCCTACTCATGCATGAATTAATTTTATGCTTATGCCTAGCCACTTCCAATGTGGATTTTGTTAAATCGGCAATTTTTTTGTTGTAATTAGTCCTAAGCTATAAGGGCTTTGGAACCTACTAAATCCAAGATCCTAATCTTATGTGGAACTCGAGGCATTGTATTCAAATACTGTAAAAGGAACCTAAGAATATCAAGCCTGATTTGTCTTGAAGTTTAAAAACATGATCTGATTTATATCTACCCATTTCCTAGAATATTAAAGAGGTTTTTTATAGAAATTTTGTGCTCATTCAGCTTGAATTTGGAGGAAAGAACTTGCATTTCAAGTCCCAAGAAATTTAATAAACGAGACAATAGTATTCTTGTTAACTACCAAATAAGAGAATTTCGAATCCATTGAAGCTTTTCAACCTACCAATCTGATATTGCAAAGATTTGGGAGGATTATATGTTTTACGCCAAAAGAGACATGGCCACGCAATAGGAAAAATTAAAGAAGTTCAAAGAACAAGTCCCTAGAATAATCAACTCAAACCCATTTACATATATTTATACTTGGTCATGAATTTTATTGCATGAATTTTATCGTAGAAACTGGAACTATGAATTTTTCTTGAACAAGTTCCTTTAACGTGATTTTATAACAAATTACAATTACAAACACAAACTAAATCATCCCACATATACATCATCCCACCAATCCAAATAATGTCACATCTATCTTCACTAATCTCTTTCCTAGAAAACAAGGCAATGCTATATAATGGAGATTGGTCGATATGCTCTTGCTCTAAACCATAGGGTAGCCTAGTATCAATGTTTTCTCCAACAAAGATTTAAACAACACTTGATTCCATGATACTCAATTCTTGAAGAATTATGTACATCAATAATGACAAAGAAGAGCACTTTGCTCGATCACAACATTATCCAAACAGTGCAATATAAATATGTCCAAATGGATACCAACAATATATATAACATTTACAAAGGAATGAACAACCCTCTGTTATTCTCCAACATTCTGATTGGCCAATGTTGTTAACCCATCGACACATCCAATTAGATATTAATTAGAATAAGTCATGACATGAGTTTAATTGCAAAGGCATTAGCATCTAGAGTTGTTTGGAGTAATGAATAAGGAAAGCTTGAGAAGGTGAGTTATAAATCTAACTAACTGACTAAAATAGTCATGTAACTGTGCTCCTTGGATAACTTGAGGATAGGGAGAGATTGAGGCAATCTTTCGGTTCCATCCCATAAATATCAATTGGTGTTGGGCCATATTTTAAATATGTCAATCCCCTTACAAATAAATAAATTTCTACAACAATGAATAAGAACATGAACTCTTTGCTCACCTGCAATATTCTCCAATGTTGTTTTCTTCACATTCAAAATGCAAACAAACAATAAAAAATGTTTCATTATGTCCATCATGCTTCAACTTTACTAAGTAAGGAATTAGGGGCATCTTTTATCATACTTAGAATGGATATACTATGCCATAGTTGTATTGAGTGAACCCCCATGTGTGTGAATGTTGGATGAAAAGTAGGGAATCATTTGGAAAGTGATTATTAAACACCCTTGACCCTATAATTGAAATTCCTATAATATGACTCAAGATTATTATAACTTCAAAACGGTAACCTAAAGCATATGCAAGAACATGAAGATATGGTGTGGATTACAAAGATAGAACACATAGGCAAATTACAACTATAATTACAAAGACAAATTACAATTACAACCACAAAATATGCCCTAGTTTGTCAATTACAAAGACAAAATACAGAGGCAAGTTACAACTACAATTACAAGATAAATTACAATTATTGACAAATGATATAGTAGGATCTGTAGAAAACTAGCCATATACCAACATCAAGCAAATTCAAGCCCTAGAATAGTGAGCTGCATATTATCGCTAAACAATTTGTTACCCTCATTGAAGCTCATAATTTATTTAATGATATAGTAGGTTATGGAACAAAATAGTCATAGACCAACAATGCTTCCAAGCATGAATCCAAATCATTAGGGTCATTATGGTATTTAGGGTCCAAATAATGGCAACCATGGAAAACCTTGACCAATTAAAGACCTAATAAAACCAAATTGAATAGAGAAACAAAGGCTAATTAAATACCTAATAAATGAAGTTGAACACCCACATGCAAGCCATGGAAACTTTGGATTGTCCAATTAGGGTCTCTACAACCATGAACAACAATCTGACATACAACACAATTCAAATCTCACAAGTTCGCTTGATGCCAAAGCAAAACACTTAATTGCATCTACAAGCATGACAAGGGTGGGGTGATTAAACTCATAACTTGAATCGATGTAACAAGGCAAAGCCCAAATATGCCTAAATATGTGTTCATTGTACAAAGCTCGAGTAAACCCAAATTGAACACCTACAGTGCTAGCCATGAAAACTCTCGACGGTCCAATTAGGGTCTTTGCAAACATGGAAAACAATCTGTCATAAAACAACCATGCCATGCCATATGCTACATTGGGATTTGGGTGGATGCCACTATGACATAATGGAGGGAGGACCACCCTAATGTTTTATGAAAATCATATGATAGCATTTTGAAGGGAGAAACAATAAAAGACCTAATAAAACCAAATTGCAAGCACGAAAAGGGTCAAACACAACCCTAATATGCCCAAATATGCCTTCATTGTGCAAAAATAGAGTATACCAACCAGAATTAGGGTCATTAGGGTAAACTTTTGAACAAGAATTAAGGTCATTACTTACAAATTAGGGTCAAATTCTTACAAAACTAAGTATAATTACTTACAATTCTTACAAATTTCCAACCAAAAATGATGTGTTGATAAACACAAAGGCTCATCACCCAATAGAACTCACAACATAACTCACATTTATGAAAAAATCACATAAATTTCCAACCAGCAGTTGATGTGTTGATAAACATAGAGGCTCATTAGCTGGTAGGATAGGAATCCTACTAGGAAACAAAGTTTCTCCATTGAAAACACAACAATCTCCACGACCAATCTCCACCTACTCCACGAACCAACTGAGCACCATGACCGAGCTCCACCTGTAAGGAACTACCCACAATAAAAAAACAAAAAAAAACTTTAAAAACCCACATGCACTCCGCGTTACCTGGTCCAGGTCCCATCCAGACAATGACCATCGTAGACTGAGGCTGCTCGAAGACTGAGGGCTGCTCAAACAAGAAAAACACTAGGTGAATATGATACACTAGACAACACAACCAACCACACCTACCACACAAAACCAAGCTTCAAACCTAGCTCACAAAACCCTACATGAGGTAGCACAACGCAAATCGAAATGACGTATGGCCATCCATTGGAGGCGGACCAAAATACACTAACCCTAAACACACTCCAAATCCTCCACATTGACAGTTGTTGAAAGGATGTTGATTTATGTTAGAGTTAATGCCCAACCATCGGCATGTGGCAGGATTTCCAATGGTGCCCTACCGTACGCGACATTGGGCTCCAGGTGGACACCATGATGGCATCAGAGAGGGTACACCACTACTAGCATCCCTCCCCTACTCATAGTTGGAATGTGATTTTCATGGTGGAGATTTGTTTTTAAGATTGACACATATGCTGAATTTGTGCTAATATAAAAGGTACAACATATAATGATTTTGAATTTCTAATTTGGAGTGATCAAGTTGAACAATTTTCAAAGGGGCCATATGTAGAAATCCCAGAGGAAGGAGGTGAAAATAGAACTAAAGAAAATATACCTCTAAGGATAAATGAAGCTATGCATCTTGAACATGATTCACTTGATTAAAGGTAGATTTTGAAGAGAAGTCTTTATGAGCAAAAGAGACTTAACATGTGTGGCTATGAGCTTACTTATTTTAGCTATTTTGATTTATCATCCATGGGTGATGAGCCAAGAAATGTTAAAGAGGATTTTAATGGTGAAGAGGCCTCCCACTAGAAGACATCCATAGAGGAAGAAATTAATGGAGGCCTTGGAACATAACTAGACTTGCCATTTGTTGTATTTTCCTCAAGGAAGGAAGGTAGTTGAATGAACACAGTTGTCTAAGAAGAAGTATAACACATATGGTTTTATGGATTGATGTAAGGCTCCTTTGGAAGCAAAGGGATACTTTCAAGTAAAGCTTGGAGTTGATTATGAGGAACCCTTAGCTCCAATGGCCAAGATGGCCTCTATTAGGTTGCTATTGGCATTAGCAACTGCTTTTTGATTTAGAAGTGGAGTAAATGGAGGTGAAGAAAAATGTTTTTCATGGTGAGCTTGAAGTAATCAAAAGAATTTGTGGTAGAATGAAGAGAAGACATGGCGTGTTGATTGAAGAGATCATTATATGGCTTGAAGCATTGTCCAAAACCAATGGTATCATTGGATTGACAAATATGTTATGGGACAAGGGTTCTTAAGAAGTGATGCAAACCATTGTGTTTACTTCAAGTAAGAAGGGAATGGCTTCATTATTATGGTCTTATATGTTGCTGACATTATTTTGATTAGTGATTGTAAGCAACTAATCAAGGAGAGTAAGTCCCAATTGTTACGTGAGTTTGACATGAAGGATATAGGTGAGTTATAATATTGCTTAGGAATTGAGGTGAAGAGAGTTTTCCAAAATCGGAAGTTGTATATCAACCAAAGAAAGTATGTGGAAACATACTTGAGCTCTTTAGGATGGATAAATGTATACTAACTTGCACTCCATCTCAAGAGCAAGTGTGTTTATCGACTAACATGAGCCCTAAGAGCATACATGAGGAAGATGAGATGGAAAAAATATTATATGCTAGCGTGGTTGGTATCATTATGTGTGCAATGGTGTGCACAACCCTAGATATTGTACATGTAGTGGGAGTTGTAAGTAAGTACATGGAAAATCTAGGTAGAGATCATTACAAAACTGTGACAAGGATCTTTGAGTACCTACACAACTTTCTATCAAGGAAATGGAAGCAAGAAGCTTTGGATACTTAGGTTTGTTGATGTTGAATGGAAGTGATACAGATAATGTTAAGTCCACTAGTGTATATATATCTATAGTATTTAAAAGAGTTATAAGATGGAAAAGTAAAAAGCCACTGGTGATTGCCCACTCTAATACTAAAGCATAGCACATTATAGCTTTGGAGTCTCATAAGAAAGCTATTTAATTACAACAATTATACAAAGATATTAAAATTAAACATAAAATTGTGCCTATCTAATATGATATTCAAAGTGTAATTTCCTTCGCAAAGAATCCCAAATTTCATCCATGAAGAAAGCATATCAAGATGAGCCAAGACTTAGAATAATACAACATATATTCTTTAGATAAGATACTAGATGAAAATCAACTTACTTGATACAAAGGAGAGATGGAGATTCAACCTTAATCCACCTGCCAAGTGAGAGATTGTTACTTTTATAATACTTTTATTTATAAGTCACATTTACTATTATGTCGAGAAGAAGGTCATGTACATATTTATACTTATATTGTTAAGTTGTTAAGTTGAAATATGCTTTTCCACATTCCATGGGGCAAGAGAGGTCACGCGCTTCAAACGTCTCGTGTTCCGAAGAACCAAGTCATTCCATTTAACTAAGAATAACCAAACATGTTGAAGAAGTATTTTACATTTATTATATTATTTATTCCTAAAGAATTAAAATATTTATAACTATTTATAATACTATTTGACATTTATTATTTTATTTACTATTTTACATGTTGAAAGTGTAAGAAGATCCTATATTAATATTCTTTGATATTCCTTTAGCAAGTAGGCATGCTTTACTTTTCTATATATTAACAATTGTTTCAACATGACATATATTCTATTTTCTATTCTAATTGAATAAGATTTCTTTTCTATATTGATAATCTTCCTTTAGCAATAATTTTCTATTCTACTTGAATAAGATTTTTTTCTATTCCAAGTGTAAGAAGATCCTATATTAATATTCTTTGATTTTCCTTTAGCAAGTAGGCATGCTTCACTTTTCTATATATTAACAATTGTTTCAACATGACATATATTCTATTTTCTATTCGCATTGAATAAGATTTTTTTTCTATATTGATAATCAGTTGGAGTGATATTATAAGCTATGCCATTGCCAAACATATTGATAAATGCTAACATTAAATGTCAACGGTGAGAGAATGCCCGCGAATACATATAACAAAGGTAACAATTAATATTTAATGTGTCGCCGGGTCATTGAATGTGATCATGATTAAAGATTTATGGTCCAGTTAACTTCTTTGAACGGGTTGAATTGTATTATTTTACAGCTGGACATACGCACCCTCTATTACTTAATAATTAGGAAATTAAAAAGCTCTACTTTTAAGAGAGAAAGACCCCTCATCGCCATTAAAACCTACGTTGCTTTTGTTCAGATTCCAACATGTATGCCTTTTAAGCTCATGCTCATCCCACATATCACGGGCATGGCTTTCAAAGGTTAATCGGAATTTATAATCAATAACAAGAGGAATTTATAATAATAAGAGCTAAGTTGTAAATAGCTAATTCCTTGAAAGTATTGGAACGAGTGATGATTATGATGGAGGAGCCAACTAGGGTTTCGCAGGTAAGGTCTGAATTTTCTGTTGTTTTTGGCTGTGGAGGTGGAGGCTATGTTTTTGTTCGTGCGTGTTAAGGTCTTTTCAGGTAGCAGGTACTTTTGGCGTTTTCGGGATGGCTGGGACAGCTGGATCCCACTGAGCGTGGTGTCATTGTCATCCCTTTCTCTTCGGTCAGGGTTTGTGTCACCGGCTTGTCCGGTTTCAGGGTTATGTGTTCACTTGGAGGGGGGTCACGTCCCCTTTCGCCTCATCTTCTCGGTAGTGAGGCTGGTGTTTGCCCGTCGTTTCCTTCCCCCTCTGCTCGCGGCCATGGAGGAAACCCTAACCTGACAGGTGAGCGTGCAAAAGGCAGACGATGGGCGAAAACTCTAAAGGCTAGAGAAAAGGTTGATAGGTTTGTAATACCTGCGGGTGCTCACTTGGACAGGGTTGAAATGCTGGCGGATAGAGCTCTGGTTGGGCGTTTAGAGTTTGCTTCTGGTTCTAAGGTGGAGATTGTCGAGTGGGTTAAGCAAAATTGGGCGCCATTGTTGGGTAATACTCCGAGGGTGAATATGTTGGTAAACCGTTGGATTCTGTTCATATTCCCCACGGCGGAGGCTATGGCTCGTATATTGGAGGGGACCTGGCTGTTTAAAAATGGTTCTCTGAACCTTAAGCGTTGGCACATCGCTTTTGATCCTTTACATGAACGTCAGGGAATCCGCCATCTATGGATGTTTGTCCCTGGGCTCCCTATCGAAGTTTGGATGGAGGAGACGGTGGTCGGGTTGGCAAATTCTGTGGGAAGGTGCATTAGGGTTGATAAAAACTCTATTTTTGGAATCGATAGACGGTATGTGAAGGTGTTAGTGGAAATTGACCTAAGTCTGGGTTTGCCCGCTAATATTGAGGTTGTGTGGGGCGACCGCAGCTGGACACATCGGCTGGATTTCTACAGAATTTCGTTTCGTTGCTTTCACTGTCGGGAGGTAGGGCATATCCAAGCAAAATGTCCTAACTTTCGGTCTGATCTGAAGATTTCGAGTCGCCGGAATACCTTGTCAACTCCTCCTCTTGCTTTGGCTTCCCCGAAGGTGGATTCCCCGAAGACTCCATTTCCTGGTAAGTTATTAGTCCCTCCGGATTCTGCTTATTCGGATCTTACTAAGGAAGAGCTAGATTTTATTTCTGCCAAGGAGGTTGATTTAGATAGGAGGATTTCTTTGGGGGTCGTTCAGCTGAGACATGGTTTGGGGGTCGTTCAGCTGAGACATGGTTTGTCCACACCTGTGTCTTGTTCTGGGTCAGCTTTAGTTGATTCGGGTCCCGCTCCTGTCACAGGGGCTTCTACTTGCTCTCCCAATTTGTGTTCTAGCTCTCCTTTGGTTGTTCCTTTTTCTGGGGAGGCTACCATTGTCTCGGATTTCTCCTTCAACTCTCCTTCTGCTACTACTGTGGGTGATAGGGTTGGCTTTCTTTCTGATAAACCTGTGGAAGTTGTTGTTTCTGCTAGCTTGGAGGATAGTGTTTCCAGGGGGGGATTAGGGTTAGTCCCTATTGATATTTATTCAAAAAATCCTTCAAGGGTTGTTGATGTGTTGCCTATCCCTCCTAAATTTCAAAATGTGACGATAAGAAAGGGGAAGAAAAAGAATAAGGCTCTGTTACATGAGTCTTTGCAGACTGAAGGTTCCTTGGATGATGTAAGGGGTTTCGATGGTGGTGATGTTTTGGGTCTTAGAGCACAGAATCCCAATCAGGACGTTTCTTAATGTCTTTTATTTCCCTGAATGCCCGTGGGTTGGGTGGGGTTTTGCGGGCTAGGACCCTATCCAACCTTATACATGCTACTAGTCCGGGTTTATTATTTATTCAAGAAATAATGTGCTCTAGTTCGGATGCTATTTTTAAGATTGGAAGTCTATTGCCTCATTGGGAGGTCTCTGCGGTGGATGCTTCTGGACTTTCGGGGGGTTTAGTTGTTGCTTGGGACCCTCAGCTATTTATTTTCAAAGCTTTCAAGACTGAGTGGGGGATTCTTCTGAAAGGTCATTGTGTTGGTCTGAACTTATGTTTATCGGTTTTTAACTGTTATGCACCTTATTCAAATAGGCAGATCTTTTGGGATTCACTCTCCGGCTCGGGTCTTTAAATGATGAGAATCTCATTTTCGCAGGGGATTTAAATTTTACAGTGTCACCCTCGGAAATTTGGGGGAAAAAATCTAGATTGGATCCCATGGCGGATTTTTTCAGTAAATTTCTGTGTGATCATAATTTAATTGATGTCGTGCCTTCTAAATTATGCCCTACATGGAGTAACGGCAGAGGGGGAGATGTTGGTGTTCATAAACGTCTTGATCGTTTCTTGGTTAAGGCACCTTTGCTGGAAAAGTTTCATAGATATCGCTCCTGGGTTCATGGGCAAAAAATATCTGATCATTGGCCCATCCTGTTTCAGTTCGATGATTTTGGGGTGAAATCAAATGTTCCTTTTAAATTTAACAATTCCTGGCTGTTGGAGGAAGATTTCTGCAAAGTGGTGAGAGATTTCTGGGCTTCAGTTGAGGCGATTGGGGATAACCCTTTAGATATCTTCTGTAATAAAATGAGGGATCTTAAAAGAGTAGTGATTGGTTGGATCAAGCTTAAGAAGGAATCTGATAAGAGAGATCTGGTTTCTCTAGAAGATGTTATTCAAAAGTTTTATAAGGAAAATTTTGCTGGAAAGATGACAAAGGAAGAATTTGAGGCAGTCAAGTTACTTGAGAAGAAAAGAGAGGACATACTCCTCCGGGAGGAGATGGAATGGAGGTTAAAAAGCAGGGCTTTGTGGGTTAGACTGGGTGATCATAACACAAAGTTTTTTCACTCCTTTGCCTCGGCTTGTCGTAACCAGAATTTAATATGGGAATTGAAAGATGCTGGTGGTAACCTCTGCTCGGGAAGTGAGGCGCTGAAGCTAGAAGCTGTTAATCATTTTGGGAACATTTACAAAGATGATGGTTCTAGTGTTTTGATGGAACATATTAGAATTGCGGAATTGTTCCCTCGGTTCTTCAATGATGAGGAGGCTATTGCTCTTGGCAGGGAGGTTACTATTGAGGAAGTGGAGAATACTTTGCATCTTTTTGCTCGTGAGAAAATCCCGGGACCTGACGGGTGGCCGGTGGAGATTTTTTCTCATTTCTTTGAGGTTATGGGGCCTGAGATTTTGAGTATGGTGGAACATACCAGGCTGCATGGTTTCACTTCGGGTGCTTTAAATTCTACCTTTGTGACGCTGATACCAAAGAAGGGAAAACCTGAAAATTTTGGAGATTATAGGCCAATTGCTCTCTGTAATTTGGCTTATAAATTGGTATCTAAGATCATTGCTCAAAGAATTAAATCGGCTCTCTCTTCTCATATCACTGAAGAACAGTTTGGCTTTCTACATAATCGTCAGATTCATGATGCCATTGGGGCATCACAGGAACTTCTTCATTCCATTAAGAGTCGAAATTACAGTGCAATGCTTCTTAAATTAGACTTGGAGAAGGCGTATGACCGAGTGAATTGGACTTTTTTAAGGCTTATTCTGATCCAAATTGGGGTGCCCCCTCTGGTCCTTAATTGGATCATGTCTTGCATTTCCACGGCTAGCATTGCTATTCTGATCAATGGTGCGCCATCGTCTTTTTTTCGGTGTTCGAGGGGCATCCGGCAAGGATGCCCTTTGTCTCCTTTATTGTTTCTTTTGATTATTGATGCTCTCAGCAGAATGATAAACTTTGCCAAGCAGGAGGGTTTGTTAAAGGGCATAGATTTGGGGTTGGACTGTGTTATATCACATCTGATATTTGTTGATGATGTTTTACTGGCCGGTTTGGGGAATCTTGCAGAATGGGGGGGTCTTCAGGAATATTCTAAATTGTTTCTGTCGTGTTTCTGGGATGAAGGTAAGCTCTGCAAAATCAAGTTTCTATTTTCATAATGTGGTTTCGGCTGTCAGACAGGAGATTTCTACTTTTATGCCTTATATCTACCATCCTTTAGATGAAGGGCTCAAATACTTGGGTTTTTTCTTGAGACCCAACAACTATCAGATCAAGGATTGGTGGTGGCTTGTGAGGAAATTTGAAGTTCGGATCTCTCATTGGGCATATAGATTACTCTCCGTGGGAGGCAAACTTACGTTGATTAAAGCTGTATTGCTGGGAATACCTGTTTATTGGTTGTCTCTTCTTGAGATACCTGTCTTTATTTTAAATGTTATCAGAAAATTGATTTTCAATTTTCTGTGGTCCGGTGGTTTGGAAAGGGCCTCTTTGGTCATGACTGGGTGGGAATCGGTTTCCAGGCCTGAAAGATACGGTGGCTGGGGTATAAAGGATTTAAAATCTTTCAGTTTGGCTCTCAGAGCAAAAAGCCTTTGGAGGTGTATTTTTAATAAAAATCCTTGGTCCAAGATTACCTTTGTGAAATATATCAGAGTGGATCGGATTGCTTGGATCAGAATGCATATGACTATGTGTTCGGGATGTTCTCCTTTATGGCGTGGACTTCTTAAGGTTTCTGGCTGGATATTGGGAGACCTGAGGTGGCAGGTGGGTAATGGAAAAGATATCAGAGTTGGGAAAGACAATATTCTGGGCATCGATGGAACTGTTCGTATTCCAAATAAGATTTTGGATTATTTAAAAATTTATGGTCTTACTTCTTTATATAGTATCAAGAGTGATTCTGGTTGGTTAAATTCTTATGATCTGGGTTTAGTTGGTGAAGATGCTTTCTCTTGGGATTCCTATGTACGTGCTCTTGGCTCGGTTGGTGTGTCTTTGTCTGACCAGGAAGATAAGTTGGTATGGATTGGTAATGAGAAAGCTGGTATTGTTTCTGCTAAAACAGCCTATGACAGAATCATGCAGGAGAAGTATATTTTTCCTCAGCACTGGTGGTTCAAACAGATTTGGAAGTGGAATATTGCTTTAAAACACAAGTGTTTTTTATGGCATGCATTGAAAGGATCTTTGAAAACTTGGGATAATCTTTTAAAGCGTGGTTGGTGTGGACCAAATTGGTGTATTTTATGCAAGAAGGAATCTGAATCTATCAATCATTTGTTTGTGGCATGCTCCTTTGGGAAAAATGTATGGGATTTCTACTGTTCGAAATTGGCAATTACAAAGGTCTGGGAATCTAATACTTTTGGTGAGTCTTTGTTGAATTGGTTTCGTTCTTCAAGGGAAACTTTACAGGTTCCTATACTTATATCTTGGGCTCTGTGGTGTTTCCGGAATATGGTCACCTTTCAAGACAAAGTGCCCAATGTGGGGGCCTGTGGACATATTGTTTTAAACTTAATCCAACACTATCCGGCTGATACAAATTTGGTGGAGAAGAGAAGAATTAGTCAGTTTACATTCATTGTGAACCAGCCTACTCTTTTCTTTGATGGGGCTGCGCAGAATGGAATTTGTGCTGCTGGGGGTGTTATTTATTTAAATGAGAGTCATTATTTTACTCTACGCCTCAATTGTGGGAATGGTAGTAATATGAAAGCAGAGCTTCTAGCTCTGTTGTGTACTCTGAAGTGTGCCAACAGCTTTGGATTGGTAAATTTAAAGGTTTTTGGTGATTCACGTGTTACTATAAAGTGGGCAACAAAAGAATTTGATCTGAATGTTATTGCTCACTCTCACTGGTGTAGGCGTGCTCGAGCTGAGATTGATTTGCAGGAACATATCTCCTTTACTCACATCTAACGTGAACACAATGGTCAGGCTGATGGGTTATCCAAACAGGCTTTACTGGGTGCTGAAGGTGTTCTGGTATGGGAAGAATGGATGGATTCCAGTTTGCTGGAATGTGGGGAAGTTCTTTTTTTCTAGAATGATTGAGTAAAGTTTATATGTGGATCAGTCCCTCTTTGTAAAGTCTTTTTGACCTTTTTGTTGTATAATCTTGTATGGACAATCCTTTGCTGGTGATAGTATGTGGTCTTTGGGACAATTGTATGAACAGTTTGGATATTCCTTTTTTCAAAAAAGGAGAAAATCTTTGTACTATTTGATTTCAAGGAATAGCAATAGTACATTTTTTTTTCGGTTGAAAAAAAAAATAGCTAATTCCTTGTCAAGAATGTAACCGCTGGCATCGAAGAAACAACTCATAAGACACAGGGCACTATTGAAAAGGCCTCCCACGCGAGTTGTCATGTGAAGAAAAACTGAGAAGAAGCTTAGCACTATTGCAAAGCTCTCCGACAAATTGTTGAGAGGGTCTACGCAATGCACTTCTGACTCCGTGTGAGCTTTGAAGGGATTCCAATCCGCAAAGTGGTTGCAATACATTATTTGGAATTATTGACAAGATCCCATGCTAACTAGTCCTCTGTAGTCTACAGTCGACAAAGATGAGAGATCACAGTATATTTGTACCATAAGAATCCCTTTGTCCCCACAAGATTGACTAATTAGCCATTGAAAAGTTGGTATAACAGAAGGGAATAAACAATTTATGCAACATGTTGACTAGAAAAACAAATAATTATGCATGAAGATTTGAGACTTGTTTTCATTTTTTCTTGTATGCATTTAGTTTTTTAACAGCCGCTAGAGATCGGCACTTGAATTTTTAACAGTATTCGCCAATGAAAAGCAACCTAGATTTTTTACCTCCGACAGGGTGCGGCATTTGGATGCCTCTCTTGGAGGATTTAAGCTCCATTTTGAAAAAAAATCCCCACACTTGAAACAGTTCGAACGAGTGGAAAAATTGTGACACCACACCCACTTGAAGAACAATACTAGTCACCGAAGCGAATCCCTTAAACTCTCTGGCTTCTATGTTGACGTGGAGTCTGTTGTCTTGTGAGGCCCAATTAATCAAATGAAGCCATCTAAAAGTGCAACGATTTCTCCCATCAGACCAAAAATTGGTTGGAATCTGGCGATATAAAATCTAAAATTCTGTGATTTGTGTTGATTAAATCGTTTTTCTGAACATCTAGATGAATTCAGCACCCTAAAAAACCCAGGCATCCAGCAGAATGAGGTTTTGCTTCGTAGTCAAACTAAGTAATGGCAAGGATGTGAATGGCACGTCGACTGGCCAAGGATTCTATGAAACTTATTAACCATACATTTCTTTGCCTTTTTTATGCGCCGACAATATCAATGGAAGAAACCAGAGCTCCAACAAGGACTCCTCTAAGATGGGAAGAACACAATGGATATCAATGGTGGTTCGCAACGCCGTTGGATTGGGCCTCGTCCAATGGATTTGTTGAGGTTTCCATTGAATTGCTCAAACGGGTCGCCTCTTTGGTGAAAGATCTCGCATCTCTCACACGAATCTGTCACCTAGAATATCTTTGGGATGACAAGTGCCATTTCACGGATGCAGCCAAAGGTCATGGATTGATCGTCGGGGAGCTAATTCTTCACAAATGGAATGTAAACTCTAACTTTGTGATCGATGCATGCTTGAGATTAAGTGTGTTGATGATCGGCAATGGTGTTTGTCGGGCAGCCTCTCTATTGTCATCACAGCCACTGATTTCCATCCACCCAATTACGCGGTCTCAAATGACAATGGTGGGTGGTGCAATCCTCCCTGAGAGCACTTCAACATGGCGATGCCTGCAGTCCAACAGATCGACATCTCGAAGGTCAGAATCATGCCTATCCAATACAGAAGGTACTCGACCTCTCTACTTTAAATTAGAAAAGATCCCACTTCTAAATTGTGAAATGTTGAATAATTGTGTGGACACAATACAATATCTGCAAAGTGGCATGTGTGGAGGCGGAATGAGGTTCACCATTAATGGAAACTACTACATCTACCTTATCCTAGTTACAAACGTGGGCGGAGAAGGAGTGATGTCGAACGTGAAGGTGAAGGGGCCAAATACTGGGTGGTTGTCTCTAACGAGGAATTGGGGACAAAACTGGCAGTGCAATACATTTATAAAAGGGAAACCTCTCTCCTTTCAAGTCACCTCCAACTATAGCCGTTGGGATCTCTATACTGTCGTTGTAGTAGGCAATATGGAGATCATCCAAACACTGTTGAGGAGAAAGCCCCAGTTGGTTTTGGGTGGCAGGGAATTTGGCCTGACGGACATGCTTTATGCAATTGCCAGAGTTAATAGCTCAGAAATATTCAAAGAAATCCTCTATTTCATTAATGATGATTATCATTTCCAATCTTTCAGATGGAATGATAATCATATTGAGTATTGCAGGGGGTGGGTATAGATGTTCTGTTTGAAGTTATCAACAAAGCCCTTCATGCTGCGTCTAGAGGAGGAAGCATTGAGATCTTGAGAGAGATGGTGAAGCAGTCAAACCTTCATAGCCATCATCGTCTGAATGTGGTGATTTGGTGCAAAGATAGAAAAGATGGAACTGCTTTACATTCTTCTAGTGGTAGAGGTGTGGTACTCATCCATTGTCTACAATCCAAGTGAGCTTTTATTGAACATGGTGCATCCAAGCATGATGAAGAAGATCGATGAAGAAGATCAAGAGCATTCTCAAGATGTGGCAAAGTTTCCCCAAGGTAGCCCCTTCATGCCTGAGCTTATCTCGATTGCTGATTCCCTCCATCCAAGGGGCATGGAGCAAAGTCAACCTTTGACTTTGCTCCATGCCCATTGGATGGAGGGAATCAACAATCGAGATAAGGATCGCCGCACAAACATATAGTAATCTCAGTTCTGATTCTAATCCTTTGTAGGATAATGTTGAGGAATGGGATGAAGTTATTTTACCCCATTTTTGGCAGAATAGGCCTTCGATCCTCCTCCATGTAGATGATCACAAAGTGAGCGGAGCACTGGACGGATATAAGACACTCTATGTCGTGAAATGTAGGAGACAATATTTCATATGTGTGAAGTATTTGAACCATCTATTGTTAACTAAAGTGATCATTGAGAGACTCAGAAATGGCTTCTCAATTTCCTGCAAGATGGTGTTGTTCAAACATTTGGTGTGGATGTTAGAGAATGTCGATCCAAAGGCGATCTAGATCTATTCTACATTGGAGGGCATGGGCCAAGGTCACTTTTTGTATTCACAAATAGATCATGTGGACATAACTAAACCATGTAAAGTCCGCAAACCTCCCTATCATCCCAGTGTACTTCTCGGTAGCCCTTTTCTCCTCTTTAGTGAGATTTCGGCAGTTCCCATGGGTTCATCAAGCAGATCCCTTTGGGCCTCCACCATTGCGAAAGTAGTAATCTTTGAATTTCAACCTAGTTATGCTTGTCGCAGTTTCGTGTCCACTTCAAGTTGCCTCGGCAGTATGCACTAAATTTAGCAATGATAGAATATCCCAAATTGGCCATCACTTTCAATCAAATCCAAGCCCTCTACTTGTTACCTGTCCATGTGAAATCATAACTACCTTGCCAGTGTCAACACATTGTACCAGAACATTAAATCAATATTACAGGAAAACCCTAATTGATCGTTGCTTCATCCTTCAAAATCTCTATCTCATGGATTCTCGTCGATTCAAACATAACATCTTTTTGAATTTCGCACCTAGTTCACAATCTCTAGTGGTATCCCTCGTGTAAATATTGGATTTGCAAAAGGAGCATGGTCTTGATGAGGACACAGTATTATACTTTGAAGCATTTAAGAGAATATCAACGAACATTTGGAAATTCTGGTCTTGGAATGGAAGATGCCCACAATGGATACATCTTCACCCAAGAATAGGTTCATATATGCAATGCACTTGTATTTTGTGGTATTAAAATCCTCAATGCTATAACATGATTCATAAATGGGTTGACTCGGCTACAATGCCATGAGTCTGAAAAATGTTTGGAAGGACAATTCGAGATTCCCATTGGGAGAAATAACTAAGAAATTTGAAATATTTTCAAACCAATGATTTAAAAAAATAGTATTTCGTATATTCAAATTCATTTCATGAATATCTGAGATTGGGAACATCTGCATTACAAGATGAATCAAGATTGAATCGAATTATTAAATGTGATAAGCATTAGTTTAAGCATATCTTGTCTAGTTATCTAATGAAGTCCTCTTGTTGTAGGAAGGAACTTAGCAGGAGTTCAAGAATAGGGATTTCCAGAAGGAATCAGTTCTTTTTATTTGTTAAAAATAATCTCTAAATTATTGAGAATTTTGGGGGATTTTGTTTTGTTTTAGGGTTAGAAATGTATTACCTTTCAGAGAGTTTAAAGGTTTCAAAATAATTGTAATGAACTGAAACTATTGAAACAAAGTTATACTCAATGGAATTGGAAGCGATGACAACACTAATTTTGCACAAATAGAAAAGTGTAACCATGAAAAATGACCAGGTTTCACTTAAAATAGACCAAGATGAGCTCAAAATGAGGAAGAAAACATGGAACCTATAATGTTGAAAATGTTTGAAGAGTAATATATAGAAGAAGCATTATTCTAATTGCAAAATAGATGCAAGACAACATGGTGTAAAGTATGAGGACCAAGTATATCCAAAAACATATGGAACTTATTGAGCAATTGCAAAATTGCATGATAGCAAGTGAATCTAAGAGTAAAAAAAATCATCCCTTATGAGACATACCTATTTGAAACAAGGCTATACCCAATAGAATTGGAGGCACTAAGAGCACTCATTTTGAACAAATAGAAAACTACAACTATGGACTATAATAAAGTTATGGTTAAAATTTATCACAATGAATTTACGAGGAGAAAGAAAACACAAAATCTATAATGAGAATTTATAAATGTAAAAAGAAAAAGTTTTCCACCTATAAAAAGTGGAAAAGTCATGTACATAAATATTACAAGAATGTTGTAATATTACACAAACAACTTCAAGAGGGGAGAAAATGAGAGTGCTAAGCTAATTAAATTTTAACGATTGAATCTATAAATAGTAAGAAGTGAAACATATACATACCCACAAGAACAACCTATAGAGTAATAGGAATAAAGATTGTAAGAACGCAACATTTTGGTGTAGCTTATGACATATTCTAAGACATTTACAAGAAATTGTTGTAGTTTATGTCATCTTCTAAGACATTTATAAAGCTACTCAAGAAAATGTTGCAGTTTATGTCATCTTCTAAGCCATTTACAAGGCTACTTGTCTCATTCCTTCCAATAACTCTAGTTATTATAATTTGTTGTAATCATTTTACTGCTCTGTAATGGGAAGGTGCTAGAAAAAGCTAACTGAATGGAAGTTGGAATGGGGAATTGTGCCATATGACCACAACTCTAGAATAGGAAGGTGCTGGAAAAATCCAACTGAATGAAAGTTGGAATGGGGAAAAATCTTGAGAAAAGAAGAAAAATTCCAAGTTGATGACAATGGAGGACACAACATTCATTCTTTGGACATACTTTACTGGATTGTGGACTCCATTAATTAATATCCACCTGCACTCCTATCAATCTTCCAATTGGAACAATTTTGTGATGATTTGTTGGTCTCAACTGAATAGGTGGACATATTAACTTAGTTTTTCCCATCATTTCCCATGTTTGCTTTGGAAGGACATTCACGTCAAATCCTAGATCTAAAATGATGTAGTCCATGTCATAGTATCTGATCTGTACACTAAGCCAAAATTCCCTATTCATTATCCTCTTGCGTTGTACCTGGTTAAATGCTCATTGTATGACAGGGGTCTCTTTATATTGCATGCACTGATTGATTAGCCTATGCGGAATGTTCAATGCAGTCTCATCCTTTACGAGTTCTGGACAATCGTTTAAGAAAGTTTTCAATGTACCTATCTTCTCAACTAGCCCTTTTGGAATTGAGTAATCATAGATCAAAGGCATGTCATACATAAGCGGCCTGTCATACATAGGTCATGACATCATTGCTTTGTCTCCTATTGTTATCAGTTCCTTCCTTGCTTGCTGGTATGTGTCATTCTTCCTTCGTGGATAAAACATTGGGTTAGCTCTGTAGCTTTTCTCACCCATTGCTCGGTCTGATTTTCAGTCACATCGACCATTGTCCTTCCTCCTCTGCATGTGAATGTTGTTATCTTGGTTTGGTCGACGTGCTCTTCGGATAATATCATCTAGACATTCTTGTTTTGGTTCCTTTTCTCTTGCCACTTCACGATTAGTTGTGGGTAGTATTATATTGCATGATCCAACTGTTTGCAGTATGTGCATGTTGTACAAAGATTCTGACAGTCCTGCACATAGTGTCCAAGTTGGTTACATTTGTAATAGATAATTGGTCTTCTTCCTTGGCCAAATCCTCATCCTCTTTAGTGACCTATGAAGCCTCCTCTTCCTCCTTGAGTATAGTCCCTTGGAACATTATTTTGTGGCACCACTTCTTCCGCTCCTAGTTCCCCTTGAACTCTGTTGGAATATTCTAACCATCATTATTTGTATTTGCATGCATGCATCCAGTCATCAATATGGTAGTCTCCCCAGCACCTGGAGCCTATTTTCATCCCCCTATAGCATGTTTCTAGCCCTCAGTATCCCTCCTACCTACCTAGTGCGCCTTGTTTTCCTCACCTGGATGACATATGCACCCTACTACATCTACTTGGATTCCAACAGTCAGTTGCAGCATTGATTGACCAGTTCATGCATGTATTACTCAGTTTAACTGCCTGTAGCTTCCAGTTGTCTGTATCGGAGTGCCACTTGACCTACTAACAGCATCATGCGCCCTCCTTGGAGTCTCCTTCCCTTGATTTGTGCTCACATGGCTCAGTTAGACTCATTTGACTGACTTTTGACTATTTGTGACTACTACCACTGATTGGGTGATGTCTCCAATGCTATCCAAGCCACACATTGAGGAGAATTGGAATCACCTTTGGCTAATTTGAATTCACTTGATAATATTGTTATTGTATTTAGTTTCACAGTGCCAACTTACAGCTGATGTATGATTATACTGCATATTTATCCATTTCTAAGTTTATGAGTGAATATTGATTCGATTCTTCTTCTTCTTCTCTGCAATTCTTGAGTGATATTTGTGAGGTTTACTCTAGCTGTGTGATCTATCCTGTAAAATATCACATGGTATCAGAGCTGGATTCAGCTATTCGAATTGCAACAGTAGCGACAGTTGCAACAATTCATTGAGCAGCTGTCTTTCATTGATCACCAGAAGCCTCTGGATTTCTACAACAATTCTTGATGCAATTGTCTTGAATTCACTGGAGTAATCCAATGAGGTCTAGCCAGGTGTGAAGGATCCAATCACATGTGCTCATTGTCCTAAGGCATTGTTCTCTCGATTTGCAGCAAATCTCCATCAACAATTTCATTTGTTTTGCAGGTTTATTCCATCATTCGAATTCATCTTCAATTTGACTTCAACAGCTACCAATGGATCTAAAACTGAAGTCCTTCAATTATGTCAAATGGAAATCCAAGATGGACATATTCATGAAGTCCAAAAGCCTTTCTAGAGTATTGAATGGGACTGCAGTCGAACCCACTTGTGCAATAGAGAAATCCAAGTACCTGGATAAACTTGATGAAGTAGTAGGACTGCTACTCCTCGGCATTTCCGAAGGCCTCCATTTTCATTTCATTGATCTTGCCACTCCAAAAGAATTTTGGGACAAGCTCGAATCTCTTCGTGGATAGAAATATGACTTGAAAGGTCACAAGTTGGAAAATGAGCTTATCTCACTGAGCCCTTGCAGTTTCGACTGCATCAATGATTTTCTTACCAAGTTCAAAAATTTGATTTCACAATTGAAGAGATATGGAATAGAGAAAGAAGAGAAGCAGCTACTTTCCACACTATCAAAATTGGGCCCTAACTACTCAGTATTTGTCTCTACCTTTCAGACAATGAAGCTATCCATCCCAAAATGGAAGTTTCCCACTCTTGATGACTTCATCCAATCTCTCACACAAGAGGAGGAGAAGTTGATTCAAATGGGGATGGTAAAACCCAAGATGGATTCAGCACTTGCAGCTGCTAAAGTAAAGAGAGCGAATGTCAAAGGAAAGCAAAAATATTTTGACAGAAATTTGAATGAGTAGAAGCAAAAGGAGGCTCCCTATCAGTCAGAAGGGGATTCGAAGTCCAAGATGAGAAAGCAATCTCACAAGGAGAAATCCAAATGTACCTATTGCAATAGAGGATTTCATCCTGAGAGTTCTTGTATGAAGACGAATATAGATTTGATGGCTCAGTTACTTGAAAAGAATAACCTTCCAGTAACTTCATGTGCTAGGAAGAAAGAAGCTGAACCTTCTAGATCTGAGGACAAGGAGAGATTCCATGCTCTCATGGCAGGTACATTAAGAGATTCCTCCTTCATCATTGATTCAGGAGCATCAAGACACATATCTTCCTCAAAAGATCTCTTTTCTGGTTTCGAATGCACTGTTGGCCCTTCCATCATGTTGGGGAATGATTATGAGGTCTCTTTTGAGGGGATTGGAAGGATCAAACTTGATCATGGGTACTTCTCAGATGTGCTCTTTGTTCCTACACTTACTTCCAATCTACTTTCAGTCTACCAGATGACCGATACTAGAGATCCCAAGAGGGTGATCTTCTCTCCAAATGATGTCGAAATACAAGACATGGTATCAAGAAATATCATTGCAAAAGGTGTTGCAAACCACAAGTCGAATCTCTATGAGTTCTCCCACTTTCTACCTCTCTCCAAACAGTCTACTCTTCACACTCATGCAAATGAAGAGAGTAGGCTATGGCATGAAATATTTGGGCATCTCAACTACAAGCACTTGCAAGACATGCAAACTCAAAAGGTGGTTGAAGGTCTACCCAATCTCAAGTTTTCCCAAGGCACCTGCAAAGTTTTCTTGAATGGAAAAGATCCAACAAAGAAGGTTGAGAAAAAGAAGATTCATATAGAAGAGTGAATGCTAGATCCATACCCACAAGAACCTGAATATCTAGCACCTAATGTTCCAACTCCTATTGCTAGATGGGACACCACTACTCATGTTTCCACCATTGATCTTATTGGAGATAGATCTGATTTCCAAGATACAAGAGTTACACTCTCTCCCACATATCCATTTCTAGCTGAGAGATGCTTTCTTATGATTGAATCTGATCCAAAAACATTATTTGAGGCCTCCCAATATCGAAGATGGGTAGAAGCTATGGATGAATAGTATCTCTTCAAAGAAATGAGACTTGGGAGCTTGTTTCTCTCCCTCCTGGGAGGAAGCTTGTTCAATGCAAGTGGATATACAGAACAAAGATGGACTCAGATGTAGTCACAATAAATTATAAGGCTCGATTGGTTGCAAGGGTTTTCTCCCAAGTTCATGGGATTGACGATTCTGAGACATTCGCTCTTGTTGCTAAGATGGATTCCATTCGTCTTGTTCTTGCTCTTGCTGCATCCAAACACTGGGAAGTGCATCACATGGATGTCAAGAGTTCTTTCCTTCATGGAGATCTAGAGGAGGAGATCTACATGAAGCAACCTGAGGGGTATATTGATGACCCTTCACTTGTGTGCAGATTGAGGAATTCCTTGGATGGGCTCAAGCAAGCTCCCTGAGCTTGGTATGCCAAGATGGATTCCTTCTTACTTTCACAAGATTTTCAGAGGTGCAAATCAGATTCGAATGTCTACATGAGACATGATGGTAACTCCCTACTTCTTATGGTTCTTTATGTTGATGATTTGTTGATTACTAGGATCAATTCTTCATGCATTAGATCTATCAAAACAGCTTTGCACAACTCCTTCTCTATGTCATATTTGGGACTGCTAAAGCAATTTCTTGGTCTTGAAGTCACTCAGAGTGATTCATGAATCATAGTTGCACAGTCCAAATATGCATCAGATCTACTTGACAGGTTTCATATGAGCGAATGCAAGCCAACAACATTTCCTTTTCTTTCAGGGATCATCCTTAAGGATGGTTCTTCTACACCTTTGGTGGATATTACTTTGTATCGGCAGTTGATTGGGAGTCTTTTGTTTCTTACACATAGTTGACCTGATCTATCCTATGCAGTCAATGTTGTCTCCAGATACATGCAGGAGCCTCATGAGCTTCACTGGAAAGCAACAAAGAGGATCTTGCATTATTTGCAAGGGACGAAGACACATGGTCTTCATTGTGTAGTTGGGTCTCCTTTGAACCTAGTTGGGTATCCAGACTCTAATTGGGTTGGAGATAGCTCAGATCGGAAGTCTACATCTGGTTTTGTTTTCATGATTGGATCTGGACCAATCTATTGGTCGAGCAAAAAGAAGAGTGCTTTAGCTCTTTCTTCAGCTGAGGCCGAGTATATAGGCGTTGTGAATGCAGCCACACAGTACATCTAGTTGCAGGGCATCTTGTCAGATTTTGGGATTCCATTCAGTACTCCACTAGTCATCTATTGTGACAATCAGAGTGCTATCGGGATCCCAATAGATCCGGTTCTGAGACAGAGAACCAAACATATTGAGATACACATGCAATACATCCGAGGATTGGTGCATGACTGTACCATCACACTGCTCTAGTTTCCTATAGAAGAGCAGATTACAGATATCTTCACCAAGATCTTCTCGGTGAAGAGGTTCACTTACCTTAGATCTCTTCTTGGGGTGAGTGATATACATGATTGAATATCCTACCACAGTCTATTTGGGGGGGGGCTTTCCTCCCACTAGGTTTTCCCTCTTTCCTCACTTTATTTATTTAGATTGTTGTACGGGGTGACCTTTGGTCTTAGTTACCAGGGCCTTACTAGTTTTCAGTTACTTCCTCATAGTTTGGCTTGCAGGGGGGTGTTGGAATATTCCCACCATCATTATTTGTATTTGCATGCATTCTGCATGCATGCATTCTGCATGCATGCATTCTGCATGCATGCATGCATCCAGTCATCACTATGGTAGTCTCCCCAGCACCAGGAGCCTATTTTCACCCCCTAGAGCCTGTTTCTAGCCCTTAGTATCCCTCCTACCTACCTAGTGCGCCTTGTTTTCCTCACCTGGATGACATATACGCCCTTGTACACCTACTTGGTTTCCAACAGTGAGTTGCAACATTGATTGACCAATTCATGCATTTATTTCTTAGTTTAACTGCCTGTAGCTTCCAATTGTTTGTATCAGAGTGCCACTTGACCTATTGACAGCCTTATGTTCCCTCCTTGGAGTCTCCTTCCCTTGATTTGTGCTCACATGGCTCAGTTAGAGTCAGTTCACTTGCTTTTGACTATTTGTGACTACTACCATTGATTGGGTGATGTCTCCAATGTTATCCAAGCAAAACATTGAGGAGAATTCGAATCACCTTTGGATAATTTGAATTCACTTGACAATATTGTTATTGTATTCAGTTTCACAGTGCCATCTTACAGCCGATGTATGATTATACTGCATATTTCTCCATTTCTGAGTTTATGAGTGAATATTGATTCAATTCTTCTTCTTCTTCTTCTCTACAATTCTTGAGTGAGATTTGTGAGGTTTACTCTAGTTGTGTGATCTATCCTGTAAAATATCACAAACTCTGTATGAATCTGAGGTGTGTTCTCTCATCAAGTTGAGTGTGTAACAATCCTTCTTTTCATGTCCCACCAACTTGCAAAAATTGCAGAATAAGTTTATGATACCGCTCTAATATTTCTACATCAATGGAAAAGCATTAGGAGGATGACCCCCAATTCTGCATATGTCACACCATAACCCTCCTCCTCCTCCAATGGGAAAGGGGTTCAGATTTCTTGAAGAAATAAATTCTGCAAAGGATAGACATTCATTCTTATGATGTCCTTATTTTCAACATGTGATACACCATACTTCCTCATGCTTTTCCTTCCCTTTGGAAATCTCTTGCAATTGAATTGTCAATGCTGCTAACTACGACTAAACCTAAGCCATCCCTGCTCCAGTTTCTCCTATGGGGGATGCTTCCAGCTTCATGGAAATTTCTAGTGTGCCTAACTGTGACTTAATATTCTGTTGTGTCAATGGACATCATATGTGTTGTATAAATCCTAGAATGAACCATTCCTTGTGATGTTCATATGGAATTTGGAAGGTGAGTCGATCCATCAATACCTTGAATATTTGATTGAAATCCCACACTGATTCATTCTACAACTATTTAATCTCCTTCATCTCTGTAATGCACTGTGACTCATATTTCGGCTTCTTGAAGTCCTTCAATAAAGATTGCCTGATCTCATCCAATGTTTTGGGTTGGTTTTCCAGCGTAATAGGATGGTACATCATAAAACAGAGTAATGCACGGTCTCTGAATGTTGTGACTAGTTGTACAATATTTGTATTATCATCTTGAACTTGTTTCAATTTCCAGGTGGCTTCACAAACAAATAAGTGTTGTTTTGGGTCTTCTGTCCCCACTAAATGGAAGACAGACATTCTTAACATAGGATTCACCATTGCGTACTATGCAGTATTACCGCTTGGTGTTTTGATTGAGTCTATGTTGTTGCACTACTTCCACTACTCTTAATACCTTGATTGCTACCCTTACTTCTTGTACTAGCTACAAGTGCTCGTGACAAAGTTTCAGTTCTTACCTCAGATATTCGAGACGCCCATGGGATCGTGGGTTCGACGCAGAGAATAACCTGAGTAGGGATACGAGGATGCAATGGATATTCTTCGATTGGGAATCGGGATGCATTGAGGGTCCTCTTATTTTATTTATTTGCGCATAAACCCTTCGATATGGAATGCTACACCAGAGTCTCTTTCCTCAAAATCATTGTGATGCCCCTCTCTATCAGCCACAGTCCTCTTCTTAGTGTATTGAAATATTTTTCCACTGTGAAACACTCTGATCCCTTCTTTTTTTGTACCTTCTTCTTTTCTCGGCATCCTAAACTCATCGATATTTTATTTTTTATTTCCTGCATCCCCCCCCATACTCTCAGACCATCCCCTGGTTAGGCACAAGTTCCCCAATGCACACGACCCACCTAGTGATTGGATTCCAACTTCATGACCCCCTTATTGCACAACATCTTAATTCAAGTAGACAATGTTTTAAAATATCTTCCGCGTGGGCCCTTGAAGAACTTCCTTTCAGCAGTACTATACAACTGGGTACAAGTTATAGTAAACTCCATTGCATAGCCCCTCAATACACTATCTAGCCAAAAATCAACTACGTGTGAGATATGATTGCTTATAGTATTCACTTGTTGAATCAACTCAAGGGTCCAATTTCTTGGAACAATGGGGTTAAATGTCGTGTTCGTCTTAGTTATAATTTTTAATCACTTAGCCAAAATTATCAGTAATTCACCGAATAAAATCGCATGTAGATCTGAATGCACGTACCTTTCTAACCACTTCTACGGCCTAATCCGTGGATCTTTATTCTGATCTCTGGAAAATTTGTATTCCTTTTCCTCTAACCAATCATCAATATCTTTCTTAGTCCTCCTCCACATCCCCTTTAGTCGTATATCCCAGTCCCAACAACATAACCATTTGTTGGTGCACAGTGAGAAGACCCAGGTTTTAACTTTAATTCACCCACAAAACCCTTAGATATCATCCCTTTCAGCATCACCTGCAAGTAGACGAAGTCTCACCTGAGGCATCTATGGGGACAGTAGGAACCAAGTTTCTACAACGCTGAAGGGATAAGAGGCATTCATTCTTAATCATTCATCTAACCATTCAGAACTTTCGTGCAATAGCAAATATCATACCATTGATTCATTGAATAGATCATATATTCATAACAACATATAGTACATTCATATTGAAAACAGATCATAACAATTGTGTGCATTAACCAAAACTTTCATTCCATAACACCTCATCGACATTTCAATAATTGCAAACTTCCTTCTTTATTGTCATCATAACACTTACAAAACCGGCACACACTGAATCAGATCTCAGTCTCAAATATGCCCCAGTCCCTTATGCATATGTGCATACCCTTCAAACACAAGACATGCATGACAAGACTCCCGTTACATATTTATACATTTCAAAATGGGGCTTATCCCATACAAAGTGGAAAACAAGTGCCCATTGGTTTCTAACTAACTTCTTCCTTTTGCACACACTATTCCTTTTTCTTTTTGGCGTGCGGTCCATTTCCTTGCGCGCGGTTCTCAAAACTGGTCCAAAATACCTACTCCAACATTATGAATTTGACAATCGTCATATTTTCTAGACAGAGAGTGATTTGATGGTTCATCTTCACCTCGATCTTAACAATTATTAATCTATGGATTAATGATCTCTAGTTAAAGGGCATGGAGAGTTGTTGGCTACTTTCTGGATAGACCCGGGTTTTCAGGATGCGCAGCAACAAACACCCCTTTGGCGCACTGGCCCTTTCGGCAACGAGCTGCGCAGCAGCCCGAAGTCTCACCCGAAGTGGCTATGGGGGGTCTAAGGAATCAGGTTTCCTTAACCTAGGTGGTGTGGAGTCTACATTCTTCTCTCTTCCCTTCTTGGAGGTAACCCCTGAACAGAGTGTCTTACTCTTTCATAGGTCTCCTAGCGCTACAGCGCTGGAACTCACTCTTCTCAGCAGAGCTGCGCGGTAGCTCCGCACCTGTGCACGAGTCTTTTACCCACTACCTCTGATACACTATGTATCGTCTCTGCCCTTGCGCCACAGCGCAGGAACACACTCCTTTAGCGCTGCGGCGACAGTGTTCTTACAGACTCCTTCGACAATGCACAAGTACAACTTCTAAGGTAGCTTCCAGGATTTACTTTACATAATCATTCATAAAGATAGCGAAACATTCATAGAAACATAGACAGTAAAGCAAAGAAATGCAATCACATAAAGCATCACCACAACAACAAGAATTACATGGTTCACTTCCAGGAGGGAAGCTACGTCCACAGGAACTGTGTTTTATATTATCTTGAGATGGGGATAACACAGTTCCGCTGCGCACACAGCTGCAGCCTTAGATCTTTCTGGGAAACTCCACACATGCAGTTGGGAGCCCTTCTCTTAGATCTATTCTCTTCTTCTACAGATATTACCATGACAAAGACATACAATTACATTCCCCTCTCAGTCCTCTTGCAACTAGTCAATACATGCAATGGCCCTTACGCCAAGCGGTCTTCCTGCGAGATCACGGCCTTCTTACATGCACAAAATTATCATTAACATCTTAAAAGATACAGCAATACAAATGACTCAGACATCAACTTAGACTGTCCGTGTAACTCAGTAACTATCTAACCCTTTTCCCTTTTCAATTACACACATATATATATAGGTGGCCCTGAGGGTCGCACCTTTACAAAACTGTGGGCCTTTCCCAACAGTGATCCCCAAAAACCCTAACCACGGACACGGCTAGGTGTACTGTATGTGCCTCTTGCAGTCACGTCGCAGCTTCCTACAAACTCCGCGATTTCCGGCCCAGATCGCGGGTATGGGCCCCGCTTCATCATTCTTTGCTCCTTGTCCTTCGCCTTCAATGCTTCGGCCCGTTGCTCTGCCTTGGTCCGAGCAACCATAACTCCTGTACTTTTCCTTAATGAGGGCAGCTGAGCCCTCTATTCCACTGCTTCATTTACTGTGGTGGTTGAGCTTTCTACTCGGCCACCTTATTTACTCTTTCCTTTGACTTGTGTGCACGAGCTCCACGATTTCCGGCCCGCAATCTGCAGTGAGCTTGTCCATCTGGCGCTGTACCGCGCACTGTTCATTTCTGCCCAAAAATGGTGCTTTTCCTCAAAATTAGCACTTTTCCTTCAAAACTTAGTGCTTTTTCCTAAAACTTGGCAGCTTTTCCATAGCTGCGGCCTATGCTCCAACAGGCCCCTAACACTTACTTGTGGCTCGTCCCTGAGCCACTCGCACTAGCTTGCGGTCGTTTTACTTGTGCATCTGACTTTGCTTGGGTCGCAACGAAGGCTTGCTTCCACTGTGCAATAGCGGAGTCCATGTCTTGCACGCACTTCGTGGCTGTCTGCACCAGGTCTGAAGTAGCTTCTTCTCCTTCTGCGCCATCGACCAACTCTTGAGACTCAGCAAATGCTTTGACCTTGGCCTCTGCTTAGGCAGCAAGTTCAGCATACTCATCCATAAACGGCTGAATGATGTTGGCGAGAGTAGCATCTTTGTCTCTGAGCATGTGTAGTTCTTGCTGGACTTTGCGGACTTCGCTCATCTTTCTCATTTTGGCTAAACCTTCCAAGGGCTTAGCTTCTTCATTCAAAACAGTTAGGGACTATTCTGCTGCTTTCACCTGTTCCAAAAGGGAAACTTTAGAAGGGAGCTTCTCGAGCTCAGCCCAAGCCTGCATAGCTTGCGTCATTAACTACTGGGCTTCATCTGTTCTGCGCTTCATTTGGGTAGAAGCTATGCGCAGTGCTTCAAGTCGTTCTTGCTTATCATCTGCGAGAGGCACTACGACACGAGCTTCCAACTCGGCGAGCTGCTTCTATGGTCCTCAGCCATAGCAACTACTTGCTGTTCTAGGGATTTCGCCCTTCTGCCAATGCGTTGCACTTTCTCAACTAAAGGAAGGTCTGGTTGAATCTGGCAGGCCGACAGCTCCTGGGTGATTTCATCGACGACATTCCTTAGCCCAGTGTCTCGTGCTTCGTGAAGTGCAAGCTGCGCATAGATCTCCTTATAGCCTGCCCTTAGCTCTACTTCCTGCGTCTGTAGTCTTTGATTGGCATGGAATGTGGAGATCTCCCTAGCTCTCAGCTCAGTAGAGACCTGCTCGTGAACCAACTGTAGAGTTTCCAACGGGATTAGTGACAAATTTATTTCAACAGGGCCAACCGCGCTTACCTGCGGTGCATCCAGAGGATCCGGGAGTGTCATGCTTGCGGGCGAGATGTGGACGACAGTGTGCCTTTTTGTAGGTACTTCAACCCGCTCGGTGCTTGTAGATGCTTGCGGCGCCTGCGAGCCGGATGCTGGCACATGGGTCCTCGCAACTCGTCCTGCGAGACCTTTCAACTCCACGAGCTGCAGATCCAGAGCACTTCTGATATTGGCCTGAGAGGCACGTAGCTCCTAAAATGGCTCCTTGAAGTACTGGTTGAGCCTCGCGGCAAGGATCTCATAGGGATCTCCAGTCGCTTCTGTGGGGTGCGACAGCTTCTGCTTCTTGGTAGCCGATCCTGACAGACCTTCACCATTCTTTTGCCCGATCTTTTCCTTGCCCTTATCTTTCTCTAGCGCCTCAGGGGGTGGCATCGTGGCAGCGGCTTCAGCGGCCTGCTTCCATTCATCTGGACAGGACTTCACAGTGTCCTCCACGTCCTGGGGAGTCATTCGGTAGAGCCCTATGGCCCATTATTCCGACTGAATTCCGCGAGGGCGGAAATAGATTTCATGCAAGTTGGCAGAAAAGACCAACTTCGCTCCATAGAGTTCTGCCGTCTCCTCAGTAAGCCTCGGCATCTCTAGGATGGTATCCCTGAGAAGATGATAATACTCGAAGAACACGGCGCGGTTCATCTTGCGCTTCACGGGATTACTAGAATCCCAGAGGTTGACATAGCGCATCCCTGTAACCTCTCCTGAGCGGCGCGGAAGAAACTGAGTGTTGGGCAGTTCCTTCCACCCGACAAAGGCACACAAGATCAGGAGCCAAGAGAAATGGAACAACTGATTGGCGGTGTCCTGAACGTTCCGGCAGTCTTCCAAGAATGAATTAAGGAGGAAGAGACACCAGTTATACCGCTCTCCCTCCGCAACTGCAATTGCGAGCTCTACAACAGCTCCAGGGACTTCTTTAGGTCGGTATTTCGTTAAAATTCTGCCTGCGAGCAGACTGCCTGTGAATCTGAGTGCTTCATCTTCAACTACAGTGAGGTCATAAGCCCGACCTCCTCTCGACAATTTGTATTTCTGCACCACCTGTGTAGCCAGCTTTCGGTCCTTGTCTTTACCAACGAAATGGACGTTGGGGTCCTTACCAACCTTAGATAGGCCGGTAATTCGATGAATCAGGTCCACATTCAGATCAATTGGCCTCCCTAGCCAAAGATAACCACCGTGAACACAGGATAACAGGACCTTGACAACCGCATTAACTTCATTGCTACGCCCGAAGTGCGGTAGCTTCAGCAGGTTCAACAGTCCAGGCTTGTCTAGATTTACTGCAAATTCCTGCGGGACGAATTCATCAATCTTCTTAACAGGATTATGGACCAACGTCAGATAGTGATCTGGTGCGAACTGAGGATACGTTCTATAATCTCCCAAGTTGAAGTTAGAAAACTTAACCAGCGGGAGATGTCCAAGCAGGGATCCTTCTTCTTCCACAATTTTCGTCATTGGTGGCAGGGGAATCAAATACTTGGCATTCTTGGGAATACGCACCTCGGGTGCATCATCTGGGCACGGAGGAATGTAGTTAACCAGAGTGGCCAAGGGATCTGGAACGGGTACCTCCGGCTGCTGCTGCTGCTGGGGCTATTGTTGAGACACCCTTGTGCCCGGGGACTGTCTGGGATCAGAGAAAACAGGAAGCTTGACAATCTTGGTCGGGGTAGCCATACCGAAGTCTAACCCTCTGCAGTTGAAGTGACGGATGAATTCTTCAGTTGAGAGGTTCTCCGACATGAACCTGCATACACAACAAACACTGAATAGAAAAGGACGGAACAGTGTAGGATGCGAACTCTGAAAACAAAGGGAAGCAGTCTGCACGACACGGTTCTGAAAGCAATGGCTTAGAATCTCAAACAGGACAACTATACAACTCAATAGCAAGGAAAGTAACCCAAGCATATACGAATGAGGGGTATTTATAGCTGAGGGCAGTAGTAGGTGCGGACAGGTGGCGCTAATAACCGTTGGTGCCTAAGCGGATGAGTTGACAACCCCCCCCCTGCGCCTCTATGGTGCATTAAATGTGAGGGATGGGCTCTGACAGCCTTTGGGAGATGTGCTAAGGCCTTCGGCTCCTTAATTAAATGTGAATCTTAGGGAAATCAAGCCGAATCTGTCAGAGCAAGTACAATTAGATGGCGGTCTCATCCTTCATTAAGACTCAGACGCGGCTACAGAACTACCGCAATTCAAATTTTCGGCGGGTAACTTCAGCATGGGTAACTGTGCACATGGAGGGATCCACGGCGAGGAGAACTCCGCAAGAGCGAAAATAGGCTCGCTCAGAACAGGCTTTATTGACTGCACGGATGTTTCGAGGAACTGCACGAGAAGCCAGCGACTGAAAATGTCTCGCGACTTCCGTGTAGACTGTGATAAGTGTGATGCCTCTTTCAACTACACTGGACATCTACACGACTTTAGCAGCTGATTAGGTCGACAGGGCGGAGTGGCCGTCGCGATAAAGCTTGAGCCGACTCCCGTTGATCATTGTGGGCAGCAACTCTCCATTAAGCTTCGCAAGCTGAACTGCTCCACCTTCTGTTATCTTCATCACTTGAAAAGGGCCTAACCAATGTACACGAAACTTGCCTGGAAACTTGATGAATTTACTATCATAGAGGAGTACCAAGTCTCCTTCCTGAAAGACTTTATTCTTAATATGCCTGTCATGCCAAGCCTTCTGTCTCGCCTTCTGCACTTGTTGATGGAATCCAGCTAAAAGCCTGTCTTCTTCTAAGGCAACCAATTGTGACAGCCTTTCACTCATAGTATCAGTATCTACCATTTCTGTAATTTGAGCAATTCTGAGACTGGGAACAATGTATTCCATGGGCATGACTGTTTCTTGTCCATACACCAAACTGAAAGGTGTGTGACCTGTTAATTTCTTGCATGTGGTTCTGTAAGCCCATAACACAGCTGTGACTCTAAGGTCCCAATCATCTCTTTGTTGATTACAGATCTTGGTCAGGGCATTCTCCAGAATCTTATTGAATGCCTCCACCATACCATTATCTTGAGGGTGGTAGGGTGTACTCTTATGGTGACTAATGTGGAATTCTTCAGTAAGGGCCTCTATAGTCTCGTTCAGGAAATGTGTGCCCTGATCACTCATTAGAATAAGTGGACATCCAATTCTAGTGACAATATTCTCAAAAATGAACTGCGCGGCAGTGACAGCGTCGCAATTCTTAACTGGCTTCGCCTCAGCCCATTTGGTGAGGTATTCAGTAGCTGTGATGATGTATCTTGCGCCGGTTCTCTTTCCTGGTGGGTTGATAGGTCCCACAAAATCAATGGCCCACTTATCAAAAGCACGCACTGTTATCTGGGGTCTTAGCGGCATTTCATCTCTTCTTGAAGGTTTTCCTGTTCGCTGGCACACATCGCAACACTTGCAGAATTCCTTAGTATCCTTGTGCAATGTTGGCCACCAAAGACCTGTGGCTAAGATCTTCTGCGCAGTCGGCTTTCCTGCGAAATGGCCTCCTACAGTTCCTGAGTGCGCTTCTGCAATTATGGAATTCTTCTAATGCGGTAAAATCCATCTGCGCAAGATTTCATCAGGGCCCAACTTATAGAGCTGGCCTGCTATCAAAGTGAAGTCTACGGCTTTAACAACAAGTTATTTCTTCTGCTGCATTGTGAACTCAACTGGTGCTTGCCCTGTAGTGAGAAACTCAAGAATATCGGAATAATACTCGTCTGCTGCCTGAACAGAAAACAGCTGCGCATCAGGCAGATTGTCCTCCAAATTTGTAGGTTCCTCCCCTGACTCTATCCTAGATAAATGGTCAGGTCCTGCATTCAATCTACCTGGCTTCACAATAATCTCAAAATCATACTCCTGGAAGAGGAGTAGCCATCTGCAAATTCTTCCCCCTAACACTGGCTTATTGACCAAGTACTTCAAAGCAGAATGGTCAGTATACATTTTAAAATGAGCACCCAATAGATAGTGTCTGAAATTCTGTAAGGCATACACCATAGCGAGTCCTTCTCTTTCTGTAGTGGTGTAGTTCTTCTCAGCTGTAGACAGCTTTCTGCTAGAGTAAGCAATGGGGTGGTCAATACCTCCTTCTCTCGGTTGTGTCAGTACAACCCCCAATGCTATGGAAGAAGCATCTACATGAACATGAAAGGGTTTTCTCCAGTCTAGGAAAACTAGAATAGGTGCTGTGACCATCTTTCCTTTAAGTGTGTCCAAGCTCTGTTGGCATTCTTCTGTCCATTGGAATTTCGAATCCTTTTTCAGCAGTCTTTCCATAGGCGCAGTGATCGTTGCATAACCCTTGATAAATTTCCTGTAGTATCCTATATGTCCCAATGTAGTGCGCAATTGTTTGACTGAGTTGGGCACAGGCAAGTTAGCAATGATGGAAAACTTCGTAGGATCCATCATGAGTCCTTGTCTGCACACAATGTGACCCAACAAAATACCAAAAGGAGCACAGAAGATACATTTTTTCAAGTTAAGGGAAATCTGATACTGTCTACATTTTTCTAACATCATCCTTAGATTCCCTATATGGTTCTTTAGTAAACCAAACACAGTCCAGTCATCAAAATAGACTTCTAGAAACTTATGAATGAATTCTTTAAAAACAGCAACAACGACTCTAGAGAAAATAGCAGGAGCGTTTTTAAGACCAAAGGGCATTACCGTATACTGGAATGAACCCCATTCAGTCGCAAAAGTGGTCTTATGGCGGTCCTCTGTATGGATTCTGATCTGATGGTATCCTGAAAAGCCATCAGTGAAGGAGTAAGCCTCTTGTCCTCCAACATTGTCAAGCACTTCGTCTGTAAAGGGCGTAAGAAATGGATCATGTGCTGATGCGTCGTTGAGCTTGCGCAGGTCCACGCAGATTCTTATTTCACCTTTTGTCTTTTTCTCTTGTACCACCATAGGACTAATCCAATCACTTTCCTCTACTGGCTCAATGATACCAGCTGCGAGCATCTTATCACTTTCTTCTCTGACCTTTTCTTTATATCACGGGTTCAACCTGTACGGGCGTTGTTTTACTGGCTTGGCGTCCGCTTTCAAAGGTATGCGCATAACTCCTAAATCTCCTAGGATGCCTTTCATTTCTGTAAACTTGGTAGGAAAGATATCCTAGTACTCAAGTAGTAAATCTGCAATATGGCCAACAGTTTCATCATCCCAATAATCTCCTATAGAGGCAAACTTGGGTTCGGCTTCTGTACCAATGTTAATCTTCTTGAGCTTGATGTGTTCTGTAATGGCAGGGATATCAAGCTGAGGGCCTTCAACTTTGCGCGTCCCTTCGGAATCTGAAATATTGATGTTGCAAGTATCATCATCCTCTTCTCCAGTGGTGAGATTATAGCATTCCAGGGCATGTTCCATCTGGACAGCCCAATCTGGTTGAGAATACTCTGGTAAAGGACATTGTCCAAATATCTTCTTTCTAATACACTTTAAAGCCTGATCGATGCTTGGATGTTCTGACTCAAAGCTGAAAGTGAGTTGAAAATTTTCAATCATGAGAGGCCAAGTGATAGTGCCTTTGCGCAATTCTGTTTCAGTGTACCAGTTCCTTGGAACTATATCCAACGTGTGGATGAATAGGTGAACCCACTCATCCTCTGGAATATCTAACCATTGCTGAATACATGCTTCAACGTGTGACCTGGGGTCACTCTGTCCATCATATTTGCGCAAAACTCCTGCTGTAGTCTCTTGAAATCTGTGCAGTATCAACCTACAATAGTCTTGCCATGTGTCGATATTTTCTTTATGTGCACCCCACCATCTTGCGGGTGTAGCGTGCAGTGCTACATCCAATGCTTGTATGCGCTGCTCATCTGGGATTTCTTGTTCATATGCATGTATGAATTCACTTACTCCAGTTAAACCATCAAAGATTGGAGTGTTATTCAATTCTGTTCCAATCCATCAAATGGATTTAGTCGTCATGGCGCAACGCCTTGCAGAAACCTCATGTAAGCGATTTTGCCAGTTTTCCAGTCCTTCTTCTGAATCTGATGCACACGAGCTATCGCATCGCCAGCTAATATGGCCGTCCGCTGTGGGATTGACATAATCATTATGACTAGCAATCATCTGATACAAACTTTCCATGTGGCGCACTTCTTCTTCTGCTCGAATGGGTTCAATATACCGTGGTCCTTGAAGGGGATCAAGTGGTGCAATGACCCTAATATGGTCATCCTCAAAGGTCATCTGTCTTTTCTTCAAATTAATGACAGCCAGATTATCAAATGCCCATTCTATGCCTAAAAGTGCTGGGTAAGGTCTACTGTCATCCAGAATTTTGATTACTTCAAAGTCTGTAGAACTTCTTACTCCCTCAATATCAATGGGTACATTGGGTAATCTGCCCAATGGAGAAACTCGTTGCTGATTTGCTAGTCTTAGATGGATAGGAGATCTGATAAGCTGAGGACTAACCATCTGTTCCCAAGTCTGCATGGTGAGGACATTAACTTCTGAGCCTAAATCCAAAATGACTTCTTCCATTTCAAATGCTCCAATCTGCGCTGTGAGTCTCATCTCTCTTCCAGTTCTAGTATGACTCCTGATCTGATGAACAGCACGCTGCGCTGTGTTCATCGAAGCAGATTGTTGACACTGATCCAACAGGTGTTGGAGTTCCATAGTTGCTTTTTCATTGCGCAACAACTTTAAGCAGCTTCTCAAGAAAGCATGAACATTGCCTAGTGTATCCTCCTCATCAGGCCTTCCAGATGTAGTAGCCTGCTCTTGTACCAGGTTCTCTTGACTTGGCACATGCGGTCTGATATCATTGTGCGGTAATGTGACAGAACTTGAAGCTCGCGGATCTGAGAAATACTCTTGAGCTTGCTTGAATGCTTCTTTTTGCTTATGTAGGTCGAGCGGGGATGGTTTAATATTAGCGCGGTGAACCCATTGTGTTGCTGGCTTTCCAGTTCCCGACTCTGGCGCACCAGTGGTTGCACCACTGCGCGTCACTATATTAACTGTGGGATCTGGTTCTCTTTTTTCTGCTGCAATCAACTGAATATTCTGGTTAACCTGTGGCTTCTTTTCTTGCATCTTGGCCATCAACTGAGGGCATTCTTCAATGACATGATCATAAGATTTATAGTATCTACAGGTGGTTGTAGGGTTTTGGCAATCCCTTGCATAATGGCCTTGAGCTCCGTAGTTATAGCAAGTGATCTGTCCTCTTCCACGACCAAAACCTCCTGCGCGTCCTCGACCCCTGTAATTTCCTCCTCGGCCTTCGCGAGCTGGGTCATACTGCGGACCTGCTGTGGGTCCCTGTGGTTCTGACTGTACTCTATAAACATCATGTTTTCTTTCTATAATAAGGTCATATGCTCTGTAATTGTTCTCATCATGGCCTACTGATTTATAGAAATTGCAATATAGATTCTTTGGAGTTTGTACATATTTTTGTAACAAGTGACACTCTTGTGGTCTGTGGCCTCTAGTTCTACAGATTTCACACCAAGGCCCCTGAGCCTGTGGTAAAGGGTTAGGTGCTCAGGTTGCAATATAATCTATGAAAACAGGACAATGGTCCTTTGAATGTCCTTGTGCTCTACACTTTGTACACCAAATTTCTTCTTTAACATCCTTTCCTTTCTTAATATCATGCACTTGCAAAGTTAGGTTTGCTATTTGGTTCTGCAACTGCGCAACATCGTTGCTTGTTCCAGCAATTGGTGAAGCTTCTAGTTTCATAGCCATCTCTAGAGCTTGTTCTTGAGTAGTGAGATTTTGTTGCATAAGAGGAAGTCTAATATGAGGAAGTAGCGCAGCAATGAACCATTCCTTATGCTACTGCGGTGCAAACTCAAAGCTTACTTGATCTATCAAGGCTTTGAACTTCTGGTCAAAGTCCCATACTGATTCTGTAGGTAACTATTTTATGTCTTTGAGTTCTGTTATGCACTGTGATTCTGATTTAGGTTTCTTGAATTCTTTAATCATAGCACTTCTTACATCAGCAAGCGTCCTATTCTGTGCTACTGAGTATTTCATAAACCACGTTAAGGCTCTCTCTCTTAGTGTGGTTGCTAACTGAACCAGCTTAACAGCATCATCATTAATTTGCTTAATCGTCCAAATGGCTTCACATAGAAACCAATGCTGCTCAGGGTCTTCTAGACTTGTTCCTCTAAAGGTTGGTAGCTTCATGTCATCACCCATCCTTCTTGCGCTAGGTTGACGTGGAGGTGCTGTGGCACTGCCTCCGGGATGGTTAAACAAAGGTGGGGATGAGGTACTAGAAGTACCGTGCAGGCTACTGGAGGGTGTTACTGCGGGGTTATGCTGAGCCCCGTCTGGCTTTTGCGGTGTAAAAGGGTGATAAGGGATATGAGCACTCCCTTGTCTCTCTATATGGCTCGCTCTACGAGCTCGGCTATCTTCTGGGCTAGACTCAAAAGAATGCTGGTTGAGGCCTACTTTATACCATTTTCCGCTACGAGTGCAACCAATAACTTCAAGATCACTATCAGAATCTGCGGACATTACTTGTCTATGCTATTCATCGGAAGCTATGCATAGTTTTCCTTTTTCATATAAGAGCATTTTAATCCACAAGTTCAGAGAATTTAAGAACTTACCCCTGTATGCTTTGAAGAATCTCCTCTCAGCCTCGCTGAAGCTCTTTCTCGTATCTACTGCAAACTCGGTGATGAAGCCTTCCAGCAGACTGTTCAACCAAAATTCTACTGCGCAGGACACAGGATTATCTACCCGCTTCAAAATGCTAACTAGCTCAGGCATCCAAATGATAGGTTGATCAACATGCACAGTGGGTCCAGTATCTGCTAGCTTGGATACCCACTCATGCAACTCAAGTGCAAATGTTACAAAGAAGATTTCGTGAAGCTCAGTATAAATATGCTTCTGCAACCAGTCCTCTATCTAAAGCCTAGGGCTTCTATTTTCACGTTCAGCGAACTCTCTAGCCTTTGAATCAAACCACTCTTGAATTTCTTTAGCTGTAGGATTCCAGCACCACATTGCCTTCAAAATAATAGGGTTAAAGCCGGCAATGGAACCATTTGTTGGTTGCTTTCTGGACAGACCCGGGTTTTCAGGATGCGCAGCAACAAACACCCCTTTGGCGCACTGGCCCTTTCGACAACGAGCTGCGCAGCAGCTTGAAGTCTCACCCGAAGTGGCTATGGGGGGGCTAAGGAATCAGGTTTCCTTAACCTAGGTGGTGTGGAGTCTACAGTCTTCTCTCTTCCCTTCTTGGAGGTAACCCCTGAACAGAGTGTCTTACTCTTTCACAGGTCTCCCAGCGCTACAGCGCTGGAACTCACTCTTCTCAGCCAAGCTACGCGGTAGCTCCGCACCTGTGCACGAGTCTTTTACCCGCTACCTCTGATACACTATGTATCATCTCTGCCCTTGCGCCACAGCGCAGTAACACACTCCTTTAGCGCTGCGGTGACAGTGTTCTTACAAACTCCTTCGACAATGCACAAGTACAACTTCTAAGGGAGCTTCCAGGATTTACTTTACATAATCATTCATAAAGATAGCGAAACATTCATAGAAACATAGACAGTAAAGCAAAGAAATGCAATCACATAAAGCATCACCACAACAACAAGAATTACGTGGTTCACTTCCAGGAGGGAAGCTACGTCCACGGGAACTGTGTTTTATATTATCTTGAGATGGGGATAACACAGTTCTGCTGCGTACACAGCTGCAGTCTTAGATCTTTCTGGGAAACTCCACGCACACAGCTGGGAGCCCTTCTCTTAGATCTATTCTCTTCTTCTACAGATATTACCATGACAAAGACATACAATTACATTCCCCTCTCAGTCCTCTTGCGACTGGTCGATACATGCAATGGCCCTTACGCCAAGTGGTCTTCCTGCGAGATCGCGGCCTTCTTACATGCACAAAATGATCATTAACAGCTTAAAAGATACAGCAATACAAATGACTCAGACATCAACTTAGACTGTCCGTGTAACTCAGTAACTATCTAACCCTTTTCCCTTTTCAATTACACATATATATATAGGTGGCCCTGAGGGTCGCACCTTTACAAAATTGTGGGCCTTTCCCAACAGTGATCCCCAAAAACCCTAACCGCAGACACGGCTAGGTGTACTGTAGGCGCATCTTGCAGTCACGTCGCACCTTCCTACAGACTCCGCGATTTCCGACGTAGATCGCGGGTATGGGCGCCGCTTCATTGTTCTTTGCTCCTTGTCCTTCGCCTTCAATGCTTCGGCCCATTGTTCTGCCTTGGTCTGAGCAACCATAACTCCTGTACTTTGCCTTAATGAGGGCAGCTGAGCCCTCTATTCCGCCGCTTCATTTACTGTGGTGGTTGAGCTTTCTACTCGGCCACCTTATTTACTCTTTCCTTTGACTTGTGCGCGCGAGCTCCATGATTTTCGGCCCGCAATCTGCGGTGAGCTCGTCCATCTGGCGCCGTACCGCGCACTATTCATTTCTGCCCAAAAATGGTGCTTTTCCTCAAAATTAGCACTTTTCCTTCAAAACTTAGTGCTTTTTCCTAAAACTTGGCAGCTTTGCCATAGCTTCGGCCTATGCTCCAACAAGAGTGATTTACTGGATGATCAGTTGTGAGAAACTCATATACAAATTCTTTTTCCTTTTACATTAATATATTGCTTCAAGTATCTATTTGGTTGGGGTTGTGGACTATTTCCCTCTTTGGGGGTTTTAAACATGTAAAAATATGAGTGTGTTTATCTATGATCTGTTTGTGTGAGAAGTTGATTAAGGAGTGTGACTTGTGTGGAAAGACCATGGTTTAGTTGAACATGGTATTAGAGCGCTTATGAAAACCCACTCTCAATATTGTTGATCGAGATATGGAATTGGTGTAGTTGCATGCATCATAGGATTTATGGATTCTTCTATTTTTGTGTATTTTTGGGTCGATAGAGGTGTTCTATTATGTCTAGAGTGCTTCTTTTAGTTGGAAACACTTTTTGTTTCACTCAAAAAGGTTCATGTTTGTTCAAGATACGACTATTTTACTAGATCCGAAGGTATACTGTTTTCATTTACATATTTCTTTTAAAAATATTTATCATATTGTTTCATACATTAGCCTAGTTTTCTATTTTATTCTAGGTTCGTTACCTTTTTGGTTTGTGTATGCTCTTTTCCCCGTGCTTTGTGTGAACTTGGTAAACCAGAAACAGTGAGCAAACTTGCATTCTCTAGGTAAACTAACCGAGGTCTAACCCCAAATTTAAAAAACTCCGTTTTGAGATTTTGTTTTTGGTTTGTGTCTAGCTATGTAAAAAGTGTCTTACATGCAAAATATAAGGTATTTTTGGTAGGTACACTCTCCAACAACAACAACAACCACCACATTTTGCTTCATAATATTATGAAATGTTTTGTTTAACTCACTTGGTTGAAAGTTACTCTATTAAGTAAGAGGTATTGGGTTCAAGTTTTTCCCTTTGTTACTCTTTTGAAAAATTTCATGTTATAAAGTAATTTCATTGTAAAAGTGCTTCCCACTTGTTTTATAAAAGTGGGGCACCTATTTGTAAATGTGATCTTATAGGAAAAGTTAGCCAAGGGGCGGGGGAAATTACTTATTGCTTTGAGCACCCATCATCATGTGGTTCAATCTTTGCCTTCCTTGTAGCTCATTGGTTCCATCTTTTGCCTTTTTCAAAAAAGCATAAATTTGACATATGGAGTTCATTTTTATTGTCTTTTTTTAGATCTTTGCATCTAGACCATGAATTTCTATTTTTGAAGCCATCTTACATGCACATTATAATATGGCAAGTCCAAGTGATCTTTCACTTACCAATACCAACTACTTTTCATAGAGATCCCATATGGAGGATGCCCTACAAAGTAAGAGACTTTACCAAATTACTTTGGGAAAATAAACCACCCCCGCTGATATGGATAAGAAAGTAAAATGGGATAATAAAAATGACAAAGCACATGGGTTAATAGGGATTCCCATCTCTAATGACCTATGTTTCTACCTTCAAGGATTTGAAGTGCCAAATGTAACTTGGAAAAAAATGGAAACTATATTTGGTCACCATAATGAGATTCGAGGCCACCAACTTGAAAATAAATTGGTTGCTTTAATTTCACGTGATTTCTCTCGAATTGAAGACTGTCTATCTAAATTCAAAACCTTTAGACTCTTAGCTGAAGAATGAAATATATCTAAGACAAAAAATATATATTTATGTTATTTTTTCTAAGCTTCATCCTCCGTATTTTGTGTTTGTATTTACTTTTCACTCCACCAGAGAATCTCTAGCGACTGATTATATTGAACCCATTCTTGAAGCTTTTATGCTTATTTGATTAGAGAGAAAGATAAAATATTGCATCTTGGAGCGATCAACACTACAATTACATATAATAAAACTTTAGTGGTAGAACAAAAAGACAAATCCAAGCATCTAAAGAAACAACAATAAGCCAAACAAGGGTCCCAAACCCTTTCAACAATTTCCTAAACCCAATATTGATAAAGACACTAAATTGAAAGGTAAGAGGACATGAAAACATTGCAATTTTTTTGGGCGAGATGGTCATGAGGAATATAAGTTTTTTAAGAAAAGGGAAGCCTTGGAAGCAACAATGAAGAAGCATAACATTAATCTTGATTCTTCCTCTAACTCTTATTCTCACAGAACTGCACTTTCTTCTTTTGGTTTTTCCTTTAATGCATAATCTACTTCTTCTTTTACTGAATGACTTATTAATTCTAGAGCCTCTTATCATATGGCTAAAGAAAAATCCATTTTTTCTTCTCTAATTGAATGTAACACCAAACAAATATTTTTTGGTGATGATAGATCTCATAGTGTTGTCGGATATGGAATAGTTCAACTAGATGATAGTCAATTCAAATATGTATTATGTGTTCCAAGTCTTTCTTGCAATCTGTTGTCAATCTATTAGATCACTCATTCTAGTGAAGGTAAGACTATAGAGTTTTTACCTCACCAAGATGTAATCAAGGACTTAAAATATCCTAAGTGTTTGCGAGAAGCTAGAATTGTTGATGATATTACTGGGTCGTACATATTTGAAAACTTTGGGTCATCATCTTTCCATCAATTTTTATTGTTCATAGTGATGACTTGATCAAACTTCCGCATGAGTGATTTGGTCATCTAAACTATTGCTCATTGCAAGAACTATGTAATGAGGAAATGGTGATTGGTATTCCTCACCTTACTTGTGAATATGGTGTTTCTTCTCAGTGTGTTCTCAATAAACATCATCAGGACAATTTTGACAAATGTGCCTCTTGACACACCTCGACCCCCTTACATCTTGTTCATAGTAATTTGTGTGGTTTCCTTCCTTCTGCTTATTTCTATGGCTTAAAGTACTTTCATTGATGACTTCTCTAAACACACTTGGGTTTACTTTTGAAAACTTAAGAATGAAATTTTTTACATGTTTTTGGCCTACAAGTCCCTTGTAGAAAGATAATTTGGACATCAAATACACAAGTTAAGAACAATTAATGGAGAAAAATACGTATTAAATAAATTTACAAGCTACCACACTGCATAGGGAATTCATATGCAACATACTATTCCATACACACCACAACGAAATAGTGTAGCTGAGAGAAATAATCACACATTGAACGAAATGACAAATTTTATGATCCAATCTAAAAGATTAAGTCCTCATTTTTTGGAAGAAATCATTAATTGTGTCAATTACATAGTCAATCACACTCCCACAAAGGTTGTATAAGATATCACACTAGAAGAAGCATGGAGTAAAATTAAACCTAATATAAGCCACATTTTTGTGTTTGGTAGTGAAGCATGGGCTCACATTCCTAATGAAAAATGGACAACATACAACCTAAGAGTGAGAAATGTGTTGTTTTTATATTTGGACGTGAGAAATGTGTTGTTTTACTTATTCAACCTAAATATAATGACGTTATTATTAGAAGAGATGTTAAATTTGATGAAAATCTCTCATCCTGTGAGCCTAATTCGACATCTGTTCCATCTTTGGCCCGTGATCCATCTTTGGCGATTTTTCCACCTTCTATTTCCAACTTAAGTGTTCGTGATCCTCTTAGGGTTTCTTCTTCACATGACGAATGTGAGGATGGAAATACACCTCCACCTACTCACTTTCCTCCAAATGGATCCATTGAACATCATCCTGCTTTAGCACCACCATTTCCTAGATGGGTCCGTACAACCACTACAAGGAAAACATCATGTAGCAGAGGTTATAGTGTAGGGTTTTAGTATTATATCAAAAAAAAAAAAAACTCTACTACAACCTCCACTTTTGGAAGTGGAGGTTTTAGCAAAGGTTATAACAAATATTCACTATAACTAAAAAAATTGGGCAGCCATAGGTTTAACAGAGCTTTTTTTTGTGCTCTATAATTTTATAATGTGCACCGATGCGTCTTGTATAGATAATATGCACTGTTGCGTATATTTTAATGTATACATATTGATGCTTATATAATATTGTAACAACACCAGTGCATTTATATATACATGTCGGTGCGTACATTCATTGTCAATGCACTGTTGTGCTAATTTTTATGCAGACATACCAATGCTTATATTATATTGTAACAACACCGATGTATTTTTTATATATGCATCGGTGCGTACATTCATTTTCAAATCACCAATGCGTATATTTTAATGCAAACATACTAATTCTTATATTATATTGTAGGTAGCATCGATGCATGTAACATTCACATCTACATCGATGCCTCATATTTTATAAAATCACCTTTGTGTTTGTATATTCAAGCACACTAATGTTGATGTTGTATTATATATGCACTACTATGTATTTTGTACTAAAGGATTATCTATGTGTATATTGTACCAATAAGAACTGGTATGTATATTATCTCAATAAACACTGATGTGTATAGTTTGGAAAAAACCACTGGTTGTTATGTTTTAAAATGTGCATCGGTGCTTATAGAATTTATAGAGCATCTATATGTTTATTATGTCAAAGAACACTAGTGGCTAAAATTTGATTAGGATTCGGTTCATGAAAATGAATAAAAGGCATTGGTTTGTTGAATAAATATAATTTGTATGGGTTTGTGGTGAATTTTTCCATACTACGAATATGCAAATATAGTTTCAGCTTTTTTATTTTTACAAATGTTTAATTAAATTCAGGAATCAAATATTTTTTATAATAATATTTATTTTTATATTTTATTTATTATGTTTGGATGTCCGATCTAATTACACCTCCATTGATCATTTTAACCATGTAAAACATTCATATATTTAGTATTTGAATTAATCATAAAAAATCAAATAATTTTTTAATAATATTAATTTTTATATCTTAATTATTGTGTTTCAATAAGCATGTTGATTACACCTTTTTTCATAGTCACATTGTAAATCATTCACATATTCAATCAATATTGTAACATTTTGCGACATTAGAGAATGTAGTAAAAGAAGAAACCCATTTTATTATATATGAATAAGAATCCAAAATACGGGACAACAGAAAAGTGCTCGATAATCAAAATGTCATTTTGACATTGTTACAATTATTGATAATTTACCCTTCTCCAATTGGGATGATATGTCCACATTAAAAATAATGATTGTTTTTCATGGATAAAAATGCCAAAATATACAACTTGTAGTAACAAAATTCAAATGTATTGATCATCATTCATTGCTCGAGTTGTTGTACTCGCTCGAGTTGCTTCCATGTCTCATATGTTCATCACCTTTGGGGGATATTGTTCTTGAGTTATTTGAAATGTTTTTTTAATTGACTTCATTTCGTTCCATATTTTCATGTTCCATCTGCAAGCATAAAAATAAAATGTGATGAGTATATCTACATTTATAGACAATATAATATACATAATTGCATAAATGAAAAAGTGTACCAGTTCAACAAGTGAATTATAAACTTCATACATATTTTTGAAACCATTCCTCATGCTCTGTGTCAATAGTTGTCTCCATTCCATACTTTTTTTCATGTGAGTTTCATACACCATGACAAAGCATAAATATAATTAAAGTTTCTCATTGCTCCATTAATTATAAAATAAGGGACATAAAACAACATAACTACTCACAAATTGTTCAATTAACCCTTGATACCCCAACATATACTCACAACCTTATTTAATCCAATGTCAATCAAATGATCAGATGACTCTTCATCGTATGTTAGCACCTATTAGAAAGCATCCATGTATGATTTTAAACTAAGTAAAATATAAACATAACACCAAAATTATATGAAGTTTGAAGAAAACCACAAGTACTCACAAGCTTTGCGATCAACCCTTTTTTGCCTTGTTGTCCCATCTTATGCACTGAATGGATGCCCTTTTCTTTTCTTCTATGCTACAACAAAACAATTGAAAATTAGTATTTCATGCAATAATTAAACTCTCTTCACATTAAAAATAAAACAATGATTACATACTTTTGATGAACATTGTTGTTGGGATGACTCCCCTTGCGATGTGGTTATGTTCATTTTTTTTACCATCTCATGGTACACCTTTTTTGACATCCCTACTAGCATCTTTTGGATATCACGTCATTCTTCCATTGGAATTTTAGAAATCTTATGAGAAATGAAAAGCACAATGAAAAAATTGATAAATATTTATGTGAAAATAAGCATAGCAAAAATATTAACAAAGTAGGTTTTTGGACTAGTATATACATATTATAAAAAAACATTTTTTGCAATTATAATACTATTTTAAACAATCCTTTTGTGTTATTGTATGTTTTTTCCATTTCTTGTCTCACTAGTTTGAGTGCCCATTGCTCCGGAAATGCTTCTTGTAGTTTACTTATAACCCGATTCTTAAAGTCATTAGATTGATTTTTGTACTGTAAATGAAAAGTACATCTATACATTATTTCCACTATATCTTTCAAAGTTTTATAAAACATTTTCCCCTCTCATTAAATTCCAGCACCACTTCAATTGAATTGATGACCAATTCATCATCATTTACATTCTTCTTATTTTTTATCTTGTTAGAGTGTCCTATTCCCTTGTTGTTTACCCCTGCACAATATTCAAAAAATTTGAAATCCAAAGTTTGAAGCTAGTTAGCAATTATTGTTGAGTATCATTATTAGTAAGAATTCAAACAAAAACCTCATGTTTATCACCTTTTGACCCACTTAATTCCTCTGTTTGCAATAATTTCTTAAAGTTTTTTTCTCTTCTTTACTCAAATTACGAACAATCTTATGGAGTTTCCTTAATTTTTTTCTTTGCATGACACGCATAAACCAATACACATCATTTAAACATATATATAATTCCAATAAATTACTTTTATATTAAAATCACAAAAAACTTTCCATGTTCTTTGTGTTAGATGCGTTTCCCTCACGCCCTTCACTGTGCTTTTTATTCCATGATATTTTATCGACCATTTTTAATAAATAAACACCCTACATAATGAAACACATAAATTATGAATTTTTTGTACACAATAAGTAAAGAATTTCAAGTAAAAACGTATTAAGGACAATCGATGTGCACAGTACATAAATTCAACATCAGTGCACCTTAATTGATATAACGCATCGATGCACATGGCCTGCATGTTAAGCACCACTAAAGCGATTAATTTTTTTTATTAAAATAGAATTTGCATGGTGCATCTTTTAAATATAAACACACCAGTGCTACTATTCTGTACAATGTGCACCATGGACCGTGAAAGCATTTTTTATTTTTTTTAAAGCGACAACTCGAAAAGGTCAGCTTCAAATTAAATCGGATTTTGGTTGTACATTTCACATCCAATTCTAAATCTAACATAGATAACATATGGAGTTGTTCAAACTCAACTAGAAACCCTTAATAGTATCAAACCCCAATAAGTTATAGATCATGATGCATCAAGTTGGGAAGAAAGGGACTACTGTGATAGAAAGGGACTACCAAATTTGTGCATACGTTTCTTCCTTCAATTCTATTTCCCTTCATGAATGATGCAAGTTATTTTACATTTCTTGAATTAGTTTAGAAGTGAGAGAAGTGGAGGTGTAGTATAGATAATAAACTTGAGTGATAATGTTAACTACTTAGCATTTAGCATTTAGCATGCTATTAGCATTGAGCAAAAAGGCATAACTTGGCATTTAGCATGTCAACTACTTTCATTATCAATTACCTAGCATGGTATTTTATATTAGCTATCCCTTATGTGTATCTAAACTTGAATCTCTTTTATTACAGTTCTGTCTTGTTCTCATACAGGTTGTTGAAGTCATGGAAAGAGGGAATTTTGTTACTTGAACAAGGAGGACATGAAGGAAAGTGACTAGGGGTGCACAACTACAACATACTTCATCAAATGAGGAGATACATCAAACTATTGTTGGCCATAATTAAAATACAAATGATGAAGACCAAATCGTGGTAGAGGCTAATGGTGTTGATCCACCTGCACCTATGGTGCACACAGCTGGTTCAAGAAAAAATATCAATGCTATCAGAGGTTGGACAAAAGAGGACATGCTAAAGGAAATTGACAATGTCGAATTCAATGGGTATTTTGTGAGAGTGGCCGCAAAAAAGTATGGGATTGCACCAACATCATTACATTATTACCTAAATTCTCTCACTCATACCAAGAGGTAAAGGCCTCTTACGGTGTTAACTGAACATGAGAAGGAAAATGTGGTTATTTGGTGTAAGGAGATGGTTGATATGGGCCATGGGTTGGAGTTGATACAGCTAAAATCGAATGTTTTGCAAATATGTCAATCAAGGCCAAATCCATTCAGATATGGATTTCCTCGGAAGTCATGGTGGGTAGGGTTCAAGAAAATACATCCATAACGTTTTTTATTAACAAAAGAAGGCTGGGATAGAGACATAGCTTTGAATTTGCATCATGTGGTTGTGTCCAAGTTCTATGACATTCTGTCAAATACATATCATAAACATTCATATATAGTTTATATCATATATGGAACTGTGATGAAACTGGTTTATAAGCATGAAGGAATTATGGCATGCGAGTGATCACTAGCAAAGGGAGAAAGAATGTGCCAAAAAATTTCCTAAGAGTAGGGAGTGGATAATTGTTCTATGTTGCATAAATTCAATCAGTGCATCAATCCCTAGGTTTTATTTGTTCGAAGGAAAGTATTGGATGAAAACTATATCAAGAACTGTAAGGTGGGAGCATGCATGGCTACACATCCCAATGCATGGATGTCTAAAGAATTGTTTTTGAATTGGTTGTGCCACTTTGTTGTATCTGTACTTGGTGGTGTATCACATGAAAATAGACATTTGTTGATTTGTTATGGCCATGGAAGCCACATAGCTCTACAAACCATTGAAATGACAAACACGATGGGCATTAACTTGCTGAATTTTCTTGCACATACCACCCATAGGCATGTATCCCCTTAAAGTGATTATGTTCAATGTTAATTTTCGATCTTTAATTCGGAAATGCAATAGTACTTGAAATAAATAAAACAACGATACACATAAGCAATAACATTTGACACATGAATTGACCTTGGGGAAACACTCTATGAATTGAGGGAGAAAACCCCAGCAAAACCTTCCATAGTATATTGATAGATAGCAAAGAATGTATTTTACATTGATCACCCCTAGTGCAATTTCAAAGCAAGAGAAAGATAAAGAAGAGAGAGACTCCGAATAATATCCTGCACAAAAAGAATCTCCTTTCCTTCAAGGGAGAAGAGAATTTGCTTCACATGCATCGACTTCTTCTTTTATCTTCTTTTATCTTCTGACTTCATGATGAACTCGCCCTACATTTGGATGTATCAATCTTGCATGAAGAAGAGTGCCCCACTTCTCATGCAATGCATTAACTCATTGAACTGAGTCTTAGGATGAACTCGCCCCTTAACTGAAAGCTTTCCCACTTAGTTTGGTGGCTAACTTAAGTGTCGCAAATCAAGTGTCATCTTTTAGTTTAACATAAGTGTCATCATGTAATAACACTTAGTTAACTAGATCTTCTTTGTTATCACTTAGTTAACTCTCTTAACCAATTCTTTCTTGTTAACATCACTGTAGTGATCAATTCGAGTTCTCTTTTGATTTACTGAAGTTTAATAATTCAAATTCTCTCTTAATTAATTATTTTATGTGCAATTCAAATTCTCTCATATCTTATCACATCTTATATTTATATCTTGTCTTATCTGCATGGTCCACATGTGCCAGCTTAATTATCATATCAAATATACTAAGGATATTTTCCCAATGATGTGATCATATTGTCCTACTATCATTCCAAGTGCTTATATGCTAAATTAATTCACTCTAGGGGTGGCCAGTTGTTATAGGTCAAATCTGCACTTCTCCGTCTGTGATCACCTTGAGCTGTTGATCACACAAAAGGACAACTTGGATTGAAGAGCATGATGACCTCAGATGAGACTTTGACCTGATTCATCTTCCTGCAAGCTGACAAAACCCTAAAAAATATCATATTTTGGCATGGGCTCTACTCTCTTTAAGCAAACCAACGCATGGGCGCTACTCTGTAAGCTATATAGTAGCGCACACCTCCTGGTATGTGCTACTCTACTTCAGTAAACTAGCGCACAGCATCCAAAAAATGGCAAACGCTAGTATTTAATGTTGTAGTCATGCACTGTGCGCTAGTCCACTGTGAAATAGTCGAGCACATCTTAAAATATGATCAAAAAAATATTAATTTGACGAATGGGGATTATTTGCAGTTGGTTTCCCAACTTCCCCAACTTCCCCTGCAACCACCTCTCGACCTGAACTGCCTACCTTGTCATATAAATACAAGGAGGTTTGAAGAGAGGGGTTAGATGGAGAGTTAGACAAGAGTGCCATAGAAAGACTCTGCTTATATGAGAAGCTTGTATTGAAGGTGGTTATGCTAGAGAAACTCTGAAGTCAGAGAGGAGCGGGAGCCTAGGATCAAGTTGCATGAGCATGCTGCAAAGTCAGGTATACTTTGTATCATTCATATGTTTTTGACAATAAAAGGTTGAAACATCTTTCTCGTTCCAAATCAAATGCTTAATGGACTATGTGTTTGTTTGGATCATGTTGGTTAATGCTTGATGTTTGAATTACTTTTCAATTCCATCATTATTATATTGGCCAAGATACGCTGAGAAAGGTCTTTGTATTGTAGGTTTATCAGACGGGAGATCGAGTGGAGGATTGAGCGCAAGGTTGGACAAAATCTAGGATCAAACTTCGTTCATACGGTATGTCCTCAAGATCTTTGATCTATTTCCCTATATAAACACTTATGTAATGCAATTAGTATGTTTACCTGTCACCCCCTTAAGTTGATAGTGTCTATTTCCTCACTATAGGGTAGTATTTCCCGCCAACAGACTTCTGTTATAGGTCAAATCTGCACTTCTCCGCCCGTGATCACCTTGAGCTGTTGATCACACAAAAGGACAACTTGGATTGAAGAGCATGATGACCTCAGATGAGACTTTGACCTGATTCATCTTCCTGCAAGCTGACAAAACCCTAAAAAATATCATATTTTGGCATGGGCGCTACTCTCTTTAAGCAAACCAGCGCATGGGCGCTACTCTGTAAGCTATATAGTAGCGCACACCTCCTAGTATGCACTACTCTACTTTAGTAAACTAGCGCACTGCATCCAAAAAATGGCAAACGCTAGTATTTAATGTTGTAGTCATGCACTGTGCGCTACTCCACTGTGAAATAGTCGCACACATATTAAAATATGATCAAAAAAATATTAATTTGACGAATGGGGATTAGTTGCAATTGGTTTCCCAACTTCCCCTGCAACCACCTCTCGACCTGAACTGCCTACCTTGTCATATAAATACAAGGAGGTTTGAAAAGAGGGGTTAGATAGAGAGTTAGACAAGAGTGCCATAGAAAGACTCTGCTTATATGAGAAGCTTGTGTTGAAGGTGGTTATGCTAGAGAAACTCTAAAGTCAGAGAGGAGCAGGAGCCTAGGATCAGGTTGCATGAGCATGCTGCAAAGTTAGGTATACTTTGTATCATTCATATGTTTTTTACAATAAAAGGTTGAAACATCTTTCTTGTTCCAAATCAAATGCTCAATGGACTATGTGTTTGTTTGGATCATGTTGGTTAATGCTTGATGTTTGAATTACTTTTCAATTCCATCATTATTATATTAGCCAAGATACGCTGAGAAAGGTCATTGTATTGCAGGTTTATCAGACGGGAGATCAAGTGGAGGATTGAGTGCAAGGTTGGACAAAAGCTAGGATCAAACTTCGTTCAAAAGGTATGTCCTCAAGATCTCTGATCTATTTCCCTTTATAAACACTTCTGTAATGCAATTAGTATGTTTACCTGTCACCCCCTTAAGTTGATAGTGTTAAATTTTGAGCATTAATTCACAATACTCTAGGATCTTTACTGAGAGAATAACATGTACAGTATATCAATGCATAACAATCACAATAAGCATGACAAGCATCACAAGAATCAAAAGCATGAGAGACAAGAGACACAGAGTTTCCGTGGGGAAAACCCTAAGGTGAAAAACCCCACAACTTCCTCAGAGATAGAGAGAGCAATGGCTCAACCAAAGTACAACCAAAATACACTGACATAATCTCCTAGCAGCAGATGATCCTCCTCCTCACTAGTGCGCCACTTTCTGAGTGAGAGAAGTGTGACTTTCCAAATGATCCAAATAGAGATCTCCCGATCTCTATTTATACTTAACCTGTTTTCCCAGTTACACTATGGGGCCGACTTGTCTATCTAGATAAATCCACAATATAATATATATTTCAGGGCCGACCCCACACATGGTGGTCTAATAACCCATCGACAAGTACACACACTTGCGACACTTATCAATCCATATGACGACACTTCCTTATAGAGGAATAACACATCTCTAATAAGGGTACAATAAATATATATGAAATACATTCCGAAGTTACATATACATCAACACTCCCTCTTAACTAGGAAGGTATTTCTTGACACGGATCTGTTAGACAAGTCTTCTTCTTGGGATCATCGTCATCGATGCACCATCATCGTCATCGTCACTGCTGCTGCTATCTCAACCAATCTCTGACTCTACTCGTCATAGGAAGTTCTACAGAGCCAGTCCTTTTTCATACTGGATGTAGGCCCACCACCTGCAGGTCTTCGTCGTCACTGGCCATACTGTGGAATCCTCAGGACTTATTACGTGCATCACAAAACCTTGAAAGAGCATCCCAGGTTGTTACAAGCACACGGCTCTACCTATAGGATCTCCCAGGGCCATATTATATGTGACCTCACCACAAAACCTCGCAAGAGCATCCCAAGCTGTTACGAGCACACAGCTCTACCTATAAGATCTCCCAGGGACAGATTATATGTGGTCACCACAAAACCTCGCAAGAGCATCCTAGGCTGTTACCAGCACACAGCTCTACCTATAGGATCTCCCAGGGACAGATTATATGTGGTCATGGAAAAACCTCACAAGAGCATCCCAGGACTTATTACGGGCACACAGCCCAACCTATCGGATCTCCCAGGGAGATATTATATGCCATTGGACAAAACCTCAAAAGAGCATTTGCCAGATATCCCAGGGCCAGATTATATGGCATAGGAAAAACCTCGAAAGACTATCTACAGATATCCCAGGGCCAAATTATATGTCCTCCCAGAGCAAAACCTCAAAAGAGAATTTGCCAGATATCCCAGGGCCAGATTACATGCCATAGGCAAAACCTCGAAAGACTATTTGCAAATCTCCCAGGGCCAAATTATATGCTCATCTACACAACCTGATCCACGGCCATAGAGTATCAACTTGATACTCACCATACATCATCCTGATGTACACATGATCATCCTGATCATCATCATTGCAACATCCTGCTACATATCATCTGGAGCAACATCCTGAAGCTCATCATCCATGATCATCCTAATCATACAATGCATCTACCTGACGCATACCAAGTATCGATCTGATACATATCAGCATACATGATCCACCTGATCATACAATGTATCCACCTAATACAAATACAAATACATGATCCACCTGATCATACATGATACATATCAACATACATGATCTACCTGATCATACAATGTATCCACCTGATACATATACAGATACATGGTCCAGGAATCCAACATGATGCATATACAAAATACATACAAATGATCCAACCGATCATATCCAGCATCCAACATGATGCATACATACATATAAATATAAATGATCCAACTGATCATATCCAGCATCCAACATGATGCGTACATACATATACATATAAATGATCCAACTGATCATATCCAACATCTAACATGATGCGTACATACATATACATATAAATGATCCAATTGATCATATCCAGCGTCCTCCTGATGCATATACAGAGCAGTAACTGGAGCATCATCCTGATGCTCATCATCCAGTGCTTACATCCACAGCCATGTGAAGGATCCTCCTTCCAACATGCTTGGAATGGCTTCTGCAAGTGTGTTCATCACTTCTTCCTCGAAGTGTCATCAATCCGAAGAACACCGAGCCTCTCTCTGAAGTACTCGAACTTCACCCTGGCTAGTGGCTTCGTCAGCACATCTGCAATCTACTCGTTCGTCGCAACGTACAAGAGCTTCACAGCTCCTCTCTACACCATATTCCTAATATACTGATATTTGATCTCTATGTGTTTTGACCTGTCATGAAACACTAGGTTCTCGGACAACTTCACACAACTCTGGTTATCACAAAAGATACCAGTAGCATCCAACGGGAGATCAAATAACTCAGACAGTAGCTTCCGTAGCCATACTGCCTCACAACTAGTTGAACAGGCTGCAACATACTCTACCTCAGCTGTACTCAGTGCTACACAGGACTGCTTCCTGCTAAACCAAGAGATTACACCTGATCCCATACTGAAGCAGCACCCAGATGTGCTCTTCCTATCTGCAGCACTGCCAGCCCAATCTGAGTCAACATAACCCTGCAGGTTAAACTTTTGATTTGCCTCATACTTGAGCCCATAATCCACTGTACCCTTCAGGTACCTCAGAACATGCTTTACAGCAACCAGGTGAACACTCCTCAGATCTGTCAAGAACTGACTCAATGTGTTCACAGCAAAGTAAATATCTGGTCTCGTGTTCGTTAGGTACATCAAGGACCCAATCATCTGACAATACATAGAGACATCAACCGGCTCAGATGAAGCATCACATAGAAGCTTCAGGTTTGATGCCATAGGTGTGGCCATGGCCTTGCAATCCATCATCTCGAATCTCTTCAGGATATCTACTGTGTACTTCCCTTGACCAAGGAAGATCCCACCTGCACTCTGCCACACCTCCATACCTAGGAAATAATGCATCATTCCCAAATCTTTCATATCGAACTCGGCAGCAAGCTTCCTCTTAGTATCTGCAATCAATCTGTCATCTCCTATTACAAGTAAGTCATCTACATACAGAAGTAGAATCACAGGATTCCCTTCCTCAACTTTGTAGTAAAGGTTGGAATCCGCTTTACTCTTGGTAAAGCCCAAACTAGATAGGAAACTGTCCATCCTACCATACCAAGTTCTGGGGGCTTGCTTCAAGCCATACAAGGCTTTCTTCAATCTGCACACATATGACTCCTTGTCATGTATTTCAAAACCAAGTGGCTGCTCCACATATACTTCCTCTTCAACTACACCATTCAAGAAAGCAGTCTTGACATCCATCTGGTGTATTTTCCATTTCATTGCTGCAGCCAGGGCAAGTACTGTTCTGATGGAAGTATACCTGGCTACAGGTGCAAAAGTTTCTTCATAATCTATTCCCTCTTTCTAAGAGAAGACACGAGCTACGAATCTTGCCTTGTATTTCTCTACACTACCATCTGCAGCATGCTTTATTTTGTAGATCCATTTGGAAGTCACAACAAACTTCTCTTTAGGTCTTGGGACAGCATCCCAAACATCATTCTTCATTATTGATTGGTATTCCTCAACCATGGCATCCTTCCATTCTTTCTTTTCTGCTGCTTCTTCATAACTGGAAGGCTCTTTGTTCACAATGTCACAGAGTAAAGCAACATAGATGGTATGTGATCTGGTTCTCTTCTTTGCTCTGTGTTCTTCTTCTGGAATGCCAAATCTTTCTGCATCTTGAATGAGCTCTCTAGCCCATGCAGGTTTTCTCTTATGAGAGTTATCCTCCCGAGGTGGATCTACAGGTTCTTGCGGATCTTCAAACTCACGAACAACTTCTGGAATTGCTTCAGTCATGGTAGTGTCTTGAAATCTAGTTTCCTTAGGTTCTTCATAAACTTCGATAGGTGCCTTCCTTGATTTGATGAATGTTGAGTTTTCATCAAATGTTACATCCCTGCTGACATCAATCTTCTTGAACCCTGGAAAGTATATTCTGTAAGGCTTCGAGCTTTCACTGTAACCCACAAAGATACCCTTCTTTCCTGAAGGATCTAGTTTGGTCCTCTTTTCCTTTGGGACATGAGTGTATACTGGACAACCAAATATTATGAGATGGTTAACTTCAGGTTTCTTACCAAAAAATACCTCTTCTGGTGTCTTGTTGTCCAATATCTTGTGTGGTGTTCTGTTCTGCACATATACAGCTATTCTAGCTGCTTCTGCCCATAGATGCATAGGTAGATCCTGGTCATGCAGCATTGCCCTTGCTGCTTCCAAGATTGTTATGTTCTTCCTTTCTGCAACTCCATTCTGTTGAGGATTATAAGGAGCAATCAACTCCCTCTTAATCCTTGAATCACTGCAAAGCTTCTTGAAGTCACTTGAGGTGAATTCTCCACCATTATCGGATCTGAATGTTTTGATCTTCTTGTCAGTTTGATTCTCCATCAAGTTTTTGAATTCCTTGAACTTATCAAACACCTCATCTTTGTTCTTCAAGAAGTATACCCAAGTTTTCCTGGAGAAGTCATCAATAAATGAGCCATAGTAAACATACCCACTCAGAGAACTAGATGACATAGGACCACATACATCTGAGTGGATGATTTCCAGGATATCTTTTTCCTTGCTTTCACTACTTGGGAAAGCCTTCTTAATGTTCTTACCTTTTGCACATCCTTTGCAAACACCTTCATGTTTGGTCTTGATTTCAGGAAGACCCTCTACAGCCTTGCTTGCAATTGGAAGTGCCCTATAGTGCATATGAGCAAGTCTTCTATGCCAAAGTTCACTTGGCTCCATGGATTCATGCACCATGGCATGTTCAGGTTGTCCCTTCAATTTATACAAACCTCCCTCTTGCTCTCTAATCACTACTGCATCATCTATGGTATTTCCCTTTGGCCACATTAGGACTTGGCCATCCACAAATGCAACCCTCATACCTTTTGCATCCAATGCAGAGATGGAGAGTAAGTTCTTCTTGAGCCCAGGTACATAAAGGACTTCTTTCATCTTCAAATATTTTCCAGAATCCAGGTTATAGGAGGCTTCACCACTTCCTTTGATTGGGTATTGAAAATCATCCCCAAGTTTCACCTTATGAGGTGATTCATATTCAGATAGGTTTACAAAAGATTTCTTAAACCCAGTCATGTGTTTGGAAGCCCCACTGTCAATCAACCAATCATTACAACCATGGGAGATAGTACCTATGAAAGCAGAGATTAGAACATACTCTTCTTCACTTGATGAGTCATCATTACTATCATCACTTTCTTCCCTAGCCTTCTTCTTTGGAGGTTCATCATCCTCGGCAGCATGAGCATGGAACTTTCTTTTGCTGCCCTTCTTCTTCTTGCTGGAGTTGTTGTTATTATCCCTTTTGTTCTTGGGACAATCTGAGGCAAAGTGACCCTTCTCATTGCATGTGAAGCATCTTAGATCCTTCTTATTCTTTTGATAGGATCTCTTGTAGCGAGAGTGCTCCTTCTTGGGATTGCTTCTTTTGGTGTGAGTTGCGAGAGCTTGATCTTCACCTCCCATCTTTTCCTCATGAGCTACAAGTCTAGCTTCTTCTTGAGAGCATTCCTCCCACAGTTTACTGAAAGAGATCAATTTCTTTCTTGCATAGATTCCTTGAATAAAGGAGTCCCATGACCTAGGTAGGCCATTCAGAGTGGTCATAAGAACTTCACCAGAGTGATCATAACAACTTCACCATTGTCCACTACTTCATCCACAGCTTCAAGTTGCTCCTTGATCTGAGAGACCTTGGAGAAGTAAGATTGAATGGTTTCTCCATTCAACATCTTGACCCCTTTCAATTGATTCTGCAGAGTCATCTTCTAATTTATGTTCTTCCCTTCAAATAGCTTGGTCAAAGAGTCAAACATCTCCTTGGGTGTCTTTAGAGGAGACACATGGGGTATGAGATGGTCTTTGATAGAATCAACAATAATTCTCTTTGCCTTGACCAAGTTCTTCTTATGCAATACCTTAGCCTCTTCATCCTCTGGGATAGGGATGTCTTCTTTTATATATGAGTCCAACTCATTCTCTTCCAGGATTAACCCAATCCTATACTTCCAAGCTTAGAAGTTATCAGCCCCTTCAAGCTTATCCTCAAGCTTGGTGTGGTGAGTACTTCAAATGGAAATAGAAAAGATTTAGGTCTTACCACTTGAAATGCTGAAAACTGGATCTGGTCCCAGATTAGGGTTTGTCGGAAAAACCCTAAAAATTCAAAATGTGAATTTCAACTTTCTGAAAGGATGGAAAGATGCGCCTTGATGAGCTGATCAACCTGGTGTATTCAGAATTTGATATCAGCAAAGCTTTACCCTTCAGATTTGTCTTTTTGTCCTCCCGGGTTCACTAGGAAGAGCCTTGAATTAGGGTTTGAGTTTCCCGGAGATCTACCCAGCCAAAAATATCGATCCAAAGCTCTAAACTTTGATTTTTGCAAGGAGCTTCCAGCTATGTCTTCAGATTCTAGAAATTCCAATTTTTGTGGAAACCCTAATTTTTAGGGCCAAATCTAAAAATGCTAAGAATTGAATTCTGATTGGACAGATAGATTCTCCTTGATGAGTAGAGTCAATATACTATACTGCTTTTCCAAAATCTGTGGAGAGAAACCCAATAAACAAGAAACTCAAGTTTCTGTCACTGCAAAATGTCTTCTTCTCAGGTTAGCTCTGATACCATGTTAAATTTTGAGCATTAATTCACAATACTCTAGGATCTTTACTGAGAGAATAACATCTACAATATATCAATGCATAACAATCATAATAAGCATGACAAGCATCACAAGAATCAAAAGCATGAGAGACAAGAGACACAGAGTTTCTGTGGGGAAAACCTTAAGGTGAAAAACCCCACAACTTCCTCAGAGATAGAGAGAGCAATGGCTCAACCAAAGTACAACCAAAATACACTGAGATAATCTCCTAGTAGCAGATGATCCTCCTCCTCACTAGTGCACCACTTTTTGAGTGAGAGAAGTGTGACTTTCCGAATGATCCAAATAGAGATCTCTCGATCTCTATTTATACTTAACCTGTTTGCCCAGTTACACTATGGGGCCAACTTGTCTATCTAGATACATCCACAATATAATATATATTTCAGGGATGACCCCACACATGGTGATCTAATAACCCATCGGCAAGTACACACACTTGTGACACTTGTCAATCCATATGACGACACTTCCTTATAGAGGAATAACACATCTGTAATAAGGGTACAATAAATATATATGAAATACATTCCGAAGTTACATATACATCAACAGATAGTGTCTATTTCCTCACTATAGGGTAGTATTTCCCACCAACAGACTGGCGACTCCGCTGGGGACGGTTGTTTTTTTTGCTCTAGGAAATCCTTCTTGTTGTCTTTTCAGTACTTCTTAACCCTTTTTAATCTTCTGAGAAGCCCTGTAGGTTGCCCCTACCTGCTTCCCTTTGTTTGACTCAGTCTTTTTACACCTTTGCAAGGTTAGTTTTTGATTTTTTAAGACCTGTGCGCTACCCTACTGTACATACAGTAGCGCATATGCGCTAGTTTGCCTTTGCAAAGTAGCACACACATCCCCAAATGCGCTAGTTTGCCTACTACACAATAGGACACATTCCTGTAGCTCTCTGTTCGAAGTAAGGTTGAGTTTGCTGCCTGTTTGGGTGGGTTTCTAACTATGTTTTTGGTCTTCTTGACTGTTTTTTGAGGTCTATAATCCTTCTTTGAGTCTCATTAGCCTCTTTTGAGTCTTTTAGGTCATCTTTTGGTCACTTGTTTGCTTTTGAAGTGTTTGGTTCATTTGTGACTCTTTTTGGAGACTTTGCTTTGTTCCTTAGTGAACACAGTTTCTTATCCATACCCTAGTAGTGTGTTTCTGACCTACAAATCTTTGTTCTTAGCATTTGCTGTTTGTTGCAACACTTGTATTCTTTTTGGGTGTCTCATCCTTTGTTTTAGGGTTTGACCCATTTTTTGGAGTCTTTGGGGTGTCTTCCAAAACTTTTGAGTCCCAACATTTCTTGACCTTGCTGTCATTTCCAATATCAAGTGAGTTTGAAGTACTTTAGTTTGCTTCACCTTTGAGTCATTGTGTTAGTAAGGTCATCTTAAGTTTGCTTGCCTACCTACTACTTGGCTTAGTGTTCTTGTTAGGGTTTGGTGCTTTAGAGCGTTCTTTCAAGTTTGATTTCCAGTTTTAAGCATCTTTCCTCCTTGTTTTCTTCACACTTTGCTTCCAAGTTCAAGAGCTTTTTCCTTTGAAAAAACTCGTAGGACAAGTCTTTGTCGAGTCATTGATTCGATTGTTGTGAACTTTAGAGTCATTTTTCCATACTTGCACATCTTTTGTAGGTCTTACTTGCTTCCACTTTCAAGTTCTTTTTCGTTCATATATAACAGAAAAAGCAAAATAAGTATTGGTAGCTTAGAATAGTGAGACTTATGATCTTTGCAGAGTAGCATAGTTTACTTTGTTCAGAATTTGAAAAGAAAACAAAAATAAAGTTTTATTTAGGTTTGCTTACTTTTTAGTTTGGAAAGGATATTAAACGAAAAATAAAAAGTCTTTTTGTTGTTGAAAGTTGTTTCAGTTTATGCACTTTACTTTCTGTTGCAACCACATCACACAATGCACTGCCCCATTGAGTAAAAAGTAACCTTAAAAAGAATCTTAATAAAATCAATTAAAAACGATTTTCTTTCTAGGGATACATGACACCAACAAGTCTAGGCTAGAGTTTCGAGCTAAAAACACCTTAAACTGCTCGAGGCTTGTTTCATTTGTAACGTACCCACCCATCCATCCAAGGCAAGGGAGAGTACATGATGGCAATCTCTGGGGCTTTTTATAAAAATTCAGCCCATTCATTAGATTCACACCATTAAAAGAGATGTGTGCAGATGGGAAACAAGAAATATGCACAGCGGAATTTTAAGCATTACCCACACACATATCATATGCATACAGCATATCAAAATAGTCATCCATTTAAACATTGCAGAAGTAAATCGCATAGACAAAGAAACACTTATCTTTATGGTAGAATGGTCCCCAAACAACTAGCTATGTCGCTGCAACGTTCCATCCAACCGTAGGTCTCTACCCAGCCTGTATTATTTCAACACTCAGAGACCACCCCCGAGCTGGGCATGATTCTCACAAGGAAAATGGGACATTCAAGCTCACACACAGCCCATTAACCATTTCATCTCAGCCAAGCCAGTCCAACTGGGTTTATCAGGCTACACTTGAACCCTGGATGCTTACTCTCAAGCTCAAGCCAAAACAATGGATTACCCATTACCCATACCCCAACACATTTACCACAGAGGTACTCACAACACAGGGACCACATTGGCTCTCCCAACTCGTGGTTCACCCAAACGAACTGTGGAATTTCGAATTCAACCCCAGGGAGCAAAACTAATTTCTCCCACTAGTTATGATCCTTTCCAATGGCCTAAACAACCTCCAGGAAGACCCAAAAACGTTATGTTCTCTTCCCCACTGGTAATCAACACAAAAACGCCCCTTCCCAGCTAAAAGATGAAGGGGAACACAGAAAACCCAGGGAGGAAAACGCCCAGGCAGCTAGAGTTGCGTGAGAGAGCAAGGCAATGGTGAATAATGGCTTAGAGAGCGATTTCGTGGCTCTTTTCTTGCCCAAGGAGACAAACACGATTTTCCATGAAGGGTGGCTTGCCCATACCCGAATTTGGACAGCCATACCTCTCCATTCCCAAGGCATTAACTACCTCAACCAACTCTTGAATGATTGGGTACAAAATTCAACATGGGTAGCTGAGGGTTTGATGGGTTCTCTCATTGACACTTGGCTTGACTTGATTGGCTCCAAGGGTTTGAATGTTTTCCCTCCCAATTCCTTGTAAAATCATGCCCCCATCTCTTTGTTGCATTGCATAGCTAGTTGCGGGTATTTTTATTAAAAAGCATATTTACATAATATCTACAATTCCACTGTGCCTGGCTAGCACGTAAACCATAGGCATCAATAAATCGATGGCGGGGCCTTGTCCTTGAGCTCCTCACCATGATTTCATAACAATATTACATCATTTACAATTTTAATGCCATGGGGTCAACTGGGGACGTTACATCATTACTCAAAAATCGTAGTGCGACTGTCATATAGGTAAACCCATATATATCAAATATTCCTGGGAAACTCTACTGAAACCAGAGCTAAGCATGAGGCCGTGGAAGATCAAAATCGTTGAGGATACCTCCCTCACGTTCCTTTTGACCATAAACCAGGGTCGATCGCATATGGGGGTCCATCCGGACTTTGGGCTTTGCTACCCTACCCACACGTTTTGATCAGGCTGACGACTGTCCCCCCAGGATATTTCATATGTATGGTAGCCTTAGTATCTGACCATAAGATCATACACAGGTGACAGCGAAGGGTATATCTATTGTACCTAGGATAGACGTGGGAGGAAATCCCTTGTAGGTCTTTGAGAGGGCGGTTGGCTGATTCCAGCGCTTGCAGCCTTAGTCATTGTATTGTGGACCCGGACTAACTGTTCTTCATCCTTCGTTGATCTGTTCTGGGCCCATCATTCCAGACTCTTCTCCGGAAGGCATCTTGTTTGACTAGTTTGAATACTTAGGATTTTTTTTAGTGGTGTGTTGTTTGCTCCCTAGTCTTAGTGGCCACTAGGTTTTTGCTTAGTTTTATTTTTATATAATCGTGGAAGACCAACAACTTCGTAGGTCTAGAAGGTTGCAAAACCTTCTCCCACTTAAAGTGGAACCACTATCACCACCCGGACGACAGAGGGTAGACTCTAGTGTTCCTTTGGAAACTATTGATGAAATAGAGGTTCCTGAGGAACCACAACCTACAACAAAAAGACCTGAAATAGAGGTTCCTGAGGAACCACAACCAGGGACTCTAGATCAGCAAACTTTTAATACAATTGAGACTGAGGATCTCACTTCGGGTGAGTTCAGTACTCCGTTTAATCCTCCTCTGACTAATCTTAACAATCCGCTTCTGTTACCCGTTGGTTTCCAGCAACCTGATTATAGTGCATATTTGTTCACACCTGGGCATTTTATGACTAATACAGGAGGCGAACAGGGAGTTCCACAAACTCCCACGATAGGTGTGAACACAAATACTGTAAATCCTCCTCCCACTGCTACACCAAGTTCGGCACAGCCAACTTCTTTGTCGACTCCGTCCTTCAGCTTTAATGTCGGTATCTTAGCCATTCCGAGTTCAACAACTGCGGCATCCGCCTCTACACCCACTTTTGGACCCAGTAGTACAGCGAATCTTGTTCCACCTCCTGCAACTCAACAGCCATATCCTATACCTAGTACTTGGATTTCCACACCAAATGTAGGGCCAACGCCTCTGCAACTATGCCCGTCATGAGTACCATGACCGCGTCGTCCACCTCAATTACCCCTGGTTTTAATGCCTTTGCAGGTTAGAATATGAATCAAGGTAATGTACCTGCAGGAAACACCCCTTTTTCTTTGTTTTTTGGAGGAGGGGGTAACATCCTTAATCAACAATATGGTGGGGCTAATACCCAGCCTCAGTGGACAAATGTTCAGAGCACTAACCCACTTTCATTTGGATGGGGGAATTTTAAGAACACTTTCACACAACAGCAAGTGGCTGGGGGAAACCCCTACCAGCAAGTGGTTAGGGGCAACCCCTACCAACAGATGGCTGGGGGCAACCCCTACCAGCAGATGGATAGGGGAAACCCCTACCAACAGTTTATGGGTCAAAATATTGGTGGTTCCATGGTCCACGTTGTCGTACCACGTTGCCCTACAAATTGAAGTGGTCCATGGTCCTATGACCATTAGACAAGCTGTCGTAGATGAGGGCGCGTCGACGTGCGTGATGTCCATTTCTTGCTGGAAAGATTTAGGCTCTCTCGAGCTAGCCCCCTCTAACATGCTACTTACTGCCTTCGATGGCAGGACTTTCCATCCACACGGAGTTCTACCATCATTTGAAATTACAATTGCCGGTAAGACAGTTGCTGTGGAGATCAAAGTTCTGGACGCTCCACTTGATTACAATATTTTATTAGGCAGGAGCTGAACGTATGCCATGCGAGCCATTGCATCGACAGTTTTTCGAGTTGTTATGTTCCCTCACGAAGGCAAGATCGTCACGGTCGATCAACTTTCGTTCTCTCAGCAAAACAACCAGACTTCATCGGATACCACTATTCCCTTAGTTGATCAATCTGCCCCTGTAAGCGAGAGTTTAGGAGTAGGGCTTTACGGGTCGTTAATAGGCACTTTCGACCTACCCTCCCATGTTCTTTTCATGCGTTCTGATGAAGGTACTTCTACTGAAACTTTCACGGTTGGTCTTAGGACTGATCCGTGGATCCTTCCTACTGTATCAGAACCTTCAGTGCCTTTAACCATTGCAGAGATAGCATACATGGAAGCACAGCATGCTGCAATGGAACATATCGTGACTCCGCTAGTCTCTGCTAGCTTCATGTGCATATACACCATTTGGGTAAAGCATCACCACTACCGTACGCAACAAAGCTTGGATTCACTAGCACTAGCAGATGCAACAAGGAGTGTAACAACTTCATGTACCCCATACGCAACAAGGAACTTATCTGTGAACTACCTGTACTCACTGAATGCATTTTGTGAATCGCCCATGTAGCAGACGCAACAATCTGTGAAATACCCAATACGCTACAAGGAGTCGTGTCCAAGGAGTCAGATATGGACTATGCTCCTGCATGGTCATTGAATTCTACCCACTCTTTCGATTGTTTAGACACGGTCTTACCATCTGATGAAGCCATGATGGGCCTAGACCATCCATGGGAAAATATGCATCACAGGTCTTACCTGCTTCCAAACCTAGACAGGATAGAGAGAGGAGAATTCTCTATGAGACCCGGTGGATTTGTTGATTTGTCATCTTTTCCTTCTACTTCAAGAGCTATTTATGCTAAAGGGAATATGGCTAATATATCGAGAACAATCCCGATTAACATTTCCACCAAACCCAGGGTCGTGGAAAACATTTTTATTGGTGCAGACTACTCTCCAGAAGAGATCGCTCTGTATACCAAACTTTTTAAAGAATTCCGCGACATTTTTGCCTGGTCTTATGAGGAGATGTCAGGTATCGATCCAACCATCATTGAGCATGTCATCACTACATACCCTAATGCAAAACCTATGAGACAGAATCTCTATCCTGTAAATCCTAGAAAAGAGACCGCCATTAAGGCGGAAGTTGAAAAATTGCTTAGAGCCGGATTTATCTACCTGATTGACATGACAGAATGGGTTTCAAACCCCATTTTGGTTGATAAAAAACAAGGTACCATCCGAGTTTGTACCGACTTCCGGGATTTGAATAAAGCTTGCCCAAAAGATAACTATCCTACACCATTTATTGACCAGATCATAGATGCATGTGCGGGACACGAGATGTTTTCTTTCATGGATGGATTTTTGGGATATAATCAACTCCAAATCAAACCCGAAGATCAACACAAAATAGCTTTCATTTTCCCATGGGGAACATTTGTGTATCGGAATATTCCGTTTGGCTTAAAGGATGCTGGAGCTACGTTCCAACCAGCTATGAATTTTGCTTTTCACGATATCAAACACATAGTTGAACCTTACTTGGATGACCTCCCGGCGCAATCTCGAAAGAGACAGGATCATCCAGCTCATTTGAGACTTGTGTTTGAAAGATGCAGACAATATAAGATTCGTTTGAATCCTAATAAGTGCGTATTTTGCGTTGAATCGGGACATTTACTGGGTTTTATTGTATCCAGTCGTGGTATAAGGTTCGACCCGTTAAAAGTTGAGAAGATTGTAAATCTACCTCCTCCTCACACCTTGCGACAACTTCAGAGTCTGCAAGGCATGTCTAACTTCTTGCGACGCTTTATCATAAACTATGCTAAAATCACAAAAGGTTTTATGAGACTGTTTAAACAAGATACCTACTTCTTGTGGGATGAGGCTTCTCAAGCATCATTTGAGGCCTTGAAAAAGGCACTACTTTCAGCCCCCTTGTTGAGCCCGTCAGACTATGCAAAAGACTTTCTTTTATATCTGGTAGAGTCTCTTAATACAATTGGCATAGTACTAGTTCAGGAGGATGACACGCTCCAAGAGCATGTTGTTTACTATATTTCTCGCGCATTGATAGCTCTTGAGGTTAAATATTCGCATGTTGAGAAGTTAGCACTTGCTGCGGTCTATGCGGTATAGAGGCTTCATCATTACATACTTTTACGAACAACTACTATGATAGAAAAAGTCAATCCTTTTCAGTATGTTCTCACTCGACACATCATCGGTGGGAAGTACAACAAATGGATTGTAATCTTACAAGAGTTCGATTTGGTTTTTCAATCGGCCAAGTCAAAGAAATCACTAGTGTTCGCTAAGTTAATCTCAGAGTTTTCGAGTGACTAAGAGCATATCGAGGAAGAATCATCATTCCCGGATGAACATATCTTCCTTATTGCCTCCTTTGACCCATGGTACGAGGATATCTTAGTATATCTCCATACTTTGAGGTGTCCTGCCACTTTTTCTAGAGAAGAACGACGCAAACTGAAAAGTCATCCGAAAAACTATCTCATCATCTCTGGTACTTTGTACAGACGTGGGATAGATTCCATCTTACGAAGTTGTTTGACTTTGGAAGAAGCAGAATCAGTATTGAATGATGCCCACAGTGGAGCTTGTGGGGGTCATCTTTCTGGGTTGGCAACAGCCCAGAAAATACTGCGTGCCGGATATTTTTGGCCCACAATCTTTAAAGATTGTGTGGAAGCGGTGAAACACTGCCGTCCGTGTTAGTTTTTCACCAGGAAAATGAGAGCACATCCAGCTCCTCTTCATCCTGTAATTACAGCAGGTCCCTTCACAAAATGGGGGGTTGATTATATGACTTGCAATCTAGTTTCGGCTGGAGGACATCATTATATCATCGTTGCCGTCGACTACTTCACCAAGTGGGCCGAGGCAATGCCTACTGTCAAGGCAAATGGAGAAACTGCCGCTTATTTCATTTTTAATCAGATTATTGCAAGGTTCGGCATACCCAAAGAGATTGTGACTAATCACGACAGTCATTTTCAGAATAGCATGATGACCAATCTGTACACAATGTTAGGTTTTTGGCAAGAACATTCATCTTCATATTATCCACAAGCGAATGGACAAGTCGAAGCAATTAACAAAACTTTAAATGTAATACTGCAAAGAACTGTCAATGCCAATCGAAATAACTGGCACATCATGCTATACCCTGCTCTTTGGGCTTACCGAGAGAATGCAAAGACTGCTACCGGGTTCTCTCCCTTCCAACTTGTGCATGGGATAGAAGCAGTCATTCCGATTGAATGCGAGATTCCTTCGTTAAAACTGGTTGTTCAATTACTACCGGATACTTCAGCACTGGAAGAACGTTTGATGCATTTAGAGCATCTAGATGAGCAGCGCCGCGATGTGCTCACAGCAAACGAAGTTCACAAGAAACAAGTCAAAGGACAATATGACAAGTCTGTCAGACCTAGGGTGTTCCTTGAAGGAGATCTTGTTCTACTTTGGGATCAGGACAAGGAACCTCTATGACCTGGCAAGTTCAAGTCCATGTGGCTCGGGCATTACATAATATCTAAAGTACTGAAGAAGGGTGCTTACGAGCTAGTAGACTATGAGGGTAATAAGCTGCCTGAGCCTAGAAATGGGCTCTACCTGAAGAAGTACTACGCCTAGGCAGTTGTGCTTTTTCTTGTAACATAGCTATATATTTTGTAGAGCTAGTCTTTGCTTGTGTTTGTTTAGTTAACCTTATGTGTGTCTTCATTTCGTGTATCAGATGTCGACTGAACATTTCTTAGGATTTGCTGATGGCGCTAGTCGCCACACCCGACAATTGGCTTCAGCAGCTTGGGTCATTTACTCACTGGCTGGCCAACTGCTCTCTTCGGGGGGGGTTTGTTTGGGTCCCACTACGAACAATGTAGCTGAGTACAGTGCGGTTATAGAACTTCTCCGAGATGCCCTTATTCATGGCATTTCACATCTGGAGGTAAGACTTGACTCGCAACTAGTTGTATTTCAGTTAACGGGTGTTTACCAGATTAGAGATCCTGTGTTGCTACGACAATTTTTGCGAGTTAGATTATTGGAAAGACAATTTGATTCTATTATATATCAACACATTCCAAGAAATTTAAATGTATTAGCTAATTCATTTTCAAATTATGTTCTAGATTGGCATTTGTATCATACACTTCCATAAACAACATTTCACACATAAAGTTCAAACACATACACATGTAAATAATCGATATGGTATATATATCCGATACTGTATCAAAAAATATATGAGTTTTGGATCACAAGTCTATCACAAGTCATGTCATAAAGTACAAAACTGGGCGTGGTGGCCTCAAAAATATACATAAAGTATCCATCTCCTATGGAGAAGGAGGGGCCTCGTCATCATCTACTGCATCCCGATAACATATGACTAATCTATCTATCTTCCGCAGCACGCTAAGCCATGCTGGGGGCACCCCAACTACATCTTCCTACATATCAATAGGTATCTGATCCATGCGGCATGCAGGAACATCATGAGTCAACTGAATCACTTTCCGCTCTATGGTCCCTAACATGGCATCAGCTACACCAACATCTGCTGGCCTCACGAAGATAGTAGGATGTCCCTTGGGACGAACAGGCCCAATATCTGCATATGACACTTGTTTAGTACTTCAAAATTCATTTATAAAAATCAAATACTTGAAAATTTGAAAAAATTAAATAATTCTCAAAATAAAAACATACCAATATCTCCCTAGGCTCCACCTGGAGGAAGCACCAGCTCTGGATCATGGCAGAAGTCCAATCCAGCATAAGGAAACTGCTCGAATGTCGGCACCTGCCTCTCCCACCACCCCCAGAAGTCATCAATATGATAACAAAAGTGACTCTCCCCACCACCCTGGCAGAGAAATATGTCACCGCAACGGCCCAATCTTGGCTCCCAAGAGTCAGCTGGAGGTAGAGGCATCCCTAAGCTAAGAGCAAGTACCCTCTCGAAAAAGAAGGTACACAGAATGCTGCCATATCCAAAGTTCTTCGCTCTCCCAGATTTGCAACCCGTGAGTTGAAGCTTCATATTTTCCAATAAGCTAGTGCACCAATCGTACACATGTCCTTGCAAGCATCTAACACCAACATGCATAGAATGCCTCGAAGCTAGGTGTTGTGTGGCACTCCCTGCCATACGGTTTAGCATACTCACAATAACCTTTAGTGGGAGGCTCTCAATAGTAGAAATTAGGATTTGACTTCCTGATTTCTCGGCTCCCACCACACAGTATGCATTCAAATATTCTTGCACCGACACGGCACCCTCATTGCGAGAAGATCCTTTCAAACATACTACATCTACCCTTCTAGAGAGTCCGGTGATGAAGTAGATGTCATCAATAGTAAGGTCCAAGGTTTTCCCTCGGATAACAAATGCATTGGTATCTACATCCCAATATTGAACGAGTCTTTGAAGCAATCTATTGAGTGCCCTCATGTTCACGGTTCGGTAAAAATTTAACAAACCACATCTTCGGAGTGCATGGAAAGTGGCCAGATCTTGCATTGCCAACCTATCCATCTCCTCATGTTCCCTCTCCCTTCAAATAAGAACCATCCTGCCACAAAAAATGTCAAATTTTAGCACCTCGACACTTTTTTCTTCATGTTCGGGAGTGTGCGCTACTGTATATGCTACACAGTCACGCATGGGCGCTACTGTGTAGAGGCAGAGTAGCGCACACCTCCAGTATGCACTACTTTTCCTACTGCAGAGTAGCGCACGTGCTTCTAATGATGTGAGCATGGCCTTAAAAGTGATTTTAAGCTCAAAATTTGACAAAAAACCAATGAAAATGCAAGTGAGGATGAATTCAACTTACTTGGTGGAAGCAAAATGGTGATTGGTTGATTGAGTTGATCGCCACAGAGGATTGAAATACAAGGGTTTGCTCCAAATCTTCTTGCCCTACAAAACCAAAATGAAATTTGAGTTTTAATTTTGAAATTACATATATGAATTTGTTTTTAAATTTTTACCTACTTGGCTAAAATCTCTATAGTTGCAAATTCTACCATTTTGTTCTATTTAATCAATTAATAGCTGCACATGATACTATGATAATTTCACCTAATGATTCTCATTTTTTCACTAAAATTTTGTAGGATCAATCCTTTAAGACTAATTTTCTTGATGATAGACCTTCTCGACTAGCTCATAGTTAAAATTTACATATCATTTAAGAATTTTTGTCACAGTTACTAACATATTTGTTGAAGTCCTACTTTTGGTAGATTATGAGTCGTGATCCTAGAAGCTGTCATTTAATTCATTTTAAGCTCTTGTTTGGACTATTTAAACCTAAACAAGATTGCCGAGCAAACTTGTCCTCTTCAATCTCGTTAAATTAATTGAAGGCTCATCCACTCAGGTATAGAATTACCCCTTTTCCGGACCTTGGTGGATAGATTACGGAAAAGGTATACTCTAGGTATACTTCTGTATGCACTAGAAGAGTTCTTCTTCCATTATTTTACACTTTTTCGGGGAAGGAGACTAACTTTATGAAAAGGGACCTTTTGGAGCCTCTCTTTAGGGTTTTCAGGCTCTCTAAACATGAAAACACCAAGCGATCATTCACCTACTCGGGCTCGATGTGAAATCCACGAGATGGTAAATCGAGGACTGTTTAAGTTTTTCAACTCTATAAACAAGAAAACACCGCCGAGCATAGACCAATCCGGGCTCGATATAAAATCCACGGATAGGTGTAAAGAGGATTGTTTAAGTTTTTCAGACTCTATAAACAGGAAAACACCGGCAAGCATTAACCTACTTGGGCTCGATATTAAAATCCATGAGTAGGTGTATGGATTTATTGTTTAAGTTTTTCAGACTCCTTAAAATTGAAAACACTGGTGAGCAGGAACATATCTCGGCTCGATATTAAAATCCATAGATCAATAATATAGAGTAATCTTCTATCTCTTCTTCGAACTCTGTAAACAATGAAGAAGGTCCTGAGTCTTCCTCCCATGGGCTCATTAAACTTTTTACATGGTTGGATCTATTGAATTTTCATTCTTTCTTGGACTCATTAAAACAACAAGAAATGTATTCTTTTATCTAAAAAGAATAAGGAATGAGAAATATGTGTCATATCTTCAGTGTCAAAGGCAGTTCAGTCAGTCCTATCCTTGAACACAGCACCTACTTGAGTCTATCATGTCGGTTGGGGTTAGTTTTTTACTTTAGGGTGAACCTGATCTCTGATTTGTTTAATCCCCTGATTGGTTATTCTTCCAACCATATGGAGGGTCTGCTAATGTCTCCTACATTACAGGATTATATCATTTTCCCCATTATGTTGAAAACTACCTAAGTCACTTTGTGTCGTGCTCACTATTCAAGGATATACCCTGTGTCGGCCATTCTGCAATTTACCTTGACCTCATGTGTCGGCCATCCTAGTGTCAGTCCTGTTACATATATTACTCCATGTCAGCTCATACCAGTTGAGTGTTCCTCGTGTTGGATGATGGAGGATGCCTTAAGGCCTCCCTTCCAATGGACTTCCTCCCATCGACATCAACTCAGTGTGCTCTGGGAATGAAGTTTAGAATTTCAGTTAGTACCTTGGATATTGCAGTCACCAGTGGCAATTTTTCTCGCTGTTGAATTATGAGAATACATCAATGTCTCTTATTCGACAGGATCCTCAAGTGTTCGACTCCAAGTCCACTTATTCACACTTTTTGGATCATACTAGGTACCTTGGGCCCCATCATCATTATCGGTGGAAATCCTCGCGTTTGTTAACAGTATATATACATCAATGACCGGTAATCAAATGATACCCCCCATGTTCGACTGTCAGCTCATCTATTTCACATGGTTAGGGTTTGTACCTTGGGTTGTTTTGGATTAAGACCTTGGGATGTTGATGAAATTACCTCATTATGTTATCACCCAAGTTGCGCAAGACTGAGCCTCATCTATATTCGTCTCTCCATGAGACATAGATCCAGTTTGTTATTATGGCTATGATCTCTCAATTTGACATGGATCCACGCTTGTATTTCAAGTGGCCATGCTATATATACATCTCCTCATTATGTATCAGAGATCATGATTGTATCACACTGCACATATATATGATGTCAAGAATGTAATTGCTCGCTAACCTTGATCTTTGTTTCAGGTGTTTCTGTGACTTGGTCCTGCGGTTTCTTGCTCCTCCTCTGGCTTTGGATTATAATGTATTTCAGCCATCATTTCCCTCTGACCTCACACATTAGGGGGCATCTGTTATAGGTCAAATCTGCACTTCTATGTCCGTGATCACCTTGAGTTGTTGATCACACAAAAGGACAACTTGGATTGAAGAGCATGATGACCTCAGATGAGACTTTGACCTGATTCATCTTCCTGCAAGCTGACAAAACCCTAAAAAATATCATATTTTGGCATGGGCACTACTCTCTTTAAGCAAACCAGTGCATGGGCGCTACTTTGTAAGCTATATAGTAGCGCACACCTCCTGGTATGCACTACTCTACTTCAGTAAACTAGCGCACAGCATCCAAAAAATGGAAAACGCTAGTATTTAATGTTGTAGTCACGCACTGTGCGCTACTCCACTGTGAAATAGTCGCACACATCTTAAAATATGATCAAAAAAATATTAATTTGATGAATGGGGATTAGTTGCAGTTGGTTTCCCAACTTCCCCAACTTCCCCTGCAACCACCTCTCGACCTAAACTGCCTACCTTGTCATATAAATACAAGGAGGTTTGAAGAGAGGGGTTTGATAGAGGGTTAGACAAGAGTGCCATAGAAAGACTCTGCTTATATGAGAAGCTTGTATTGAAGGTGGTTATGCTGGAGAAACTCTGAAGTCAGAGAGGAGCAGGAGCCTAGGATCAGGTTACATGAGCATGCTGCAAAGTCAGGTATACTTTGTATCATTCATATGTTTTTGACAATAAAAGGTTGAAACATCTTTCTCGTTCCAAATCAAATGCTTAATGGACTATGTGTTTGTTTGGATCATGTTGGTTAATGCTTGATGTTTGAATTACTTTTCAATTCCATCATTATTATATTGGCCAAGATACGTTGAGAAAGGTCTTTGTATTGTAGGTTTATCAGACGGGAGATCGAGTGGAGGATTGAGCTCAAGGTTGGACAAAAGCTAGGATCAAACTTCGTTCATAAGGTATGTCCTCAAGATCTCTGATCTATTTCCCTTTATAAACACTTCTGTAATGCAATTAGTATGTTTACCTGTCACCCCCTTAAGTTGATAGTGTCTATTTCCTCACTATAGGGTAGTATTTCCTGCCAACACCAGTCCATGGGGGAGACTTAATATCTCAACCATGGTTAGTAGTACATCACAGACCATACATGCTTTGACATGCAAAGCATCACCTCAACACATGAGGCACCACCTCAACACATGAGGATCTATCTTGACACACAAGACCTTACCCTTGACTAGCAAGACTGTACAACACCATCACTTTGACATACAAAGCACTTGCTTCAACACATGAAGCTTAACCATTCTTGAGTCCAAATCAAGATTCTTCTCCAAGTTTCCTAATTCCAACTTAGGCTCCTATAAGTGTAATGTCCCCAGTTTGACCCCCTTTGTATTCAATCGTAAATGACGTAAATATTGTTGTTTAATCATGGTGAGGAGCTCAAGGCCAAGGCCCCACCATTGATTTAGCATTTTATGTATCGATAATTAAATAAATAGATGCCTATGGTTCTTGTGCTAGATAGGCACAATGTAAATAAGACATCATGTAAATACGAATTTTAATGAAAATACCCACAACTAGCTATGCAATGCAACAAAGAGATGGGGGCATGATTCTACAAGGAATATGGAGGGAAATTATTCAAACCCTTGAGCCAATGGTATTAATCCATGTGTCAATGAGAAAACCCATAAACCACCAACTACCCATTTTGGGTTATGGACCCAATCATTTAATTCTTCCAAGAGTTGGTTGAGGCAGTTAACGCCTTGGGAATGAAGAGGTATGGCAGCCAATTTCGTGTATGGGCAAGCCATCAACCTGGGAAATCGTATTTTGTCTCCTTGGGCAAGAAAACACCCACAAAATGGTGCCCAAAAGCCATTCTAACCCCATAGTTTTTCCTCTCTCACGCAGATGGAGATGGCTGGAAGTTACACTCACGTTTTTCATCAAAAACGCAGGGTTTTCCTTGCCCAGAAACTCGTTTTTGGTTTTGGACAGTAGCTGGGAAGAAGGGGCTGCGAATTGGGACTGTATGGAGGTCGTTTTGCCCCATAATTGCGATGGACGTTTTTCTGAAAACGATTTATGCTCTCCAGGGTTGTTCCCCAATTGCCATTTCGTTTTTGGGCTTTCCCACGTTTTTTCTGAATTGGTAGAAATCCCCTCTTTGGGAAACCCACTGAAGAAACGTTTTCCTCATGCCCAGCACTTGTGGTTTTGTTGTTATGTGCATCTCTGTTTTGATTTGAACCTGTGAGCAAAAGAGACTGGAGTGGTAGTGGACAGAATTGGCTTGATAAACCTAGTGGAGGGAGTAACCTCTCAAGAAGATCAAGAGGGCTTTGGCTACTTTTCTATGCACACCCTGAGAACACTAGAAAGGAAGGTATGGCTTGAGGGACTGTGTGGCAGTGAAGAGAATACTTCCTTGTGTTGGGTGTGTAGGCATTGTGAGTGCCAAGCTGAATAGATCTTGTAGAGGTATCCATAGCTCTGTGGTTGAGCTCACTAGCTTAGCAATTCTTCCTTTCCATTTCCTAGCAGCCTGATAAACCCAATTGTAGATTGGCTTGGCTCATCTTGGTGTATGCTTGGCTATGTGTGAGTCTGTTGTTCCCTGGTTCCTTGTAGAAATCATGCCCAGCTCGGGGGTGGCAGTTGCATCAAGAGGTTGATAAGCACAACTGGCCTATGGTTGGGTGGAACGTTGCAGTTGCATAGCTAGTTGCTTGGGACTACTTTGTTATGAGATAAGTATTCTCCTGTGTTATCTTGCAATTATTTATTGGATGAATATCTTGAATGTATGATGAATGAGTAATTGAAATTACTTCCGCTGTGTTTTTCTTATAATTATACATTTCCATATGTCCTTTTATACTGTGTGAATGCTTAGTCAAATTTCATGGGGCTAATTGCCCGTATTTAGTGTCACGTCCTCTCTATCATGCTGGTATGATAGGAGGGGACTTTACAATAAGGCACTACCTCGATACACGAGGCTCAATATTGACAAACAAGATTGACCTGGAGAATGATTCATGATGTTGTAACTTTAACATTCAGGCCTCTTAAAAATTGTTTCAGGTCTGATAGAGCAACATAGATGGAAGATAACCCCAGGGTAGAGGTAAAAATGTTTGAATTAGCCGAACTTGCTAGAAACACATTTAAAAGGGATCTCACTCCCTCAAATAAGGATGGATTTAGGCAGATTGGAATTTGGCCACTAGATCATTATGCTCTTCTCCATGATATGACTTGTAGCCAATCCTTTGAGGTACATGGTGAGGAAGATGCAGACGTTGTAGACAACATGCTATCCCTCTCTCAAGGACATAGCCATCCATTGAGTGACAGTGATGAACATGTCAGTGCTACTCAATATGACAATGAAGCAACTCGAGAGGACATGGAAGTTGTTCAATCGCATGAAACATGTACAAATTCTGCAAATTGAGTTCATAATTCAATTGTTGAAACATATATGGTTGAAGGTTTCCAAGCATTGCAAAACAACAAAGAGAAGTTTCCATTGCCAAGCTAGGTGGAGCAACCTAAATGGTTAATGGAATACATGATGAATGTGAACAAACATATTGTAACTAACACTAACAAAGAATTCCTGAACATGCCTTCATAGCCAACATTATTGAACAATAAAGTTGTCCATTATTATATGGATGTTGGGGGTTTAGAATAAGATGTTGTAGGCGATGAAGAACCAGTTGAAGGAGACAATGCAGATGGATCACAACTCCCAGTTGATCCTCATAGTTAACAAATTACCACACCACTCAAGTCATTCCTAAGGCTACCAGTGGAGAGAGTGGAAGAAAAATAAATGACATGATCATAAGATGTTCTTCACTTAAGCAGGAGTTCACAGTTACTCACTTCATATGAGTACATTTCACTACTAGGTGAGGCCGAAAAAAAGAAAAAAGAGATGCAAGAACTGAGAGAAAAAGGAAGGATCTTGAAAATGAAGGCATGCAAGGTTTCAAAGAGATAAAGAAAGGAAAGAAAAAGAGCACCATAAGCAACTGGCTAGGAAGGAAAAAGAAAAAAGAAAGGCACAACAGAGACTTCAAGAGGAGCAGAGTAGGATGGAGGAGAAGATGGTGTCCAACTCAGTCAATCAAATTGCAGAGAATACATATTTGTTCCAAGACCTTATAAACATTTAGATCCCTCAATATCACCTGATTGGTCATATGTCTCACTTTCTTCCTACCAATGCGAGGGACAATACGATATATGATTTTGCAACTCCTCCAATTAAGCAAAGGGTGTTGGGGACAAGTAAAAACTATGCATTTTTAATTCCTCCTTGGTTGCAAGGAGAAAAATGGCCTCATGAAAATGCAGGAAACTCAACCCATTTAGTTCAAGCAAATGTAGGCAGTTCAACCTACTTGGTTGAAGAAAATGCAGGGATCCCTACAAGATTGGGAAATGAACATAGCCATCCTACTCATGCATGAATCCATTTTATGCTTATGCCTAACCACATCCAATGTGGATTTTGTTAAATCAACAATTTTTTGTTGTATTTAGTCCTAAGCCATCAGGGCTTTGGCACCTACTAAATCGTAGATCCTAGTCTTATGTGGAACTCAAGGAATTGTATTAAGATACTGTAAAAGGCACCTAAGAATCTCAAGCCTGATTTGTTTTGAAGTTTAGAAACGTGATCTGATTTCTATCTACCCATTTCCTAGAATATTAAAGAGGGTATTTATAGAAATTGTGTGCCCATTCAGCTTGAATTTGGAGGCAATAACTTGCATTTCAAGTCCCAAGTAATTTAAGAAACGAGACAATAGTAGTCATGTTAACTACCAAATGAGATAATTTCAAATCCATTGAATATTTTCAAGCTACCAATCCGAGATTGCAAATATTTGTGAGGCTTATGTGTTATAGGCTAATTGAGACATGGCCACACAACAAGAAAAAATTAAAAAGTTCAAAGAACAAGTCACTATAATAATCAACTCAAACCCATTTACATATATTTATACCTAGTCATGAATTTTATTGGAGAAATTGGAATGAATTTTACTACACGAGTTCCTTTAACATGATTTCATAACAAATTACAATTACAAACACAAACTAAATCATCCCACCAATCCAATTAATGTCATAGCTGTCTTCACTAGTATCTTATCTAGAAAACAAGGCAATGCTATATAATGAAGATTGGATATGCTCTTGCTCTAAACTATGGTATCCAAGTATCAATGTTGTCTACAACAAAGCTTTATACAACACTTGATTCCACGCTACTCCAACACTTGAAGAAATATGTACACCAATAAAGACAAAGAAGTGCACTTTGCTCAATCACAACATTATCCAAACAATGACATATAAATATGTCCAAATGGATACCAACAATATATATATATATATATAGGAATGAAAAACCCTCTATTATTCTCCAACATTTTGATTGGCCAATGTTATAAACCCATCGACACATCCAATAAGATATTAATTAGAACAAGTCATGACATGAGTTTAATTGCAAAGTCATTAACATCTAGAGGTGTTTGGAGTAAATGAATAAGGAAATCTTGAGAAGGTGAGCTATAAATCTAACTAGCTTACTAAAATAGTCATGTAACTGTGATCCTTGGCTGACTTGACGATAGGGAGGGATTGAGGCAATCTTTCTATGTCATCTCCTAAATATCAATTGGTGTTGGGCCATCTTTTAAAGATGTCAAACCCTTTACAAATAAATAAATTTCCCTAGCAATGAATAAGAGTATGAACACTTTGCTCACAAGCAATATTCTCCAATGTTGTTTTCTTCACATTCAAAATGAAGACCAACAATAATAAATGTTTCATTGTTGGCCATGCTTCAACTTCACTAAGTGAAGAATTAGGGGTAATTTTTTATCATACTTAGAATGGATCTACTATGCCATAGTTGTATTGGGTGAACCCCCTTGTCTGTGAATGTTGGATGGAAAGTAGGGAATCATTTGGAAAGTGATTATTAATCACCCTTGCCCCTATAATTCAAATGCCTATAATATGACTCTAGATTATTACAAATTAAAAAAGGTAACCTAAAGCATATGCAAGAATATGAAGATATGGTGTGTATTACAAAGAAAAAATACATAGGCAAATTACAACTACAATTACAAAGACAAATTACAATTGCAAACACAAACTATGTTCTAGTTTGTCAATTACAAAGACAAAATACAGAGGCAAGTTATGACTACAATTACAAAGACAAATTACAATTATAATTGAAGCCTACATATTAACAAATAATATAGTAGGACCTGTAGCAAACTAGCCATATACCAACATCAAGCAAATTCAAGTCCTGGACTGGTGAGCTGCATATTAAGACTAAATTGTTTGTTACCCTCATTGAAGCTCAAAATTTATTTAATGATATAGTAGGATATGGAACAAAATAACCATTGAACAACAATGCTTCCAGGCATGAATCCCAATCATTAGGGTCAAAATAATGACAACCATGGAAACCCTGGACCAATTAAACATTTAATAAAACCAAATTGAACAAAGAGACAAGATCTAATTAAAGACCTAATAAACCAAATTGAACACCCACACAGAAATATATGGAAACTCTGGACTATCCAATTAGGGTCTCTGCAACCATGGACAACAATTTACCATACAACAACCAAGCCTCAAGCACAATTCGAACCTCACAAGTTTTCTTGTTTCCAAATCAAAACACTTAATTGCATCTACAAGCACAACAAAGGTGGGGTGATGAAACTCATAACCTATTCTGGTGTAACTGTGCAAAGCCCTAATATGCCCAAATATGCATTCATTATACAAAGCTCAAGTAAGCCCAAATTGAACACCCACATGGCTAGCCATGGAAACTCTTGACAGTCCAATTAGGGTCTCTGTAAACATGGACAACAATTTGTCATAAAACAACTAGGCCATTATGTACACTACGTTGGGATCTAAGTGGATGCCACGATGACATTGTGGAGGGCACATCACCCTGATGTTTTATGAAAATCCTATGATAGCATTTTGAATAGAGAAACAATCGAAGACCTAATAAAACCAAATTACAAGCATGGCAAGGGTTAAACAAAGCCCTAATATGCCCAAATATTCCTTCATTGTGCAAAACTCAAATATGCCAACCAGAACTAGGGTCATTAGGGTAAAATTTTGAAGCAGAATTAGGGTCATTATTTACAAATTAGTGTCAAATTAGGGTCAGATTCTTACAAAACTAGGTAAAATTACTTACAATTCTTACAAATTTCCAACCAAAAATGATGTGTTGATAAACAAAGAGGCTCATCACCCACAAAACTCACATTCATGAAAAAATAACACAACTTTCCAACCAGGTTTTGATGTGTTGATAAACATAGAGGCTCATTAGATGGTAGGATAGGAATCCTAGTAGGAAACAAAACTTCTCTGAAAATGCAGCAAGCTCCACCTACTCCACGAACCAGTCGAGCTCCACATGCAAGGAACAATCCATAGTCAGAAAACCAACAAAAAATCTTACAAAACCCACGTGCACTCCACGTTACTTGGTCCAGGTCCAATCCAGACATTGACCATCGAAGACTAAGGGTTGATCAAACAGGAACATCACCAGGTGAAGATGATACACCAAACAACGCAACTAACCACACCTACCGTGAAAAACGAAGCATCAAACCTAGCTCACAAAACCCTGTGCAAGGTAGCACCATGCAAACAACAATGGAAGACTACCACCCATTGGACCCAGACCAAAATACAGTAACCCTAAACACCCTCCAAAACCTCCAACTTAACAGCTACTAAAAGGGTGCGACTTTATGTTAGAGTTAATACCCAACCACCGAGACATGGAGGGATTTCCAATGGTGCCCATCCGTATGCCACGTTGGGCTCCAGGTGGATGCCATAATGACATCGGGGAGGGTGCACCACTACTAGTGTCCCTCCCCTACCCATAGTCAGAATGTGATTTTCAAGGAGGATATTTTTTAACATTGGCACATGTGATGAATTTATATTGATAGAAAATGTACAACATATAATGAATTTGAATTTCTAATTTGGAGTGATCAAGTTCAATGAACAGTTGTTAAAGGGGCCATATGTAGAAATCCTAAAGGAAGGAGGTGAAAAACCTAAAGAAAATATACCATTAAGACTAAGTGAAAATATGCATCTTGAACATGATTCCCGGTAGATTTTGAAGAGGCGTCTTTATGAGCAAAAGAGACTTAACATGTATGGATATGAGCTTATTTATTTTAGCTTGCTTTATCGTCCATGGGTCTTGAGCCAAGAAATGTTAACGAGGATTTTAATGGTGAAGAGGCCTCTCATTAGAAGACATCCATAGAGGAATAAATGGAGGCCTTGGAACATAACTAGACTTGGCATTTGTTGGATTTTCCTCAAGGAAGGAAGGTAGTTGAATGAAAATGGGTGTCTAAGAAGAAGTATAACACATATGGTTTTATGGAGCGATGTAAGGCTCCTTTGGTAGAAAAGGGATACTCTCAAGTAAATCTTGGAGTTGACTATGAGGAACCCTTATCTCCATGGCCAAGATGGACTCTATTAGGTTGCTATTGACATTAGCAACTGCTTTTTGATTTGGAAGTGGAGGAAATGGAGGTGAAGAAAATTTTTATTCATGGTGAGCTTCAAGTAATCAAAATAATTTGTGGTAGAAGAAAGAGAAGGCATGGTGTGTTGATTGAAGAGATCATTATATGGCTTGAAGCAGTGCCCAAGATAATGGTACCATTGGTTTGAAAAATATGTTATGGTACAAGGGTTCTTAAGAAGCGATGCTGACCATTGTGTTTACTTCAAGTAAGAAGGTAATGACTTCATTATTATGGTCTTATATGTTGATGATATTATTTTGATTAGTGATTGTAAGCAAGTAATCAAGGAGAGTAAGTCCCAATTGTTACGTCAATTTGACATGAATGATATAGATGAGTTACATGATTGCTTGGGAATTGAGGTGAAGAGAGATTGCCAAAATAGGAAGTTGTATATCAACCAAAGAAAGTATGTGGAAACATACTTGAGCTCTTTAGGATGGATAAATGTAAACCGACTTGCACTCCATCTCAAGAGCAAGTGTGTTTTCCAACTAACATGATCCCTAAGAGCATACACAAGGAAGATGAGATGGAAAAAATACTATATGCTAGTGTGGTTAGTAGCCGTATGTGTGCAATGGTGTGCATGACCCTAGATATTGCACGTGTAGTGGGAGTTGTAAGTAGTTAGATGGAAAATCCAAGGAGAGATCATTAGAAAACTGTGATAAGGATCTTTGAGTACCTACATGACACTAATGACTATGTTATTTTCTATCAAGGAAATGAAAGCAAGAAGCTTTAGATACTTGGGTTTGTTGATGCTAAATGGACAAGTGATGTGGACAATGCCAAGTCCACTAGTATGTATATATTTACATTATTTAGGGTGTATACATCTACATTGTTTGAAGGGGTTGTGAGATGGAAGAGTAAAAGACAACCAATAGTTGCCCACTCTAATATTAGAGCATGACACATTGTAACTTTAGAGCCTCCTAAGAAAACTATTTGATTACAACCATTATGCAAAGATATTAGAATTGAACATGAATTTTTACCTATCTGATGTGATAATCAAAATATAATTTATTTTACAAAGAATCCCAAATTTCATCTATAAAGAAAGCATACCCACATGAGCTAAGACTTGAATAATACAACATATATTCTTTAGATAAGATAATGGATTGAAATCAACTTACGTGATACAAAGGCAAGATGGAGATTCAACCTTAATCCACGTGCCAAGTGAGAGAATGTTACTTTTACTTATAAGTCACATTTACTATTACGTCGAGGACACGGTCATGTACAAATTTGCAATCGATATTATTCCACATTCCATGGTGCAAGGGTGGTCACGCGCCTCAAACCTCTCGTGTTCCGAAGAACCAAACAATTCCATTTAACTTAAAAATAACCAAACATGTTGAAAGAGTATTTTACATTTATTATATTATTTATTCCTAAAAAAAAATTAAAATATTGATAATTATTTATAATACTATTTTACATTTATTATTTTATTTACTATTTTACATGTTGAAAGTGTAAGAAGATCCTATATTAATATTCTTTGATATTCCTTTAGCACATATTAACAATTGTTTCAACATGACATACTTTTCTATATATTAACAATTGTTTCAACATGACATACATTCTGTTTTCTACTCTAATTGAATTTGATAATTTTTCCTATATTGATAATAAGTTGTTTTCTATATATTAACAATTGTTTCAACCTGACATATATTCTCTTTTCTATTCTAATTGAATAAGATAATTTTTTCTATTCTATATGATAATAAGTTGGAGTGATATTATAAGCTATGCCATTGCCAAACATATTGATAAATACTAACATTAAATGTCAACGGTTGTTAACGGGAAGGAATGTGGACCAATACGTATAACAAGTGAAGTGTGACTGGACAAAGGTGAGAAAGAATATTTAGTGTGTCGCAGGGTCATTAAATGTAATGATAATTAAAGATTTGTGGTCGAGTTACCTTCTTTGACCTGGTTGAATTGTATTATTTTACAGCTGTACACACACACTCTCTATTACTTAATAATAAACAAATTAAAAAGCAATTCTACTTTTAAGAGTGATAGACCCCCTCATCGCCATTAACCGACGTTTTTCTTCAGATTCCAACGTGTATGCTTTTTAAGCTCAGGCTCATCCCACATATGATATATCACGAGCATGGCTTTCAAAGGTTAGTCGGAATTTATCATAATAATCAAATATGTTTACAATTAAGGTAATAATAGAGAAGTTTAGCAGGGTTAGGTAGCTTTAATGGCTATCTTGTCCGGAGTTCGATGGAGACAGTAAGGAGGATCGATTTTCGAAGAGAAGTTATGTCACTTGGGAAGATCTGGCAGATGGAGGTGTGTCGTGGCAGGGAAAGAGCGCAGGAGGTAGGGCTCTGATTCCGATTTGTGGTACGAAAATTAAAGGCTGTTTAATTTTAGTTCACGGTTTTCTGGGGTGATTGGGACCTGGTAGATGGCATCGGGAAACGAGACGTCCGTTCTTCCTGGAATTGGCGATAACAACGATACTATGCATTTTTTCGCAGGGGATGGGAAAAACCCTAAGGAGAGTCCGGTTAGGGGTCTGCAGTTTTCTCCGTCGGTTCAGTCTGGGAAGGGAGGAAGAAAGGGTCGCAAGGCAAATAAGATTATCAAACAGAGGAGTGGTATCAGATTGACGGTGGGGGAGGACGTCCGCGTGGAAGGTATATTGCCGCTAATTGGAAAAACCCTGGTAGGGAGATTCTTCGGAGTCCGGATTATGGAAGAACCATTACTTCAATGGTTGTTGGCGAACTGGGAGCCGGTGTTAAAGTATGTGCCGGATTTCTATATTATGACCAGAGGTTGGCTGGGGTTTAAATTCAAGACGGAGGCAGATGTGGCTAAAATTTGGAGGAGCTCCTGGCTCTGGGGACGAACAGCTTTAAATCTGAAGCCTTGGCATCCATGTTTCGACCCGAGGAGGGAGAGACCCTCTTCTGCTCCGGTTTGGGTCAAAATCCCGGGTCTGCCGTTGGAGTTCTGGAACGACGATTTTCTGTCGAATCTGGGTAATTGTTTCGGGAAAACTCTGATGGTTGATGGCTCGTATAAGTTATTGGCTCGGCGGACGGTAGCTAGAATTCTGGTCTTGGTGGACCTGTCGTTAGGTCTTCCGGCACAGATCGAGATCGAGGTTGGAAGTTACAGTTTTATTCAAATTTTGGATTTTATTAATCTGCCTTTCAGATGTGGAAGATGCCACTATTATGGACACGTCTTATCTGAGTGTCATTTGCCTTTCTCCAAGAAGGTATGGACCAAGAAGCAAGTAAAGGACGAGGGCAGGAATGTAGCAGAGACTGAGCCCTCGCTACCGAAGGTGGAGACCCAGGTGCCTAATTTCTTGGAGGGTAGATCTAAAGGGTCCGGTAGTGATGTGCTTGTTACTGCTGGGGATTCCCTTTCCGAGAAACTAATTAAAGTTTCGGGGGATCTACCGGAGTCCGACGCTCGGTTTTTTGAGGAGGCTACTCTAAGCAGAAGGTCAGACGAAGAAACAAAGGACTTGAACTTGGAATCTCTCGACCCGGCAATCCTGAAGCAGACTGAAGACTCGGGGAGCTCCAGAGGTAAGACAGATATCCTTATCTCGTTAAATTCATTAAAAGATTTAGCGTTAGACCCACAGCATTTGCTGGTTAGTCCTCTGGCTGCGTTTGGGTTTGTTAGTCCGGGTCTTAACCTGAGAAGATGTAAACAATTACTTCGTTGTGGGAGGGTCGGACCTAGAGCTGTCGGGGCCAGGGACCAGTTTAGGCTCTCAGAAGATTCTGTGCATAATTACGCACTCAGGTCTATGCGGAAGAAGAGCTTAGTGTCGGTTCAGTCTTCTCTGGAAGAGAGGAAGGGAGATGTCCCGCGTAAAAATCTTCAGGCTGAGTTTGGTGATTGTTTGGGTCGTGAAGTGGTCTGTACGGCGCTTAGAGACAAGCCGTGGGTTAAGGTTACTCCATGATTGTGATTTCTCACAATTGTAGAGGGTTAGCTAGCAGCCCAAAATTGCTAGCGTTAGGGCGGGTGATGGATTTACACAAGCCGGATATTCTTGTTCTGCAGGAGACCATGTGTTTAGGCAACAGACTGGTGGATAAGTTAGTCAAGTTGTGTCCGGGATGGGAATTTGTGTGGGCCGATGGGGCGGGACTGTCGGGTGGTTTGATCACTGGATGGCGGGGGTCGGTATCCTTGCTTAACTGTTTTGGATTAAGATCTGGTCTGGCCACGACATTCCACTGTCAGGCTTTAGGACTGGATTTCAATTTGTTCAACGTGTATGGGCCGTATATAGGGAAGTTCTCTTTCTGGACTGATTTTCTGAAGAACGATTTCCTTAAGGACTATCCGTTTCTGATCGCAGGGGACCTGAATTTCACGATGCATAGCTGGGAAGTGTGGGGGCCGGGAGCACGAACGGACCCTACTCAGGGTTTGTTCCGGAATCTACTGTTAGAGGAAGATGTTTTTGACCTCGAACCAAGGGATAAGGTCCCCACTTGGTTCAATCGCAGGGCAGGTCAGGCTGCCATCTCCAAAAGATTGGATCGATTCCTGTGTTCAGGTTCTTTGATAGGTAAAGTGGATAGTCTGAACACTGGGAGGATTAGTGGAGGAATCTCAGACCATTTGCCGGTTATCTGTCGGCTGGAGAAGGGAGGGGGAAAACCTGGAACGCCCTTTAAATTTAATTCGCATTGGCTCTCGAATTTGGATTTTGTGGATTTGGTAAGGACTCAATGGAAATCCTATGATGATCAATCTCGGGAAACGTGTGACTCACAGTTTTCCAGGAATTTAATGAATCTGAAGGAGAAAACGGTTTTATGGGCCAGTAAGCCGAAGAATTCGATGGAGGAGAGATTAAAGAAGACGGAGGAAGGAATTCAGGAATTATTTGACACTCAATCGGGAGGATTGGGGCAGGAAGCACTCTGTGAACTAGCGGTTCTGGAAAATAAACGGAATGCTATCCTTATGGAGAGGGAAGCAGAGCTCAGGCTGAAGAGTCGAGCGGTATGGTTGTCTCTGGGGGATGAAAATACGGCGTTTTTCCATAAAATGGTTAATCACAGTAAAAGGGTGAACACGGTAAGGATCTTATCTAAAGGTAATGGGGAGTTGATGGAGGGTTTTGACCAACTGGCCTCGGGGGGGGTTGAGTTCTTTTCCTCCCTTTTTAAAGAGCAGGCAGATAATAATTTTTTGGAAAAGGTGGAAACGGTGATGAAGTTTGACAGGTGGGTAAATGAAGAAGATCTATTAGCGCTGAATGCTCCGGTGACCGAGGATGAACTCAAATCGGCTTTGTCCAAACAGAAAAAGGATCGTAGCCCAGGTCCGGACGGGTGGACTGCGGAATTTTACCTGTTCTTTTTTGAACTGTTTAAAGACGATTTGTTACGGGTGGTGGAAAGGAATAGGAGCCAGGGGGTTATGAAGGCAAACTTCAATTCGACTTTCTTGGTTCTGATCCCGAAGGTGGATGAGCCTCACTCGTTTGGGGATTTTCATCCCATTTCTTTGTGTAACGCCATTTATAAAGTGATAGCGAAACTGATAGCAGAGCGCATCAAGCCGATCTTGGCTAGGCATATTTCCAAAGAACAATATGGGTTTCTTCCTGGCCGGAGTATCCATGAGGCCATCGGCTGTGCCCAGGAATGTATGCATTCAATTAAGACGGGGAAGATTCCGGCAAAGGTTCTCAAAGTGGATCTGTCTAAAGCTTATGACCGCACTTGTTGGCACTACCTTAGGCTAGTCTTAATTCACACTGGTTTCGGGCTCCCGATGGTAAATTGGATATGGTCCTGCTTAACTACTGTTTCTTTCGCGGTCCTTATTAATGGTTCGGCTTCGAGCTTCTTCAGGCCGGCTCGGGGGCTACGCCAGGGGTGTCCGTTATCACCCTACTTATTTCTGTTGGTCATGGATGGACTGAGCAGAATGATTGCTGAAGCAGTGGCAAATGGAGAGTTGGAGGGTCTCAGTTATGGAGATACTCGTATTACCCATGTTTTCTTCGTTGATGATGCTTTAATGTTCCTGGGGAATACTGTTGGCGAGGTCAGAGTGGTTAAAAACTTGTTCTGGTTGTTCAGCAAAGCAACGGGAATGGAACCCAATATGGAAAAATCGGCATGCTATTATAATGAGTTAGATCAAGAAGCATTGTTAACTTTCAAGGGGATTATGCCAATGAATATTGCTCAGCTTAGTGAAGGTTTCAAGTACTTGGGATTTCATCTTAAACCAAATGGTTATGGGCTTAAAGATTGGCTTTGGCTTGTGCAGAAAGTGGAGAAACGAATTAATTTCTGGTGCAACAGATACCTTTCCAGGGGAGGGAAGGTGATTCTGATCAAAAGTGTGCTATGTGCGCTCCCAGTGTATTGGATGATCAATGTTAAATTACCACAGGGCACTCTGCATGCGTTACGAAAACTGTTCTTCAATTTTCTTTGGAGGGGGAAGGAGGAACGGTGTATACATTGGGCATCCTGGGAAACGATCTCAACACCTAAGGCAGCAGGAGGATGGGGTTTCAAGAATTTGTTTCAGTTCGGGAAGGCGCTGGCGTCTAAATCTACCTGGCTTTTTATATCCAAACTAGGTATATGGCAATCTCTCCTTAAATACAAATATCTGGGGAACGAATCAATAATCAACTGGTTAAGAAGCTTGGGGAAGACCAGTAAGGGAGGATCTCTTTTCTGGAAATCGATAATTGCAGCATTACCACAGGTGGAGGCGAGACTAGTATGGGAAGTGGGCGATGGTAAACAGGCAAGGATTGGGAGAGATTTTTATAAAGGTGTTAAGAAAACTTTCGAGTTCCCACAGGAGCTGATAATGTGGTTGCAGCATAAAGGTTTCAGAGTTCTTGCAGATGTTGCAGAGCAAAGAATTGGTGTAGGCCAGCAGTGGCTCTCAGCGGAACACTTGATGATCCCGGTAGAATGGGTGGAGGTTTGGACGAGTTGGAAAGAGGAACTGAGAAAGGGTTTCATTCGTCTGAGGGAGGAACCGGACAAACTGTGCTGGCAAGGATTGGAGGAAGGGGGAAATTTTACTGTTAAAGCTGCGTACGAGGCAATAACGTTTCAGGGAAATGTGGAAAAACCTTGGTGGGGTAAAAGGTTATGGACAGTTCAAGCCCCGCATAAATGCAAGATTTTGGTATGGCTGGTAATCCAGGACAAAGTGCTTACTTGGGACAAACTAAAAAGACGCAATCAGGCTGGTCCAGGTAGATGTAGTCTTTGTTTGATGGAGGACGAAGATGCTGAGCATTTGTTTCTTAAGTGCCCCTTTACAATTCAGATATGGACAGAGATATTGGAAAAATTGCAGCTGGGATGGTTCAAGGGAGTAAACTGTATAGCAGACCCGATTAAGGTTTGGTTTGAGGATAAAAATCTCAGTAATTGTAAGAGCATTCTCTTTTTGGTGATATGGCAGGTGTGGGTGGCGAGAAACAATGTTATTTTCGAGGAAAAGGTAACTCCAAGCTACATAGTATCGGCACAGGTTCTATCTACGTATAGGTTCTTTAAGGGGAAGGAGAGTAAGGCAAAAATCAGAACTATGAAGGTAAAGAATCATGCAGTGGGAGTATCAGTTGGTCATTTTGACGGAGCCTGTGACAACAATGTTTGCGGGCTGGGAGGACATATCGAACATCAAGGAAAAGTGGTGACATTTCAAGCAAATGGAGGAGAAGGTACTAATAATAGGGCTGAAGGACTAGCTCTACTATTATTATTGCTGTCGGCGGAGGTTTCAGCAGTGACAGATCTAAGAGTTTATGGAGATTCCGAGCTGTGGATAAAAAGGATGAACAAGGATTTCAACTTTCAGAATCATGCATTGCAAAATCTGGGCACAAGGATAGATCTTAAGGTACAAAAATTTCACAAGGTGGAATTTGTACATGTTTTCAAAGAACAAAATGATAAGGCAGATGGTCTTTCAAAAGGAGGTCTTCTAGAGGAGGAGGACATGTGCAAGATGATATCTTTTGAACAGGACTCCAGGGAAGAAAAGATTAGCAGGCTATCTGGGTTCATGTACTAAATGTTTTTGACCTTTGTTCTGGGTTATGCTATTAAGAATAACTTTCTTTAAAGTGTTATAAATTCTCAGGGTTATGCTTTTAAGTCATAGCCGCTCAATTACTGTAAAGTTAAAAAAGCAGAGTTTTCTGTTTTTAAAACAGTTAACATTAGTTTAAATTATGGAAGCTAGTATTAGGGCTCGTCTCAGTATGGTTTTTTTTGTATAGTGCTAGGAATGGCACCTGAGGAATGTATTCGGACTTCACTATGATGAATGAATATGATTTTTTTTGAGGAAAAAAAAAAAAAAAAAAAAAAAATCTGTCGCGTAGAAACAATTTCTTGACCTATATTTTAGGCAATAATTGATAAATGATAAAAACAATATAGGTGGTAAGTTATTATAGATAACTCAAAATTATAAAAGTGGTTTAGTGTAAAAAAAAATTTAAAGAAAATTTATTACAAAATTATATAATAATCAGTGGTGTAAGAATTAAAAAAAATAATTTTTTCAGAAGTTAAAATCCAACTTATAAGATGAGTTAAAAAGGATGAAGAAAACATGCATATTTTGACCCTTGTAATATTTTGGGCTATAATGTAAATAATAATGTCCCTCATTTTGATCCTTGTAATATTTTGGGCTATAATGTAAATAATATATGCATATTATGTATAATTCCTAGCGTGGAGCTCAAGGCCAAGGCCCCGATAGTGAACGCTCGATCTAGAAGAGGCAAGTATTTGATATTATGCTACCCATGTGCTAATGAACCATGGGAATTGTAAATATGCATTTTAATATAAAAGCCCACAACTAGCTATGCAATGCAACAAGAGATGGGGGCATGATGTTATAAGGAAATTGGGAGGGAAAACATTCAAACCCTTGGAGCCAATCAAGCCAAGCCAAGTGTCAATGAGAGAACCAATCAAACCCTCAACTACCCATGTTGACTTTTGTACCCAATCATTGATTTCTCCCAAGAGTTGGTTGAGGTAGTTAATGCCTTGGGGAATGGGAGGTATGGCTGTCCAAATTCGGGTATGGGCAAGCCACCCTGCATGGAAATTCGTGTTTGGCTTCTTGGGCAACAAAAGAGCCATGAATTGCTCCCCAAGCCATTACCCATCAACCCACTTTGCTCTCTCACGAGTTTGGAGCTACCTGGGCGTTTTCCTCACTGGTTTTACTATGTTTACCTTCATTTTCCTAACTGGGAAGGGCGTTTTTGTGTGTCTAACAGTGGAGAAAAGAGTAAAACGATTTTTGGGGTTTTTAGAGGCCATTTTGGCCCACTATGTGCTCATACCTCTGTGGGGGAAATCGGTTTTATTCCCTGGGGTTGGATTCCTCTTCCCACAATTCATTTTTGGTGTGCCTACATTTTGGGAAAACCCCTGTCCATCTAGTTCCTAAGTTCCACTACGGAAAGTATGTTCCAGAGCCCAAATCTGAGTTTGGTGTGCAAGAGAATGCTGAGGTTGAGTTGGTTATCCATTGCTTTGGGCTGAGCTGAGCTTGAGGGTTCCCTTTTCCTTGTAGACATCATGCCCAGCTCAGCAGTGGTCTCTGAGTGCTGAAATAATACAGGCTAAGCAGAGACCTATGGCTAGGAGGAACGTTGCAGCGACATAGCTAGTTGTTTGGGATAGCATTGCATCAAGATGAGTATTTTATTTTGTATTTACTTCTGCAAATGTGTTAATTTGTTGACTGTGTTAAATTGAATAACAGTCATGTAATATGTGTGTGGATGAGTTCATTTCCACTGTGCATGTTTGTTTGACTTCCATCTGCACACATTTGTTTTTAACTGTATGCATATAATGAATATGGCTAAATTAATGAAAAGCCCCATAGAATGGCATCAGGTTCCCTTCCTTGCATTGGGTCCAAGGGTGGGAATGTTACATTTAGTATCAGAGCTGTTGGTTGCAGCATTGGGCCTTCATGGGCTACCTGTCACAGCTTGCAGAGGTAAGTATGCTTCTTGCCTAGCACAGACTGTTAAGAAAAGTTTCAAAATTTCAAAAATTTTCTAAGTGTTTTGCCTAACTGATTCGACGAGTCTCGTGGAGTTGAGCCGATGTGTTTCGGCGAATCTCGCTGAGTTGCGCCGAAGTTGCCGACAAAACTTGGCCTGTTGCTCCACAAACGAAACAGCGGAAACATTAAAAGTTTTTGGCCGAAACAGTGGAAAAGTTAAGAGTTTTGCTCCGCAACGGCGGCAAAACTCAACAAGTTCGTCCGCAATGGCAGAAAAAGTTGGTGAGTTTCCGCCGCAGTGTCGGAAGGAATTGGCGAGTTTGTGCCGCAATGTCAGAGGAAGTTGGTGATTTTTTGCTGCAATGTCAGAAGGAATTGGCGAGTTTCCGCCGCAATGACGGAAGGAAAAGATGAGTTTTCGACCGAAAGAACTCAGCGAGTTGGTCCGCAACGACGGAAGGACTTGACGAGTTGGTTCGAAAATTTTTCTAAGTGTCTTTCGGTGGAAGAACTCAGCGAGTTGGTCTGCAACGGCGGAAGAACTCGGTGAGTTGCTCCAAAATAGGGAATTTCAAGCAAGTTGGTCCGCAAAGGCGGAAGAACTCAGCGAGTTGGTCTGCAACGGCGAAGGAACTCAGTGAGTTGTGCCGAAAGTTGAAAAAAGTGTCTTTCGGGGGAAGAACTCAGCAAGTTGGTCCGCAATGGTGGAAGAACTCAACGAGTTGGTCCGCAATGACAGAAGGACTCGACAAGTTGGTCCGCAACGGTGGAAGAACTCAGCGAGTTGGTTTGCAACAATGGAAGAACTCAGTGAGTTGCTCCGAAACATGAGATTTCAGCCGTTTTCCAGGGAAATTTTTCAAGTGCCGAAAGTTGAAAAATGGCTTTGAACTTATGCGCCAGATTGCACGAAATTGAAGAATTACAAAAAAAAAAAAAAACGAGGGCACTGCCCTCGATCTGCCCTGTAGTGGCGGAAGCCACAAGGGGGCAAGCCCCCTTAACCCCTGTTGTCCCCCGGAGACAGTCGTTGAAAGTGTGAAATGCATTATTGGGATGAGAAGCAGGAATTGCATGGAAGGTTTGTGGAAGCCTTATTAAAGGTAATTGGCTATGATATGCATTGCGGAAGAGCAATGGGAGCAGCGAGGCAATGTTAATAAGAGGGAAATTCCTCACCTTAAATTATTTATGTTTATAGCATAATAATTGCATGTTTGGAAAATAGCAAGGATGAATGTTATACACATATGTATATGTTGAATTGCTAACTCATGAGAAGATCATAACTAATGATTGCTTCTATGCTTGGTAGGAAAGCCTAGAAAATGATCAACTATGATGTGGAGGAGGGACTCCATGTCATGAGGGGGAATTGGAAAGGGAGAATTCCTTAACTCCTCTCTTGCTATTGTATTATATTTTCTGAATTTTCTATATACTAAAAGTTATGGCATAGGGATGTTGGAAATGCAAGAGTGTAAGACATATGAATTAGCAGGTATGTTTAAAGAGTCATTGCATAGTGCATGTGAATTGCTTATGCATGAGCATGATGTTGCATATGGGTAAAGGTAATCAAAGTTATATATGCAATAGCCATTAATGGTATTATCTATGGTTGAGGACAATTAATATTGTTGATATTGGTCATAGGAATCAGACCATAGAAGCATGAATGAAAATGCAAGAGATTAGATAGATGATATGACAATGCACTAGATGGCATATTAAAGACATTGCACAATGCATGTGAAAATGTTTGTGCATATATGATATTACATATTGGTAAAATAGTGAGGTTTTACATATGCAAAGAGCCACTTAAGATAATTATCGTGGTTGCTAATAATTAGTTGTGTTCGCATCGGTCGTAGGACCAAAGACAACCGAAGCATGGCTAAAGATGTGGATGATGACTGTTGCATATGAGCAACAACCTTATGAGGAAAGGCTGGTGCAACAAATATATGATCATGAGGTTGGCAAAAGGATTGTGTGGCCTTGGTAAGAAGCCAACTGATCAAGTAACATCCAGTAATGTTAATGACAACCAAGCAGGTAATGGTTATTTGTACTTAAAGTGCATGAATGTTGAAAGAGGATTTGGTAAGATCCCTTCAACTATGATTAAACTATGTTGATTTAGTTTGCATGTGGTATTGAGTGCCTGAATGTAAATGTCAACCTACCAAGTAATGTGAGGTGTGGGTAAATGAAGGCAGTGAGCCTTACACCCTATAGTTTCTTAGAAACCTCGATGCATTCATATGAAATTATATCATGCCATTTGGGTAGGATGGTTGTGAGTTTAACAACCAGAACAAGTGATGACTTATGGTGTTGTTGTAAGTGTATGCCATATGAGATACTCATGGTTAGGCCATAATATGTTGGAATGCATAGTAATCATGGATTAATGCGAGGTTACATTGAAGGGATGTGCATTAGAATATTCTGTACAATCTTGTGGTTATGCATTGAGTGAATGCACATTAAAAGATTATGTGAGTGATGTAAATGTGCATGCATGTGTAGGTGCACATGTTGAGATGCATTGTGAGAATGCATGGTTGTGATATACATATGTTCAACGCAATTAGATAATAGACGAGATGGTGAACTATTATTAATCCTGAGACCATTTAATGAGCTGCTTTGAATGCAGGAAAATGATTGCATGAAGAAGGTAGACATGATGATGGGCTACCAGAGTGCTCTGTTGGAAGGACAGAATTGCATGAAATGTGAAGTAATGAGTAATTACTGTTTATCTAAATTGCATGGATAGTGTGACTATGTCTTGCAATTTTATTATGATAATAATGCATATATAGAGATGTATATATTTCATTGCATTTAAAATGTTAACAGCTGAAAGTGTTTGAATTATTGAGTGTTATAATTCTGAGATCACTTCAGTGACTGTTGTAGCAATGAAAGGATTATATGCATAGATACTCACAACATGTTTGGCTGATTGACGTTTCAGATTTCAGGTAGATTGTTTTGGGCATGGCAAATGTGGGTAAGCCCATGACGAAGATTGGAATCTACCATGAGCAAGAGCCAAATGATATGAGAACAGACTCATGGCTAAGCAAATCGATTCTGCAGAGGACAGAATTGCAAATTCATACTTGAATTTAATTATTAATGCCATGATTATTGTTAAACGCTGCTGACTGTTTGGCTATTTGATAAATGTGCTAGGAAGACACATTGCAAGGAGACCATGCGTGATGACCTGCAGAAGCCAAACTCCATGGGAAGGACCCCATGCTTTGGAAATGGGTTTCGGGTGAAACACCATTACATCTATTAAGGATGACATCTTAGCTGAGCTGAATGTTGGAAAACCATGAGAGTGAGATGGTAAAGCTATGCCAAGAAGGCATGTGTGGATTATGGAACGTGGAAATATTCGGGTGGCAAACCGAAGAACTGTTGACTCAGAAAAGGGAGCCCCCATTCTTCTCAAATGAAGAAAAGATACATTTGCAAAAAGAATGAGTATTCTGTGACCCTAGATAAGAACATGCATATTTAAATTATTAGGGTTAATATGCAAAGCATGCTCTATTCTATTTATATGTCATTTCACACTGCTTGAGTATGATTAGGGCCTACATGGCTCACATTAGAAAGGGGGTGCACACCTTTCTGGTGGAGGGTCATGATAGGGTTGTCAATATTGACTACACCCTAAGGGAATGGACACATTCCTGGTGTTTCAATATTTGATAGTGAATGTTATGGAATGCGGATACAATTTTGAGAAGCAATACTGATAAGCCTGCTTATCCTTCTTGTGTTGTCAACCTACACAGATGCCAATTGGTACTACACATTAAGAGGCAAAGTGAAGAAGGGTACGCAGAAGGATTGTATAGGAATTGGCAACCTTTCTATGGTCACACTAAATAATACTGGAAGGGATGGACAAACCCAGGGAGCTGTGTAGTGAAAAGGGGTATCATCCTTATGTGAGTGGGGCCATGCTAACCTGCAGTCAAGAAAGTCACCTATAAAGTCACCTATAAAGTTCCTAAAAGGAACCACCGATTTGCACAAGAGAAAGAGTGGCGTCCTTGTATGAATGAAGAGTTGATGTGTGTGTGAAGGGTTATGGTGCAAGAAGGTATGGTGACATTGGTGAAGGCATAAAATCTCTATTGGGTCAGTAGTAGGAGGGCGGGCGCCAAGACTGACTGAAAACCCTGAGATGTCTATTGGGTCAGCAGTAGGAGGGAGGGCGCCAAGACTGACTGAAAACCCTAAGATGCCTATGGCTCCATAGTAGAGCCTTGACCTATAATGGTCGGTGGCGCAGTTTCCTTCCATTGGTCGATGACCCATACGAATGTGCTGGCCCGACACTGGAGAGGGCCAACCAGGTATGGGACTTGTTAGGCACCACCAAATGCTTGGTAAACCCAGTCGGTGTGAAGATGTACTAGTTAAGCATTAACTACATCAAAGTCCATAGGCGATTCCAAGGCTTGCAAAGTGAAGCAGGACCCTGTGGACTAGAGGGGGGAATGCACAATACAGATAAGTATTCGTTTTCATTTATGTCTTGTTTGGAATAATGAAGATTTAAGGTATAAGTCTTCTAATAACTAAGCTGATACACTATTGTTTCTTTGTTGGAAACCTTGGTCATTGCAGGAAAGCAAGACCTTGAAAGAACTATAAATTACTGGTAAAATCCAGAGAGTAAATGAGTGGGCGATATAAATTACTAGTAAAATCCAGAGAGTAAATGAGTGGGCGATATAAATTATTGAGAAATCTAGGGAGTAGTTGATTGAACGCTATAAAGTTCTTGATAAGTCCAGAGAGTGACTAGTTGGGCATTAACTACTTGATATGGTAAAGCAGCGTGTACGCTGGCCCAACACCCCTTAAACAATTGATAAACCCAATCGGTGTATTGGCCTGGCATTGCCTATTCGAATGATTGTGGAGTAGCCTACGTGCTGGCCCAACATTCATAATTGTGTCCACGGGAAATCCAAGGCTTGCAAAGCAAAGAAGGATCTCGTGGAATAAAGTGAAGACATCCAATATAGATAAGTATTTGGTTACCTTGCAGCTTCTTGCTTATGAATATACGTGTGTATACGATTTGTTTATGATTTCATAAACTCTTGTTTAGAGATAAACCCTATGAAAATGAACTAAACATGTGAATTGATTCAATGTTTGAGTGTAGGTATTGCTGGAAGCAAGGATTATGAAGGCATCCTAGAGATGCATGTGGACATGTGACCGTCCTAAAGAGCTCAGTATGAGCAGTAATGAAAGATGGTGCTAGTGGACACGAGTGGATCCTAGCAGCCAAAGGTTCTGTAGGCAATAATGGGGAGGGGTGCCCTAGTTGAAAATCCATATACAAACCTTAGACACTAAGTGTCATAGCCAAGAAAGGAAAGTCAAAGCATTCACATTGAAGTGAAAGAGACTAAGGAGCATGAAACCACAATGATGGTGTAGCTCCATAATAGAACAAGACTAAGAGGGAGAAACTGCTACTCTTCTCTTTCCTTTCGATTGATGCATTTATAAAACAAAAGATTGTTGAGTGCATGTCATGGCTGAAAATAGATTGTGTTTAATTACTTGAAATGAATTGTGAATGCTGAAATAGTATATTTCCTGTGAAAGGATGAACATGAATGAGTTCATGTGCATGTTGGGAAAGCATGAAAAGTGTGGAAGTCCCATGAATAAAGCGTGGACATTCCATGTCAATTGGGAAAATAATTGACTAATTTTAATGTTCATGTTATGCTTGTCCTAACAAAGAATTTCCATGACGAATTTCACAGGTAATAAATTGAAACAATTGGTTGTAGCTGGCACAGGAAAGTGTTGCTAGTAAGCAAAGTGTGGTCAGTTGTTTCCATTGACCATGGCAGCAGACCGAGGGCTATTAGAGTTAGCTGAAAGTTTTCTTCAAACAATTGCAAGGACCAAAGAAAATATTGGAGATATGCTCAAGCTACAGAGGCAACAAAATGAGATGAACCACAAGGTCTTGGAGGACTCTGTTCGTCTACAGAAAGAGGTAAAAAGTATTCTTGGAGCAATCAGTGAGGTAAAGGAAAGTGGATCCATGAAGAAGCATTCATCCAATCAGTCGATTAAGAAACGTTCAAGGTGGGAAGACTCAAAGGAAACTGAGCAGGAAAAGGTAAAGCCACCAATGAGATGTTGGGGATGTGGAGGAAATCATTGCCTCCGCGACTGCCCAACAATGGAACATCAAGAGGGTAGCCGCCATAAAGTTTCCAGACTTGTAGATCAGCAGGAAGGTAAAAAAAGGGAAGGGGTTGTTTTAGAACAATGCCCTCATGCAGAGCTAGAAGGTCCCAGCCAACAGGATCCATTTGTGAAGACCAAAGGACTTGGTCCTGAAAACCTAAGTAAAGGGTGAAATGCAGGACAGACCTACCACATTTTGTGAATTTTGGACATGTATATAGCGTGTATGTATTCCTAGGTATTGGAACACCGATGACGGTGTTATTCCAAGGGGAGGAGAATGTAATGTCCCCCATTTTGACCCTTGTAATATTTTGGGGTATAATGTAAATAATGTATGCATATTATGTATGATTCCTAGTGTGGAGCTCAAGACCAAGGCCCCACTAGTGAACGCTCGATCTAGAAGAGGCAATTATTTGATATTATGCCACCCATGTGCTAATGAACCATGGGAATTGTAAATATGCATTTTAATATAAAAGCCCACAACTAGCTATGCAATGCAACAAGAGATGGGGGCATGATGTTATAAGGAAATTGGGAGGGAAAACATTCAAACCCTTGGAGCCAATCAAGCCAAGCCAAGTGTCAATGAGAGAACCAATCAAACCCTCAACTACCCATGTTGACTTTTGTACCCATCATTGATTTCTCCCAAGAGTTGGTTGAGGTAGTTAATGCCTTGGGGAATGGGAGGTATGGCTGTCCAAATTCGGGTATGGGCAAGCCACCCTGCATGGAAATTCGTGTTTGGCTTCTTGGGCAAGAAAAGAGCCATGAATTTCTCCCTAAGCCATTACCCATCAACCCACTTTGCTCTCTCACGAGTTTGGAGCTACCTGGGCGTTTTCCTCACTGGTTTTACTGTGTTTACCTTCATTTTTCTAACTGGGAATGGCGTTTTTGTGTGTCTAACAGTGGAGAAAAGAGTAAAACGATTTTTGGGGTTTTTAGAGGCCGTTTTGGCCCACTGTATGCTCATACATCTGTGGGGGAAATCAGTTTTCTTCCCTGGGGTTGGATTCCTCTTCCCACAATTCATTTTTGGTGTGCCTACGTTTTGGGAAAACCCCTGTCCATCTAGTTCCTAAGTTCCACTGCGGAAAGTGTGTTCCAGAGCCCAAATCTGAGTTTGGTGTGCAAGAGAATGCTGGGGTTGAGTTGGTTATCCGTTGCTTTGGGCTGAGCTGAGCTTGAGGGTTCCCTTTTCCTTGTAGACATCATGCCCAGCTCGGGGGTGGTCTCTGAGTGCTGAAATAATACAGGCTGAGCAGAGACCTATGGCTGGGAGGAACGTTGCAGTGACATAGCTAGTTGTTTGGGACAACATTGCATCAAGATGAGTATTTTATTTTGTATTTACTTATGCAAATGTGTTAATTTGTTGACTGTGTTAAATTGAATAACAGTCATGTAATATGTGTGTGGATGAGTTCATTTCCCCTGTGCATGTTTGTTTGATTTCCATCTACACACATTTGTTTTTAATTGTATGCATCGAATGAATATGGCTGAGTTAATGAAAAGCCCCATAGAATGGCATCAGGTTCCCTTCCTTGCATTGGGTCCAAGGGTGGGGATGTTACACATGAGACACCACCTCAACACATGAGGATATGTCTTGACATACAAGACCTTAGCCTTGACTAGCAAGATTGTACAACATCATCACTTTGACATGCAAAGCACTTGCCTCAACACATGAAGCTTAACCATTCTTGAGTCCAGCTCAAGATTCTTCTCCAAGTTTCCTGAGTCCAACTCATGCTCCTATAAGGCACTACCTAGACACACGAGGTTAATATTGACACATAGGATTGACCTGGAGAATGAATCATGATGTTGTAACTTTATCATTTGGGCCTTTTAAAAATTATTCTAGGTCTGATAGAGCAACGTGGATGGAAAATAACCCTAGGGTAGAGGTAACAATGTTTGAATTAGCCGAACTTGCTAGAAACACATTTAAAGGGTTCTCACTCCCTCAAATACCAAGGATGGATTTAGGCAGACTGGAATTTGGCCATTAGATCATGATGCTCTTCTCCATGATATTACTTGTAGCCAAGCCTTTGAGGTACATGGCGAGGAAGGTGCATATGTTGCAGACAACATGTTATCCCTATCTCAAGGACATTGCCAACCATTGGGTGACAGTGATGAACATGTCAGTGCTACTCAATATGAAAATGAAGTAACTCGAGAGGACATGGAAATTGTTCAATCACATGAAACATGTACACATTCTGCACTGACATTGTTGAAACATATGTGGTTGAAGGTTTCCAAGCATTGCAAAACAACAAAGAGCAGTTTCCATTTCCAAGCCAGGTGGAGAAACTTGAATGGTTAATGGAATTGATGATGAGTATGAAAAACATATTGTTACTAAAACTAACAAAGAATGCCTGAACATGCCTTCATATCCAACATTATTGAACAATGAAGTTGTTCGTTATTATATGGATGTTGGGGTTTTAGAAGAAGATGTTGTAGGCGATGAAGAACCAGTTGAAGGAGACAATGTCGATGGCTCACAACTCCTAGTTGATCCTTATATTCAACACAGTACCACGCCACTCAATTCATTCCTAAGGATGTCAGTGGAGAGAGTGGAAGAAAAAGAAATGACATGATCATCATATGTTCTTCGCTTAAGTAGGATTTCATAGTTACTCACTTCATATGAGTACATTTCACTATTGGGTGAGGTAGAAAAAAAGAAAAAGGAGATGCAAGAACTGAGAGATAAACCAAGGATCTTGTAAATGAGAGGAGGGCTGCAAGGATTGTTCAACTCTAACAACAAAGGCATGCAAGGTTTCAAAGAGATAAAGAAAGGCAATAAAAAGAGCACCATAAGTAACTGGCTAGGAAGGAAAAGAACAAATAAAGGCACAACAGAGACTTCAAGAGGAGCAGAGTTGGAGGGAGGAGCAGATGGTGTCCAACTCAGTCGATCAAATTGCAGAGAATACATAATTGTTCCAAGACCTTATAAACATCTAAATCCCTCAATATCACTTGTTTGGTCCTATGCCTCACTTTCTTCCTACCAGTGCGAGGGCCAATACGATATATGCTTTTCCAACTCCTGCAGTTAATCAAAGGGTGTTGGGGACAAGTCATAAATATGAATTTTAAATTCCTCCTTGGTTGCAAGGAGAAAATCGGCATCATGCAAATGCAGAAAACTCAACCCATTTAGATCAAGCAAATGTAGGCAATTCAACCTACTTGGCTTAAGCAAATGCAGGGAACCCTACAAGATTGGGAAATGAAGATAGCCAACCTACTCATGCATGAATCCATTTTATGATTATGCCTAACCACATCCAATGTGGATTTTATTAAATCAACATTTTTTTGTTGTATTTAGTCCCAAGCCATAAGGGCTTTGGCACCTACTAAATCGTAGATCCTAGTCTTTTTTGGAACTCAAGGAATTGTATTCAAATACTGTAAAAGGCACCTAAGAATCTCAAACCTGATTTGTTTTGAAGTTTAGAAACATGATTTGATTTCTATCTACCCATTTCCTATTCCTAGAATATTAAAGAGGGTATTTATAGAAATTGTGTGCCCATTCAACTTGAATTTGGAGGCAACAACTTGCATTTTAAGTCCCAAGTAATTTAAGAAACGAGACAATAGTATTCCCATTAACTACCAAATGAGACAATTTCAAATCCATTGAATATTTTCAAGCTACCAATCTGAGCTTGCAAATATTTGGGAGGCTTATGTGTTATAGGCTAATTGAGACATGGCCACACAACAAGAAAAAATTTAAAAGTTCAAAGAACAAGTCCCTAGAATAATCAACTCAAACCCATTTACATATATTTATACCTAGTCATGAATTTTATTGGATAAATTGGAATTAATTTTATTACACGAGTTCCTTTAACATGATTTCATAACAAATTACAATTACAAACACAAACTAAATCATCCCACAAATCCACATAATGTCATAGTTGTCTTCACTAGTCTCTTGCCTAGAAAACAAGGCAATGCTATATAATGAAGATTGGATATGCTCTTGCTCTAAACTATGGTATGCAAGTAGCAATGTTTTCTCCAACAAAGCTTTATACAACACTTGATTCCATGATACTCCAACACTTAAGAATTATGTACACCAATAAAGACAAAGAAGAGCACTTTGCTCAATCACAACATTATCCAAACAATGACATATAAATATGTCCAAATGGATACCAACAATATATATATATATATATATATATATATATATATAACTTTCACAAAGGAATGAACAACCCTCTATTATTCTGCAACATTCTGATTGGCCAATGTTATAAACCCATCAATACATCCAATCATATATTAATTAGAAAAAGTCATGACATGAGTTTAATTGCAAGGGCATTAGCATCTAGAGGTGTTTGGAGAAAATGAATTAAGAAAGCTTGAGAAGGTGAGCTCTAAATCTAACTAGTTGACTAAAATAGTCATGTAACTGTGATCCTTGGCTAACTTGAGGATAGGGAGGGATTGAGGAAATATTTATGTGCCATCTCCTTAATATCAATTGGCGTTGGGCCATCTTTAAAAGATGTCAACCCCTTTACAAATAAATAAATTTCCCTAGCAATGAATAAGAACATGAACACTTTGCTCACAAGCAGTATTCTCCAATGTTGTTTTCTTCACATTCCAAATGAAGACCAACAATAATAAATGTTTCATTGTTGTCCATGCTTCAACTTCACTAAGTGAGGAATTAGGGTAAAGTTTTTATCTTACTTAGAATGGATCTGCTATGCCATAGTTGTATTGGGTGAACCCCCTGTCTATGAATGTTGGATGGAAAGTAGGGAATCATATGGAAAGTGATTATTAATCACCCTTGCCCCTATAATTGAAATTCCTATAATATGACTCTAGATTATTACAAATTAAAAAAGGTAACCTAAAGCATATGCAAGAACATGAAGATATGGTGTGGATTACAAAGACAAAATACATAGGCAAATTACAACTGCAATTACAAAGACAAATTACAATAACAAACACAAACTATGCCCTAGTTTGTCAATTACGAAGACAAAATACAGAGGCATGTTACGACTACAATTGCAATTGAATCCCACATATTGACAAATGATATAGCAGGATCTGTAGCAAACTAGCCATATACCAACATCAAGCAAATTCAAGTCTTGGACTGGTGAGCTGCATATTATCACTAAACAGTTTGTTACCCTCATTAAAGCTCAAAATTTATTTAATGATATAGTAGGATATGGAACAAAATAGCCATAGACCAACAATGCTTCCAAGCGTGAATCAAAATCATTAGGGTCATTACAGTCTTTAGGGTCAAAATAATGGCAACCATGGAAACCCTGGACCAATTAAAGATCTAATCAAACCAAATTGAATAGAGAAACAAGAGCTAATTAAAGACCTACTAAACCAAATTGAACACCCACAGGGAAATCCATGGAAACTCTGGACTATCTGATTAGGGTCTCTACAACCATGGATAACAATTTTCCATACAACAACCAAGCCTCAAGCACAATTCAAACCTCACAAGTTTGCTTGTTGCCAATTCAAAACACTTAATTGCATCTACAAGCACAACAAGGGTGGGGTGATGAAACTCGTAACATATCCTAGTGTAATAGTGCAAAGCCCTAATATGCCCAAATATGTGTTCATTATACAAAGCTCAAGTAAACCCAAATTGAATGCCCACATGGCTAGCCATGGAAACTCTTGAAAGTCCAATTAGGGTCTCTACAAACATGGAAAACAATCTGTCATAAAACAACTAGGCCATTTTGTACGCTACGTTGGGCTCTAAGTGGATGCCACGATGACATTGTGGAGGGCACATCACCCTGATGTTTTATGAAAATCCTATGATATCATTTTGAATAGAGAAACAATCAAAGACCTAATAAAACCAAATTACAAGCATGGAAAGGGTTAAACAAAGCCCTAATATGCCCACATGGCTAGCCATGGAAACTCTTGAAAGTCCAATTAGGGTCTCTACAAACATGGAAAACAATCTGTCATAAAACAACTAGGCCATTCTGTACGCTACGTTGGGCTCTAAGTGGATGCCACGATGACATTGTGGAGGACACATCACCTTGATGTTTTATGAAAATCCTATGATATCATTTTGAATAGAGAAACAATCAAAGACCTAATAAAACCAAATTACAAACATGGAAAGGGTTAAACAAAGCCCTAATATGCCCAAATATTCCTTCATTGTGCAAAACTCAAATATGCCAACCATAATTAGGGTCATTATTTACAAATTAGGGTCAAATTAGGGTCATATTCTTACAAAACTAAGTATAATTACTTACAATTCTTACAAATTTCCAACCAGAAATGATGTGTTGATAAACACAGAGGCTCATCACCCAATAGAACTCACATTCATGAAAAAATCACACAACTTTCCAACCAGGTTTTGATGTGTTGATAAACATAGAGGCTCATCAACTGGTAGCATAAGAATCCTACAAGGAAACAAAACTTCTCTGAAAACACAACAAGCTCCACAACCGAGCTCCACCTACTCCATGAACCAACCGAGCTCCATGATTGAGCTCCACCTGCAAGGAACAACCCATAGTCATAAAACAAAAAAAATCCTTACAAAACCCACATGCACTCCACGTTACCTCGTCTAGGTCCCATCGAGACACCGACCATTGAAGATTGAGGACTTATCAAACAGGAACATCACCAGGTGAAGATGATACACCAAACCACACAACCAACCACACCTACCACGAAAAACCAAGCATTAAACCTAGCTCACAAAACCTTGTGCGAGGTAGCACCACACATACAACAATGACGGACTACCACCCATTGGACCCGGACCAAAATATAGTAACCCTAAATACCCTCCAAAACCTCCATCTTGACAACTGCTAAAAGGACACAAATTTATGTCAGAGTTAATTCCCAACCACAGATACATGGCGGGCTTTCCAATGGTGCCCTGCCATATGACACGTTGGGCTCTAGGTGGACGCCATAATGGCATCGGGGAGGGTGCACCACTACTGTCGTCCCTCCCCTACCCATAGTCAGAATGTGATTTTCAAGGAGGATATTTTTGAACAATGGAACATGTGATGAATTTGTATTGATAGAAAATGTACAACATATAAAGATTTTGAATTTCTAATTTGGAGTGATCAAGTTCAATGAACAGTTGTCAAAGGGGCCATATGTATTAATCCTAGAGGAAGGAGGTGCAAATCAACCTAAAGAAAATATACCATTAAGACTAAGTGAAAATATGCATCTTGAACATGATTCACTTGATTAAAGGTATATTTTGAAGAGGAGTCTTTATGAGCAAAAGAGACTTAACATGTATGGCTCAGCCATACATGTTGAGCTTACTTATTTAGCGATTTTGCTTTATCGTTCATGGGTGTTGAGCCAAGAAATGGTAAAGATGATTTTAATGGTGAAGAGGCCTCTCATCAGAAGACATCCATAGAGGAAGAAATGGAAGCCTTGGAACATAACTAGACTTGGCATTTGTCAGATTTTCCTCAAGGAAGGAAGGTAGTTGAATGAAAATGGGTGCCTAAGAAGAAGTATAACACATATGGTTTTATGGAGCGATGTAAGGCTCCTTTGGTAGAAAAGGGATACTCTCAAGTAAATCTTGGAGTTGACTATGAGGAACCCTTATCTCCATGGCCAAGATGGACTCTATTAGGTTGCTATTGACATTAGCAACTGCTTTTTGATTTGGAAGTGGAGGAAATGGAGGTGAAGAAGATTTTTCTTCATGGTGAGCTTCAAGTAATCAAAATAATTTGTTGTAGAAGAAAGAGAAGGCATGGTGTGTTGAATGAAGAGATCATTATATGGCTTGAAGCAGTGCCCAAGATAATGGTACCATTGGTTTGAAAAATATGTTATGGGACAAGGGTTCTTAAGAAGCGATGCTGACCATTGTGTTTACTTCAAGTAAGAAGGTAATGACTTCATTATTATGGTCTTATATGTTGATGATATTATTTTGATTAGTGATTGTAAGCAAGTAATCAAGGAGAGTAAGTCCCAATTGTTACGTGAATTTACATGAATGATATAGATGAGTTACACTATTGCTTGGGGATTGAGGTGAAGAGAGATTGCCAAAATAGGAAGTTGTATATCAACCAAAGAAAGTATGTGGAAACATACTTGAGCTCTTTAGGATGGATAAATGTAAATCGACTTGCACTCCATCTCAGGAGCAAGTGTGTTTTTCGACTAAAATGATCCCTAAGAGCATACACGAGGAAGATGAGATGGAAAAAATACTATATGCTAGTGTGGTTAGTAGCCTTATGTGTGCAATGGTGTACATAACCCTAGATATTGCACGTCTAGTGGGAGTTGTAAGTAGGTAGATGGAAAATCTAGGGAGAGATCATTAGAAAATAGTGACAAGGATCTTTGAGTACCTCCATGACACTAATGACTATGTTATTTTCTATCAAGGAGATGGAAGCAAGAAGCTTTAAATAATTGGGTTTGTTGATGCTAAATGGACAAGTGATGTGGACAATGCCAAATCCACTAGTGTGTATATATTTACATTGTTTAGTGTGTATACATCTACATTATTTGAAGGGGTTGTGAGATGGAAAAGTAAAAGGCAACCAATGGTTGCCCACTCTAATATTAAAGCAAGACGCATTGTAACTTTGGAGCCTCCTCAGAAAACTATTTGGTTACAACAATTATGCAAAGATATTAGAATTGAACATGAAATTGTACCTATCCGATGTGATATGTGATAGTCAAAATATAATTTCTTTTACAAAAAAATCCCAAATTTAATCTATAAAGAAAAGATAACGAGATGAGCTAAGACTTAGAGTAATACAACATATATTCCTTAGATAAGATAATGGATGGAAATCAACTTACGTGATACAAAGGCAAGATGGAGATTCAACCTTAATCCACGTGCCAAGTGAGAGAATGTTACTTTTACTTATAAGTCACATTTACTATTATGTCGACGACACGGTCATGTACAAATTTACACTCGATATTATTCCACATTCCATGGTGCAAGGGAGGTCACGCGCTTCAAACCTCTCGTGTTCCGAAGAACCAAACAATTCCATTTAACTAAAAATAACCAAACATGTTGAAAGAGTATTTTATTATTTATTCTTAAAAAAATTAAAATATTGATAATTATTTATAATACTATTTTAAATTTATTATTTTATTTACTATTTTACATGTTGAAAGTGTAAGAAGATCCTATATTAATATTCTTTGAAATTCCTTTAGCACGTAGGCATGCATCACTTTTCTATATATTAACAATTGTTTCAACCTGACATACATTCTCTTTTCTACTCTAACTGAATTTGATAATTTGTTCTATATTGATAATAAGTTGTTTTATATATATTAACAATTGTTTCAACCTGACAGATATTCTCTTTTCTATTCTAATTGAATAAGATAATTTTTTCTATATTGATAATAAGTTGGAGTGATATTATAAGCTATGCGATTGCCAAACATATTGATAAATGCTAACATTAAATGTCAACGGGAAGGAATGTGGTCCAATACGTATAACAAGTGAAGTCTGACTGGACAAAGGTGAGAAAGAATATTTAGTGTGTCGCAGGGTCATTAAATGTAATGATGATTAAAGATTTATGGTCCAGTTACCTTCTTTGAACGGGTTGAATTGTATTATTTTACAGCTGGACACACACACTCTATTACTTAATAATAAACAAATTAAAAAGCAATTCTACTTTTAAGAGTGATAGACCCCCTCATCGCCATTAACCGACGTTGCTTTTCTTCAGATTCCAACGTGTATGCTTTTTAAGCTCAGGCTCATCCCACATATGATATATCACGGATTCACGAGCATGGCTTTCAAAGGTTAATCGGAATTTATCATAATAATCAGATATGTTTAAAATTAAGGTAATAATAGAGATATCTATGTCGCGTAGAAACAATTTCATGACCTATATTTTAGGCAATAATTGATAAATGATAAAAATAAAAACAATATCGGTGGTAAGTTATTATAGATAACTCAAAATTATAAAAGTGGTTTAGTGTACAAATTTTTTTAAAGAAAATTTATTACAAAATTATATAATAATCAGTGGTGTAAGAATTAAAAAATAATAATTTTTCCAGAAGTTAAAATCCAATTTATAAGATGAGTTAAAAAGGATGAAGAAAACATGAACTTATAATGTTGAAAATAGTTGTCTAATGGAATTGGAAGGGTTGATAACACTAATTTTAATTTTGTGAGTTAAAAAGGATAAAGAAAACATGAACTTATAATGTTGAAAATAGTTGTCTAATGGAATTGGAAGCGTTGACAACACTAATTTTGGAATTGGAAGGGTTGATAACACTAATTTTAATTTTGTGAGTTAAAAAGGATAAAGAAAACATGAACTTATAATGTTGAAAATAGTTGTCTAATGGAATTGGAAGCGTTGACAACACTAATTTTGTGTAGATAGAAAATTGTAACCATGAACACAATGACAAGGTTTTAGTTAAAATAAATTAAGATGAGATAAAAATGACGAAAAAACATATAACCTATAATGCTGAAAATGTTTGAAGAGTAAAATATAAAAAAAACATCATTCTAAAAGCAAAATAGATACAAAGCAACATGGTGTGAAGTACGAGGACCAAATATACCCATAAACATATGTAACTTATTGAGCAATGCATGATAGCAAGTGAATCTAAATGTTAAAAAAATCATCCCTTGTTAGACATATCTTCTCTTATATATAAAAAAGCTATACTCAACAGAATTGGAAGCACTAATAATGACTTTGAAAAATAGAAAATTACAACCACTCATAAGGACAAATAAAACATGGAATCTATCGTGTCAAAAATGATTTGAAGAATTAGAAATGTAAAAATCAAAATGTTTTGCATACAAAAAAATTAGAAAAATCCTATACAAAATTAAAAAATATTATAATATTACACAAACAATTTCAAAAAAGAAAAAATTAAAGTATTAAATCAATTAAAGTTATCATATCCATAAGAATAACCCATAGAGTTAAAGCAGGAAAGATTATGTCTTAACCTATAGGATGAAAGATTATGTCAAATATGTGAAAATGCTTAAACTAACCAGGATCAAATCCACTCCCATTACACCATATGACCATATGACCAGGGCTCTGGAACGGGAAGGTGCTTGAAAAAGCTAACTGACTGGAAGTTGGAATGGTGAATTGGAATGGGAAGAATCTTGATAAAGAAGCAAAAGTCCAAGTTGATGACAATGGAGGACACAACATTCATTCTCTGGACATACTTTACTAAATAAAAAACAGAAAAAGGCATCCAAGATTAGCACAAGCACAAGAATGAATACCATGGAGATAATCAGAACAATTAAAATACAATACATTGTAAAGTTGAAAGTAAAATGCAGCACCAAGAGAATAAGAATAACCAGCAGGACAGTGAAGAAGAATTGGCAAGTTTGGAATGTTTCAGTGCTTTCTACGCGGCTTCTTTGGGTTTGACTTCTTCTGTAAGTTTTCTTTCCGCCATTGTCCTTAACCCGAGCTCCTCACTGCATTTTTGTGTTGAGTTACAAGCGCAGAAAATGCCTCTCAGATTTCTGTGCTTCGATAGCGAGTTTGCAATTCCCTGAGGATCGAACGCAAGGCTTCCGCTTCCCCTTTCTTTTTTGTTTTTCTTCCTGCAGCTCACATTGATAACGCCGGCCTGATTCTCTGCAGTTCACACAGTCGAGTTTCTCAATGGACGGTTTCGACGATTTTATGCCGGATGACTACAGGCTAGGCAAGAAGGAAAGTCTAGACCCGATACTTGGCCCGGAGAATCAAACCGGGGATGTTAATGGGTTGCCAATTCAGAGACGGCAGGAAAACAACACAGGCAAGATACCGGGTATTGTACTCAAAGGTGTGTTCTTCGCCATAGTGGTGGCTCTGCTGCCATTAATTCAGAAGCAGAGCCCCCAATTGATGCATTACGCAAATCACCCGTCAATAACCCGCAGCTGGGATCTGTTCCACCTGCTCTTCGTCGGCCTCGCGATTTCCTACGGCCTGATCGCGAGGCGCACCGGTGCCGTGGCCGAGAAGGAGGAGAACGATGATCTTGGGGTCCATGGAACTCAAGATTACGTCCAAAATATGTTCGAATTTGCTAGCGTGTTTGACGACTATGATTCCGGCGCCGGCGAGGTTTTGATAAAGAACAAGGCGGAGGCTTATAGCTCCAGGTGGCGGTCCGAGGAGCCGCTGCATGTTATTGCCGACAACGCGAAGGAGAACGGCACAGAAAAACCGCTTTTGCTGCCGATCAGAAGCCTCAAGCACAGCCTCTCCAATCCTCAGGAATTTGTTTACGAGGCGGAGTCGGCCGTTCCGGCAGCTGCACAGGGCGACCCGAAGCTGTGGAACTCGGAGGTAAGGAGAAACGGTGATTTTTTTTCTGTTGATTCCGGGAATTTTGAGGCGGAGCTGAGTAATATTATTAATTATGACGAGCCGGCCGTTTTTCGGTCGCCCATACCATGGTCTTCCCGGCGTGAGATATTAAATAATAAAACCCCCTTATCCCCAGCTCCGGTCCCGGCACCTGCTGTTAACAATTTAGGGTCAAATGACGGGAAACAGAAATTCAGCGGGCAAAACCCCCCAGGTTCTATTTTATCAGAGAAACAAGATTACAAACTCCAAGTACCCCCTTCCAGACAGCCTCCGCCTCCGCCTCCGCCTCCGCCTCCTCCAACTGTGCTAGAAAGGCAGCCCTCTGATAAGGATTTTCCAACCAGATCTGTACAGAAAGCGGCGTACCACTCTCCCAGGTCATCTCCATCGCCTTCTGTTTCTCCATCTCCAAGATCCAGGCCATCTCCATCGCCATCACCATCACCAACCCCGAGACAAACGCTCAGGCCATCGCCATCGCCATCGCCATCCCCGAGACAAACGCCCAGGCCATCGCCATCGCCTACTCGGCCTCGTTCTGTCACAGAGGCCAATAGGAATTCGCAAGCCTCATCTGGGATACCTCTGCATAAATTCTCCTCTCCCAGACCATCTCCTTCTCCTACTCGCTCTCGTCCGGTGGTATTGCAAAATGGATCATCTGAGAAGCAGCCCAATCCCATACAGAGAAACAATGATGAGGCTGGACTGACGAAGAAGGATGATTCAGCACAGAGAAATATGAGTGAAATGTCTTCTCCCTCTCCTCCTCCACCTACCTCTATTGCTGCAGAGGATCGACGATCTGAGAAGCCTGAAAAGAAAGCACCTGTTCCTTCCAGTCCCAACCCCACTGCCTGTCCTTCTGTAGCAGCAAATGGTTACGCTCATGAAAATAGATCATCCCAGAGGTATGATCCAAACCAAAGCAATGGTGATGTTTCTAGGCAGAAGAGCAGCAAGGATGTGCTGAATTCAGCTTCCTCTGATGAAATCAAACCGAGAAGAGGACCGATCCCCCCTCCTCCTCCTCCTCCTGCGCCACCTCGTGAAGATTTCTCAGCTCCTAAGAAGCCACTGGAAAATGGTTTATCTTATAGAAGCGAATCAAGGAGTATAATCAGAGATGCTTCATCTAATGGAAGTGAAGCAACAAGCAGAAGTAGAGATTCGAGTCTTTCGAGGCACAACAGCGGAGATATTCAGCTGATTCTAGTCTTCCGAAACAGATAACCAGGGATACTTATGCTTCTGACCCTTTACCTCCACCGCCACCTCCTCCTCCCTTTCTAAATGAAGAGCATGATGAGGAAAAATTTACATTCAACCCAGATGAAGTTGACCAAAAAGCAGACGAATTCATTGCCAGATTTCATCAGCAAATAAGACTTGACAAGATGCATTCCTATCAAGAGCGGCTTGACCATGGTCAAAAGTTGGGGCTGAAGAATGATCTGAACCAGTAAGGTTTGGAGAAGCAGCGGAGGCATCTTAAATGTTTTTCTGTTTTGGCAAAAGTTGCTGCCTATGTTGATTAATGCAGGATTTCAGAAGTATTTTGTAGAGGTCCAGTTTGTGCAGAATGTTGCAGTGCAGTTACATCTTGCTTTATACAATTCATTACTCCCAGAAACAAACAAAGGTTAACTGTAGAAAACAGAGATGAGCGTTCCGTTAAAGGCAGAGTATTGGTGCAATGTTTGTACCAATATTACCAAGTTAAGCTTGCAGGTTGGTATACCCGTGAAGCCTGTTTCAAAGTTTTAAACAATAATATGTGTAATTGATGCTTGCAAGGGTAAGTACCCGTGAAACTTGTTTCAAAGTTCTATACAGCAATGTGTGTAATTAATGTAAAGTTTCTTTTGGAATTGGAGAACTTTCCTCCAAATCTTAGACTTGGGATTTGGAGACGCCATCTGATTCTGTATGTTTCCATGTATTTGAATTTAAAGGATTTTACATATTTGTTTTTCTCATCTTGATTGATTGTTGTGAGTTTCCATGGGCAAGTTCAGTGTAGTTTACTAATACTTTGTTATTAAGGAGATCGGGTTCAATTTACACAGAGAGAATTTATCTGCATCAGGGGCAAGAATCTGGATCAGTCACAATGCTAAATTGAAATAAAAAGAAAGTAGACTACAAACTGTTTGAGAAGCTTAGGTATGAGCTAGATGTCCTTTTGAATTAGTTATGGTGTGAAGTTTGAACATAAGTGTGCTTTTTTACCTGGTACATGTTTTGTTGGAGGTTTGGAACAATGACATCATTTTGTTTGAACTAGAGAGAAACTGTATGGAATTCTTTATTTACAGAGATTAGTTAGATATTTGTATATCAGAAAGTTCCTAATTTGTCTGTGCTTGAATTGCCCACTGATTTCTTTCAATAGACTTTACCCTAGAAATTTCTATAATCCATGCTGAACATTAAATGCTTCTACGATAGAGGGTCCCTTTGCATAGTGAGATTAGTTAAAAATAAAATTTGAAGTGACTTCACTGTGTAAGCAGTTTGGACTAAGTACTCTGTTCTTTGGGTGCATCACTTTCTTTTTAGGAGTCTACTTTAACATAATCTTTGAAAATTGTTACATTTTAATTAAACTTGCGTAACAGGCAGCTGAAAGCAGCACTGAAGCCTTGCCCAATGTACATTATTGGTTTGACGACAGTAAGCCTATTCACCGGCACGAGATGATTAACAATCCATCTGTGTTACTTACAATTAACAAATTATTTGGAAAACTAAACGCTGCATCTTGGTTGTCGAGTTCAGGAGAAGATTTAGATTGTTCAGCTGACATTTCTAATTGTCGAGTTCAGGGGAAGATTTGGATTTCTAAACCAATCCCTTCACCTTTTCTCTGAAATGGTACTAGCAAGCCATATCAATATTAATAATATGACTTATATACGCCGATCGGCGTATATCTATTGTTTAATTGTGGTTGATATACGCCGATCGACGTATATAAACCATATTATTAATATTGATATGGCTTGCTAATTGACGGTCGGCCTACGAGGAGGAAGGATTGTTCAATTTTAATTATTATTTATTATAATAATAATTATTATTATAAATGTTAATATTATAATTATAATTATAATAATAATAATAATTATTATAATAATAATTATTTATTATAATATTGATTATTTATTATAATATTTAGTGTAATATTTAATATTTAATTAATATTTATTATAGTATTTATTATTTAATTCTTAATTATAATAATAATTATTTTTATTATAATAATAATAGTAATTAAAATAAAAATTATTTCAATACTACAATTAAAGTTATGTTATTATTATTTTTATAACAAATATTATTATGAAATAATAATTATTTAATATTAATATATATGATTATTTATAAATATATAATAATAATAAACCAATTATAAATAAGCAAATAAAAAATTGTTAATATTTATTTTTTAAATAAAAATAAATAATTAATAAGTAATATTTCTTTTCTTTTCTAAATTAATATTATATATATATATATATAACATTGATGGTTATAATATACTAACAATAAATTAATGTGTGAAGATTTCATAAATAATATATTAATATTAAGGTATTTTAAATTATATATATTAATATTATAATATAGTATAACATAATATTTATATTTGTGTTAGTAATGAATATTGATATAATATTAATTTTAGATTAATTTTAGATATTATACTTGTTATTATTAAAAATGTTTAATAATGACAACATTACAAATAGTATTATTAAAATTAGGAAACATTATTAATATTAATATTAATATTAATGTTGTCAATATTAATAGGTTGAATATTATTCCTAATATTAAACTTCTTAATAGTTGACATTAATATTAATGAGGTTAATATTAATGTTAATTATGTCAATATTAGTATTGATTATGTTAACATTAGTATTAAATGGCTTATAATTTATATATGATTGAATTTATAATATTATATGGCTTATAATATTGTATAGTCTATTGAATTTATTTGGCTTGTAGACTATGGTCTATTTTTCAAGAATAATCAAGAATAAATGGCCATTTGATGATGGTTGTCTCTTCGTTGTGCATGTTTGATCAAGTTTGATTTTTGGTTGCAAATGTTTGACCATAGTTGACTATAGGTTGACCATAATAATAATAATATTAATAATAATGATAATTTATATTCTTATTGTTCTTCTTATTATTTTTTAAATATTTTATAATAATAAAAATAATTATAAATAAAAAAAATATAATTATAAATGATTTTAAGGAAAGTAATGAAAAATAATTATAACAATGTTTAATAATACTAATAATGTTTAATAATTAATGTGTAATGTTTAATACTAATTATTATTATTATTATTAATGTCTAATGTTTATTGTAAACTAATGTTTAATGTTTAATGTCTAATGCCCAATGTAAACTAATCTTACTAATGTTTAGCATTGCATAACATAAACACATAGTTTCAATTATTCTGAAAATACAATGTTGACTAATGTTTGTGAATGTTTAAATGTTTATTAATGTCTAATGTGTAAATTTAATGTTTATTAATAGTAAATGTCCAATGTGTGATCTTTGACCACTCTTTGACCATCGTTGAGGTTGAAATTTGTTTACCATCGGTTGACTATTGGTTAAATGTTGGTTAGCTATTGGTTGACTATTAGTTGACCATTGGTTGACTATTGGATGACTTATGTTTGACCATGGTTGACTATTGGTTGACCGTTGGTTCGGTATTGGTTGACTATTGGTTAAGCACCGGTTAATTATAGTTGACCATTGGTTGATTATTAGTTAACCATGATTAATTATGGTTGACTATGGATGACTATTCATTGACCATGGTTGAGTGTGGTTGATAATGGTTGACTATGGTTGACATTGGTTAACTATGGTTGACCATTGGATGACCATGGTTGATTATTGCTTGACCATGGTTAGGCATGGTTGAATATGGTTGACCATGGTTGACTATGGTTGGCTTATTCGCTTCATCATGGGTGACAGTAAGGGTTGACTTTAAAATAATATATTTCATTATAATTTCACTATTGTATGACAATTGTTGAATTTGATTGAATATGGTTGACTATGATTGACTTTGTTTAACAAGGGTTGACTTTAGCTAAACATAGTTGACCAAGGTCAACTATGGTTCACTTTGGTTTATCATGTCTAACCATGTTTGACTATGACTAAACATGGATCAATTTGGTTTACCATAGATGACCTTGGTTGACCTTGGTCGACTTTGGTTTACTATGGCTCACTTTAGTTTTTCATAGTTGACTTTTGATTAACTTTGCTTAACCATGGTTGACATTAGCTGCCCATGGTTGACATTGGTTGGATTTTGGTTTACTTTGGTTTATGTTTGTTGGCAATGGTTCACCAAGCTTGACTTTGTTTGAACGTGGTTGACTTTTGGTTGACCATGGTTGACTTTGGTTGACCATGGTTGACTTTGGTTGTCCATGGTTGTCTATGGTCATGGATGACCATGGTTGATTTTATTTGACTTTGTTTGCCCACGATTGCCTTTGGGTTAACCATGGTTAACTATGGTTGACCATGCTTAACCATGGTTGATTATGGTTAACTATGGTTGACCACATTTGACCATGGTTGAATTTCATTTGAGTTTTAGTTGACCATCGTTGGCTTTTGGTTGGCTTTGGTTGACCATGATTGACTTTGTGTGACCATAATTGATTATAGTTGACCATGGTTGACTTTGGTTGGATTTAGTTGACTTTGGTTTAATTTGGTTGACTTTGGTTAACTATGGTCCACTTTCGTTAACATTACTTTACCATCGTTGACTTTGGTTGACCGTGGTTGACTTTAAAATCATATAGTTTTATAATTCAACTATTGTTTGACTATTGTTGAATTTGGTTGAATATGGTTTACTGTGTTTGACTTTGCTTGGTTGCGGTTGATTGTAGTGGACAATGGTTGACTTTGGGTGACCATGGTTGACTATGGTTGACCATGGTTAACTTTGGTTTACCATGGTTGACTTTGGTTGACCATGGGTGATATTGGTTCACTATTGTTGATCATGGTTAATTTTGGTTGACTTTTGCTTGACCATGGGCGACTTTGGTTCACCACGGTTGACTTTGGCTTCACTTTTGGTTTAATGACTTTGGTTAATAATAATATTATTATATGCTAATAAAATATTGATATTTTGAGTTTTAGTTGACCATCGTTGACTTTTGGTTGGCTTTGGTTGACCATGATTGACTTTGTGTGACCATAATTGATTATAGTTGACCATGGTTGACTTTGGTTTAATTTTGTTGACTTTGGTTAACTATGGTTGACTTTCGTTAACATTGTTTTACCATGTTTGACGTTGGTTAACCGTGGTTGACTTTAAAATCATATAGTTGATCATAATTCAACTATTGTTGAATTTGGTTGAATATGGTTTACTATGTTTGACTTTTCTTGGTTGTGGTTGATTGTAGTGGACGATGGTTGACTTTGGATGACCATGGTTGACTATGGTTAACTTTGGTTATCATGGTTGACCATAGGTGATATTGGTTGACTATTGTTGACCATCGTTGACTTTTGCTTGACCATGGTTGACTTTGGTTCAGCATGGTTGACTTTGACTTCACGACTTTGGTTAATAATAATATTATTATATGATAATAGAATATTGATATTTAAATATTCATTTAAATTACATATAATGATAAAATGTTAATTTTTATTAAATATATTTAGTCTTAATCAAATTATAAATTTTTTTTCTTTAATATTATTATTTTGAATAGTTATCCAATTATGAAATAAATGTATTAAAAAAATAGAATTGTATATTTAGTTTTTTTCTTTAAAAATGTTGTTATTTTAAATAAAAAGTTATTAAAATCTTAATAATTTTTGAGATTTTAGATATTTAGATATAATTAATGTAATGAATTATTTATTAGTAGTAATAAAAAATTAGAAACATATGAAATAAAAGATAAATTTGTATAGTGAAAAATTTAAATAAAAAATATAAAATATAGAAGTAATATAATGAATTACTTACCAATTTCCAAATAAAAATGATTCATGTATGGCAAAAATGTTATAATACTTTTTCCTTGAAATTGAATTAGATTCTTCCATTTTATTTTAGAGACTTTTTTTAATTGAAAAATAAAAGATATAAATAAGCACCATCATATTCTTGACACATTAATCTTAATATTATTGTCAACATGTTAACATTAACATTAATAATAATATTAATATTAACATTAAATTAATAATAATAATATTAAGATTAGTATTAACATTATTTTAAATTTTAATATAAATATTAATCACATTTTAAAAATTAATCTTAATCTTAAACATATTAATTAATATCACTAAAAATATAAAATTATGAAAAATATATTTATATCTTTATCAAATAATATTATTAAAATTTTATAATCTATTTAAAATAATTTCAAATCTCATTCATTTGAATTCATCATTACCACTTAATTGTTATTTAACAATAATAATAATATATGATTAAATATTAAATTTTAATAATAATTTTTATATATTGTTTGTATAAGATAATTAATTTATACACTAAAAATCATATTTTGAGAAAATTAAACAAAATATTTATGAATAAAATAATTGTAGCTTTGATTTTTTCATAAGTAAAATGGGTGAATGTAATTTTATCATCATTATGAGAGATGGAGAAAAAGAATTCATTCTTGCATGCAAATAAGTTTAATAATTAATATTGATTTATAGGGTTTTTTAAATGTTATGTTTTATCTCAAATTTCTTTAAAAATTTAAATTTTATAAAAATTTAGTTATATAAATAATCAAAACTTAATGGTTAAATTTCAAGATTTTGGATAATCTTTTTAACTATTGTTAAAATTGTAAATATAAATGATTTGGAATTATATAATTTTGATGGATAATTAACAACATTTTAAAACTCATTTAAGGGCAGATAATTTGAAAAAAAAAAAACTCCAAACCTTTGTCCAATGGATTCAGAGTTGTAATCTACTCTCCATTCGAGATAAGAAGAAGGGAAATAAAGCTTTACTTAATATGGATTTATCATTTAACTTTGCGGAATTTGTCTTCAATTAATAAAAATAATTTTTTTTGTATTTATATATTTCAATTTTTTTGATAAAAATTAGATAGAAATAAAAATTCATTTATTTATTTATAAAATAAATTAATTTCATAAAAACTGAATTAAATTTTAAAGATGATTTATCTAAAGAAATTATACTTTTATATCCTTGTAAGTTTAAAACATGAAACTATATCATTTATGATTTGGTTTGTGGGCAAATTAGAAAATATTAATAAAATTATTTTAATAAATGAGATTTTTTTGTTTAATATTTAGAAAGTTGAAATGTGGTTGAAATCACATAAAATGAAAACAGTTATAAAATTATAAATTATTATGTAATGAAGAAATAGATTTTCATAAAGTATATCAAATTGTAAATGAAAATATTTTGTATTTGAAATTCTGAAATATGTATACCTATAAAGAATATATGCTATACAATTTTAACTTGATCTGCACTTTCAAATACATGAACGATCCACACACATTTTCAATTTTTTAAATTCAAACAATTGGAATGCCATCTTAATCCGTTAAAAGTTAAAGACATCTAAATTCATTAATTTAAATTAATATAAATGTGAAAGGCATTCACGGAAATCATTTTATACAATTTATCAATTCATTGTTCTAACTTATCAAGAATTCATAGTTCTAACTTCTAATGACTGCTGTTGTTTATTGTGCTGCACCGTTGGAAACCTCTATTCATTGAGAGTTGTATTAGTGTTGTAGATTTTTCCTCTAAGTTGTGGGATTCAATCTGATGTATTATTTTAAACTTAGTAGACTTCCATATTTAAAAAATGAATTTTTTCTTTTTTTCAAGATCAGAAATCAAAAGGGCTTAGACTCCCGTGTAACTCGTTTTTATGACCGCATACATCTTTATGTAAATAAGAAACCTTCATTGCTGCGATTAGAAAGATAAAGTGCCCATGAAATTATTGTAGGCGATCCCAAAATTGAGCTTGTTTCAATCCATGACCACCCAAAATTGAGGACGTTTCAATCCATGAAGAATGGGGGATCCATAACCAAGTGAAGAGTTATTCAATTTATGAAGAATTTGGGATCCATGATGGAGTGAAGAGTTATTTTTTCATATAAATCTAAAAAAATTACTCATCTAAAACCATAAATCCAAAATATACAAAAACACAAAAGGAAACACAAAAGGAAACACAAAAATGTATTGACATAAGCACAAAATAGAATATTAAATTCTATTGCCCCAACATTTGGGAAAAATTAGGGAAATCCTATAATTATATTGACCTAACAATTGTATTGGCAGAAACATGCCAAACATGTGGAGAAATCCTATATTATTCATTGGTTTTCCAATTAAACAACAAGCCTACACAAAAAACACCCACACCCGTCATTGGTCTTCCCATATACACATCAATGGTCTTCCGATTAAACATGCAGCCTGCACAAGAACGCACCTGTTCCATCCTGCACAAAAATCACTACATTCAAACACTTGTGGTTGGTCTTCCCATTAATTAAATTTTTAAAATCTCATAAATTTACAATTATTTTACATTCTATATCATTTGTCCTTAGAATTAATATACTAATGTTTATACTTTATTTGTTATTTAAAAATATGTATTAATAAATCTAAAATTCAATAGCTTACATGATAATCGTTTTGAAATATCCATAAAGATTTGCAAATGATATCTGAAATTGAAGTAATTATGATCTTCGAAAGCTTCACAAATATGGAATGGTAATCCATTTGACCCTCTAATTAAATGCATCGATTCGGTGTGATTACCCTATTCAATAATCTTAGAGACTGGATGTGCTTTCCATTCGCACCTCTTGACAAATAATTTAAATGGGCAACGAATGATGTGTGTTATTTTTGTTTCTAATCATTACCAATATATTTGAGTTAAATAGTCATCTAAATCAGCCTTTCCACAAAATATATCTTGGAAATCAGCACCTGATCAACCTTCACCCAAACAGGTTGAATAAAGTGTGAAATGAATAAGCAATGCGCGAAGCTGCATTTAATAACCAAAACTTCCTGATAGCATCCTTCAAAATATATCGTAATATAAGAGAATGACATTGACGCCAATTATTATATCAGCAAAAACAGAATGTTATAGCTCCTCTCCGGTAACGTTCGTGAGTTAGCGGCATCACCTTTGTCAAAAGTGAATCTGCTGCAGATTTTGACTCGTTCTAATCAAATCGGTAACAATTATATATAATAAAGGAAGAGGCCGGAAATGGTAGTCCATATTTTTCCTTAAATATTATAAAACAAATATGCTGAAAATCAAGTCTATTAATAAATTAAATGTTATAAATATAATTGAACATTGAATCTTGAAAAATGTAAAATATACTTTTATATAACTTTATATTTTAGCATAACCTTTATCAAAACCCGAAACATATATACTATGACCATAGCCGCAAGCATCAAAATTATATTCCAATTCTTAAATCAAATGTATAAAAGCTAATTAACAAAGAAAAGATACCCATTCAACAGAATTAAATATCGATCCCTTTATCAAATACAAGAACGCACATGCACCATATTGCACATAGACACCTATTCAAGTCTTCCACCTGGTCTTCACCCACCTGCGCGAACCTGCACGAAAAATCCCATCCAGGTCTTCCAGAAACTCTCATCGAGGTCTTCCTAGTTTTCTGTGGATTTTTTTTACAAATACTCTCAGGAACTTTTTTAATGAATTGTTCGAATTACAAGTTCTGTTTCGCAAGTTGAAATTGCAAATTGCATTATAAAATTGTGACCTAAAATCCATATAAAATACCAAAATTTGCCGGATTACAGAATTTCATTAACAAAATTGTGATTTTTTCATCACCAAACTCTGTAGATTTACCGACCAAAGAAAGAACTTTGCTATTACTCAACCTCTTGACTTAACCTATTCCCCTTAGACCAGGGCCCCATGATTCAAAATATAGAGAAAAATCTTGGGCAGTGCTTAAGGTTCCAAAACGTAAATCGAAACCCAGTTTTCTATCCATAAGCGAATCCTTGATAATTAATGGCCATTTGGCTTTACTGTCATAAATAAAAAGTACCTACATTCTGTTCCTCTGATATACCAGCACTTCCATCGCATTTATTTGCATGCATCACATGTCCTGTGGCCTTTTCTGTGCCTGCATTTTTTTATCCCATTACTCTTTTTGTACAGAGATACGGCCACACGCCAGCTGAAAGACAAAAATTCAGCTCTAACAAAATATCAAATACCATGTTACAGTTCTGAAAAAATAGTAAGATCGGTTCTTGTTTCTGATAAAAAATCTTTATAACGCAAAAATGAGAAAGCTAATCTGAAAAATTCCTGTATTCCTGAAGCTTAACGTGGTTTATGAAGGCTCAACACTGACCTTCCCCCATTGTCTCCTGTAGCTGCAACCCATCCGGACTGCGAAGGACCATCGCTGGGCCACAAAACATCATATTCATATTCACATCATAGAAAATGTAACGGTGGGTGGTGGATCTTTTAATAACAGAAACGTTTTAGCCAGCATGAGCCAAGTGACATTTGGAATAACCTTTTTTTTTTTTAATAACAGAAGAAGAGTGAGGGCCTTGACACTTGTAATAACTTAATTTTTTTTAAAAACCATTATCGACCTTTGGAATTAAACATGCCCGTGAGTTAATTCACTAAATCTGGATGCTTGATTTGTGCATCATACGAAGCATATTCCAGCATCTTCCAAATCTAACCATTCATTATTTAAAAAAAAAAAATTCACCCACCCAACCTCCACCCCCAAAAGTTAAAATAAAACGCCTATCGGCGTAATTTATAGTTTTTTCCAGTGTTTAATAATCAGCATATATCCTATTCACTGGCACGAGATGATTAACAGGACATCCATCAGTGTGACTTACAATTGACCAATTATTTTGAAAATTAAACACTGCATCTTGGTTGTCGAGGTCAGGGGAAGAATTAGATTGTTCAGCTGACATTTCTAATTGTCGAGTTCAGGGGAAGATTTGGATTGTTCAGCTGACATTTCTAGATATTTTTAAGGCTGATGAATACTGGCATTTCCAGATATTTTTAAGATTGATGAATACGGGAGATAAAATCTGTTACAAACCCTTTTGGAGCTTCCTAGCATAGGATCAGGGATCAAATTTGAAGGGTGGGGTCCCATTTCACTTTGAAGGGCTATGAGATATTGAACCCTTCAATGCTGCCATGTAAAAATAAGTTATTCTTTTCATTTGAAAATGTACTAGTACATCAAAATTTCAATGTTTACTGAGGTAGTAAAGTCAAGAGGCTTTATTTTGCAGTGGATATAGCAGCACTAAACATTACATATGTCATATAACACAACCATATTTTGCCCCGATCTAGCGGCATCTTGCTAACCCGATTCCAATCCAACTTTCATTCTTACAGCCAAAATTAATACTATTTTACTCTTTCATGATCTACTTGAACACGAGGAATTTATTAGTGAAACATAACTTAGGAAACACATAGAAAATGCACTTTCTAGGTGTTCAGTGTGAATTGCCATAACTAATTTTATAGATCTTTTTTTCTGCATCAGCTACAATTAGCTTGCTAGCCCAATTCCAATCCAACTTTTAACCAGTATAATAATATTTAATACCTCTTAAAATGGGTTCCTAGAATGCTTCGAACAGTACAAGCTCGATGAATAATTGGGTTTTTCAACTCTTCAAAAAGAAACGTGATGCTTATTTTTGGAAAAGTTCAATCTTTGTAAATCACTAGCGTTCTTCAAACTAATATAAATTCTAGCCTACTTAACAATGGAAAAAATGATAATGTAAGCAAAAAAAGGAAGAAATTGTTTCATAAGCCAAAAACATTAGACGTTGAGTTTGGTCTGTATTTGTTGCTAAATTAGTGAACAATAGAGATGTATGTAGAAAGGCAGTAAAAAAGGTGAAGGGAAAAAATCTGAATGGTAACTTTTTTTACTTTGTTGAATTGAGGACCATAATTCACTTTCATGCACCTCTATCAAACAACTGCGTTGCCATTTATAATCCTCCTTCACGCAAGTATATTAGAGAGAACAATTCAACAGAGAAGTTGGATTGGATTGAAAACTAATAGCAAGTTTCTTTGTCACTCTAATTGTGTACCCTACGGCAGAATTGAATGCCAATGACAACAATATATGTTTTAATTTTTCATTCAACGCTATGAATGACACACGTACTTGGGATAGAATAAGTTTAAGAACTCCTTACATGTTACATGCTATGTTATGGTTTGAGCAAAGAGAACTATCCGACTCCAGGCAACTTTTGTTCTCAATAGCTAATTATGGACCATGGATGCTTCTTCTTTATAGCACCCCCCCTAGATCTCGTTATACATACTAAATCTGTGGTATGATGGAGTAGAGGATGGGTTGTGAAGCATAAGTAAAACGTAGGTAGACCAAGTAGAGAGGATATGCATAGATGGTTGAAGTTCTTGTTATATGGTTGAAGTTCATGTTTTATTCTAGACCAACCGATAAGGGCAACAAAATCAAAAGGTAAAGTAGCACTGTCATTCTAAAAATCAAGATTACAAAAACATTTTTGTCCCAGTTCATTAGTCGAACGCAGATTCTAAGTGTAGTAGCATCGGTGGTCTTCATATTAATAAATACCAAGAATCTTAAACCGTGTACTAGAGGAAGGTGTCGATTCGATGACTGAGCAATTGGGGAAAATAGCTCATGTTATACAGTTTTAGATACAAAGTGTGGATTCTTGATCTGACTCATTAACTAGATGCATGGAGGTTGGCAGAGTGGGAACTTCACCAAATCCCCGGGCTTTTTGGTAAAGTTGGGGGGCGCATTGCGCACACCTGTTTCCGGTAGGGATGCAAGCGTGTCCAGTGGCAGCTGAATGGGGAAGCATTCGGTTTCAGAGTGAAAACAATGGTATTCCTTGTCCCCTCCATTTCACGAAAGTTAAAGGGTAGCTAAATTCTCAAGAGCTTCGATCGGGTGACAATTATCAGTGTAATCCCATCCACGTAAGTTGGTCAATAATATTATTAGAGGCGCAATGGTCCATGATCAATGGATGATCGAAAACGTGGATATTAACCGAGTCCCACTCCCAAGTCACCTAGCTAGTAGCCGCATTCCCAATTTCTCACTGAAAACTATTGATGGGTGAAATTTGAAGCTACCCTTCTGTTGCAATTTTAATCAGTAGTGGTTAATTTAATTATTGAAGGGCTTACCATGAAATTAATTTTTTTTTGCATGGTAAAATTTGAAGTGGCCTTCTATGACATGTAAAATGGCCTCTGAAGGGCCCTGAAGGCTTCAAATTTGAAGCCTGCATAGGATGTATGAGCATCGATGTCTTAGATGAATTGTTAGTGTGTTGTACTATTCTAGCGTCAGCACCTTTCGGTGCCTACATAACTCATACAGGCTGGATCAGTACTTCACACGCAATTTCTGTTTCTCTCAACGTGGGAGATACTAATGGCGTCCATCTGTGTTATAAAGTACCAAAAGTTAGGTGGTGCTGCTACTGCAGGCGCACTTATGAGAGAATATTTTGTATACTTCTGTAACTTTTATTGGGATGATTTTCATTTTGGAAAGGAAGGATTAAATCATAGCACCTATTTGGTGTGAACATCCTAGTTGCTCATCCTGTAATATTTTTTTTTTCATAATTTAAGCTGCTACTTGGTGTGGTGTGAACATTCCAGTTGCTTTTCATATTATTTATTTTATTTATGTAAAAGTTATTGTTATTATTTATAGTATTTTATAAAACAATCAGATTGATTATATTATTTTCATTAATTTCAAAAAAATTGATCAATTTATATTAAAATATTTTACATATAATCAAATAAAAATAACATTTTTTTTCATAATTTAAGCTGCTATTTGGTGTGAACATTCCAGTTGCTTTTCATATAATTTATTTTATTTATGTAAAAGTTATTATTATTATTTATAGTATTTTATAAAACAATAATATTAATTATACTATTTTCATTAATTTCAAAAAAATGGATCAATTTATATTAAAATATTTTACATATAATCAAATAAAAATAACATTTGAAATACGATCAGAGAAGCAAGCAACAGTGGACATATAACCAAGTCATTAATAGTTTGGTAGAGTACTCTAATTTAACCTTGGTTAAGTATTTTTTTTGGAAATTATATCATTATTTATTCTCACTCACTCAGATCTTGACCTAAGTAAAATTTTTGAAAAATTATATTATTAATTATTATTATAAATCAGATCCAATTTTTAGTAAAATTTATTATCAAATCTATAGAAATTATAAATTTTGACTGTATAAATAAATTCAACAGTTTTTTAGCAAACTAATTAATAATAATTAGCAAACTGTTTAAGCACCTTTTCAATTTCTTCAAGAGTTAGAGGCTTCCCTATTGCCATGCTCTCCTCTTGTGTAAAAAAAGAAGAGGAAAGTATCTAATACCTTCAAATGTGCCTCAATTTGATTTGTACCTGAATCATTGAAGTGCTTAGAGAAATGAATTTTAGCATTCCCTTCCAAATCTTTTTGGGATTTAATAGTAGTTCCATCCACATCTTTTATGTCCCAGATGAAGTTTATATTCCTTTGGAAGGAAGCAAAATTGTGGAAGAATCTCGTGTTGTCATCACCAAGAGTTACCTTTTCAACAAAGTTGACTTCAATCCAAACTTGACTTAAATCCATGGTTGACTTCAATCCAAGATTGACTTCGATCCAAGGTTGATTTCGATCCACGGTTGACTTGAATCCAGGTTGACTTCACTTCACGGTTGGCTTCAATCCAAGGTTGACTTCAATCCATAGTTGACTTTTAATAAAGGTTGACTTCAATCCATAGTTGACTTTTAAGCAATGTTGACTTTTAAGCAAGGTTAACTTCAATCCAAGGTTGTCTTCAATCCAAGACTAAATTCAATCCATGGTTGAATTCAAACCATAGTTGAATGCAATCCATAATTGACTTCTAAGCAAGGTTAACTTCAATCAAGGTTGATTTCAATACATGGTTGACTTTAATTCATAGTTTGAATTCAATCCAAGGTTGACTTCAATCCATAATTGAGTTTTACACAAGGTTGACTTCAATCCATATTTGACTTTTAAGAAAGGTTGACTTCAATCCATAATTGAGTTTTACACAAGGTTGACTTCAATCCATATTTGACTTTTAAGAAAGGTTGACTTCAATCAGTATTTGACTTTTAAGAAAGGTTGACTTCAATCCAAGGTTGACTTCTATCAAATGGTGACTTGTATCCATTGTTGACATTTAAGCAAGGTTGACTTCAATCCATAGTTGACTTAAATCCATGGTTGACTTCAATCCATAGTTGACTTCAACCCAAGCTTTACTTCAATATGTATTTGACTTCAAACCATAGTTGACTTTTAAGAAAGGTTGACTTCAATCCAAGGTTGACTTCAATGCATGGTTGACTTCAACCCAATGTTGTCTTCAATCCATGGTAGTCTTCAATCCATAGTTGACTTTTAAGCAAGGCTGACTTCAATCCAAGCTTGATTTCAATGCACAATTGACTTCAATCCATCGTTGACTTTTAATAAAGGCCAACTTAGGTTAACTTCAATTCACGGTTCACTTCAATCCATAGGTGGCTTCAATCCAAGGTTGACATCAATCTACAATTGACTTTTAATCAAGGTTGACATCAATCTAAAATCAACTTCAATCCAAGGGTGCTTTCAATCCATAGGTGACTTTTAAGTAAGGTTGACTTCAATTCATAGTTGATGTTTAAGTAAGTTTGACTTCAATCCGTGGTGGACTTCAATCCATAGTTGACTTTTAATTAAATTTGATTTCACTCCAAGGTTGACTTTTAATTAAACTTGATTTCACTCCAAGGTTCACTTTAATCCATTAAAATATTAACATTAATGACTTCAATCCATGGTTGAATTCAATCTATTAATAATATTAACGTTAATGACTTCAATCCATAGTTGAGTGCAATCAATGGTTGACTTCAATCTAGAGCCACATTTGTAAAAGTGGTTGATTGACTTTGAACCAACTCAAAAAATTGGAGAGCAACCATTATTCACACACAATAACTTGTTTTTCTATTAAATCAAACACATATTTAAATACATAAGATTTTCTCTCAACAACTCAATTGAGAGAATCACTCAACCACATACACACAAATAGGATCTGATAAGCAATAATGTGGAGGATTGTCATTGTGATCATGTGGTGTTTACATGGCACCATGTCAATGTTTGAAAAAACAAGTAGAATGCTTATATCATTGACTTCGGAGTTGGAATATTAGTTGTTCATGGAGATTTTACGTAGTGAAAAATAATAAAAGAAGAGGAAGAGAGAGATTTCCAAGAGAAAGATGAAGCAAGGGAGGAAGAATAAATAGGGTAAGGGATAGGGTTAATGTGCGATAATAATAATAATTTTTTATTAAGAAAGGTTTGGAATTTTTTATTATTATAAAGGTTTAGAATTTTTTTTAAAGTTTTAATTTTTTTGTGACAATTAATTATAATAATTAATATAAATAAAATCTTAATACAATCACATATTAATGAAAATATTCTCATATTAATATTGATATATGAAATGTATTAAAAATATTAATATTAATAATCAATACATTAAATTTCTTTTTTTTTGAGATAAAATTAAGTTACATAATGCTCATAATAAAATAAATAGATTACTAATATTAATAAATCTAATCTTTAATATGTTAATATTAATATAATAAGAGCCGCTGGTAGCTTAGTCCCTGCTATTTGAATTTACAAATTGAAATAAGTGAATAAATCATATTTCAAGCTAAAATTTAGAAGACACATGAAAAACAAATTCTACAAATTTAACCAATATTGGAGTCTAGAAGGCATACCTTCAACACAAGTCATTTAATCATAAGTATTTTACATAATTTTTTTGTGTTATTCTAAGTAGCTCTTGTATTTTAATCAACTTTATAAGTCGGTATTTCATGTACTATATATATTCATCTTTGTTGCTAGAATCAATCATTAATAGTATCTCATTGCCAACAACTTGGCCTTCAAAATGTCAAGTACTCATTCTAAAGATCTTGAAACCATTTTCTTATATCTCAAGTCTATCGCTTAAGCTTAAATGAAACTAAATTCTATCTCATAAGATATTTTATCCCCAAAAATACTACTCTTTTCAGGACAATTGTTCATAAAGTGGTCTTCCACAACTCCAACATCCTTAGATATTAGCAGTTCCTATCACTTGGCCTTGTGACTGTGTTGAACCCAAAACAGACTCTTGGTTACGGCACCACCTTGTTGAGCTTGTTGCTTAAGCTAATTTGTATGGTTCATAGAAGTATGACATTTATTTAACTCATACAAAACTTGTTTATCATTAGGACTTCAATATTCAAATACGTAGCATATCTTAGTGACTCCTTGAATCAATCCTCATTCCATTATAGTCATTGCTCCTTGTTCAAGATCATGGAACTCATTCCATTTTCGTTCCATGCATTCTGCAAGAGGCATTTTATGGTGAAATTCAACTTCAATTGCTCCTTGGTCAAGGTAGAGATAGAATATCCGAATTGGGATTACACATGTCTCCACCATAGTAATGCACTATCCTTAAGCTGGTATGAATCCAACTTGACCTTAAAGTTACTAGAATGGCTCTGCAACTCAAAACAACGAGGCAAGTTTTCCAGCCATAGTTTATATGGATAGAGAAACCAACATCAACAAGAGGGTCACCAAGCAAAGAGTGGTAGAATTAGAAAAACACATCAAGTATTCCTCGTAGATATGAGCACGATGATTAGTCATCATCTCGTTTACCCATGGAAGGATAATGTGAGGTTATATCCCGAGGAAGTTTACAAGAGAATATTCAAAATATTTCTTAAATGATTGATAGTTGTCCTTGATAAGAAGATGGTCCCTATAACCATTGAAATTTATAATCAATTATGCCCCTCCATCACAACTTGGGTTCTACTCAAAGTGTTGATTCAAAACTTGGGAGATATTGATTATACCCCTTTCATTGAATTTGACATAAATTATAAAGAAACATTTAGAATTGTCAAAAATTATAATTAATTAAAAAAACAAAAATTAATATGTTGCCATGTTAGTCATACATTAATGATATAAGTTAGGACACGGGCCTCGATAATTGGTCACTTTACAATTAATGATTCGATTTTGATTTGATTCGATTTTGAACGATTTGATCATCCAATATGATTTGATTTTTTTTATCCATTTTGATTTTATGATAGTAGTTTTATTACTTGATGCTATTTTTTTTCCTTTGTTTTAATAATTTTTTGATTCAGCTATCCATGATTGTGTATTAAAATTTGGTATTATATCTAAGATTTTAAAAATCTTGCATATCAAACATATTGAATTCTCTACCTTTTTCAATATGTTTTTTTTTTTTAAATTCAAACCAGAAATAAAACTAAAAAACAAAAAAATATTGCTCAAATTTTTTTATCATTTAGTTATGTTTCTTAAAAGTGTTAAAATACTCAATAATCCAAAATGTTTAGATCCATTTAAAGGGGATCTACCAAGCTGAGAGGGATTAAATCTATCCAAATGCAAATTTCTTTTTAGAGTGCAAGTGTTGAAGAAGGTTTTAATTTATCCAATTTGTGTAGTTTTATATATATGTGGTTGTAAATGTTTTAAATTAATTTGAGCCGGCATGTTATTGTTTATAATATTTTATTATTTTTTAAAAAAGACACATGCAAGCTCGAGGATGAGCATGGAAGAAGTTACACATCTTCCCCTACTGGGATGTAGAATGCACCTCTTCGGCGCAATAAATACGTATAAGACAACTTGACAAGCTATCAATTATTCAACTGCACACCAAAAAAAGTTTCTTTTGAATATGTTAGCCAACAAAATTAAGGATGGAAGAAACACTCAAGATCTAATGGCCCACCACTACCTTGCTAGATATATATCATGCTCATCCATGTCAAGGATTTGGGACTAGTCTATTGTGCACTAACTTTTTCTCTTTGTAATATGTGTTTAAATTAAATGATTTTGGAAAATTGAAATTCCGCTAATAAATTTGATAATTTAATTAAATTTAAAACTTAATTTTATAAATATTGTTAACCATCTTGATAAATTTTGGTTATCTATATAAAGATAAATTAATGTTATTTTAAAATTATTGTTATCTATATAAAGATAAATGAATGTTATCTATATAAAGATATGTATTAAATATTTTAGATTCCACATTAACTATAGTATATTAATTGTTTTGATGCAAATTACATGATATTTTGTTAGATATAATTTTATTGAACATTAAACATGTTTAAAGTCCCTTTCTTTTTATCTTTGTCCCAAGCATATTGCACTGTTCTTCAAAAAAATGAATGCCTCCCTGAAGGGCACGGTGGTCAAAGATGCATCGAATTAAACAGATGAAGTGACTCTTTTAATTTAAGCCACAGATTGCATCGAGAGTTCCAATTCTAGGATTTCTTGGTATGTGAAGCTCCTTTAACTACAAACTGCTGAAGATCTATGCCGCGAGAATTTGTTTTGAGGGATGATTTGGTAGATGGAAAAGAAGAAACCAAGGGGACGTCAAGTGCGGATATGGGTTAGGTTATTTCTGTCAATAACTATACATAACGAGGATGTGGTATTATTATTAAAGTTCTATACAGGGATCGATCCATGGTTGTTTTGCTGTTATCATTGTGTTGATCGATAGAAGCAATAAAATTTTCATATGTAGGTTTTGTCCAAACCTTTATTTAATGTAAAGCAATTCGTGTCCATGCTGCAAAGTTTGCGGGACAAACAAATGACGTATTTTCTTACAATTTTAGGAATTTCCCTATTATTATAACCAAGATACACAAGAGGTCTAGTATTGTATTGCACAGGGTTGTCGATGCATGGCTCAATGATGTGATGCTTTGTATTTGAACTGGAATGACTCATATAAATGCTTTCATGCCATGCCGATTGAGTTTCGTAATCGAAGGGATACTATCAGAAGTAATGAAATTATTTAGATGATCTGGATGAATGAGAACATGTGACTTATGCTTAATGGCCTTCAATGATGAAAATATCGTTTGTTCTCAATTTTCAAAAACGACTTCCTTTGTGCAATGGCTTATTACATTCCAACCTCTATTAATAGCATTCAGTGATAATCTCTGTTGATTCTCATCACGAGATAATCTCTGTTGATTCTCAACACCAGATAATTTTGTTGAAGTATGCAAGGCGATTAGCTTTAGGTTTGAGATTGATCAGGGTGACGTGTAGTGCAATTGTATCATTTCACTTGCCCTTATGTGTGGACTGGTTGACATTGATATTAGTGGTCTTTTTGAGGAGGTTGTTATGGATGAACTCACTTAAATTCAAGACACAATATCCAATGAAGATTACAAACATGATCCCAATGAAAGTGATAGTGAGATTGATTAGATTGTTGAGGAGATTGTCAAGGCTCAGGATAAATTGGATAATTTTGAAAGAGTTTTGGCACTTTCAGAGGATGAAGTTCCATGAACAACAATGCAAAAAGAAAATGAAATTTGAGAATTTGGAGAGACATTATTAGGATGATGATAACAATGATGAATGGGACAATGATGAAGACACAGAGCTACATAATGAAGAAGAACCCAAATTTCTGAGGTACACACCATAGGTATTCATACCATTGCTGGAAAAGGGAAAACCAAATTTGCTTAGGCTCTAGAGTCATTTTTCAAGATATAACAAAGACGGTTACTTCATCCTTATTTATAAATCTATCAGTAAATTTTTTTTAATCGATCCTCTATCAGTAAAATATATCGTGCATAGCTAAAATATTGACTATAAATTGTCTTAAAGCGTTTGCAGGCTAATACAGAGTACTGGAAATTACTTATTAACTCACTAAACCAATAGTTTGCAGGATTTGGTTGGTGATGGTTTTTCCTATGAGGCACAATACTATACCTAATGTTTGAGGGCAGCACAATCCATTTTAACAACAAGTTTGGGACACTCCTGTTTACCTAGTTTTAAGACTCCCATTGTTTCTCCTTTGAACACAACTTTTGCTAAAAGACCTTTTTGAGAAATTTTGCTCTATCTCATCCAAGCTACTGTTAATTCTTGTTGTCTTACCCTCCAGTCCTATGTAATAACTGAAAGTACAATCAGACATGGCCATCGTCTTTCAAGCATATATTTAGTTTAATCTTCTTTGTAAGTAATTTTGGTGCTAAGAGCATTTTATTTAATTACTCTATTTGCACCAACAACTAAAATGTATTTACAAGACAACATTTATCCAGCTGGGGCGATTTAGCCTATGTAGAACCAATGACTCTATACCATATGTAATAACCAGCCTGCTAATTAGGCTAGTAACTAAGGGTTTAATTACCAAAATAAAAATGACTTTAATTTATAATAAATGATTTCGGAAAATTACAAAATATGTTAAAATATTCAAATATGTTCATACAATTTGGGGGTTGGAGAACTAAGTTTACTCAAGTAGCTAAACGGTGAAGGGAAATTGAATTAAACTAAATTTGACTGAATAGAAAGAAATAATTTATAACAAAATTCTAAATAAATTAATGCTTGAATTTAATATAGTATTGGAACTACTTCAATTATAATGGGAATCCTAAATATGCTTTTAATATTATGGTATCAAACATAAAACCGTTCGCTTGGATACGTCCAGGCTTTCCTGAGTTTTTAGATTTTTAATTAAAAATAAAAAATGATGCAGAATATAACAAATTAAAGACGTTACTTAGGAATAGCACGTTGATCTCTTAACCATTATGTATTTTGAACTACTTATATATATCGTCCCCAAATACAGTATGTGATGTGCTTGGATGCGTTTATGTGCCCAATTGATTTCTCCATATTTGAGGAACAACTGGTATGAAATATGGATCAGAATTGCAACTCAAATATGGTATTTTTGTGAGCAAAAGTCTTATTCATGTTTATGTTTATTTGTTTATGTTTTAGGCAGAATTAGGATAACACGCTTATCTTTGGGACAACGCCTAGTCTTGGATCTTGAAAGTGTAGCAAGAGCACCAATCGACCCCTTATCATATTTAATGGCTTGTTAATATAACTCTGAAATTTTTTACATTCAGACAACACAACACAGAAGCCAAATGAAGAAAAATGATCCATTTTTACTCTTCATTTCGTTAGAAACTTTCAGTTGATTATAAGCCAAGCCATCTAAAGCCTGATCTAGTTATTCTGTCAACTGCAAAAACCTCCCTGCAATTGCTTCACGTTCTAGAACCTGCATTAGAAAATAGATGCTCAACATTATTACACCAAGGGAAGTGAGGTGTATCAACTCTTCATATATGTGTTCCGGTGTGCAAAGGCACATTGAAACTAGAAGGGGCATATGAGGCAAACTGGAAGTGTCAGAATCATGTTGTAATTGACAATGGCAGTAAACCATTCATGAGACACTTTCTCCTGCATATTAAGCATACTTTATGAAGTTAGTTACAGATTCTATAACTTTCAAAGAGAATTGTTAATTAAACTGCTGGAAAATGTCAAAGTTACTTCAAGATGTGAAGGAATAAAATATGAAAACTTCCTACCGTTTTAAGTCCATTTAATCCTTCCATGTAAGGGTTGTGGACATTTTGCACTTTAGATCAACTCTAGTCCTTTTCTCATATAAAGAAGAGTCATTTCAAATATTTTCCACATGGAAGGTCCTTCCTTTTGATTATTATTGGCTCATTACAGAATGGAAAAAATTTCCCTTGATCTTGCCACAAATGAGTACCAGTTGAAAGCACATTTAACATTGTTGGGAAAAAATTGCTCCAAAGTTTATCACAAGCTCACCCTTTTTTCAGTTATCAAAATTTGGCATGTAATGATTTAGAGGTGGGGCCTGTGTGATATGAAACCCCTTTAGCAATCAACATTGTAGCTATATAATGTAAACTCCCACAGAGAATGAGCAAAAATCCAAACTAGTACATGAACTAAATAACATAGCCTCGTCGAGATTCATAAACACACTGCCTGGTATCATGCTTGTATTTTTATGTAAAATGGCTTAGCGGCACTAGCAAACTCTCCTAAAATTACTACTATTGCTAGCTAATATAGAAAATGGTTAACTTGGATAACGTAAATTGACTAGAGATATTGCAAGGCATTCCCCTAGTACATAAAAATAGGCAAATAAAAATGAAGGTATGAATATGTTAACTACACTGCCTGGCTGCATTATGCACATGAAAAGAAAATTGATAGTTAATATTAATGCATTAAGAAAATGGTGCATAGAAATAATAGAATTATGGAATATAAAGTATTTTATTCCTTTACCTTAGTTAAGATGGAGGCTTTTCAAAGTAAAGATCGAGGCTTTAAATAAAAGGGAAGAGCTCTTTCCCACCAGTGATTTAATGGGCTACCCTTTAAGCTACCATCTTTGGAACTAGGCACTTAAATTGACGCTCAACTTGGAATATTATTTTTTTATTGGGGTGGGGCCAGATCGAGGTGGGCTTAAAGTGAGAGAATTCAATAGGTGGATTATGGCTGAGCATTTAGTTGCTTCTAAGATCTTTTACTTGGCTTCTTCTTATGAACAAGTGGAGATGTCTGGCCTTTGGAGAACACAACCCCTATTCCGACCTAAGCAGAGGGGGTTGTTTCTAAGCACACAATAACTTGCTGAGGGGGTTGTTGCTAAGCACGCAATAACTTGCTGAGCTGATGTATTATTACATAATTATATAACAAATTATTGTGAGGTCGTTCTTGGGAGAGCGATGAAGATCGGGTCCAATAAGCATGGTTCGGTAGTCGCTTTGTAACTTTATATTTTTTTTCGTTCCGGTCACCTCACTACTGGATAGGCGATATTATATTAAGTCTAAAATATATCCATCTAAGTGCCAGGGATAAATCAAGATCAGTTTGATATAGCTTTTCCTACCATCTGAAATTTGAACAATTTGTCCATCGTTCAAAACCTCCAGACATCACAACCTCATCTTAGGTTAGCTTCACATATTCAGAATTCTCATTTTATCTTTAAGCTTGAGGATGAGATGAAGGGACCATACAAAAGACTAGCCAAAATGCTAATCAAGAAAGGGGACAGTTACAGAACATGAAACCTCTTACACGTGGATATGGTTCCTTAAACAAAACACCAACTCAGGGTCTTCAGCAAGGTATCCACTATCATTAGTTTAGTCATCATTCTCATAGCTTGCATAGTAGACTTTCAAAGAAAGCAGAATTTTATGAATTAAATGACAAGCATTCCTGTTTTCTCCAAACTTCTGTCACCCTAACTCTATTGCCAAATTCATGCATAGATGCTTGCAACCGTTTTTCATTGGCACTTTGATCGAAACTTCCAATTGTTGGAATCCCTCAAGAAGAGATGAATGCAAAAGCAAAAATAACTAACTATCATACTTGTAAGGTAACATTGTCTCAAACATTACAGGTCTCTATGAGACAATCTAGTTATAATACCTATTTCAACACCAAAATCAACTCCATCAAAATAATATTGACATATTGTATTTTCTGGATACAAACTATAGCTTAGCTATTGAGCGGTTATTAATTTGGATACAGGCCATCCACAAAGCTATAGATGGATAAAAAAGTAGTTAATACTAGTCGTTGCAAGTCAAAGACTGACTTCTACCAGCTCGTATTGCTTAACAGATAAAGGATATATCCTCCACTAATTGCAACCTACCACCATTATAAAGACTTGACAATCAAATGGAAGTGGAGATATTCATTGGATCAACTTAGTGGGAACCATATGTGGACACAAACAGTCAGAGAAAGCATTCAGAATCATTTCCAAAAATGAAGATTGTAACTTATTCATCAACCTTTAGCATTATATCATTTTGCATTGACTGAACTTTGTCGCCCCGACCTTTTCCAGTACATGTTTAAATAAACAAAAGATATGATGATAAACAATTTTCTAAAATCCACACAACCATACAAATGCTGAAAATTTTGTACGACCATAAAATCCCAATCAGAAAAATTACAATGGATTTTCCATAAATGACATGAATTCTTTATAGTTACTTTAAAGGCAATTTGAAAGGCATTTCTCAAGTTTCCGATGGTTTATGTGAGGCTGTGACATTATCAAATTGTAGGTATGAACTTTGATAAATAATGAGACTTATCCTTGTTGCAGCTAGTTGGTCATATGCTGGGTCAATACAACATAAAACTAGGTCCAGACACCAGGTTGGATGCGCTATACTAAAATGATATACCAAAGAAATATGCATCCCAGGACTGATGCTGGTCAGTGCTTAGTGGCTGAATAATAGTTGGGTAAATGCTTGATAACTAGAGAAACAAGACTATAATCCAAGCACCATGTAAGCACAATTCCTATGACTGCAAGGCACAATCTCGGAAAGGGTTACAATGAAGAGATCAAACTAACCATACTGTGAGACACCCAACATAATAGTGATCACAGCAGGTAACACCAAGTACCAAAGAGATATCAAGCATCCTTCAAAGCAAGAAGCCATGATGACAATTTGAACAATAGCTGCCCCTTATAAGGTAGAAGACGACTTTTATAATAGATAATATGACACTCCTGTCATGATGAAATGGTTGATAATCTATGAAACAATTTTCACACACAAAATCAACTTGATACTTCTATTATTGCTCATCTTCTTATGGATAAAAAGTGCAGGATACTCCTCCATCATGATGGTTGTCACATTTTATTCGTGCTATGTATGGATGCCAAAATTGAAAGCAAATGCATCTGCCAAAATCAAAATCTACCAACAAGAGAAGGAAAAAACTAGTCAACAAACTTGAAGACTTTTACAAGCACTAGGAACCTAAGAAAGCAAAACTCGTTTTGAATAATTAATAAATCGAAAAAAAATAGCTTATTTGTCTTCCAGGGAACTGTACACAGCAATTTACTGAGAGTCCCCCAAATTTAAGCCTGTCCAGGCTTTATTTACTCAAGAACCATGGGTTAAAATGTAAAACAAAACATGAAACAAGACGGAATGAGAAATGGGGTAGAAGGTTTGGAATGATGAGAAATGTAACGCTGGAGAGTGGAGTTAGTTTTATTTTGGGAAAAGAAAAACAATAGACAACTAGGATATTAAGTGGCTGAACACAAGCGCCAAATCTAAAAGCAACCAACCACAGCAGTCTCTTAAACAAATGAAAAAGGAAAACCCATAAAAACGGAGGAACAAGTGCAAATTCTCCTCCTAATACCAACTAATAAACTTCGAAACCAGTGAAAAAATAGTGTGAAAAAAAGTGGACCTCAAATAGTTTCCAATAGCTTGTCTTTTATCATTGTTTGACACAAGAAAATGTCAGTGTTTGTTTCTCAGTTCCATATGTTGCAAATACAACTCCAACATCTTCAATTATTTGGATTGGAAAGCTGTTATTCAACACTGTAGCATTTCCCAACAATTAGTTGGAATTTTTATTAGATTCTAACCAGACAAAATGATATTGCAATACAATAGGCCAACCACCTTAATCATGTTGCAATTGATTTTCAAAATTGTTAAAAAAATAAGAGATATATGCTTCGGGACAGTTGTGGCTTGGCTTTCCTTGATGAGCAAGTTGTGGCCGAGGATTTATCCTTTAGAGTTTCCTAGCCAACCATAATAAGATACTCGACAAAAGGAAGATACACATGAACTATGTTTAGGACCCTTGCTTTGCCAGGACACTAAAATAAACTTACCCTTAATAGCTGGAAATTTATAGTTCTGGCTTGGAAGATAAGATATCACCCTCATAAGTAGAATCTATTTAATAGGAAAGGTTGGGGGGTAGGCCGCTCTGGGAAGATATTTGTGATTGGCTTGCCTCAGGAGATCAATAGCGGGGCTTATGAGATAATATGAGCGGGTTGGTGCTTACTTCCTTCACCCACTCATCAGTTGGACGAATGGATGAGTATCTTCTACTGGCCTAATGGAGGGAAGGATGGATGGATTCTATCATTCCCTAGCCTAATGAGTGGTTGAGTCACTTAACCCATGAGATCATCAGTCAGTCCCATTAAATAAGTCTTAGCCCCAGGTCTCAGAGCGTGGGTGGGAAGTAACATAAGCACTTATTTATCCTTCTTTCGCAACGTCTATCGCAACGGTGGGTAGGGCACTACTATTCTTCTCTGGGAAATGCACCATACCATTTCTGTAAAAATAAATAAATTTATTGCATGTTACAATTACAAACAATGGTCATTACCAATACAAAAGAATTTCCCATCTACAACAAATAATTCATTTCAATTCCTTTTAAACAAATTGAAAGACTAGAGAACTAGACATGAAGCTAATGATAACATCAATTTTCCCGTAGAACAATTCTACAAGCCAAGAAAATATCAATGGCAGTGGACAAAAGCAGCTTATAGTGTCCACCGAGCTGTGGTTCAGTGGTTGAGTCAATAAGTTCAAACCTCAAAAAGACCTAAGTTCAAACCTTGGTAGGCTTAGAAGATAGAACCCCTTCCGAAGCCTGTTTCTTCTCACCTTACAAAAGAAGCCACTGATACTAAAAGCAGTAAGAAAATACCTGAAAACGATGTAAGGGCAAATGCTTGTTCACAGGGTAAGCAAAGAAATTCCCATATTCAAGGCTTCTAGCAGTGTTGGAATTTGGCTTTTATTCTACCTGTTGAATTATTTTTTTTAACATTTTGGGTTTTTATATTACCTGTCGGGAAACGTTTTGTTTAAAATTTTACCCTTCAATAATGAAGTCTTCCCAAAAAAATTACCCTTCAATAATTTATTTTTGTTGATTTTTTTAGAAATAATATTTTTTTCTTGATTTTTTATATTAAAATTAAAATAATAATTATTAATATGTATCACTATCCATTAACTTGATTTACATTCATTTTATTTACCATTTATGTACTAAATTAATATTATATAAAATGATAACTTAAAAAGAATAAATATGAATGCACTTCATAATACACAAAAATAAATAAATAATGAAGCATAAATAAACAAAAAATTGTATTATATTTTCACACAATTATGCATATAAAAACAAAACAAATATCACATAATTATTTTTGTTTGCAAAATTTTTATCATAAAATGGAGGTAAAAGTTACATTATATTTGAATTGAATAAATATGCCCACTGGAAAGCTATATATCTATACGCTAGTCATTATTGTTATAAAAGATGTTTGAGTCTTTGCAAATATATGGCACATGTAATCATCATCCATATTTTTAAATAGATACAAGCCTCTGTAAATCGAATCATTATAAATAATGAATGCAAGACTCTACAAAATATAGCTCTATATGCCTTTTTTTGTATGTATCGTTTATTCTACAAACTGCATAAGAAATTTTCATTCCAAATGTTGCACACAAGTTTCATGTCTCTCAACCCCTTATTTAGTACTTGCCTTCATTTAAATTCTGCATCGCTCACTGAAATTGAACCATGAGAGAAATTTAAGAGATGTTCATTTCAATTTCAATGGGAGGTGGAGAATTAACCAATACTCTTCGAGTTAAAATCTATATAGATTATTGAAATTATGGGAGAAATGACTAAATACACATGCAAAAAAATAGTGCAAGAATTGCCTCTATAATGCAAATATCAATCTTTCTCCAAGGCCCTCCAACTCCCAAAGTTGTTGTAGCATATTAATATAATCAATGAGCCTTGAGCATTGAAATTTGTAGACTGTAGATGCCCATTGCATTAATAAATAAATATGAGTTTTCCTGTTTTTAGGAAAAATCAATGCAACTTGCAAATGGAAAGGCATGGAAATAATTTTAATTTAATAGATGTTTCTATTTATTTAATGCATGTATGCTTTCTAAGTTGGAATTTAGAAAGTATAATTTATATAACATAAATATATTAATACTACTATTAAATTAGTAATATAATAACATTTTAGGAATTTTGTTGTCCTTAAAAAATAGTAGTAATATAATGACGATTTAGAAATTTTATTGCCCTTCAAAAATACGTTTTAGAAATTTTATTACAGTTTACAAAAGACGGTTAGCTAAAATTTTAAACCGTATTTAACGGTCAAAATGCCCCGTGACGACCATTTTGCCCATCAAATTCCATCACTGGCTTCTAATATGTTCTGAATGCCCGCCAACCTGTCTCTAATGCCTGTCAACCTGTCCTTGTTAGGATGCCTGTCAACCTGTCCTTGTTAGGATGCCTGTCAACCTGTCCTTGTTAGGATGCCTGTCAACCTGACCTGTAAGACTGTGTGTTAGTCCACTAGAAAACAAATATATAGATGTTACATAAGGAAGATTAAAGTTATGTTCTATTTTTATTTTACTTTTATTTATTTTAATTCGTGACAATGATAAAAATAGTCTTTTCAAGCACTCTCCACCAATAAAAGATGCTGACTTGTTAATTTATTTTATTAAATAAATATAGGTAAATAAAAAAAATCATTCAACATTAGATAAAGTTTAGTCAAATTTTAGAAATAATTTTATATGGAGTAAATTAATACCACAAAGCGGAACATATAGTCTCTGCCTACGGCAGGGACTAATAATACTAATATTAATATATTAATTTTTTTTAATAATAGAATTCTAATAAATTAGTAAGGAAACATATTAATAATATGAATATTTAAAAATAGAAAATAAGAATGGAAATGAGAAAGGTTTAGAGCTAATAGGGAAAGAGGAAAGTGGAGGGGGTTAATTTTTGAGGATATGGATGATAGGACGTCAACACTTACATAGTTTTAGGTCATCATCCTTGTTAAGGTTCAAGGGATGCTTTTCGATCTCAATGGCTTCACAGATCTTCCTTCTCTTGTAGTGGTCTTCCTTAGTAATCAGCTTTGTGTCTTTAATATAAACATGACATTTTGAGAGGTGGGCATGTTTAGCCAAAGCAGATTTTTTTTATGATGGTCATGCACCAAGTCCGTGCTATGATCTTTGATTCTTACTTGAAACGAACGACCCATCTCACCAATGTAGGTTTTACTACAAGTACACAAAATACTATAAACACCTTTCTAGATCTTAGGGTTTGTGGGGTTTTAGGAATACTAAGTATTCCATCTTTCAAATGAAGTATTCCCTCCCTTACATTGGATTGATGGAAGGGGATGCTACAGAGTGGTATCAGAGCCCAGCTTGTAGCACTGGGGCTGTTTGGGCCAAACTCTGAGTTACAGGCAAGTAACAAAATGGTTTTAACGTAGTGTTGGTGAAGTTGGGGCGGAATTTTTTATTGGAAAAATGACAGGGTTAGAGTTCTCAGGTGCGGGAGAGGATCACACCATTGCATAGAGATCTCCAACAGCTTTCCAACGGTACCAGACTCGCCTCATTTGGCCAAGGGACGAGGGAGTTATGAACCCCGGAAGTTACAGGAAACGCAGGTGTTTTCACAGTTTCGGGAACGCGAATTTTCAAAATTTGCGTTTGGATTTCCGAAATCCCGAACCTACAATTTTTTTCGGCTTTCGGGATGTCGGGTTTTGGGTTGTGGGAACACAAAGTTTCGAACTTGCGCGTTCCGGTTTCCGCAATCCCGAACTTGCAATTTTGGGTTTCGGGTTGCGAGTTGCAGGTTGCGGAATGGTTACATTCCCGTGACCGCAACTTGACCCTCCGAACCTGCAATTTCAGGTTTCGGGTTGCGGGTTGCGGGATGGTTACATCCCCGTGACCGCAACTTGACCCCCCGAACCCACAATTTCGAGTTTTGGGTTGTGGGATGGTTACATCCTCGTGACCGCAACTTGACCCCCCGAATCCGCAATGTCGGGTTGCGGGTTGCGGCCTGTGTGTGGCGGGATAAAAAAAGAAAAAAAAAAGAAAAAAAGAGTATAGAGCCCGAAAATAGATTTTTGGATTACAGGAGCATGCAAGGTTGGAATTTGATGAGTTCAGGGGCATTCTGAGGCCATTGACGGAGGCCATGAATGAACCGGTGAAGATCCCGATTCCATTATGCTCCGATTTGGCATAAAGGTGGGATTAATGGATTTTACAATCAGTGTCCTGACGCTTGACAAAAGGTTGGATTGAATCAAAATTGATATGGGGCAGTCATGGAGTAGGCACAGTGTTAAGTTCAGAATTTTGGAGCCAAACTCCAAAGGATGTGGAGTCAGGGTGTGCAGAAAGGCCAAAAAACACTATTCCGGGCTACGTTTTAGGAATTTTGAAAAGCTTGCAGTGGTTGAAAGTGACCCTATAATCTGGAATCAAGAAAATTACTGAACTCAGCATTTCATATTCTCAGTAAACCAAACATATTCTGTTAGACAAAGATTTCCCAGAAATGCACCGTTTGGGAAATATCCATTTTTGGCCCAAAATTTGGAATTTTGGAAAAATGTGAAAAGTGGAAAGTAGTCAAATCCAAAATTTTATAGAAGATGAATGGTGCATCGGAACAGAGATCCGTGAGTTGCTGAGCGTTCTTTGTTATATGGAATAATTTCTCCCGGGAAAAAAGTTTTCGTGATTCTTCATATATTTTCTTCCACAGGTGGCTGAAGTTGACATTCTGGACCAAAATACAACTGTGTAAAAATGTGCAAAATTGGGATGAAAGTTGTCATTTTTGAAATAACGTAGTTTCCACACCCGAGGTCAAAATGGAGCACTAGGATAGGCATTGGAAAGCTTGTCCAGCAGGGAATAATGGCGTATGACCAGAATTTGAATAGGGTTATCACACACCATGGATAATTAGAGCAGAAAAGTGTCAGTAATTGTTTTGTCAAATTGTTGATAATATGGGCAATTTCCAGAATTGCATGAATGGGCAAAAGAAATGAATGCATAACAGCTATGTGAATTATTCCATGAGTTTGATTGTGTTAAATATTGATGTTTTATATTTCTATATGCACTCCTAATATGTCTAACAAGTATTTTCATAATGCACAGTGCTTGCAGCTCATAAGATTTAATAATTGTAGTAGAGATAGCATACAGGAAAAATGGTGACCATAAATGATGCTCAAGATCTTTATGAGCATGAAGAAGACGTCCTAGGAGAAAATGTGCATGAAGAGAATGCTGAGACTGAATCCAATGGGAGAAGGGAGCAGGTGACTCCTCAGAACTTGGTTGAAACCATGATGAGCTTCAATAAAAGATTGATGAAGGTTCAATAAGAACAACACCAACTCAATGCTGCTATCTTGCAAAGTGTCACTGATATGAAACAGAGGATAAACCTTGGTTCCAACCCAAGTAGTGCAGGTGAAGAAGGAAGAGAGGCAAAGATTCGCTTTAGAGGTCGTTCAAAGAAGAGGAATCCGAGCCCAAGGAAGAGCTCTGTGAGCAAGAAGCATAAAACACCTTCCTTTAGATCTGAGGTTCTGAAAGAAGTCCAAGGCATATGCCCAGGAGATTTGATGTAAGAAAGAATTTCAAGGGAATCCCACATGGAGAATTCAGGAAGGCAAGGCTTCCCACCTTTGATGGAGAAGACAATATTGGCCAAGAGGCAGAGGCATGGCTTCTTGGAATGAAGAAATATTTCAGAATTCAAGACTACTCAGGAAATGAGAAAGCCAAAATTGCCATATACAATCTAAATGGTAGAGCTTCAATTTGGTGGGACAACCTCTTGCAAGTGAAATGAATCAATGAAAAGAAGATCAGTTGGGAGAGATTCAAGAAGTACTTCAAGGAGAAATACTTTTCTGCTAGGTATTATGACAGTAAGAGAAAGGAGTTCAATGAACTCAGATTGGGGCAAAAATCTATGGAAGAGCATGTCCACAAATTTTTGGAATTACTGAGGTATGTTGATTATATCAAAGATGAGAGAGTAAAAATCCAATGCTTTCTTAGGAGTCTACCTCAAAGTTTCAGAGATAGGATTGAATTTGTTAATCCACCAAGTCTTGATAAAGCCATTAGAATGGCAATGCATTGCTATGAGCACAATAAATGAAAAACAGAGGTTAACCAAGCATGGAAAGGAAAGCCAAGAGGGAGGTTTGATCAAAAGAAGAGTGGCTTCAAGCCACCATTCAGAGGTAGGTTTGATCAAAAGAAGAGTGGCTTCAAGCCACCATTCAGAGGTCAACCTAGAACCTTTCCACAGGGGCAGCAAGCAAGGAGTGGATTCAAACCAGCAGTAGCAGCAGACAAAGCATCAAAGGGACCAATTCAGTGTTGGGGATGTGGAGAAAACCACATGTTGAAGGACTGTCCACATCAGAAGGATAATCCCTGAAGGTTGCACAACTTAAAGGGAGCATCTATAGTGGAGGACATGGAAAGGGCAGCGCCTCGAATTTATGAAGCGTTAGACAATCATCAAGCAGACCACCAATCATCAGTGGTGGAAGTTGAAGGTAAGATTGCTAAGCAATCTATTTCTGTTTTGATTGATCCAAGATCTACTCATAGTTATGTTTCTCCAAAAGTGGTTGAAGGTTGTTCCCTTAGAAAAGTGAAGCACAATAAATCTTGGCTAGTTCAATTAGCCACAGGGACCAAGAGGAAAGTAAGTGAAGTAGTGGTGGAGTGCCCCATAGAATTGAATGGAATCCACACACATGCAAATTTAAATGTGCTACCTTTAGGATTGTATGATGCCTTAATTGGCATGGACTGATTGGAAAATCATAGAGCCAACTTGGACTGTTATGAGAAATCACTTGAATGCATTGATGAAGAGGGAAGACCAAGATTGGTAAGAGGAATTCCCAAGCAAGTTTCAGTAAGACAAATTTCAGCCTTACAATAGAAAAAGTTTTATAAGAAAAGTTGTCAATTATATGTAGTCCATATATCAGATTCGTCAGAGAAGAAAGGTCCAATGATAAAAGACTTATCATTATTGCAAGAGTTCCATGATGTATCTCCAGATGAAGTGCCGGGACTACCACCAACGAGAGATATTGATTTTACCATTGATCTTGTTCCAGGGGCAGCACCAAATTTCAAAGCTCCTTATAGAATGAGTACGCCGAAGTTGGTATAGTTGAAGATGCAGCTGCAAGAATTAATGGACAAAAGGTATATCAGACCAAGTGTGTCTCTTTGGGGAGCACCGGTGTTATTTGTCAAGAAGAAAGATGGGACTTTAAGACTGTGTATTGATTACAGGCAGCTAAATAAAGTGACAGTTAAGAATAAGTATCCATTACCGAGAATAGATGACTTGTTTGATCAAATGAAGGAAGCTAAAGTGTTTTCCAAGATTGACTTGAGGTCCGGCTACCATCAAGTGAGAATTAAAAAAGAAGATATTCACAAGACGACTTTCAGAACTAGATATGGTTATTATGAGTTCACTGTGGTGCCATTTGGCCTTACCAATGCACTTGCTACATTCATGTGTCTCATGAATAGTGTCTTCAGCAAATATTTGGATAAGTTTGTGATTGTGTTCTTGGATGACATTCTTGTCTATTCAAGGAATGAAGAAGAACACGAAGAACATCTAAGGATGGTGATGCAAGTCCTTAGAGAACATCAACTATATGCCAAGTTAAGCAAGTGTGAATTCTATCAAAAGATGATTCAGTATTTGGGTCATGTCATTTCGGAAGAAGGAATTGCAGTGGATCCGGAGAAGATTAATTCCATCATGGATTGGTCTACTCCAAAGAATGTTTCAGATGTTAGACCTTTTATGGGTCTTGCTGGTTATTATAGAAGGTTTATTGAAGGCTTCTCCAGGATAGCTCATCTGATCACTTCATTGCAAAGAAAGAACATCAAGTTTGTATGGTCTGAAAAATGTGAGAAAAGTTTTCAGAAGTTAAAGGAGTTACTTACCAGTGCTCCTGTTTTGAAGATAACAGATCCAAAGAAGGATTTTGTGGTGTGCACAGATGCTTGCATTGAAGGGTTAGGTGGAGTGCTCATGCAAGAAGGAGTTGTGATTTGCTATGAGTCAAGAAAATTAAAAGAGCATGAAAATAATTATGCCACACATGATTTAGAATTAGCAGCCATAGTGCATGCTCTTAATATGTGGAGACATTATTTGATGGGAAGAAGATTCGAGCTTAGAACAGACCACATGAGCTTGAAGTATTTGTTTGATCAGCCAAACTTGAATGCTAGGCAAGCTAGATGGATGGAGTTTCTTTGTGAATTTGATTTTGAAATTCAGCATGTAAAAGGGAAGGAGAATAAGGTTGCAGATGCTCTTAGCAGAAAATTTCATGTTGCAGCATTAAGTATGTGCAAATCAGATTTGAAGACAAGAGTTCTTGAAGCCCAAAATGGTGAGGAAACTTGCCTTCAAATTAAAGAGAAGTTGCAGCAAGGTAATGTGGATGAAAGGTGTGTGGGATATCAGCTGGGTGAAGACAATATCCTTATCTACAAAGATAGGTTGTACATTCCGAATAATGCAGATTTGAAGAAGCTAGTGATGGATGAAATACATCAGATGCCATACTCTAGACACCTAGGATATCAGAAGACGATAACAGCAGCAAGGAAGCAATAATTTTGGCATGGTATGAAGAAGGACATAGCTGAGTATATTGCTAGGTGTCAAAAGTGCCAACAAGTCAAGGCAGAACACCAACATCCAGCATGATTGTTGCAGCCCTTACCCATTCTGGAATGGAAGTGGGAAGTGATCTCTATGGATTTTATAACAGGTCTTCCCATGACAGTGAAGAAGCATGATTCAATCATGGTTGTGGTGGACAAGCTATCAAAGGTAGCTCACTTTATTCCAGTCAAGTCCACTCACAAGGCTAGTGACATTGCAAATATCTTCATGAGAGAGATATTCAAATTGCATGGATTTCCCAAGGCGATAATTTCTGATCATGATACAAAGTTCACTTCCAATTTATGGAAATGATTATTTCAGGAATTGAGAACTAGATTGAATTTCAGTACAGCATATCATCCTCAAACAGATGGCCAAACCAAGAGGGTGAATCAGGTTCTTGAAGACATGCTGAGAATGCATGTGATGGATAAACCATCAAAGTGGGAGGATTACCTACACTTGGTAGAATTTGCATACAATAATGGACATCATGCATCCGTGGGGATGAGTCCATTTGAGGCATTATATGGCAAGGGATGTAGGACTCCAGTGAATTGGGACAACCAGGTGAACAGGGTAGTACTTGGACCAGAGATGATCAAGGAAATGGAACAGGAAGTTGCTACGATCAGACAGAATTTAAAGGCAGCTCAGGACAGGCAGAAGAGTTATGCAGATTTGAAAAAAGTGCATAAGGAATTTCAGATTGGGGATCATGTTTATTAGAGTGTGAAACCAAGGAAAAGTTCTCTCAAGTTAGGGAGCTGTGCCAAGTTGTCACCAAGATATTGTGAGCCATTTGAAGTCCTTGATAGGATTGTGCCTTTTGCATATAGAATTGCATTTCCTGCTAACATAAAAGCTCATAATGTTTTCCATGTACCTTTGCTTAAGAAGTATGTACATGATCCTAATCATACGATTGATTGGAATGTGATACAGGTGGAACCCGAGGGAGAGTTCCAAGTAGAGCCTATGCGCATCCTTGACAAGAAGGTCACTTTGCTCTGGAACAGAACCATCGGGCAAGTAAAGGTCCAATGGGAGCACCTTAGCCCCGATGAGGCTACATGGGAGCTGGAGGATGCCATGAGAGAGGCATTCCCATTTTTGTTCAGTTTTGAGAACACCGAGGACAGTGTTGTTCTAAGGGGGATGGGAATGTAATACCCCAATTTTGACCCTTAGGAAATATTGAATTTTAATGTAAATATTGTATACATGCATTGTATGTTTGCCTAGCGAGGAGCTCAAGGCCAAGGCGCCGCTAGTGTATGTTCAGATTTTATTTAAAGCAAGCAAGTATTTGATATTTTGATATCCATGTGTTATTAAGCCATGGAATATTGTAAATTGATGTAAATGTTAATATTTCAATAAAATACCAAAACTGGCTATGGAAGCAACCAATGAGAAGGGGCCATGTGTATCCACTAGGGAGTGGTGAGGGGGCTGTCGGGATGAACCATAAGCTGCCAAATGTCATTGTGAGAACCCATTTGACTTTCCTTGATGACATTTTGTAATGTCCCCTTCTCCTTATTACATGCAGGGGAGGAAACATTAACAATGCATCGGGCTTTTGGCAGACTTAGCGCCAATATTTATTCATAAATTCATAACAATTAAAACTTCTATATGCAGATTTAAACTCAATATAAACACAGCGGAATTAAAACATTACACATTACATATGCATACAGTTTCATCATGCATTCGACATACAAATAGCAGTCATTAATTAAAATATTTGTAGAGCATAGAATTAACATAACTCAACCACAAGAATACTTATCTTGGATCGTAACGGTCCAAATGACTGGCTACGTGAGAGCAACGTTCCACCCAACCATAGATCTCTATCCAGCCTGTATTCTTTCAGCTGAGAGATCACCCCCGAGCTGGGCTGTGTATCCACTAAGGAGGAACTAGATGGCTCACTCACAGCCAGGGTTTCACTCAGACAACCATGCTAAGCCAACACACAGTTGGGTTTTTCAAGCATGCAATAGGAAATGGGGAAGGATGCTAGTCCACTGAGCTCAATCCCAGAGCTAGATACACATCAAGCTAGACTCAAACGATCCCAGCCTCCATTCGAACATCCACACTTGGATTTCTCACAACTCTGTCACAAATAATCCCAAATCCGTCACTGATTTTCTGGGCAGTTAAAACTGGGTTTCCCCATGGATTTTGGGGTAGCTATTGCTCCCAAATTCGCCGCAAGGCTCATACCAACGGATCCTCCATTGGCTTTCACTGTCCAATACCCATTCTGGGCGTTTTTGGCTTCCTAAAACGTGGGTTCATTCCAAGTCACGATTTCAGGTTTTCTCATTGCTGGGAGCTCGTTTTTGGATGGAGAATGAAGCTGGGTTCTTTCACCATGGAATGGGGATGAAGAAGAAGTAAATCCAAGAGGTAGAGTGACTTGTGGGACAAGTAAACAGAGCCTATACCTACCCATACGAATTTCAGGGTTGCCCATCCCCCATTAAAGCCATTGACTTAATTCTTCAACCACTTTCTTACAACAGGAATAAATGTCATCTAGAAGGTCAAATGGGTTCCCATAATGACATATGGCAACCTATGGTTCACTCCCTTATCCCCCTCACCACTCCCCAGTGGATACACGTGGCCCCTTCTCATTCGTTGCCTCCATAGCCAGTCTTGGAATTTTATATTGCATGATGTTTATTTACATCCTATTACAATTTCCATGGCTTAAGGGCACATGGTATCAAAATATCAAATACTTGGCCTTTAAATAAAATTCAGGCTTTCACTAGCGGGGCCTTGGCCTTGAGCTCCACGCTAGGAAAACATACATCACATGTACACATTATTTACATTAAAGGCTAATATATCCTAAGGGTCGAATTGGGGGTATTACATTCCCCCCCCCCTTAGAATAACACCGTCCTCGGTGTTCCACGACTTAGGCATACATATACAATTTACACATGTTCAAAACTTCAAAAACTTTGCAGATCTGCACTGCATTCTATCCTTTACTTTGAACTTTCAGGACCAAGTCCTTTGACATTCACGAGCTGCTCCTGCTGATTCGGATCTTCCAGCTCATCCATAAGTCTGAAAACTTTATGGCTGCTACCCTCTTGAGGTTCTCTTGTTGGGCAGTTACGGAGGCAATGATCCCCTCCACATTTCCAACACTTCACTGGTTGTTTTGTTTTTACCTGCTCAATTTCCTTTCAGTCTTCCCACCTGGAATGTTTCTTAACCGGATGATTGGATGAACGCTTCTTCATTGACCCACTTTTCTTTCCCTTGCGGATTGCTTTCATAATGCTTTTTACCTCTTCCTGCAGACGAATAGAGTCCTGCAAGACCTTGTGGTTCATCTCGTTCTGCTGCTTTTGCATCTTGAGTACTTCTCCCCAAGATTTTCTTGGGTCTTAGCAATTGTTTGAAGAAGACTTCCAGCCAATTCTAATAGCCCTTGGTCTGCGGCCATGGTCAGTGGAAACAACTGACCACACTTTGCTCACTAGCAACACTTGCCTACACCAGCTGCAACCAATTGATTCAATTTCCACCTGTGAAATTCATCATTACAATTCTCGTTAGACCAGGAATAACCCAAACATTTAAAAATCAGTCAATGGTTCTCCCCCAGTTGACATGGATAGTCCATGCTTTACCCATGAGACTTCCACACTTTTTATGCTTGCCCAACATACACATGAATTCCTTCATGTTCATCCATTCACAGGAATTCATTAGTTAGCATTCACAATTCACTTTAATCAAGTAAACACACTTTTACTTTCAGTCATGCATGCATTCAGCAATTTTCTAATTCTATAAATGCATCAATAAAAAGGAAAGAGAGAGAGCAGTAAGAGTTTCTCCTCTTAGTTTTGTTCCATTCTGGAACCCACACCACCACTGTGGTTTTCATGCTCCGATCCTCTTTCACTTCACGTGAATGCTCGACCTTCCCTTCTTGGCTATGACACATAGTGTCTATGGTCTATTCCCGATCTCTCAACCATGGAGTTCTTCCACTTAGTTGGTCTAACTCTTGGCTGCTAGGACTCACACAGTTCCACTAGCCCCATCTTTCATTACTGCTCATGTTGAGCTCTTTAGGGTGGTTACATGTCCACACGCATCCTTGAGATGCTTTCATAGTCATTGCTTCCAGCAATACCTACACTCAAACATTGAATTAATTCACATGTTTAGTTTATTTTCATAGGAAATCATAACCAAATCATATACACATGTATATTTATAAGCAAGAAATTACAAGATAACCAAATACTTATCTGCACTAGGTGTCTTCACTTTATTCCGTAGGGTCCTTCTTTGCTTTAGAAGCCTTGGAATCGCCTATGGATTTGGGTGTTTGGCCAATGCGCAGGCTGTCCCTCAACATCAAATAGTCTTGTATGTTTGTCCAGCACGCAGGCTGCTCCACAACATCAAATAACCTTGTATGTTTGGCCAGCACGCAGGCTGCTCCAAATCATCAACAATCTTGCATGTTTGGCCAGCACGCAGGCTGCTCCAAATCATCAACAATCTCGCATGTTTGGCCAGCACGCAGGCTGATCCAAATCATCAACAATCTTGCATGTTTGGCCAGCACGCAGGCTGCTCCAAAACATCAATAATCTTGCCCAACCAGCCACTCTCTGGATTTACCAAGCAATTTATAGTTCTTTCAGGGTCCTTGCTTCCTGTATGACCAAGGTTTCCAACAAAGAAACGATAATGCATCAGCTCACTGTTACAAGCTTTATGCTTGAAACCTTCATTATTCCAAATAAGAAATGAATGAAATTGAATACTTATCTGTATTGTGCATTTCTTCTCTGGTCCACAGGGTCCTGCTTTTACTTTATAAGCCTTGGGATCCTCCTGCGGACTAGGATGTTTGGCCAGCACGCAGGCTGCTCCAAATCATCAAATAATTAATGCCCTACCAGTACACCTTCACGCCGACTGGGTTTACCAAGCATTTGGTGGTGCCCAACCAGTCCCATACCTGGTTGGCCCTCTCCATTGCCAAGCCAGCACATACGTCTGGGTCATCGGCCAATGGAAGGTAACTGGGCCACCGACCATTACAAGTTAAGGCTCCACTACTCTGCCTTAGGTTTGCATCAGCCTTTCACGGTATCACAATCCCTCAATGCGCATAACAATTCTTCACCCACACAAGGATGGCACTTCTTCTCTTATGTAAGCCGGCGGTTCCATTTAGGAATTCTTTAGGTGACTTTCTTAACTGCAGGCTATCATGGCCCCATGATACCCACTCACCCTTCACAAGGGTTACCACTGCTCATATAGTCCTCTTGAGTATTCTTTTCTTCACTTTTCCCTTTAATGTGCAGCTCTGAAATTTCATATGTATACTCTGTCAACACAAAATGGTTAGCAAGCTCATTAGTATCGCTTCTCTAGAATTGTAAACATATTTCATAACATTCACTATCCAATATTGAAACACCAGGAATGCGTCCATTCCCTTAGGGTGTAATCAATATTAGCATCCCTAACATAACTCAGCATCAGAAAGGCGTGCACTCCTTACTGATGTGAACTATGCAGGTCCTATTCATACTTCAAGCAGTTTGCCATAATGGAAATAAAATCAAACATGCTCTGCATATTAACTCCAATAATTAGACATGCATGCATGTATATATATATATCAGCCAGGGTTTATAGAACACTTATCCATTTTGCAGATGTTATTTCCCTTCTTTAATGATGAATGGAGGCTCCTTCTCTGAGTTGATAGTCCCTTGGTTTGCCATCCCAATTCCTTTTGATGTTACATCACCCTCATATGTCTTACTGACATAATCTTCACCATCCCACTCATATTGTTTACCAATCATGTAGTGCAGATGAGACATTAATAATGTCTTATGGCATTTCCCCTGAAACCCATTTTCAAATCATGGAATCCCTTCCCATGAAGTTTGGCTTCTGCAGGCCCACTCTCATGGTCTTACTACAATGTGTCCTCCTGGCACACTTATTGAACATCCAAACAGTTAGCAACATTTAACAACACAATTCAAATCCGATTGTTCCATAACCAATCCATGGCACTAATACTTAAATTTAGTATGAATCTGCAACTCTGTTTACTACAGAAATTGGTTTTCTTATCCATGAGGCTATCCTCATATTGTTTAGCTCCTGTAAGTGACACCACTCTGCCCGTTATGGTCTTATGCCCGCTGCCATACATGAGCATCCACTTACAGCATGTCCTCCTGACACATTTTCATATAATCCAAACAGTCATTAGCAATTATTAGTAAAATTTCAAATCCGAAACATTTACAAATCTGATATTTACAACTGTTCTTATTAACAGAACTTAGAGCTCTCAACCATGAGAACCTTCTCATAACCTTTGGCTTCTGCATGTGGTAGATCCCGGTCTCTACTATGGACTTATCCCCATTGCCATATGTAAGACCTTCCTACCGGAAACTGAAACTTCAATCAGCCAAACACATTGTGAGTATCTACGCACATAATCATTCATTGCCATAACAGTCACTGAAGTGATCTCAGAATTATAATACTCAATAATTCAAACACCTTCAGCTGTTAACATTTGAAATGCAACGAAATATATGCACTTCTATATATGCATCCTTATCACAATAGAATTTCAAGACATAGTCATACTATCCATGCAACTTAAATAAATCGTAAATACTCATTATTTCACAGTCATATCATTCATACAACTTTGTCTTTCCACAGAGCATTCTAGCAGCCCATCGATCATGATTGGTTCTTCATGCATTTACTATTATTCATTCAAAACAACCCATGAAATGATCCTAGAATTATTATCAACTCATCATTTCATTCATTATTTATTTTGCAATAACATATGCATCATCCCTATGCATTCATACAATGCATCACAAGATTTATAAATTCTCTTAATGCACATCTACTCAATGCTACCCTGCATTGTTTCATGAGTACGATGCATTCAAGTATATTATGATCGAAGCATGACTATCTCATATAACTTGCATTACCATAATCAGGACCATTAGTCCTCACTTGCTTTGGTTATGAAGCACATAACCAACATACGCATGGCATGATATAAATTCATATGAATGTATTGATATTTCTAAACAGTCATAGGGTGTAAGGATCATTTCCTTCACTTACCCACACCTCACCAAGCTTGGTAGGTTAATAGTCCCAATCGGTATTCAATATCACATGCAAACTAACTCAACATAGCTCAAACATAGTTGAAGAGATCTTACCAAATCCTCTTTCAACATTCATGCAATTTGGCACCAATAATCATTACCTGCATGGTTACCATTAACATCGCCTGATGTTACCTGATCAGTTGGCCTCTTACCAAGGCTGCCCAGTCCTTTTTCCAACTTTATGATCATAGATTTGTTGCGCCATCCTTTCTGCATAAGGTTGTTGGATTTATGTGACAACATCCTCAGCACATTTAGCCATGCTCTTTGTTATCTTTGGTCCTACAACCAATACCAACATCCATAGTGATTATCAACCACAATATTCTCCATTAGTGGTTCATTGCATATGCAGACTTCATTAATCTACCAATATGCAATATCCCATTTATGCACAAGCATTTCTATATGTACTATGCAATGTTTGTTAAGATGCCATCTAGTGCATATACATCTATGTAATCCCTTACATTTTTAACATTTTTATGCCATATGACAATTTCATAATTATAAGTATGATAACAAACAGGGGTTTAAAGAATTCTTCCCTTTTCGATCCCTCATTGTAACATGGAATTCCTCTTCCATATCACGCAATTGTAGAAATTGCTCATATTGACAACAAAATTTGTTTGTCAAAACAGCCGCTGGCACTCTTCTGCACTAAATATCTATGATATATGTAGACTTCATTTAAACTCTAGTCATGCATCATTTTTCCCTGCTGGGAAAGCTTTCCAATGCCTGTCTTCATGCTCCATTCCGACATCGGGTGTGGGAATTGCATCTCTTAAAAAATGACAACTTTCACTTCAATTCTGCACATTTTATACAGTTGCATTTTGGTCCAGAATGCCAACTTTAGCCACCTGTGGAAGAAAATCTATGAGGAATCACAAAAACTTTTATATCGGGAGAAGTTAGTCCATATAGAAAGAAACACTCAGCAATTCACGGATTTCAATTCCGATGCACCATTCATCTTCTATGAATTTCTGAGTTTTACTACTTCTCACTTTTCACATTTTTCCAAAATTCCAAATTTTGGGCCAAAAATGGCTATCTCCCAAACGGTGCATTTCTGGGAAATTTTCGTCTAACAGAAACTGTCTATCTTAATGAGAATATGAAATGTCTAGTTCAGTAAAATTTCTGATTCCCACATCTAGGGTCACTTTTACTGTCCACCAGCTTTTCAAAATCCCGAAAAAGTGGCCCGGAACAGTGTTTTTTGGCCTTCTTGATCACCCCGACTTCACATCCCTTTGAGTTTGGATCCAAGATTCTGAACTTAACATCGTTCCTGCTTCATGGCCGCGCCTGATCAATTTCAGCTCAAACCGACCTTCCGTCAAGCCTCGGGACTATGTCCTTCAAACGTCACTATTATCCATTTTTTGTCAAATCAGAGTGTAATGGGCTCGGGGTCTTCACTGGTTCTTTCATGGCCTTCGTCAATGGCCTCCGAGCCCCACAGGAATCATCCCATTTTGAGTTCGGATGTTCCTGCTATCCAAAAATCAAGTTTCCATCACTTTACTCTTTTTTTTTTTTTCGCTGTGCGCGCCGCTGTTGCCTGCCGGTTCTCCGAATGCTTCCGCAATTGCGGAGCAATTCGCCGAACGCTTCTGCAATTGCGGAGCAGTTCGGCGAACGCTTCCGCAATGGCGGGGCGATTCGCTGAATGCTCCCGCAACTGTGGAGCCATTCTGCGAATGCTCCCGCAATCTGCGAAGCCATTCGGCGAAGGCTTCCGCCGTTTCGGAGCCGTTCGCGGAATGCTTCCGCTGTTGCGCGGAATGCTTCCCCAGTTTCGGGTGGTTTTGCGGAAAGCTTCCGAAATTGCGGAACGATTCGCCGAGGTCTTCCGCAGTTGCGGAACGATTCGCCGAAGTCTTCCGCAATTTTGGAACGACTCGCCGAACTCTTCTGCGTTGCGGAACAATTCGCGGAATCCTTCCGCAATTTCGGAAGAGAATTCCTTCTGAAATTTTCTTTTCGACTCCAAACACTTAGAAAATTTTCTGCTTTATCGGAGCATTTCGCCGAATTTTTCCGCGTTGCGGGGCAACTCGCAGAATCCTTCCGCAAATTTCGGAAGAGAATTCCTTCCGCAAATTTCGGAAGGGAATTCCTTCCGCAATTTCGAGGCGACTTCCCGAACTCTTCCGCGTTGAGGAAAAACTCGCGGAATGCTTCCGCAGTTTCGGAGCAATTCGCCGAATGCTTCTGCAGTTGCGGAAGTCATTCGGGAATTCTTTCCGAAACAGACTTAAACGAATTTTTCAAAGACACTTAGGAAAAATTGAAAACTTTGAAAACAGTATTTCAAGAAAATAAATTGCACCTCTTCATGTTAAGCATGAAACAGCAAAACAACAAAAACAGTATAAGATGGCATGGAGGCAAACAAACAAATACAAAACTGAATGCTACAGCATTGGGGACAAATTAGAGCAAACATTCAACCTGAAAATGAATTTTCTCCCTCCTTCCTCTATTTCATAGAATGCAATCAATGCAAACAGCTTGCAAAAATCCCCAAACAGTCATGGAAATGATTTCCCATTCCAACAAATAAAAGCCATGTGATCTTGAGGTTTCTTTAATGCATTTTAGTTCCGAATACAAAATGCATGTACACACAATGATTTATATCTCTGTGAAGGGCCCAACAGCCGTAGTGTTGAACCTAGAGCTCTGATACCACTCTGTAATGTCCCCTTCTCCTTATTACATGCAGGGGAGGAAACATTAACAATGCATCGGGCTTTTGGCAGACTTAGCACCAATATTTATTCATAAATTCATAACAATTAAAACTTCTATATGCAGATTTAAACTCAATATAAACACAGCGGAATTAAAACATTACACATTACATATGCATACAGTTTCATCATGCATTTGACATACAAACAACAATGATTAATTAAAATATTTGTAGAGCATAGAATTAACATAACTCAACCACAAGAATACTTATCTTGGATCGTAACGGTCCAAACGACTGGCTACGTGAGAGCAACGTTCCACCCAACCATAGATCTCTATCTAGCCTGTATTCTTTCAGCTGAGAGATCACCCCCGAGCTGGGCTGTGTATCCACTAAGGAGGAACTAGATGGCTCACTCACAGCCAGGGTTTCACTCAGACAACCATGCTAAGCCAACACACAGTTGGGTTTTTCAAGCATGCAATAGGAAATGAGGAAGGATGTTAGTCCACTGAGCTCAATCCCAGAGTTAGATACACATCAAGCTAGACTCAAACGATCCCAGCCTCCATTCAAACATCCACACTTGGATTTCTCACAACTCTGTCACAAATAATCCCAAATCCGTCACTAATTTTTCGGGCAGTTAAAACTGGGTTTCCCCATGGATTTTGGGGTAGCTATTGCTCCCAAATTCACCCCAAGGCTCATACCAACGGATCCCCCATTGGCTTTCACTGTCCAATACCCATTCTGGGCGTTTTTGGCTTCCTAAAACGTGGGTTCATTCCAAGTCGCGATTTCTGGTTTTCTCACTGCTGGGAGCTCGTTTTTGGATGGAGAATGAAGCTGAGTTCTTTCACCATGGAATGGGGATGAAGAAGAAGCAAATCCAAGAGGTAGAGTGACTTGTGGGACAAGTAAACAGAGCCCATACCTACCCATACGAATTTCAGGGTTGCCCATCCCCCATTAAAGCCATTGACTTAATTCTTCAACCACTTTCTTACAACAGGAATAAATGTCATCTAGAAGGTCAAATGGGTTCCCATAATGACATATGGCAACCTATGGTTCACTCCCTTAGCCCTATCACCACTCCCTAGTGGATACACGTGGCCCCTTCTCATTCATTGCCTCCATAGCCAGTCTTGAAATTTTATATTGCATGATGTTTATTTACATCCTATTACAATTTCCATGGCTTAAGGGCACATGGTATCAAAATATCAAATACTTGCCCTTTAAATAAAATTCAGGTTTTCACTAGCGGGGCCTTCGCCTTGAGCTCCACGATAGGAAAACATACATCACATGTACACATTATTTACATTAAAGGCTAATATATCCTAAGGGTCGAATTGAGGGTATTACACATTTATTTTTGTTGTAAGGAAGTAGTTGAAGATTTCAGTACATGGCTTCAATGGAGGGCAACCCAGAAATTCATATTTGCAGGTATGGGCTATGTTTTCTTATACCACAAGCCACTCTACCTCATGGGAATTGCTTTTTCCTCATCCCAATCCAGTGTGGAAGGACCCAGCATCATTTTCCATCCAAAAACGAATTCCAGCAGTGAGCAAAACTAGAAATCGCAACTTTGAAAGAACTCACGTTTTGAAGAGCCAAAAATGCCCAGATTTAGTATTTGACAGTGGAATCCAATGGGGGATCCATAGGTATGAACCTTGGGGAGAAATTGAGAGTATTAGATACCCCAAAATCCATTGGAAAGCCCAGTTTTTATAGCCCAGAAAACAAGTGACGGTGTAGCTAGGGTTTTACCCTAGCTTGTGCAAATGAGCACCTACTAAGGAGAAGGGACTCCTTAGTAGCAGTTCAATAAACAGTAATTAAAAGACAATACATTGAAATGAAAATTATTCTAAACATGTGCATGAAACATAAGAGACAAGAAATAATAAATGGTTTTCTTTGTATTAAAATTTTACCTCAAGTGTAGAGGGTTTTCTATGGTGAAGTTCTTGCAATGATCCAAGAGGGTTGCTCCAAACTCCAACTTTGCTCCTTCTCTTTCTCCAATGGTGGAAATGGGCCAAAAGGGGCTCTCAATGGTGAAAGTAGCTCAAGGGTGAGCTAGGGTTTCAAGAGAGATTTTGGCAGAGTAAGGGTATACTTGATTGTGGATATGAAATGAGGGGTCTCCATCACCTATTTATAGGTTTTTGGTGGTGGAGTGCTGGCCCATGGTTTTGGGAACCATATGGTTTATGTTAGCTGTATAGGGTTTTTTTCTCCTTTTTCCTCTTTTTCCTCATTATTTTATATTTTTTATTCCCTTTTTATAGGGTTTTTGCTATTTTGGAGGAATTTTGGATATTTTTGGAGGGAAAAGGGGTTTTTTAGCATTTTTGAGGCTTTTTTGATGGTTTTGTGGCCTTTTGGAGGCTTTTTAATGGGATTTGAGGGTTTTGAAGGCAAATATGGTAGGAAATATGGACAAATGAGTCATGTAATGGGGTAGATGAGGTAGTGAGCACTTTTTGGGTGTTAACAGACGGGATTGGGTTATTTGATGACAGAGTTCTGAGAAATCCAAGTGTGAATGACTGAACAGAGGTTGGGTTTGCTTGATAAACCCAGTGAAGGCTAGAATCTCAAAGAATTAGTAGTTGGACCTTTCTATTCCCATCCTGAAGAGCACTGGAGGGAAGGGACGCCTGAGGTACTGTGTAGCAGAGAAGGGGACCTTTCTTGTGTTGGGTGTGGTAGGTCTTGTGGGTGCCTTGACTGTTGAATTAACTTGAGATGTCTGTAGCTCTGTGGTTGAGCTCACTGGCTTAACATTACCCTCCTCTATCTTCTTGTATGCTTGATAAACCCAACTATGTGTTGGCTTAGCATAGCTGTTGAGTGAAACCATGGCTGTGAGTGAGCCCAGCTAGTTACTCCTTAGTGGATACACAACCCAACTTGGGGGTGATCTCTCAGCTGAAAGAATACAGGCTGGACAGAGATCTATGGTTGGGTGGAACGTTGCTCTCACATAGCCAGTTGTTGGACAACCTCATCTTCAAGATAAGTGTTCTCTGTGGTTTAATTTATATGCATTATGTGTTTTACAATGTGTTAATTCTGAATGACAAATATTCATGTTAATTGAATTGATATGAAGCTTGTGCATAGCATGAGAATGGAGTGGATTCTCTGCCTGTTGATTCATCAATGGCTTGAGATAAATATGATGATGTATATCTGTTTTGTGTGTGCAATTATGTATTTTATTTCCACTGTGTAATTTAATTGTGCATTTTATTTAAATGGCAAAATTTTACCATTATGGCTTTAGGGAAAAATTAGACACCCCATGTTACAGTCATGTTTCCTCCCTTGCATTGGATTGATAGAAAGGGATGTGACATGAGCATGGTCTTGAAGGGAGAGCTTGAGCTTCAAAATTTGTTGTACATTGTTGGATCCTACCTCTTATCTAGGATGAATGACAAGGGATTAACTAAGGGGGTTTCATTAGCATGATGGGTACTTGTTCCAATATTTGTAGATTAACAACTATTATTTTGACCTTATAAGTTTTGCATTCCCTAGACTACCTTAATTGGTATACCTAAGTTTCGATGAATTTTCTTGATCACATGGATGCCACTGTCTTCTTAGCACCATCTTTTTAGCACCGCCTAGGTCATTCAATGCCTTCCACTTCCTATATCCTTCATCACCTTCTATCAAATCAAGCTCTTCACAAGAGAAGCCTCAAAGATAATCATGAGTTTCATATATGTGAGAGATGATCGATGGTGCATGTTGTGGGTGAAACAATGTCGCTTTGGGATCTAATCAGGGTAATATTTTATTATTGAAAGAGATATCTAGTTTTATATTGTTGGAGGAGCAATGCAACTGTAAGGCCTTGTTAAAAAAAGTGAAAAATAACATGAAAAATCATTTTGGTATAACTAGACTTAATTGCTTATAAATCAAATCTATTGGAATCGATAGTATAGGAACCTATCAGTAGTAGAAATCTATTGGAATTGATAGTCTATAAACTCCACTTGCAATAGATCAGTAATTGGCATCTGCATATCCATTCCACTTTATCAAACATATCCTTTATGCTCAATATACTCTACAAGTTCCACAAATATCCCCTGCCCACTACGTCGTTCTTTGAACAAGATGAGATAGATGCTACTATTGTTTTACAAGCAACGTTTGCAGCTATGGCCCAAGACACTGCAATAATTTCAATAAGGAGATAGGATACTAGGCAAACCCTATTATGCTCATTAATAAGTATTCTGGTCAAAATTCTATGATTATGATCCTAAGATATGAAACTATATCTACACATCTACAATTTACTAGAACCATTATCATTGTAGTTCAACTCGCTCGTATTGACCACAACATCTATATGTATTGTAACCAAATAATACGATCATTATTGAACAATTATTAATTAGGGGCAATTATAAGTGAAGAAAAATGGCAATTCAAAAACCATTTACAAAAAACAATTTCCCAACCACGTTAACATAACTAACAAAGGAATTTCAAAATATATTTTCTAAGAAAATTGAGTTTAGCAACCCATTTCAAAAGGGATAATTCAAAACCTATTTATTTACTAAAGTTGAAATCTATATTCATTGGACCTATTGTTGAGAAATCTAAATCACTCTAAGGGAGCATCCTATTGATTCGAGAGGGTACATATGCCCATGCCTCACTTGCAAGTTGTTATCTATTAGTGTGGATTCTCTCACCTTGGTGCGCCCCAAGGAACAAAGCTAATAGAACTATTATCATTGTACAAATCAATTATAGGTAGCCACAAAGCTATGTTACAATATTTAGACATTTATAAGTTAGTTAAGATCAACTTGGTCTAATGTGAATTTAGAAGTGTATTTTATTAATATACAGTTGTACTTATGTAATCTGATAATCGTGATATGTTCTAGACATAGAGTGATTTGATGGTTCATATTCACCTTGATCTTAACAATTATTGATCTATGGCTTAATGATTTCTATTTAAAGGACGTGAAGGGTCATTTACTAGATGATCAATTGTGAGAAACTCATATGTAAATTTTTTTTCCATTTGCATTAATATATTGCCTTAAGTAACTATTTGGTTCTGGTAATGTACTATATCTCTCTTTGAGGGTTTTAAACATGTAAAAATATTAATGGGTTGATCTATGATATGTTTGTGTGTTTGTGTGAGTAGTTTATTAAAGTGTGCCACTTGTGTGGAAATACCATGGTTTAGTCGAACATAGTATTGAAAGTGCTTATGAAGACCCACTCTCGTTGTTGATTTATATCTTCAACTAGTGTAGTTGCATGCATCACATGATTTCTGGATTCTTCTATTTTTGTGTATTTTTGGACTGAGAGAGGTGTTCTATTGTGTCTAGAGTGCTTCTTTTATTTGGAAATGATTTATGTTTCACTCAAAAAGGTTTTTGTTTGCTCAAGATACTACTATTTTATTAGATTTGAAGGTATATTGTTTACATTTACATTTAAAATCTTTCACAGTTTTTGTTTGCTCAAGATGCAACTATTTTATTAGATCTGAAGGTATATTGTTTACATTTACATTTTTTTTTAATCTTTCACATATTGTTTCATACTTTAGCCTGGTTTTCTATTTTATTTCAGGTTTGCTACATTTTCATTTTGCATATGCTCTTTTTGTAAGGTCCCACCTTACCAACCATTGGGATATATAGAGGCTAAGGTTCCATTGGTCATTAGGTCTCAAAAGATGATTTTAAAAAAAAAAATACATTTTCATTTTGCATATGCTCTTTTTGTAAGGTCCCACCTTACCAACCATTGGGATATATATAGAGGCTAAGGTTCCATTGGTCATTAGGTCTCAAAAGATGATTTTTAAAAAAAAAATTAATTTAGAGTTTCAAAGAAGAAATATCTTCATCAAAAATTAACCAAGCATACTCTAATGTATAGAAATAGGTTCTGGTAGGCATCTAATCATTCAATCATACATATCTATGAGGTTAATGCTTGCTTCAACATTTCAAAAGCTACAGTCATGTTATTTGTTTCTTCTTCCCATAATCACAACAAAGAATATCCCATAATAAAATAAATATATATCAAACTTACGAACTATAATTTTCAGCCATCTAATTTTAATTCGATAGGCAATTAAAACTATTCAACATAACAATTCCAAAAGTATGCTATTGACCAAGAAACATACCAATCCATTGAATGCTAGAAAGTAGAATTCAAATTCTATAATAATTTCGTTTTCACATCCAATACATAATTGGAATTACTAATTTGATCCATTAAGACATTTATATAAATATTTTACCAACATGCATAGTTACAGCCATGGGTATTTGAACAGATACCTTACAACCATAAAAGCTACACCCATTAGAACATTTTGACAAACACATGGCAGAGATAAACTCTATAAACATTTAGGCATTTTAACAAACACATGGAAACCATACATGCTATATCCATTGAGGCATTTTGTCAAACACATTGCATCCATAAATGCTACATCCATTGAGGCATTTTGTCAAACACATTGCAGCCATGAATGCTACATCCATTGAGGCATTTTGTCAAACACATGGCAGCCATAAATTCTACAGCCATTCAGGCATTTTGTCAAACACATTGCATGCATACAAGCTACAACTCATTGAAGCATTTAAACAAATAGTTTGCAAGCATTAAAATTCATAACCATTTTAGGAATTCACCCCAAAAAAATTGCAAGCATTAAATGGTTTATTCTCTGGCTTCTATAAAAGTTTAACAATGGATATTTCATTGGTGGTCAACTCACAGATCTAGGCCAGAGGACCAAGCCCATTTCTACAAAACTGCCCAGATTGAAGATTTGGGTTTGAAAAACTAAAATTTTGGAATCAAAACGAGGGTTCTAGGGTCAAATGGCATGGATACCCCCAGATGTTGATCTAATACACAATGGAATGGTCTAAAAATGTGATTTTCTAAAACGCAAAAAAAAAAATCAAAACCTCTAAACTCTGTTTTCACATCTTATCAATCATATGGCATGAGAACTTCCACCTACAACCATATAGGTAGAAGCATAACCAAGAACTACTCTATTATCCAATAACCATTCAATCATGCCTCTTCTCACACAATTTCATCAACATTCATTGAATTGAAGAATTTATTAATTTGACAGAGCTAATTACTCATTCATACGTATAATCAAACACATGGCCAACAACCTCAATCCATAGTCACGCACAAGGAGAAACATTCCACACAAGGAGAAACATTCCAGTATTATTACAAATCAATTATGCATCCACTAATGCCTTCTTTAGACTGTCTCATTAAATACACACGGAACTGAGTTCACAATTAAACTTCTGGTAGATAATCATATTACTCTTACTTTCCCAAACATTCATTCATGCATTTCAACAAACACTTTTCATGCATCCTTCACCCATTACAAACATAGAATTGAATTCACCATGAAACAATCTAAATGCATACAAAAATGTACAGGGATGCAATGGTAAAAATATTACCATACTTCCAACATTGTTCTTGTTTCTTTCCATGGAGACTTGATCAAGAATATTTTTCCACAACTGAATGGTTTTCTTCAATAATTCCAAGCTTTCCAACTCAATTGGACCAACCGGTTTTCCTCCTAGCCATATCCAGGAAGAACTTATCTCCCTGGAATCCCCGAGTTGTAAGAGCTCACACACAGTACCAATATGCCACGATAGTAAGGACTCCAAGGCAATATGAGAAGAGGTTCATGTTCTTCCTACTCTTACCACTCCCAGATTGATCAACCAGTTAAAATTAATGAAGTATTTAATCTAGAGCCATTTTGGCAGCATCTGGCTACTCTCCTAGTTCCCGCTAAACTCATGGGGTATCATCTATTCATAAATTATGGGCAGGGTGACACCTCCCCCCGCATGCAAAATTAGTAATTTAATTAATTTCAAAAAATAGCTATTATTCATCACCTCTACTTAGGTGTCATCTTTTCAAAATTTTATATTTTTTAAAAATTATATAATCCTTTATTATTCACCTAGCTTAGGTGTCACTCCAACAATAATTTCTAATATTTATTTTCCTTTAATTAATTAATTCATCTTTTTCATTAAAATATTATTATACTCATAACTATAAGCTCATCCAAAGTGGGAAAAAATGAATTTAGGGTTTACCCCAAGTTAGATTACCTAGTTATTTTATGTCAGAGAGTGGTATTTTTTTTTTCATGGGAATAGGGATTCTACACCCCTATTGTGTGCTCGCCAGACTTATTGGGACTCCATGCCCTTTTCTTGTATCTAGGACTCCGTGCCCTGATCTAATCCACATATTCAAGACTCCACGCCTTGATCTTCCAAATATTCAGTAATCCATGCCTTGATCACAGATCCAAGATTCCATGTCTTGATATTCCATGGGTTTAGGTCTCCGCTCCCTAACCTTTATGGCTTCTCATCTATTTGGCTTCAAAACTACGCATTTCCCTCGAGGTACTAAATGTGATCTCTCACCCATCTGATGGTTTGTTGGCAAGGTCTTGTTCTAAGGCCTGCACACATCACAATCTCATAGATCAAAAGCATAAAATGAAATTGATAATGAAATGAACATAATTACATTTTACCATATGTTTGTGTGACTTCTGCAATCACTTTGATTCTATAGAAATGGCTTCCATAGTTGTTTATGATCTGAGCATCTATATTGGCAAGTATTCAAGTCCCCTAACAAATCCATGCTCATTACAAGGTTAAGTATGCATAATCATACAATACATGTATCATTAATAAAACCATGATCAACTACATGTTCCATACAACAAAGATCATCCATGGGTCCCTATGTCACAATCAATGATAGTTAACCAATTTATGCACCAAGTCATCAATCATATGTCGAAGGGGAAACATATACATAACATCTGCACAATCAAAATCTTGCTGAGATATTGAATCTAATATACCACCACACACACACACACACACACACACATACATATACTAGTAATTTGGCCCAAACAAGGTCTACAACATATAAGTCCACACACAATGTGTCATACATAATCCATACGTAAATCCATCAAAAATCACCCCTTTGGGTGTCATAGACTAGACCATGCAATATGGGACACTACACACTCCCCCTCTTGGATTAAACTTGGCTTGAAGTTTCATAAAGCAAAAAAAAAGAGTTATTTTCTTCTTTCATGTAGCGAGGAATCAACTTCGAACATTCAATAATGTCAAGTAGGTTATGCAATTGGATACATGCCATCTCTTTGGGTCCTAACATTTTAATAATTCAAAACAATTTATCATTGCAAGGAAATATATCTCTTTGGGTCCTAGCATTTTAATAATTCAAAACAATTTATCATTGCAAGGAAATATCATCATCTTCATGTCCTACCATTCATCTAGGTCCCATGCATCTCTACTCAACGTGCCAAATATACTAGTTTACCACACAATTTACTACATCAAATCATGATGTGTGTGTATGTGTGTAAATATAACAATAATATACTTTCACTTTATCCTTAGATTGTAATGAGGATCTAATAACATCATCATATAATTAGACCCTGATAAGGAATCGACTTGATCAGTCATCATTATAGGAATTATCCTTTTGATTCCTTACTCACTCATTTCACAAACATAATTGTTAGGCCATTATACCTACAAGATCTCAAGGAATTTCAGTCATACAATTCACATAACGTGTTTTGGATCAAAACCACACACACAATTACCATATCATATCATATTATGATATAAGTATATAATTTGCATACACTTGGTTATCATAAAGTTGTTAATCGAACCTCATGACATCCTTGTTTGTTGTTCCATCACATCATTTAAATTTTTATAGATAGATTTATAAACAATCAATACATGCATACATTCTACGTAGACACATACCTTATGAACAATCCACTTATGCATTTCTTACACGGTCCAATAATCATTCTTAATCACTAATTCATAGCGTCCATGTCAATTTCAACAATGAAACCAAGTTTAAACCCTTCCTTAGTTGTATGAGATCAATTCAATGAATACTAAGTCAACAATACTTATAGCTAATGCTATTAGCAATTAATGAAATATGAAAGTAATAACCACTTACAATAATAGATCACTACAATAATAGATCACTAAATCAACAAATTGAACTAATCCTTAAATCTTTCTCAAGATGTATCATAAACAATCAACACAATATGTTAATGTAAGATCATTCATAGACCAATGATGAGTATAATATAGAATCACTAAGTAACCATGTAAACTTATAAATAACCCAAAGTGATATTGTTGCAAATGAACCAAGTCTTAAATCATAACATTTTATAGTTACTAAACTGTTAGGCATTCAAAGACTAATATCAAATGTATATTAAAACTTCCACTTGTGAATCACTTCCTAATCATGGATAAATATCTCAACACCATATTCAAGGTTAGGCTAGCACTAACACATCATTAAACAATTTTACCACTCGCTTAATGTGAATAACCCAACAAGTTAAAAAGGAAATGCAAGTTGTCTACAAGGAAATTCAACTCAAGTTCCTCAAGCAACTACTTATCATTACCCAATTAGCAACTTAAAACATCTCTGAGTAATGAGAATAGGTGTTGAATTGCTTACTAGAAAATAAGCCTTCAACATATCGGATTTCAATCCAAGGAAGCTTGCAATTGATGTGAAATTATTAAATGCACCAAACAATCCCAAATATGATATCCATGGCATGCATGGAACTAGATAGGAGGGTTGTCTCTTAGTGTAAATGTTTACCTCTTCATCAAACAATAAATCATAATGCTTAAATTTCCACGGTACTGATAAACCAATATGCCCAACCAAGACAACAATAACCATAATATAATAATAGAATCAAGGTGAATCAAATTCAAATCAACCTCAAGGCTTAATGGTATTGCAAAGGACCTTATGAATAATGAGTTTAGTGATTGATTTTCCCACTAGTGGGTACTATAAGATGGCAAAGATATGATGAGCAAAACCCATAGCAATATATTCCCTTAAACATGAATTTGTGCTCTAAGCCAATAGTACAACGAAATGAAGCACTTAGTATTATTTAAATGAATGTCATAAAATACATCAACAAAACAGAGATATCATAGTGATTTAGCTTGTTTTGTGATGACCCTTGGAATAGTGACCTATTAGATCTCTAACATTGAACATTAATGAATATAATACCTTCGACAAACTACCAAAAGATATCAAACTATTGTGGTATAAATTACTTAAGTCCTTTTACTGTGCAATGGTAACTTAGTCACAATCATAAGTATAAAGAAGCCAATTCAAATGATAGTAACAATGATCCAACTAATATTTTGAGTGTCGAATTTGTTCATCAACCAAGTAATGTCAAGGATTAACAATGCTTCATAAGAGGTTGTATGAGTAAACCAAGAACTGGGTTGCAAACATAGATATATCATTACACTTATTCAATGGTCGTAGCATTTTTACCCAAAATATGGCAAGGGATATTATCAAAATACCAATCAGATGTTAAAACAATATAGAAGGATAAGGTGATGGATCTTATCAACCACTAACTAGAAGATAGATATTTTGAGTTTATGACAAAGGTATGGTGAACAAGATCCACTTAGTTTTGAGATATGTTGAAAACCCTATCAAGTGGAAGTCTTATGATTAATAAGACTATGTATAGAAAACGTTTTGACAACCAATCATGAATAATGACAAGTTACTTAACCGTATCACTAACTTGACTTCAATATAGTGTGAGATTAATAGGGTACTATCAAAAGTAAAGTTATTGCAATAAGAGTTCGACACATGTATTAGGCCAAGATAACAACTCAGGGAAATGTAGAACAAAAACAACAATTATACCCTTGCTACCAAATCGATCTCACTGACATGTAACAACAATTTAATGTGTCAATGATGCAAGGTGTTTCTTATTAATATTAGCAATAACAATCATTCAATGTTAATAATCTAGGTATATTAGATCCGAGGTTGCAAGTTAAGGATTAGATCTGTATAAGGTAAAATTATGTATGTGGATAAATCTCAGACTAGAGTATACTAACAACCATTGATCATATCCAGAAGTGTATTTACTACTTGGAATTCGATCAATCATCTCCCTATCTCTCTCTCTGTTTCTATACCCTACAAGTATGATTTAACATGCAATGCATCAAGGTGACATAATTCAGAACTTAGGGAAAATTATATTGAATATTAGAGGTGTTATTAACCATAGTGGACATGTAAAAGATCATTTACATAAGGTTAATGTTGTTTCTTAGATGCTCATTCTATACCAAGATGACCAAGTAGCTCATATCAAAACCAACAATTAGATAATGGAATATATCAAAGAAACAATACTTGGGTTTAATGAAGCACTAGAGGCTTACTTTCAAACATGTTGGTTTATTGTTGGGGTTTATTTAGCTCCTTAGGGTTTTAATGATAGCAATTATATGTCTAAGGAGGGAAGTTTGGTTATTCCCCTTTTAGTATATTCCTTTGGATTAAGTCCAAACCTCCAATCATTAGGAAATCCTAGATGTATTCTTTAACCAACTATGAATGAAACATTGTCCACTATATAGAATCCATTCTCATATCATAAGAAGGAAAGAATCATTGCACAATCAGATATGCAACACAATGCATGCAACACATTTTTCGTATTGCATGCATACCAACAAGGTAAACAATTGTGCATCCAACTGTACACCCAATTAAACAATGATTTGGTCCACACAGTACCAATCATGTGACAACCTACTAGCAAGCACATGGGTTCCGTAATCCCTAGAGTTGTAGCTGTCTCTGATACCATGTGTAAGGTCCCACCTTACCAACCATTGGGATATATATAGAGTCAAAGGTTCCATTGGTCATCATGTCTCAAAAGATGATTTTTTATTTTTATTCTTTTATTTAGAGTTTCAAAGAAGAAATATCTTCATCAAAACTTAACCAAGCATATTCTAATGTATAGAAATAGGTTTTGGTAGGCATCTAATCATTTAATCATACATATATTCAATGGAATATATCAAATCCTAACATGTACCTCATTCATTAGATTGGACTTAGTTCTCATTCATTCAAGAAAAAAATGGATGAACACTCACACACACCACCCATGTGCATTCATCATCCATCCTATTCCATATGCATTGTCTCACAAAACAAATATTCATCTTATAGCTAAGCTCTTTTATCATATTTAATCATATTCATACACGGCTTAGAGATATTTATAACACCGTTAACTTAATGCTTTATCTCTAGACTTACAACTTTACAACTATTTCATAATAATAAATTAACATAGGAAATAATTTTATAATTTCACAATAATTTCTACTAACTACCCCATGTTAATTCAATCTTCCCAACCCACACTATGAGGTTAATGCTTGCTTCAACATTTCAAAATCTACAATCATGTTATTTGTTTCTTCTTCCCATAATCACAACAAAGACTATCCCATAATAAAACAAATATATATCAAACTTACGAACTATAATTTTCAGCCATCTAATTTTAATTTGATAGGCAATTAAATCTATTCAACATAACAATTTCAAAAGTATGCTAACTGACCAAGAAACATACCAATCCTTTGAATGCTAGAAAGTAGAATTCAACTTCTATAATAATTTTGTTTTCACATGCAATACATAATTGGAATTACTAATTTTATTCATTAAGACATTTATATAAATATTTTACCAACATGCATAGTTACAGCCATGGATATTTGAACATATACCTTACAACCATAAAATCTACAGCCATTAGAACATTTTGACAAACACATGGCATAGATAAACTCTATAAATATTGAGACATTTTAACAAACAAATGGCAGCAATACATGCTACAACTGTTGAGGCATTTTGTCAAACACATTGTAGCCAAGATTGCTACAACCATTGAGGGATTTTAACTAACACATGGCATCCATAAATGCTACAACCATTCATGCATTTTGTCAAACACATTGCATGCATACAAGCTACAACTCATTGAAGCATTTAAACAAATAGTTTGCAAGCATTAAAATTCACAACCATTTTAGGAATTCATCCCCAAAAAATTCCAAGCATTAAATGGTTTATTCTCTGGCTTCTATCAAAGGTTAACAATGGATCATTTATTCTCTGGCTTCTATCAAAGGTTAACAATGGATCTTGCATTGGCCGTCAACTCACAAATCTAGGCCACAAAACCAAGCCCACAGCCTTGAAGGCGTTTTTGCAAAACTGCCTAGATTGAATATTTGGGTTTGGAAAGCTATTTTTTTGGAATCAAAACGGGGGTTCCAGGGTCAAATGGCATGGATACCCCCACATGTTTATTTGATACGCAATGGAATGGTCTAAAAATGCGATTTTCTAAAACACACAAAAAAATCAAAACCTCTAAACTCTGTTTTCACATCTTATCAATCATATAGAATGAGAACTTCTACCTACAACCATATAGGTAGAAGCATAACCAAGAACTACTCTATTACCCAATAACCATTCAAGCATGCCTCTTCTCACACAATTTCATCAACATTCATTGAATTGAAGAATTTATTAATTTCACAGAGCTAATTATTCATTCATACATTTAATCAAACGCATGGCCAACAACCTGAATCCATAGTCACGCACAAGGAGAAACATTCCAGAATTATTACAAATCAATTATGCATCCACTAATTCCTTCTTCGAACTGTCTCATTAACTACACACGGAATTGAGTTTGCAATTAAACTTCTGGTTGATAATCATATTACTCTTACTTTCCCAAACATTCATTCATGCATTTCAACAAACACTTTTCCTATGTCCTTTACCCATTACAAACATGGAATTGAATTCACCATGAAACAACCTAAATGCATAAAATAATATACATGGATGCAATGGTAAAAATATTACCATATTGCCAACATTGTTCTTGTTTCTTTCCATGGAGAGCTGATCAGGAATATTTTTCCACAACTGAATGGTTTTCTTCAACAGTTCCAAGCTTGCCAACTCAATTGGACCAACTGATTTTCCTCCCAGCCATATCCAGGAAGAACTTCTCTCCCTGGAACCCCCGAGCTGTAAGAGCTCACACACAATACCAAGATTCCAAGATAGTGAGGACTCCAAGGAAATATGAGGAAGAGGTTCATGTTATTCCTACTCTTACCCCTCCCAGACTGATCAACCAGTTAAACATTAATGAAGTGTTTAATCTAGAGTCATTCTAGCATCATCTGGATACTCTCCCCGGTTCATAGAGATAGGTGAAGCCTCTAGCAACCCAAAAAGAAACAGAGCCGAGTCACATTTCTTCCAAAATCAAGCTATAAGAGTTTTAGGTCAAGATGTCAGCCACAATAAGTTTCGCAGTCCATTTAGCAAATGGACAAATGAATTAAAAAATGTAGATATCAAGATTGATTCCAAAGATCTGTCCAAAGGCTTTGGTAACACACTGATTATTAATTTTGATTGCTTGGAAAATGATCAGATTCTAAATCTCTTCCAAAAGATCAATGCATGGGCATTCCAGAGAAAAGCAAAAACTAAAGCATCCTAGAAAGATATAGCTACGCAGCTTACTTGGGCATTTACAGGAATAGCAAAGCTATGGTGGGAAAAACTTTCAGAAGAAGAAAAAGAACATTTACTAGAGAATGATGATCCTTTAGAAGCTTTGTTTCAAGCCCTTGCTCATGAATTTCTTGGTGCATTACCTCCTGATGCATCTCATACTGCTCAATTGTACATGTCCCAGAAATTATGTGATATCAATCTCCTTCAAGAATATTTTTGTACGATGCAGACCATGTTGTACAAAATTACAGATCATCAGAATGTTGCCTACCTTCGCCATTATCTTGCCTCTCTTCCCGGCAAAATCCCAGTTCTTGTAAATACCTATTTGTCAGATCATCAAGTCAATATTGAAGAGTTATCTCTTGCTGGTTTACATTAGCATGTGCTCACAGCCCTCCAAAAAGAATGTGTCGCCATGAAGACACAGAAAAATCTCAATTTTTTTTTTTGTTTCTCAGTCAGCTTGTTAGCAATTTCGTGAAACTGCCAATTATGGTTGTTTCAAGCCTCATCCACATAAAACATCTGCATGCACCTGCCATTCCAAAAAGTTTGGTGAATCCAGTTCTTGATCCCATCCCAGATTCCGGTCTTCCTAAAAAAGAATCTCGAAGTATCCGAAGAAACCTTTTTTTCAAAATAGAAAGAATAGGTTTGTCTTTAAGAAAATGACCCAGCCGCTTCGAAAGTCTACCTGTTACATCTGTGGCAAGCAAGGCCATTGGGAAAACAAGTGTCTAGAGAAGAAGGCAAAGTTTCATAATAAAATCTGTGAGATCTTTACAACAGAGTACAATCCCGCTGAGTGGGATGTAGTCCCTGAGTTACAATTAGATGATGAAGGATTCTCCATTCATGAGTCTGCAGGTGACTCTGAATATAATTCTAGTTCTGATGAGTTAGATCTCCATAAGCTTTCCATTAATTCTTCGGATAGCTCTGATGATGACCAAACCTTTATCAGTAATTGTTTTATGTTTTCTTTTGCTTCTCTCAAAAGTCAGATAGAAGAGTTAGAAGAAAAAAAGGCTAGTCTTTCTCCATGCCTGGTCATAATCAGAAGAAGACTACAAGAAAAGATTGATGAGTTGACAAAAAAGTTGCCAGAACCTTCACAGTGTGTCCCTACATATGAAGGGTCAGATCCAAGCGAGGCAGATCTTCTTAGAAAAATTGTTTTCTTTGAAAACAAAGTAAAAGGAGAGAGAGAACAGTTAGCTAACTTAGCTACAAGTATACAAGGATCTCTACATCAGCTCGATGAACTGAACTCTGAATATATCCAGCTAACAATGAGAAAAGCTCACAGCTTTACCCCAGCTCCAAAAACAATAGAAGAACCAGTCCCTAAACAAAAAAGTTTAGGAGATCGAATGGTTGTACCTATCCAGATCAAAACGGAAGGGTATAAAGCTTACGACTTGGATGCACAAGTAGATACAGGCGCCATGAATAGTTGTTGTAAATACAAAGCCATTCCATAATATTTTTAGCAGCCTATCTCTATTCACTTCAGAGCAGTTAACAAATAACTCCTCAAGGTAAATTTTATTGCTCCAGATTTTCCTATTTTGTTAGGAAAAATCAAAACATATGTTACTTTATATTGTTTAGACACAGGAGCTGACATATTACTAGGACAAGATTTTGTCAAGAAACACCTGCCAATGTGAGTTAGAGAAGATTCAGTTGATTTCACAGTCCAAGGAACTGTGACTTCCTTTCCAGTAAAGTCTGCTTTCACTATCAGAATTTCTCCTGAAAAGCCAGACATTGTCGAAGAATCAGTCAAGGATTTGGCAAAAATAAAAAAGATTGTCAAACATGCAGACCTACATGGTCAAGACATCCTTGTAGAAATAACTCAGAAGTTACAAAAGGAATGTACTTATGATCATCCAGATGCCTTCTTGAAGAGAGAAAAATACTGTGTCACTTTTCCATACAAATATAATACAGAAATAAAACCTCAGAAAGCCTCTGCAAATAATATGAGTCCTATGGAGCAACAAGCATGCAAAGAAGAAATCCAACAGTTGTTGGATAGGAAACTGATAGAACCTTGCAAAAGTGCTTGGGCTTGCCCAACATTTTATGTCAATAAGCATTCTGAACAGAAAAGAGGAAAGAAAAGATTGGTAGTTAATTATGGAGAATTGAACAAAGCTTTAGAACCAATCAGGTATCCTCTACCTCATAAAGATTTAATTCTGTCAAAAATAGGAAAAGCCAATGTCTTTAGTAAGTTTGATCTTAAGAGTGGTTTTTTGGCAAATCGGCATAGCACCAGAAGACAGGTACAAGACTGCATTCGTAGTCCCTCATGGCCAATATCAGTGGACAGTAATTTCTTTTGGCTTGAAGAATGCTCCATCAGAGTTCCAAAAAAGGATGGAAGACATTTTTCGTTCTTTAGACTTTGTTATTGTATATATTGATGATTTGCTCATTTTTAGCAGAGATATAGCTGAGCATAAGATCCATTTAGAACAATTTCATAATTTTGTTTTTAAGCATGGGATTGCACTTTCGTCATCCCCAGATAAGTTTGTTATTGCCAAGACTTCCATTGAATTCTTGGGCCTCTAGATTTCATAAGGAAGAATAATTCTGCAACCACATGTTTTGCAGAAACTCTTAGAGTTTCCTGACAGATTGCAAGATACTAAACAGGTTCAGCGATTCCTCGGTTGCTTGAATTATATCAGACAGTTTTATCAAGCACAGGAAAAAGACACAAAGATGTTACATAAAAGATTAAAGCCTGGCACAGAATGGATACCAGCTATGACTGACACAGTCAGAGGAATCAAAGAAAACATCCAGAAGCTTCCTCCCCTTGCTCTTCCAGTCTTAGATCTACCTTTTATTTTAGAGACTGATGCTTCTGATCAAGTTTGGGAAGCTGTGCTGTTGCAAAAGCATTCAAAGAAAGAGGAGGTTTGTGCTTATACTTCTGGAACATTTTCTGAAGCAGAATGCAAGTACCCATCATCACACATAGAGATCCTTGCTGTCAAGAAGGGTATTCGTCATTTCATACTTTTCCTCAAAAGTGTCTGTTTTACAGTTAGAACATATCTTAAGCATATGAAGGGTATGCTTGGTAACAAAAGACTTCTAGAACATGGAAATGCCAGAGTTCTAAGATGGGCAGTCTGGCTTCAAGGTTTTGATTTTGAGATTGTCTACAAAGCAGGCAAAGATAATCATCTTGCTGATATGTTAACCCGAGAAGGATCACAATTCCGAGAGATCAAAGTTTTTGAAAAAGGCGAGTCTTCATCCTCAACAACAGACAATTCAGTTCTTGTTTGTCATGAATGCATTTACTGTTATTGCAGCGATTGTTTTCACAACAAAATCCAGACTCTTCCTTTTGAAATCCAATAGCAGATACTTCAAGATCGGCTAAACTATCCAGAGGGACGCCGCAGCTACAATATCAATTTCAATAATCCCCTTCTCAGAGTCAACCATGTCAATATGATTATTGGGCATTTTCATTTGCTTTCAGGGGAACAACAATTTTTTGTTTACATTTTTGACCCTGCTATTAGATGGATAGATTTTTATGCCATTCACCAGCTTGCCAGAGCAAATGGAAAAGATATTGTATGTTTCTTCTGTGATGATCTCCATACTCGTCAGTGGAGTCCTTGGATGAAAATTTTACTCTTTTTGTATGTTCCCAGAATCTCGGCCTTAGAGCATGCCTCTCCTCAGGTTTTCATTCTTGTCCTGAAAGATGAAATATATGGTGCCTCTCTCATCTATGGTATTTTCCAGTTCGATATCCTTTGGAAAGGTGCTATTGTCCACCCCTTAGTTACTCCAGGACAAGAATTTCGGCTTTTCATCAAACATCGTTTCTTTGGCAATGTTTCTGTTCCTAGCTACATGAGGCCTGAACTTTTTCGGCAGTATCCTTTCTTTGCATGTTTTCGAGAAGATGCCCCTCACTAGATGGAGGATGTAATACATTATGGTACTGATTACGACCGCCAATACTTTCTACAAGATTCTTCAAATGAAAGCGACTTAGACCATGATGGATTTGGATCCGAGGGATTTGATTCTGATCATAGTCCGCCTGACTATGGTTAGCAAATCTGATTTTTGTATATTTCTCTTTATTTGTCTTTCGTGGGTTCTCTCATGAATCTCTACTCTGTATAAATCTGTCCTGCAGATTTTGTCTAGTTTCAGCATCTTACTTTATGATTGTCTTTCGTGGGTTCTCTTACGAATCTCCACTGTGTAATAAGCTTTAGTACAATACAATCTGTACTATAGATTTGAGATGCCTTCCACATTATTATTTTCTTAGTGGGTTCTTTGGAAAAGAATCTCCACATTGTACAAATAAGTCATCTCATGGTGCGGATGTCTCTTCGTGAGTTACCTGAAAACCAAAGATGCCTTGTCAATTACAAGAAAAGCATCTCCATGCTTCATGAGTCACAAGTTTAGGTACAGACAGCCTCTACTGTTTAAGTTGTCTTGCTTAATGAGTCATCGATTCCTTTCTTGTGATGCACTCCTCTCATTTTGTATTTATAGGGGCACACGGGTTCATTCTAGGCATTCATAATTTGGAACTAGAGCCTTTGAGTCTAAGTTTGAGTCGAAGAGTATGCTCTGGAAGTTGCTCGTCTGAGTATAACATTGCATCAGAAATTCTTTGTCTGTAAAGTCTCCCGATATTAGTCTATATATGTTGATGTCCCCAGGTAGCTTGGTATTAAGCTTCACCCTAGCTGATGTCTGAAACCTAAAAGGGCTCAGTACTTTGTATAGAGATATCATTGTCTGTGTGTCGCAGTAATGATCTTAGTTCTCTGAAGACGATCTACAAAAATCTGATGTGTTCATGTACTCTGGTGTTCTTGTGATTAATAAAAGTATGTACTCTGGTGTTCTTGTGTTTAATAAAAGTATTCTGTTGTGTTTCTGCGTTGTTGGTGTCCCCCTAAACCCATGGGGGTATCCTCTATTTATATATTACGGCCGGGGTGACACCTCCCCCCATGCAAAATTAGTAATTTGATTCATTTCCAAAAATATCTATTATTCATCACCTCTACTGAGGTGTCATCTTTTCAAAATTTTATATTTTTAAAATTATATAATCCTTTATTATTCACCTAGCTATTATTCATCACCTCTACCGAGTTGTCACTCCAACAATAATATCTAATATTAATTTTCCTTTAATTAATAATTCATCTTTTTCATTAAAATATTATTATACTCATAAGCCCATCCAAAGTGGGAAAAAATTAATTTAAGTTAATTTAGGGTTTACCCTAAGTTAGCTTACCTAGTTATTTTATGTTCGAGAGTGGTATATTTTTTTTCTTGGGAATAGGGATTCCACACCCCTATTGCATTCCCCCCAGAATTATTGGGACTCCACGCCCTTTCCTTATATTTGGGACTCCACACCTTGATCTAATCCACATATTCAAGACTCCGCGCCTTGATCTTTCAAAGATTCACGGCTCCACGCCCTGATCACAGATCCAAGACTCCATGTCTTGATATTCCATGGGTTTAGGACTCCACTCCCTAACATTTATGGATTCTCATTTGTTTGGATTTGAAAATCCACATTTCCCTCAAGTTATTGAATGTGAGCTCTCACCCATCTGATGGTCTCTTGGAAAGGCCTTGTTCCAAGGAATGCACACATCACAATCTCATATATAAAAAGCATCAAATGAAATTGATAATGAAATGAACATAATTACATTTTACCATATGTTTGTGTGACTTCCGAAATCACTTTGATTCTATAGAAATGGCTTCCATAGTTGTTTCTGATCTAAGCATCTATGTTGGCAAGTATTCAAGTCCCCTACCAAATCCATGCTCATTACAAGGTTAAGTATGCATAATAATACAATACATGTATCATTAATAAAACCATGATCAACTATATGTTCCATACAACAAATATCATCCATGGGTCCCTATAACATAATCATCGATAGTTAACCAAGTTATGCAACAAGTCATCAATCATATGTCGAAGGGGAAACATATACATGGCATGTGCATAATCAAAATCTGTCTAAGATATATAATCTAATATACCACCAAAAACATACATATATACACACATACTAGTCATTTGGCCCAAACCAGGTCTCTAACATATAAGTCCACACACAATTTGTCATACATAATCCATACGTAAATCCATCAAAACTCACCGCTTCGGGTGTCATAGACTAGACCATCCAAGATGCGACACTACAATTTTCCCTGTGCTTTGTGTAAACTTTATAAACCAGAAACAATGAGAAAACTTGCATTTTCTAGGTAAACTAACTAAGGTCTAACCCCAAATTTGCAAAACTTTCTTTTGAAATTTTATTTTTTGTTTGTGTATGGCTATGTAAAAGTGTCCTATAGTGCAAAACAAGGTTATTTTGGCAAGCACGCTCTCCAACAACAAAAACCACATTCTCCTTTATTATATTACTATATGTTTGTTTAACTCACTTAGTTGAAAGTTGATTTATTAAGTAATGTTAAATGTACAACATCATGAGTCATTCTCCAACACAATATTGTGCATCCGAGATTGGGCATCATGTGTTGAGGTAGGGAGCCTGAGTTGGACTCAGGAACTTGGAGTAGATTCTTGATTTGGACTCAAGAATGACTAAGCCTTCAGTTGTAAAAGGTTATTCCTCATGTATTGAGGTGAATGCTTTGATGTATCAAAGTGATGATGTTTTAAAGTCTTGTTGGACAAGGCTAAGGAGGACTTGTGTGTCAAGTCATATTCTCATGTGGACCTTTAGTTATAGTAGGTACCCATGGGGTGGACCTCCAGTTATAAAGGTAGATGCGTTGCATGTTGAAGCATTAATGTTGTGTCAGTATTACTAACCATGGTCATCGATTGTTATTAACATTAGAGAAATTTTGAAGTCAAAAAAGGGCCTCAAAACAAAGAAAATGTACTATAAAATACAACCAATCACATTCTAGTAGATGACATCATCCCCCTTGGTGAGGTGGCATTGCATGAGTTAAGAATGCTTATTTGTCAAATTTTCTATGGTGGATGAAAACACATAGTTAACCAAGGTAGTGGTATAAGTACTTTTAAGTCATAAAGTAAAGTACTCATAATGATAGTCTTTTCATAAAATAATATTATTGTCATTTTCAAGTGAAGTACTCTTAATTCATAAAGAAAGTCATTTCACATTTTTTTATAAAATAATATATTATCATTTTTATGTTTTTAATTTTAAATTATATATTCACTCCATTCTATTTAATAACATAATGTCAAACTGATAAAGAATAATAATAGATTTAATAAATAATAATAATAATGCAATGTGGATTATAATAATATTATTGACATTTTACATGTAAATAAATTCTCAATTAAATTACATTATTAAATTGATGAGAAAAGTACTAAATATAAAAAGTCAACATAAAATTTAAAAAAAAGCTCTTAAAAATGTTTTTTATTATTTAATTTCATTTGCAAGTTCAAGACAAATAAATGTTAAAGGACAATACATTTTTGGGAATTTACAATGAATCTTAGTCACATCAATGTAGACTTATTTTATTAATTTTATTTCTAGTGAATTTTGAAAAGTAACTCAACCATGGTTATTTATATTGTGCATAGAAAATAGTGTGGGAGGTGACTTGTCATATATACCTACCCCATAAAACCCCCAATTCATAATATTTTAATATATCTCATATTTTTGTAGTACATCTCTTAGGAGGCCCTTTTTTGACCTCAAAATCTCTCTAATGGTACCCTTTAGAGATTGGCCACCTCTAGAGTGAATTAATCTAGCATATGATCATTTGGTTAGAGAGTAATATAATATGATCACAACATCTGATAAATATTCTGAGTATAATATGATATGATTGCACCGAGTGAAACGAGGTGCTCTTCAGCCCAGTATGGGGGAGATGTTGTAATGTGTGTGAGTGTGTGATGTAACGTTACATTTGTTACTAACAAAATAATTAAAAAAATTCATGTTGGCTCATAAAATAAAAAAATTATGGAAAGTATTTCAAAAACATCCATGTTGGTTCATAAAATAAAATATTATGAAAAGTAATTAAAAAATAGATGTTCGTTTATAAAATAAAAACTTAACACTTAAACTTGGATCTATCAATCAAGAGAGATCAAATTTCTTGAGTTTAAATTTAAAAAAAGAAATACACCTCAAGAAATTGGATCCCTCTTGGTGCTTGATAGATACGGGTTTAAGATGGATTTATGCTGGTAGATAATTAAAGTTAGCACATATTGATCATGTAGTAAAGATAAGAGCTAAAGATAAATGCATAGAGAAAAAGATAATTTGAATTGCTCATGAGATGATTAAGTGAATTCGAATTGCTAAACTTTAGTGAAGACTTTAGTAAATCAAAGGAGAAATCGAATTGATCACTACATCGATGTTAACAAGAAAGAATAAATTAAAGAGAGTTAACTAAGTGATAACAAAGAAGATCTAGTTAACTAAGCATTATTGCATGACGACACTTATGCTAAACTAAAAGATGACAATTATGTTAAACTAAAACATGACACTTTAGTTGCAACACTTAAGTTAGCCACTTAACTAAGTGGGAAAAATTTCAACTAAGGGACGATTTCATCCTAAGAATCAGTTCAATGAGTTAATGCACTGCATAAGAAGTGGGGTGCTCGTCTTCATGCAAGATAGATTCATCCAGATCGAGGGTGAGTTCATCATGGAGTCAAAAGATAAAAATAGAAGCCAATGCATGTGAAGAATATATAAATATGTTATATAGGATTGATGAATTCAGTGTGAAGTAAATTCTCTTCTCCCTTGAAGGCAAGGTGCTTCCACTTGTGCGGGATATTATTTCGAGTCTCTCTTCTTTATCTTTCTCTTGCTTTTCAATTGCACCGGTGATGATTGATGTAAAAGACATTCTCTACTATCTATCATAATTATACTCTGAATGTTTGCTGGGGTTTTCACCCTCATTTTGAGGGTTTTCCCCAGGGTACATCTTGTTTTATGGTTGAATGTTTCATTTGATTGAATGGTTCATTGATTCAAGTATTCCGTATTTCAACACTTAAAGTTTTAAAGTTCAAATCTCATCATATTTGCTCAAAAATTAACATGGTATCAGAGCTCACAGAGTGAATGAGCTAATATTTGTCAAGCAAACTTGAGCCTACGTAGATCCTGAGGAGTTGAGCACAATACTTGAGAGCCATGGCATTGACCTCTATTCGACCGGAAGACCGTAGTGAGGGAACTTCGAATTTCAACACTTGGAAGGTGAGGGTGTTGAACATCTTAGAGGAACATGAATTGGATGGCTACGTATCTAGTGTGATGGCGGATCCTACATCTAATGTAGGGCACATCAAATTCAAGAAGAACCAAGCTAAATCTAAACAGATCATCTATGATTCGATAAAGGACAATTTGATGCCTGTGATCACTCCATTGAAGACCGCAAAGGAGTTCTTTGATACATTGACAAAGATATATTAGAAGAAGGGCCCGAGTCAAAATAGGGCACTGAAGAATAAGCTTTGAAACCTAAAGATGGATAAGGATGAGACAGTGGTCTCCTTCTTCACCAAGATCTCTTAGGTAAGAGATCATCTTGCTAGTATTGCAGTAGTGGTGGATGAATATGATCTTCTCCAAACTACTATTGATGGTATCCCATCCTCATGGGAGACATTATTGGCTGCGGTAAGTGGATGAGAGGTACAACCTAACTTTGGAATTTTGTGGCACGACTGCCTCCAAGCGGATGGGAGAATCTAGAGCAAGGCAATGTGCATCAAATAAGAAAACCTTTCCCTCATGGCAAGGATGGAGAAAGACAAGAAGAACTTCTCTCAAAAGAAGTTTTCCCATTTGAAGAAGAAGGTATACAAAAAGGAATTTGACAAGTCAAAGGTTAGATGCTACAACTATGACAAGAAGGGCCATTATGCAAGGGAGTGCAAAGCAAAGAAAAAGGGAAAATCAAGGTTTCATGCTTATACCGCTATAGAAAATTAAACTACTCAGAAGAATGCACCCGAAGAGAAGGAGACAAGGAGGGAGTAATACCTAGTCTCAACACTTTATGGATCCATCATCACAAGTGAGGAAACATGGTTGGTTTACAGTGGTGCATCCAAACATATGACTGGTTATAAGAGCGCCATCACCAATGTCAAGGAGAGAAAAGTTTTAATGTAAGGTATAGTTGGGAGACAACACAACCTATTCGATCCAAGGAGTTGGATCCACCTCCTTCCAGCTGAGTTCATGTGATATTTTACATATGGAGTACATTCTTTATGTTCTATGCTTGAAGAAGAACCTCCTATCAGCTTCGGTTCTCGAAGATAAGGGATTCCGAGTTATTTTCATGGATAATCAACCACTATTATGGTCGAAGAACAAAGACTTGAAATATGCAGCAATGATTGAAGTTAGAGAGGAGGTCTCTACACGGTACCTAGGAAGTACATTCAAGCTATGGATCACAACACTATCATTCCATGCGAGCTATGGCATAGGAGGCTTGGTCACCTCCAATACAAAGCGCTACCAAGATTACAACAAATGGTGAAAGGTATGCCCGTATTTGATTTTGAGCATGATAGTGTATGTAGGGGTTGTGCACTTGGGAAGAATGTTAAAAATAGTTTTTATAGAAGTACTACTAGATATAAAGGGATTTTAGATTTAATACATTCTGATGTATGTGGTCCCATGCCATCCCCTTCCCTGAGTGGCTATTTATATTATGTATTGTTTGTACATGACTTCTCTAGAAAGTCATGGCTTTATTTCCTAAAGGCTAAGAGAAAAAACTTTAGCAAGTTTCAGGAATTCAAAGCCCTAGTTGAGAATTAGACAGGAAATCACATTCGTTCTTTGAGATATGACAATGGAGGTGAATTTGATTAACATGCGTTTAATGATTTCTGTAGTGATGCAGGAATTTGTAGACAGTTAACTATACCCTACAACCCTTAGCAAAATGGCATTGCCTAAAGGAAGAATAGAACCATATGTGAGGCTGCAAAAGCCATGATGTATGATCAAGACCTGTCTATCTCATTATGGGAAGATGTCTCTGGTAAATTAGTATATATACATAATAGAAGTACTCTTTCCATTCTAGATAAGAACACACATGAAGAAGTGTTCATTGGTGAAAAACCAGATATTTCACACTCGAGGAGTTTTGGGAGTCTTGTATACATTCATGTGCCGAAAGAAAAGAGGACAAAGATGGAGTCATTAGTAAAGAAGGGAATATTTGTTGGTTATAGCGAATCATCCAAATCCTATAGAATATATGTGCGAGGTGAAAGACACATTGAGGTCAACCGAGATGTGACCTTCCATGAAGAGGCATCATTCAAGTGATCGAAAGAGCTTCAATATGATACAGACACAGAGGACCATGAGACTCCTATGATGGAGGACCTAGATATTGATTCTCCCCATTCATATGTTCAGAGGGAGAATCCAATAAAGTTCTCAGATTCAGTAGATCTTGATGAACCAATAGAACTAGTTGATGAACATCATTCCAAGAGGAGGTCTACATGGTGTTGAGATATACTACTAGATGCAGAGAGGCATGGAGCACCATTAGGATATTCCAAAGAGAGAAATAAACCTGATAGATATTCATGGTATGTTGCATAGATGAGTCACATCAGTGATTTAGAGCCTTCCACCTATGAAGAAGCTACAAAGTATCAAGTATGGAAATATGCAATGGTAGAGGAATACAAGTCTATTATGAAGAATTATGTTTGGAAGTTGTTCCTAAACTTGAAGGGAAGTCTATAGTTACTTCTAGATGGATTTAAAATATCAAGCATGCTTCCGATGGTAGTATTGAAAATTATAAAGCCATATTTGTTTCTCAAGGTTTCTCTAAGAAGGTTGGATCGGATACAGAGGACCCCACTTTGTATAGAAAAATTATTAGTTCATTGATGTACTTGATACACTCAAGACCAGATATATGTTATGCTGTGAGTATTCTGAGTCAGTTTATGTCTAATCCGAGACATAGACATTGGGTTGTTGTTAATCATGTGCTTAGGTACCTTTGAGGTACGATTGCTTATGGACTCAGATATGCCTCCAATGGAGGGGTGTTGTTACTTGGTTATACTGACTTTGATTGGGGTGGTAGCATTGTGGACCGAAAGAGTACATCCAGATATTGTTTTTAGCTTGGGTTCTGCTATGATCTCTTGGTCCAGCAGGAAGTAGGGATTTGTATCCCAGAGTACTATAGAAGCAGAGTATATTGCGGCTAGTACTGCCTGATGCCAAGAAGTGTGTCTTAGGAAGATACTTGCTAGGTTTTTCAGTGAGAAGCTTGAGTCTACAGTCATTCGGTGTGACAATCAAATATGCATCAAGGTTTCCAAAACCCCTATGTTTCATGATAAGTCAAAGCATATTGAAATGAAGTATCACTTCATCAGGGAAATGGTCCAGAAAGGTATAGTGCAACTTCAGTACATTGATACTGGTGATTAGATTGCAGATGTGTTAACAAATCCTCTGTCAGTGAAAAAGTTCAAGTACTTCCGAGACAATATTGGTATGGAAGAGAATTACTCCCTCACTGACAGGGAGTGTTAAATGTACAACATCACGAGTCATTCACCAAGCCAATCTTGTGCATCCAAGATTGGGCCTCATGTGTTGAGGTTGGGAGCCTGAGTTGGATTCAGGAACTTGGAGTAGATTCTTAAGTTGGACTCAAGAATGACTAAACCTTCAGTTGTAAAAGGTTATTCCTCATGTGTTGATGTGAATGCTTTGATGTATTAAAGTGATGATGTTGTAAAGTCTTGTTGGACAAGGCTCATGACTTGTGTGTCAAGTCAGATTCTCATATGGACCTCCAGTTATAGTAGGTACCCATCTGGTGGACCTCCAGTTATAGAGGTAGATGCTTTGCATGTTGAAGCATTAATTTTGTGTGATGTATTACTAACCATGGTCATTGATTGCTATTAAGTCTCCTTTAGAGACTAGCCACCTATAGAGTGAATTACTTTATCATATGATCGTTTGGTATGAGATTAATATAATATGATCACAACATATGAAAAATATTCTGAGTATAATATGATATGATAGATAATTAAAGTTAACACATATTGACCATGCAGTAAAGATAAGAGATAAAGATAAATGCATAGAGAAAAAGAGAATTCAAATTGCTCATGAGATGACTAAGTGAATTCGAATTGTTAAACTTCACTGAAGACTTCAGTAAATCAAAGGAGAACTCGAATTGATCACTGTAGTGATGTTAACAAGAAAGAATTAGTTAAAGAGAGTTAACTAGTGATAACAAATAAGATCTAGTTAACTAAGTGTTATTGCATGATGACACTTATGTTAAACTAAAAGACGACACTTATGTTAAACTAAAAGATGATACTTGATTTGTGACACTTTCAAAACGACACTTAAGTTAGCCACCTAACTAAGGGGGCAAGCTTTCAGTTAAGGGGCAAGTTCATCCTAAGACTCAGTTCAGTGAGTTAATGCACTACATAAGAAGTGGGGTGCTCCTCTTCATGCAAGATTGATTCATCCATATGGAGACGAGTTCATCATGAAGTTAGAAGATAAAAATAGAATCCAATGCATGTGAAGAATATATAAATATGTTATAAAGGATTGATGAATTCAATGTGAAGATAATTCTCTTCTCCCTTAAAGGAAAGGTGCTTATATTTGTGCAGGATATTATTTTGAGTCTTTCTTCTTTATCTTACTCTTGCTCTACAATTGCACCGGGGGTGCTTGATGTAGAAGGCATTCTTTGCTATCTATCATAATTATACTCGGAAGATTTGCTGGGGTTTTTCATCCTCGTTATTTTCAGGGTTTTCCCCAGGGTACATATTGTGTTATGGTTGAATGTTTCATGTGATTGAATGGTTCATTGATTCAAGTATTCAATATTAAAACACTTAAAGTTTTAAAGTTCAAAGCTCATCATATTTGATCAAAATTTAACAAGTAAAAGGTCTTGGGTTCAAGTTTTTCCTTTTGTTACTCTTTTGGAAAAGTTCACATTATAAAGTAATTTAATTGTAAGAATGATTCTCACTAGTGTTATAAAAGTGGGCCACTTATTTGTAAAAGGGATCTTATAGGAAAATTTAGTCAAGGGTGGGGGAAAGTATTTTCTACATTGAGCACCCATCACCATGTGGTTCAATCTTTGTCTGCCATGTGGATCGTTGGTTCCATCTTATGCCTTTTTTCAAAAAGGCATAAATTTGGCATATGGAGTTCATTTTTAGTGCCATTTCTTTAAATTGCCTATTTTTTGAGATCTTTGCATCTAGACCATCAATTTCTATTTTTGAAGCCATATTACATGCAAATTATAATATGGATATTGTAACGCCCATATTTTGATTCGGCATATTTATTAGTTAGATACACCATACTTTATTTCTTATATATTCTGTTGAACCAACTCGACTGAGTAAACTATATTGGACCTCATTATATGATGTTACTCTGTTTTATGATTTCACCATGATTATGATGTTACTATGTTATGCGGTTATGATGTCATGATTATCATATGATTTCCTTATTTTACGATTGCAGTATATGTTTATATGTTTTCATTAATGAAATGTGAAATATATGATTCGGTACGTGGATACCATCTTCTTATATGAATTATTGAAATGTTATATGTCATACGCATCTATGATGAGCTAAAAAGGTTACATGAAATAAAATGATAACATGGATCAATTGGCGATCAATGGAAAATGCTTTCTATAAATTCTATTTTGCAAAATACTAACCTACAGGACTCAAGGGCTATGGGATAGCCAGTTACTTGATCTGATATATATTGGAAAGGAAAAACATGTTCATACAGCAAACCTTAGCAGCCAAAATGAGGATACGATGACACAAACTGATAATCCCGATAGCAGCAAGTATGAGTTGATAAGGGCGTAGGCCCAATATGTTGAGAGGGATGGATGTGTTTCCCACCCTATGTTTCCATGAGACCCGAGGTCGTGGGAGGGCCGTGCTGAGACACGCTCCCCATGTTGTTGTGATGACGATGGTCGGATGCCTGCTAGGGGAGGATAGGTCCGTTGTTCAGCCGACGCTATCGCTCTCAAGTTCTATGTGGTTAGATCGGTGAGTCCGACATCCACTTTTATACTAGCAGAGGAAGGATAGGGAGGATGCTGGACGTAGGTTATGATGGGAGGATGTGTTAGTTAGTACTGTTGAGGGTTTAGTATTCCTTGATTATGAGTTAGTGGTAGTAGGTACCCTTCCTTGTACATGATTGATTAAACTAATGTAAAGATAAAGATAATGATGTGAAATCGTAAAGAACTAACTGTTAAATAACTGTGAATGTTGAAGTAATTGTACTATATATATTATGTTTGTTCTTCTACATGGGGGTAAATACTACTATTAGTTAGCAGGTATGCATAGGCGGGATGGGGTTTGTCTATAGTACATTTATGATCTGTGCATGCGCTGGCCACGCATGCACACCTTGCACATGTACACTAGTATCGATATACAAACACTTAACATATTGAATAAATGTATAAGTTGTCATAAGTAATTAGGTTAATCATGCATTGACCGAATTCAGATAATGGATATAAAGTTATCTAAGATGTGTAAAACAAGTCAATTAAGCTACGCATTACCCGTTCGTAAACATTGTGATATACAATTGAGACAAGTGTCATCAGTTAACATTGTCGTCTGAGAATTGTTGTAAATAAGGTAATGGTACTGTTTAATTAATTAGTAAGGTTGTTTAAGCACTTAAGGGTGCTTTGTTTAGAAGAATGATGATACTATGTAGATGTTAGGGTACTCATGTGATAAACAAATGATGTAAAAGACATCTTTATTAAATTCACCATTTTTATTACCTTATGGGGATTTAATTAATATTATTACCTAAAATTTATTTTAATAATATTACTACCCATGTCGTAACAATTGCAAAATAGGTGAAATTTAAATATTGATTAATGAATGATTAGAATGTGATTATTTTACATTTCTAAGTTAGACATCATAGGATAACTATTTTTGGAATGAACGTGATGTGATGGGAAATGGGTTATTACTATTTAATTATTCAATATGAATCGTAGAATTTAAAATCTCAAGATAAGTGATCTCGACGGATAAGGTAGACCCTTAAGACACGCCATGTCCAAGTTGAAAGGGGTCAAATATTTATATAATATTTTATTAATTACCTCAATAACAATAAATACAAGGTTTGGTGAAAAGACTTGTAATTAATGAACCTTGTCCCGAATGGATAACCTTTGGGTGATAATTCCCACCGTAATAAATACTTACGACCGTCAATCCAAAACCAAATAATTTTTCCATGAGATTAATTAATTATACATTTTTATAAAGAACCGTGTATGAATGAACTGGTGATAGGAGTAAATGTTGAGGGGCTCGAGAGGGGGATTTTGGGGCGGTGGAGTAAGCCCAATATATTCTCGAGGAAGGGAAAGTATATAGAGGGGGAGAGCTTGGAGTAAAAGGGGGAGGTTTTTGGGGAAGAAAAGAAAGTTTGGAGAACAGAAAGTTTGGAGAACCGAAGAGAGGACTGCTCTCGGGATTATCATATTGTGGGCTCGGGGGCTTGGAAATCCTTTGATTTCCAAGGGCCAGCAAGATAATAGCTGGTCGGTAGGGTGGACACTTCATTTTGGCTGTTTAAGGGGTTATACAACCTGCTACAACCTACGGTTAGCATCAGCATCAGGTAATTTCCTTGTTATTTACGTTATTTGATTATTATGCTAAATCTTACTGTAAACATGCATAACTTGCTATTTACTGATTTACTAAGTTGTGAAACATATTCTTATGCTGGAACATGATTGTTGAAAAGAAAATAATGATATGTTTGTTTATTTTAAATTACGAATGTAAGGTTGATGAAAACACGACAGTACACTAAATATCATTTAGGCACATAGTAATTGTTAGAAATTGACTTCCATACACTTGATAAAGTTTAATACGTAGAAAATTAACTCGGAAATTTTACTCAGTGCTCTGCTGTAAAAACCAGAGCACTACATATGGTATCAGAGCGTTTGTTCAGACTCTTGAACCTACAGGCCTGTTCATGCTGCACCTAGAAAATCTACTTAATAATTTACCTACTTGACCTCTAGCCATAGTAAGCTTCGAAGGTGCACCTGCAAAAAGGACAATGGGAATAATATTAGAAAATGAAAGAATATATATACATATAATTATATTTTCATTCTTTTATAACTATTGCTGCACACGCAAAAGACTAGTATGATTTGGCCAAAGTAAATAAAACATATATATATATATATATATATATATAAATATTATGAAAAAAAATAAAAATAAAAAATCTATAGCATCTAGTCCATGTGTCAACCTGTAGACTACCTGCATAAAACATAAAATGAGTAAGAGAAGTTGAACTTAACATACCGGTAGAAACAATGAATTAATTATCTACTACCCACAGTCAAATTTTGTGAATCACGAGCACAAACACATAAGTCAAATTTAAACTACTGGTTCAAAGATCACACTCTAATGAAAATTATCTCTATATTCTTATTTAGTGAAACAGTCTAAGATTATTCATCACAGTCATAATCTACCCTCGACTAAAAAAAAAAAAAAACTCTAAGTTACCCAAGGGCTCTACCCTAGATGGGTTAGATCACTCAAACGTTTAAATATGAGTTTTACATGCCAGTTAAGGTTCAAGGTAATTTCATCAAGACAAATTAAGGTTGCGCCCTAGATGGCAGAGAATAATGAGACTAAGCTTCTCATAAGAGTTGTGCCCTTGGCTCACTTAGTCAATTTTTTATTATTATTATTATCTATTTATTTTATTTTTATTTCTGCAACAAAGTCTAGTCTACGCCCTCACTTCTTAGCTTACGCTGAGCTTAAAAACTTAATATCTTTTTTATAAAATTTATTTGCAGAGTTTATGGGGATGCGCCCCCTCTGTTGAGAGCTCGTGCTCTTGTTTATTGCCACAAAGTTATTGGTAGAGAGCTGGGCTGCACCCCCCTCACAATCTAGCTCACACTGAGTTTAGAATAACAAATATAGCATTCAAGGGCGGACAGAGATGTGGAAACGCCCTCTCACGCTGAGTTCAAACCTAAAAACAATATAACAGGAAAAACAAAAGAAAGAAATGAACGGTCTACAATAAAGTTGAAAAATCATAAATTAAATAATAATACGGAAACACCCAGGAATAAGCCTCGATCGCAGAGATCGAAATGCAGCATGCAACCTATAGTGATTCGATACCATTAAGCTTACAAACATGCTATCACTGAGATAAGGAGAATAGTGCCAACCAAGAAGTTCTTAACCAGACATGCAAAACGACGGAATTCATTAGGGATTTCGATAACTAAATAAACCTCCATGAAAAGTATGAACCTACTGCCATTCCTAAATCTAAGCGAGTTTGTAACTGTAAAACTAGGCTTAGTGGTCGCCGTTTAGAGTGCTCCGGCATCTATAATCTTCAATGGTTTGCATGGATAAACAGTTTGAGGGTTCACGAGTTTTAAGTCTCACCTCCAATCGCTAAGGCAGAGAAAGGACTTAGATCAGCTTAACCCTACGTTTTCAATCAGAGATTTAACATATATAATAGTGTTCAACAATAACTTAATTCAAAAAGTTTTTGCAGTGATCGAAACCAAGACTCCTGAAACCAGTGAGGTATAAAACGCTTTCAGGAGTGAGAACAGGTCAGACAGAGATTGATTTTGTAATTTAAACACCCGATCAAAATGTGACCACGGGCCACATCCTTAATGGAAGGTTACTCGACTGGCTGCAGACCTACAATAGCAACGACTGGCCATCTTGGAACAAGGTTTTAAGGCAGACAAAGGAAATACAAACCCATTAGCTTGACTATCACATGAATATGTTAAAAATAGGAAATCAAGCTCTCGAACGGCGATCCTCTCCAGCTTGATCAAAAGAAAAAAAAAACACGATGCTGAAAGTTTAATGAAATCGGGTTGGCTCAAGGTAGAGACACATAAATCTAGGAATCTGATCAAAATTTGAAGACTTCACCGAAGGTCGAGAGTTATGCGGAGATTTATATAAAATAAAACTACAATTTACCTCCAGTCCGTGCAAATGGAAACCCTCGGTTCTGAACTTCTCTGCTGAAGTTATGGAAGGACGCTGCCTCCCATCACAAACCAACCCGTAATTTGAACTCAGTAGCGACCTTTAGTTTTGCCCTGACGTGATGTCCTTTCCCTCTGGGTTGAGCTGCACCGTCTGGCTGAGCTGGGGATGCCGCTCTCAGAACAAAACAATAAAGAGGGGAATAACACTAAGCCGTAACAAATAAATTTTCTGTAAAGTCTGAAACTAAAATGCAAAAGCCAGGAAATGAATACGCTGTAAACTCCTTAGAGCGTGATTATTTTTTTTTGAGGAAAAGAGAAAAGGTGAAACCCTAGCGCAGCTTCAGAAAAAAAAATGTATTTTGGGCCCAGCCCGAGCTCAACACGCTGAACCTTTAAAGTGACCAAACGCAAAGTCCAATAGGGTTCTTGCACAGTCCAACACCCATGCGTCCAAACCTTTTTTACTATAGCCTAGCCCAGATGCTCAGCAACTACAGCCTTCACTACATCCTTCAGAGCAACCATCGGCCAAGCCCAAAGGGAAACACGCATCATCCAAGCGCCCAAGGCCAAAGCTTTCCACATTGTTACCAGAGCGTTACCAGCAGCCAGCCAAGTCAAAAGAGCTCCCACGAACCACCAATACAGCCAAGCGCCTAGTTCGCCCAAGAGCATATCTTCTTTTTCTCTCACTTACGAACCTGAACCTCCTCATGTTGATCAAACGTTCTTAAGGAACCCATAGCTCCACCACGCCTAGCAGCCGAGTTCGGCAGGAGTTGCAGAGCTAAAACTCCACGAGAGAGGGTGAAAATGGCCGCGTCTTGGGGATTGACACTATTTAGGGTTTCCCCCTCTTTCGCATGGCGGTGGGGTGCGTGGAGAGACCACGTGCCTTCATGCTTCTTCTCATGGCAGTAGGAGGACGCGTGGGTCTCATGCTAGGGCGCGACGGGCCCATGAAGATCTTAGGGGTAGGTTAATATTATTCGAACAAATTAAAATTATCTAAATTTGGTGATTGATTCAAATTGTTAAAAATTTAAATTAATTATTATAATTCAATGTTGTCAATTATTCGAAAACTTTAAAATAATTTAAAGTTATTTTTTTTTGTTGTTGTTTGGTGAAATTAAATTTGGTTAAATTTATTTGGCACAATTATCAATTAATTAAAAATTTAACAAAACCATAATTTCACTTTAGTGATTATTACATGAATTATAATTAGAATTAAAAATTAATATGAATTATGGTTTACATCTCATGTTAGGATTAGTAAAATTCTAGTTATTTATTTGATTTCTTATAAAATAAAAATAAAATAAAATAAAATATAAAATTTGCCGAGATTTCAACTCCTAGTCGAAGGGATGAGAGAGACCTGAAATTTCAAAAACAAGACACCGTTAAGATCAGCATGACGAGCTGAACACCATGACAAAAATTGTTTAGTAAAAACGACTATAGATTTTACTGCGCTAATCCTGACAATTTGTTATCTCATGATGCAAGTTATTTCTTACGCATAAGTATAAGTGTATGAATACCTACATTTTAGTTCCGCGTATATTTGATTGAACAACTAAGGATATGATTTTATTTCAAAAACTCAGGAACTATCATGGTAACAACACGCAGAGGTCGAGGTCGGGGTCAAGGTCGACCACCGTCACCGCCACCTCCGCCACCGTCGTCGCCGCCAACACCGCCACAACCAACCTCAACACCAGAAATGCAGATCATAATGAGGTCTTTGGAGGCTATTATGACCACGATGAACAGGCAGTCGGAAAGGGCCGTCGAGGTGGAAACCACTCAAGTGAGTCGAGAGAACTCTGAAAGGGCACATGGCCCAAGACTGGAACCGCTTCAGGACATATCGAGGGAGTTACAAAAGATAAAGGTTCCAGAGTTTTCAGGAGGACGACCCGGTAAGCATGCAGAGGCATGGCTGGAAGGCATGAAGAGATGCTTCGCATTGAATGAGTACACATCTAGTTCCAAGGCTAGGATGGCCGTCTTTCAGCTTAAAGGTGATGCTTTGAATTGGTGGTCAGACCTCGAGAAGCAGTTGCACCTTACTCCTCTTACAACTTCTTGGGAACTGTTCGAGGAGAGGTTCCACATGAAGTATTTGCCAAATTATTACAAGGAAGAACAGGCAGGTGCACTCCATGCCTTAGTACAGGGAGACAAGACGGTGGAGGAGTATGAATCTCGGTTTATGGAACTAGTAAAATATGTTCCTTACCTAGATGCAGATGATTGTCAGGTAGAGCGTTTTGTGTATGGACTTAACTACAAGATTAGAGCTGCTGTGCGGATGTGGAAGCCGACTTCAGTTGCCATGGCAGTTGAGTATGCTCGTTATGCAGCTGATATGTCAGATGGAAAAGGGGGTAGTAAGTTGACAGGAACCAATCAGTATGTTTCAGGGAAGGCATCACGTCCTTACTTCAGGGGAGGACAATCTAGACCTCCTCCTTATGGTAACAGGTTCACACCGAGGGGTAATACTTCAGTTAACTCAATCTCGCAAGCATCGTCCACAACCCACCAAAGGCAGGGACGTACACAGGGAAGTTCCTATAGAGGAGCAAGGGGTTTTAGAGGAACCAGGGGAAGGAACTCATCTCAGAGGATTCCTTTGAGCAACATGCAATCCCCTCCCAATCTCTCTTGTTGGGGATGCGGAGGTCCTCATTTCCAGCGAGACTGTCCCAAGGGTCAGTCAAGCAGCAGGCACAGGGAAGGAAAAGCACCCATGGATAGTTCGGGTAATAGTCATCGGATTCATGCAGCGGTGCATAACCACCAGGTAGAACATCAGTCTACCGTAGTAGAATCCACTGGTAATGTAAACAATGTCAAACTTAAAATTTTGTTTGATCCAGGAGAAACTGATAGTTTTATTTCACCATTTGCATTAGATAAATGTGGGTTGGCAGCCTACGAGCACGATGATTTCAAACTGGTTGAATGGCTTCAGGAGCTAAGCAAACAGTAGGTCTTAAAGTGAGAAGTTGTGAGGTTGACTTAGGAGTGTGCACCACTAAGTTGGATGCTTATGTCACCAATTTGGGGACTTATGACCTCATTATTGGCATGGATTGGTTAGAAGGCCATAGAGATTTCTTAGACTGCTATGCGAAGAAGGTGTTGTGCCTCGATGACGAGGGAAGGACAATTCAAATCCAAGGCTTGAAGAGGAAGGTATCCCTCCGTTTCATCTCTATGGTGAAAGCTAAGCGGTGCCTAAGACAAGGATGCCAGTTGTTCGTAGTGGAGGCCGTGAGCGATAGTAAAGGACCTTCCTTGAATTCTTACCCAGTGCTTTCCGAGTTCAAGGATGTCTTTCCGAAGGAATTGCCAGGACTACCTCCAGAAAGAGAGCTCGATTTCACAATCGAACTAAAACCTGGTGCAGAACCTATCTCAAAAACTCCTTATAGAATGACAACTCCAGAGCTCCGTGAGTTACAGATCCAGTTAAAAGAATTGCTAGATTTGGGACTGATTAGACCTAGTATCTCACCGTGGGGAGCACCAGTGATCTTCGTTAAGAAGAAGGATGGATCTCTGCGACTGTGCATAGATTACAGAGATTTGAACAAGGCCACCGTGAAGAACAGGTATCCCATACCAAGAATCGATGACCTCTTTGATCAAATGAAAGGTGCGCCAGTCTTCTCAAAGATTGATTTACGATCAGGGTATCACCAGTTGAGGATCAAGGAAGGAGACATTCCTAAGACTGCCTTTCGAACTCGATTTGGGCATTACGAGTTTGTAGTGGTACCATTTGGTTTGACCAATGCTCCAGCTGTATTCATGAGCCTCATGAATGGTGTCTTCCGAAAATACTTGGACCGCTTTGTTCAGGTCTTCTTAGATGATATTCTTATCTATTCTAAGAGTGAGAAGGAGCATGAGGAACACTTGCGGTTAGTCTTGACATGCTTAAGGGAACATAAACTTTATGGTAAATTATCAAAGTGTTCCTTCTTCCAAAAAGAGATTCACTACTTGGGGCACATCATCTCAGGTGAAGGGATCTCTGTAGACCCAGAAAAGGTAAAGGCCATTGAAGATTGGCCAATTCCAAGGAATGCTTATGAGGTGCGCAGCTTCATGGGGTTAGCAGGCTATTACCGGAGGTTTGTGGAAGGATTTTCTAAAATTGCAAAACCTATTACCACCTTGCAACGCAAGGGAATCCGGTATGAATGGACCGATGAATGCGATGCCGCTTTTACAGAGTTAAAAAGATTGTTGACAAGTGCACCGATCTTGCGGGTACCAGACATGGATAAAGATTTCATGGTATGCACCGATGCCTCGAAGCAAGGATTAGGAGCGGTGTTGATGCAGGAAGGTGGGGTAATAGCTTATGCATCTCGAAAGTTGAAACCTCATGAGGAGCAGTATGCCACGCATGATCTAGAATTGGCAGCAGTAATGTTGACACTAAAATTATGGAGGCACTACCTAGTTGGTAGAAGCTTCACCCTTAAAACAGACCATCAAATCTTGCAGTACATCTTTACCCAAAGGGATTTGAATGCTAGGCAAAGGAGATGGAGTGAGTTCATGAGTGAATATGACTTTGGTATCTCTTACATCAAAGGAAAGGAGAATGTGGTGGCAGACACTCTAAGCCGAAGGCCGAGACTTTTCTCCTTAATTCCCTTGAAGGTTGACTTGAGGGAAAGGGTACTAGGACAACTATTGGGCGATAGTTGGTATCTAAAAGTAACCTCAGCTATTCAGAATGGAAAGGAACAGGAATTGAAGTATGATGGGTACCATCTTGAGGAAGATGGATTGTTGCGGTATCAGGGAAGGATGTATGTTCCTAAGGAAGGTGATATCAGGAAAACAATCCTTAGAGAGGCCCATAGATCACATTAATGTGCGCACCCAGGGGTGAAGAAGATGTATGCTGACATGAAGCAACTCTTCTTTTGGCCAGGTATGAAGATGGATGTAGTGGATTTTGTTTCGAAGTGCCTTGAGTGTCAACAAGTGAAGGCAGATCACCATCACCCGGCCGGTCTCCTACAACCGCATGATATCCCTATGACTAAATGGGAAGTCATTTCCATGGACTTCGTTGTAGGACTACCACTCACATCTCTGAGACATAATGCTATTTTGGTGGTAGTTGACAAACTGACCAAAAGTGCTCACTTCATTCCAGTCAGAGACACCTATGATGTGACAGATGTGGCAAGGGTATTCATAAATGAGATTGTACGTCTTCATGGAGTTCCTAAAAAGATAATCTCTAACAGAGACCCTAAGTTCACCTCCAGATTTTGGACAAGCATGCAGTCAGCATTGGGGACACAATTGAACTTAAGCTCAGCTTATCACCCCGAGACAGATGGACAGACAGAGAGGGTAAATCAAGTGATGGAGGACATGCTTAGGATGTATGTTATGGATCAACAGACACAGTGGGAGAAATATCTTCCTTTAGTGGAGTTTGCATACAACAATAGTCATCACAGCTCCATTGGTATGCCTCCATATCAGGCATTGTATGGGAGGCCGTGCAGGACACCACTTAGTTGGGACAGGTTAGAGGATCGAGTTTTAATTGGGCCTGAATTGATTCAGGAAATGGAGGAGCAAGTGATACAGATTAGGCAGCGGCTGAAGGAAGCACAGGATAGGCAAAAGAGTTACGCTGATGCACACAGATCAGATAGAACTTATGGAGTAGGGGATCGTGTATTTATTCGCATCAGACCAAATAAAAGTACCATTCGGTTTGGGAAGGGTACCAAGTTGTCACCTCGCTTTATAGGTCCATTTGAGATTCTTGAGAAAATCGGACCAGTTGCTTATCGTCTCGCGCTGCCACCCCACTTGCATAAAACTCATAATGTATTTCATGTTTCTGTATTACGACATTACATAGCTGATGAGACTCACAAAATTCATTGGAAGGAATTGCAGGTCTCGGACGAGGGAACCTTCAGGGTCGAACCATTACGTATACTTGATTGTAGGGTTCGACAGCTCCGTAGTCGCCATGTGGACCAAGTTAAGGTCCAATGGGACAAGTATAGCCCAGGGTCTGCTACCTGGGAGGATGCAGAGACCATGCGTCGATATTTTCCCTCACTATTTTGACCATAACTTCGGGACGAAGTTTCCCGAAGGGTGGGTGTATGTAACGCCCATATTTTGATTCGGCATATTTATTAGTTAGATACACCATACTTTATTTCTTATATATTCTGTTGAACTCAGCTCGACTGAGTAAACTATATTGGACCTCATTATATGATGTTACTCTGTTTTATGATTTCACCATGATTATGATGTTACTATGTTATGCGGTTATGATGTCATGATTATCATATGATTTCCTTATTTTACGATTGCAGTATATGTTTATATGTTTTCATTAATGAAATGTGAAATATATGATTCAGTACGTGGATACCATCTTCTTATATGAATTATTGAAATGTTATATGTCATACGCATCTATGATGAGCTAAAAAGGTTACATGAAATAAAATGATAACATGGATCAATTGGCGATCAATGGAAAATGCTTTCTATAAATTGTATTTTGCAAAATACTAACCTACAGGACTCAAGGGCTATGGGATAGCCAGTTACTTGATCTGATATATATTGGAAAGGAAAAACATGTTCATACAGCAAACCTTAGCAGCCAAAATGAGGATACGATGACACAAACTGATAATCCCGATAGCAGCAAGTATGAGTTGATAAGGGCGTAGGCCCAGTATGTTGAGAGGGATGGATGTGTTTCCCACCCTATGTTTCCATGAGACCCGAGGTCGTGGGAGGGCCGTGCTGAGACACGCTCCCCATGTATTTGTGATGACGATGGTCGGATACCTGCTAGGGGAGGATAGGTCCGCTGTTCAGCCGACGCTATCGCTCTCAAGTTCTATGTGGTCAGATCGGTGAGTCCAACATCCACTTTTATACTAGCAGAGGAAGGATAGGGAGGATGTTGGACGTAGGTTATGATGGGAGGATGTGTTAGTTAGTACTGTTGAGGGTTTAGTATTCCTTGATTCCGAGTTAGTGGTAGTAGGTACCCTTCCTTGTACATGATTGATTAAACTAATGTAAAGATAAAGATAATGATGTGAAATCGTAAAGAACTAACTGTTAAATAACTGTGAATGTTGAAGTAATTGTACTATATATATTATGTTTGTTCTTCTACATGGGGGTAAATACTACTATTAGTTAGCAGGTATGCATAGGCGGGATGGGGTTTGTCTATAGTACATTTATGATCTGTGCATGCGCTGGCCACGCATGCACACCTTACACATGTACACTAGTATCGATATACAAACACTTAACATATTGAATAAATGTATAAGTTGTCATAAGTAATTAGGTTAATCATGCATTGACCGAATTCAGATAATGGATATAAAGTTATCTAAGATGTGTAAAACAAGTCAATTAAGCTACGCAATACCCGTTCGTAAACATTGTGATATACAATTGAGACAAGTGTCATCAGTTAACATTGTCGTCTGAGAATTGTTGTAAATAAGGTAATGGTACTGTTTAATTAATTAGTAAGGTTGTTTAAGCACTTAAGGGTGCTTTGTTTAGAAGAACGATCATACTATGTAGATGTTAGGGTACTCATGTGATAAACAAATGATGTAAAAGACATCTTTATTAAATTCACCATTTTTATTACCTTATGGGGATTTAATTAATATTATTACCTAAAATTTATTTTAATAATATTACTACCCATGTCGTAACAATTGCAAAATAGGTGAAATTTAAATATTGATTAATGAATGATTAGAATGTGATTATTTTACATTTCTAAGTTAGACATCATAGGATAACTATTTTTGGAATGAACATGATGTGATGGGAAATGGGTTATTACTATTTAATTATTCAATATGAATCGTAGAATTTAAAATCTCAAGATAAGTGATCTCGACGGATAAGGTAGACCCTTAAGACACGTCATGTCCAAGTTGAAAGGGGTCAAATATTTATATAATATTTTATTAATTACCTCAATAACAATAAATACAAGGTTTGGTGAAAAGACTTGTAATTAATGAACCTTGTCCCGAATGGATAACCTTTGGGTGATAATTCCCACCGTAATAAATACTTACGACCGTCAATCCAAAACCAAATAATTTTTCCATGAGAGTAATTAATTATACATTTTTATAAAGAACCGTGTATGAATGAACTGGTGATAGGAGTAAATGTTGAGGGGCTCGAGAGGGGGATTTTGGGGCGATGGAGTAAGCCCAAGATATTCTCGAGGAAGGGAAAGTATATAGAGGGGGAGAGCTTGGAGTAAAAGGGGGAGGTTTTTGGGGAAGAAAAGAAAGTTTGGAGAACAGAAAGTTTGGAGAACAAAAAGTTTGGAGAACAAAAAGTTTGGAGAACAGAAAGTTTGGAGAACCGAAGAGAGGACTGCTCTCGGGATTATCAGATTTTGGGCTCGGGGGCTTGGAAATCCTTTGATTTCCAAGGGCCAGCAAGATAATAGCTGGTCGGTAGGGTGGACACTTCATTTTGGCTGTTTAAGGGGTTATACAACCTGCTACAACCTACGGTTAGCATCAGCATCAGGTAATTTCCTTGTTATTTACGTTATTTGATTATTATGCTAAATCTTACTGTAAACATGCATAACTTGCTATTTACTGATTTACTAAGTTGTGAAACATATTCTTATGCTGGAACATGATTGTTGAAAAGAAAATAATGATATGTTTGTTTATTTTAAATTACGAATGTAAGGTTGATGAAAACACGACAGTACACTAAATATCATTTAGGCACATAGTAATTGTTAGAAATTGACTTCCATACACTTGATAAAGTTTAATGCGTAGAAAATTAACTCAGAAATTTTACTCAGTCCTCTGCTGTAAAAACCAGAGCACTACAGATATTCCAAGTGATATTGTGATTATCATTACCAACTACTTTTCATAGAGAGCCAGTATGGAGGATGTCTTACGAAGTAAGGGACTTCACCAAATTACTTTGGGAAAAGAAACATCTCCCACTGATAATGATAATAAAGTAAAATAGGATAATAAAAATGAGAAAGCACATGGATTAATAGGGACGTCCATCTATAATGACCTATGATTCTACCTTCAAGGAATGTATTCACCAGATGTAGCTTGGATAAAAATTGGAAATTGTATTTGGTCACCATAAATATGAGATTTGAGACTACTAACTTGAAAATAAATTGGTTTCTTTAAATCCAAGTGATTTCTCTTGCATTTAAGATTATCTATCTAAAGTAAAAAACCTTTATACTCTTAGTTGAAGAAGGAAATATATCTCAGCCAAAAACAATGTATTTATGTTATTCTTGCTAAGCTTGGTCCTTCTTATTTTGTGTTTGTATTTACTTCTCATTCCACCAAATAATCTCAAGGGACTAATTATATCGTACCCAATCTTGAAGCTTTTTGTGATTCTTTGATTAGAGAGCAAGATAAACTCTTGCATCTTGGAGCGATCAACACTACGAGTACATATGATAAAGCTTTAGTAGTAGAACATAAGGATAAATCCAAGCATCCAAAGAATAAACCATAAGTGAAACCCTTTCAACAATAATAAACTATAAGTACATATAATAAACCCTTTCAACAATTTCCTAAACCCAATGTTGATAAATACACTAAATCAAAAGGTAAGAAGTCTACATGACAACATTGGAATTTTTGTGGATGAGATGGCCATGTGGAATCTAAGTTTTCTAAGAAAATGGAAGCGTTGGAAGAAACAATGAAGAAGCACAACATTAATCTTGATTATTCTTCTAACTCTTCTTCTCACGGACATGCACTTTCTTCTTTTGTTTTCTCCTTTAATGCATCATCTACTTCTTCTTTTACTGAATGACTTATTGATTATAGAGCCTCTTATCATATGGCTAAAGACAAAGCCATTTTTAATTCTCTAAATGAATGTAACACCAAAAAATATTTATTGGTGATGATAGATCTCTTAGTGTTGTCATATATGAAATAGTTCAACTAGATGTATTATGTGTTCCAAGTCTTTTATGTAATCCGTTGTCAGTTTATTAGATCACTCATTCTAGTGAAGGTAAGACTGTAGAGTTTTCACCTCACCAAGTTGCAATCAAGGACTTAAAATATCCTAAGTGTGTCCTAGCAGCTCGAATTGTTGATGATAATATTGGGTCATACATATTTGAAAACATTGGGTCATCATCTTTCCATTAGTGTTTATTTTTCATAGCGATGAGAAAACTTTGGCATGAGCGATATGGTCATCTAAACTATCACTCATTGCAACAACTATGTAATAAGAAAATGGTGACTATTCTTCCTCTCATTTCTTGCAGAGATGGTGTTTCTCCTGGGTGTGTTCTCGGTAAACATCATCGGGACAATTTTGACAAATGTGCCTTTTGGTACACCTTGACCCCCTTGCGGCTTGTTCACACTGATTTGTGTGGTTTGATTCCTTTTTAATTTTTTTATGGCTTCAAGTACTTACTAACTTTCATTGATGACTTCTCTAAACACACTTGGTTTTAATTTTTAAAACTTAAGAGTGGAAATTTTGACATGTTTTTGGCCTAAAAGGCCCTTGTAGAATGATGATATGGACATCTTTTGTTGCTGCAACTTGATCCCCATAATTTTCTGAAAAATTATAGGGCCTCTCCTTTCATTTTTAGAGAGTTTTGTGATCCCTTGAAAGCTTGGTTTTTGACCCTTTAAGTTGTTCCCTTTCTTTAGAAAAAGTTGTTTTTTGGCTAAGGCAAACTTCACTTTTTTCGCCAACTGGTCCCAACTTTTTAGTCTATTTTGCACGGCCAATTGTTTTTGTTGTAAAGGTGGTCGCAGTATTTAAGGTTGACCTCGATGACTGGTCGCATCCTTCTGGCTTGTCTTTCACCGACTGTTGCGCACTGGTCTTGTCTTATTGCTCGCTGATCGGTCGCAGCATTTAGCGCTAATGTCACCGACCGTTGCACGGTCCTTTAAGTTTTTTTTCGCCGATCGTTGCGCCAATTCTAGTCTTAACTTCACTGATTGTTGCGCTGTCTGTTGGTTTATTTGTGTCAGGTTTCTCGTCCGGTTTTTGGTTAAGTCGGTTGCTCCCTGTCGTAGAACTTGGTCGCGTTGGTAACAATAACCCCGCCGACTGTTGCACAAAATTTCACTTTAAAAAGTTCACCGATCATTGTGCCATCCTTTTTTTCTCCTCGTCGATCCTTGTCGCAGTTCCCTTGTCGCAATGCTTAACGATAACTCTGCTGGCTGTTGCGCAAGCTTTAAGCTTAAACTCACTGACCACCCCTGATCTGCGCAGTCTGTCATCCCCGTCGGTGCAGTTCTTTTGGGAAAACGTAAAAGTGAGTGGGTGGAGACTTTAATTAAACTCCGTGTGAATTTATTGGTTGATCCATCGAGCCCCGTGCACCATTAGTGTGCCCAACTGCCAACCCCGTAGGTCTTAATTTCTCAGCTATGCATATATTTGCAACAGGGTTTTGGGTTTTACCTCCCAACTTTTGCAAAACCGAGAAGCATCGATTGAGCGCCATTGGAAGCATTAGGTTGTCGCCAGTCAGAGCACGCATACCGGTTCCAATAACCCCCTCCAGTGTCGACAAGTAGGCCCTTTCGAACCCTATTCCATTTGTTTTATTCGCTTGGGACCTTGGCTTAGCGTTTCTTTTTGTTTTAAAGCTGTTTGTGGTTGTTTTTAGAGCCCAGGTTCTTTGAAAACTAGACCCTCCTTGTACTTCATAGCACCGAAAAAAAAACTTCCGCCCTGGCTATTTTTACCCGTACCCGGTATCCCTGTCAGCGTGAGTTTCAAGGCCACATTTGGTTCGTCGCAACCTTCACTTCAGGATTGGTCAAGTTTTGAACCCGGTACCCACTAGGAAACTTCTTGTCCTAAGTTTGGTAGGCTCACTGTCAATGAAATTTGCCCGAACCTTGAACCCTGATGACCACTTTGTTTGCCATCCCAATCAAGTCCTTTTCGACCAAGAATAAGCTGCGTTGGATTTCACATAGTCATTATGTTCTGCTTTGTTTCACGCACACACACGCTTGCCACTATCAGTCGCTCGCAGTTTCATTTTTTTCAATTAAACTTTGGTCGCATACATAGCTGTTTTGTTTTGTTAATTGTCCATCCTAAGTCTTCATTCATCACCTCTTAAGATAGTTTTTCATAAACATTTAATGCGCTAGCTTGCTTGAGGGCTTGTCTTCTTCCATTGGCATAGGCACTTCTCATTTTGAAATTCTAAAATAATGCTGATAGTACTGGCTTGTTCACTAATTATGATGATAAAATAATCGCCAGCAGCACTCGTTTTTTTGATTAAATCGCACTCATTGAACTGCCGCATGGATGATTTTTGTGTAAATGTTGGTCTTTGTTGTTTTCATCCTTAATGGGCAAGTTTAAACGGAAGCTAACATTCATGTTAATTAAAGTTCTATTTTAAATATCATGAATATGAATACTGTATTGATCATAAACAATTGGCATCCCTCATTTGTCCCCTCATTGTCATCACAGGTCTGATATGCATAGGCGACCTGCCAGAAATAAAGCCAAGTTAGCCAAGTTAGACTCAGACGTGGAAATCCTCTTAGACGCTTCGCTTGAGACGATGTTCGGCGACATGAAAGATATCACAGGAGCTTCCCTAGAATATCAATGGGGTGAGCTATACAGAGCTGTAGAAGACCAAAACTTCCCTGAAGCCTCCTTGGAAGAGCTAATGGTTTATAGGAACATAAAAAATTCTGGTCTCCACAAAGCGGCCACTTTCCCGGAGTTGTTCCCATGCTCATAGGTTATTGGTTGGATACTAACCCAGGTGAATACTGACACCAGATTCATCACAGATATCGACGAGATGAGTCTTGCATCTTTTGCACCAGATTTTATCACGGAAGCATACAAAATGCCCTACCTTAAGACCCTACTGAATGATGAATGGATCTCCAGGCTAAAGATAGACCCTTTGGAATATGCAAGAAAGATGACAATTGCTGAAAGGCAAATAAGGGCAAGGGTCAGTGGAGAGTATGAGAGTCAATATCTGAGGACTCCGTACAGGATCATTGCCCTGATGTTGAGTCGAGTTTTCGGCATGCCCAATGGAAACATATATAAACTCGGCTGGGTGCCGGTAATGTCCTGCGTTGCCACACATGGTACAATATTCTACTGGGATGATATTATCTTAGATAGTATGGCTTCACTTATAACTGCTGCACAGGGAGGATTGACGCAAAACAAGGCCGATTTCTTCATGTCCTCTTATTTGGTGGACTGTTTATTCATCAAGCACCCTTTTCCTGATTTGGGATGCATCTGGAAGAGCAAAGAATCTCCCCTCCATGTGTCTTATCAGATAACGTGGGCACACAAGTATGCAAGCTACTACACTCAGATCTGTGAAAAGTTCATCATGCCCCTATATCAACTACTCTTTAAGGAAGAACCAAACTTCCTATCAGAGAATGCTATGCCAATCATAGAAACATTCAGAGATTACTACTTCTATATGGAGGGAACATACATCAAAATATGTGGAGGGATTCGTGCCCCATCCCTATTGCCCCGATATGCCACAGATTACGTAGTACATAAAGAAGCCGTAAGGAAACTCTTTATCGATGGAGTCAGTAGAGTGCTCCATGACAAGAAGAAGGCCACATACCCACCAATGCCCTTTACCATTGGAGCATACTAGCTCCCCAAGGCGAGAGATGGTATAGATTTTGCTCAGGACTTAGAAGCCTTCCATTTTGGAATAAAATTTTTCAGAAGGCATGACCTTGAAGGAAAATTTTCTACTCACTATCTTAGCTGCAGGGTCACTTTTGATTACGCACACCTTTTTGACAAGGATGAAGAGTTCGTTTGAAGTTCTGAAAACATGACCGAGTTAGGAAAGCGCTGCCGCCCCAAAAGCGGGGCTAGTTCCAGTTCCAAAGATTCCATAGGAGCTGGGCTAAAGGAAAAGGAGGAAGAAGAGAAGCAGCGCTAGGAAGCTGAAAGGAAGAATAAATAAGAGGCAGATAAACTCAAAGAGGAAGAAAATCAAAGGCTTCTAGCATAGAAGTAGAGAAGCTTCAAAAAGAGAAAGAAGAGAAACAACGTCAGGATGCAGAAGCTGCCAAAATTCAGCAGGAGCAAGCTGAGAGGCTGCAGAAAGAAGAAGCTGATAAACTGCAAAAAGAAGAGGCTGAAAATTTGCAGGAAATAAAGGAGAAAGCGGAAGAGGAAGTAGCAGAATTGCAGAGGCAAAAAGAAGAAGCAGAGAAGTCCAAGCAAGTTGTGGAGAAAGGTAACTCAAGTCCACAAGCCATGAACATAGATGTATAAATGAAAAACCTGCTAGAGACAACCGTTGAAGGACATGTATCAACTCAAGAGCTTGCTCTTACCCCATACACTCCCTCAAAGCAACACCAAGTGGCAAAGCTGGATTCTATCTTTTTCGATAAGAGAAAGAAGGATATCATGAGTAGATCGGAAAAGAGGATGAAAACTCATGACGACCGAGATGAAATCAAAATAACAGAAGTTCCAATTTTTCAAGGTACCAATAGAGGCCCTCAGTTCACAGAAACATGCAGTGTGGCTTCGGTTCAGGCAAGTGCCGATAATGTAGATCTGTTGGTAGAAGAAGTGAAAAAATACAAGGACAAGTGCTTCAAAGTGAAGGATAATCTGCTAAAAGAGGTGCACCAAGGTAATGAGCTGAAGAGGAAGTATAAAGAGCTTCGAGAATAAAAGGAAGAAATAGCCCTGTAGATCCAAAAGCTCGAAGATGAAAAGGATGCACTAAATGTGTAGCTTGTAGTCATGGAAGGCGAGAATAAAGAATTAGAAACTTGCATAAAAAAGTTAGAAGCCAACAACATACAACAGAGCGATTTCTACAAGCCTCAGTTCGAAAGGTTGATGAGAGAAAAGGAGTCTCTGTTAGAGAAACTAAAGGTTGCGAAAGAGAAGGAGTAGGACTTAACCCCGTTCCATGAACAAGCATGCAATATATCAAAGAAAATTCATCAGTCACTGGAGTTGATCACAGAGGAGGTCTATAGCATGAAGAGAATGATTTCAAGGATGAAAGTAATTGGGGTTGATGCACTGAGATTCAAGAAAAAGTATGTGCGCCACTTCAAGGAAATCAGTTGGCAGCTTGAATGGAGGAGAGGAAAGTCAGGATTCCCAAAGCACCAACCTCTAAAGTCCAAAGAGGATACAAATATGGATTCAGGACTCCTTGAGTTTTGTAGAGACTGTGGTACAAAAATAATTAGTGGAATCCAGAAAACCATCGGGAGATGTACCGAATTCTACTTAAAGGTCCGGGAAACCCATGAGAAATGCCACATGATTTTTCCTCAAACCATAGATGATTTTCCCGACAAAGATCAACGTTTTTCAGAGCTGTAGGACGATCTGAATTCAGAAACAAAATACCTAAAGAAGATAGATGTCCTGAGACCAGAAGACCTCCACGGGTTTATTGGGAAAGCTTCGATTCATGCTTATTTTCTGGAGGACATCGCCCAGGAAACAGCGGCAGGAGCAACAAACGTTAAAGCAGACATGTGTAAGCATGAGATCTCACTAAAAATGATGATTTCTGCGCAGGGCCATTAGAGGAAATTTGGATGAAAAATGGGCCTTTTAACCCTAAAGTACCATTTCTTGTAATCACATATTAGCCAATCAAAATGCTTTAAAATTCAAACAAGGTGCATGTAAAAAAATTGGAGTGAAAAATAAAAACTACTTTTTTGGATCGTATTTTCAACTTATCTCCTTATAGGTTTACTCAAATTTCAAGAGGGGGGACTCGTCGGATGCATAATTAAATTATGAATCCAACAAGTACCCATGTTGCATACTTTTAACAACATCCACACCATGAAAAATCAAAAATACATTAAAAACGTGTTTTCTCTCACTAGAAACACATTTTTAATGTATTTTCAATTTTTCATGGTGTGTAGTTAAAAGTATGCAACATGGGTACTCGTTGGATGCATAATTTAATTATGCATCCAACGAGTCCTCCCGCTTGAAATTTGAGTAAACCTACAAGGAGATAAGTTGAAAATACGATTAAGAAAGTAGTTTTTTTTTACTCTCTCTCTAATATTATTTTATTATTTTCCTTAGGAGGCCCATTTTTTACCCAAATTTCCTATAATGAATTTTATTATATGAGAAACTGGCATGTGGACAAGTTACATTGCTGAAGTGGAAAAGGTAGCTGAGGTGGACAGGCCGGCTGAAGTGGATAGGCCAGGTGAAATGGAAAGACCAGCTGGAAGTTAATTTTGTTTTTCATTGTAAATTCCAAAAGATAGCTAAAAGTTGATTTATTGTATAAACATTTAAAAAATAGTTGGAAACTAATTTTGTCTTATATAAGCACTAGAAGATAAAATTTTGTGTTTCCCTAGGGTTAGGGTTGGAGAAAGGCATTTTTGTAAAGTTATAAATAGAAGGATAGAAAAGAAGGAAAAGGACTTTTGGCAGTTGAAAGGACTGATTTGTCTTGTACGTGAACTACTTTGCCGCATTAATAAATAAAGCTCCATTTGCTTGGGAAAAGATAGCATTGCGTTTTGCTTGGGAATATGTTGAATATCTGTTGAATTATTTATGCATCTTCCATGCATATACTGTGAGATCGTTCCTAACTATTCTGAATTAATTCTCTGTTATGAATGCTTTCATTTCCTGTGCAAACATTCTGTGTTAAATGAGTAATGGAATGTTTTAATTCTGTCAAAGCTATCTTTGATATCTTTTACTTTTTGTTGTAAATGCATCTATATTATTGAACAACTACCTGTGAGATTATTAGGTGTATTTCCTGCATATTACTCATATTTTAGTTTTGCTCCATGCAGGGATAGATTAATTAGCGTAGATAGTTTAGATCAGATTTGTTTTAATTACATGCATTTAGATAGATCACTTGCATATCATCTTTAGATATAAAAATACATAAATGGTGGATCGGGCCGCAACCGATGAAAACTCATTTTAAAATCACATATGGTAGCTGGGCCATTAACTGGACGGATTCCCCACACCAATCGGTGAGCGATCTAATTGGGCTTGCTTACTGGGGAGAATCCCTTGCTGATTGGTGCTGCGAATTTCAAGGCATCAACAACATCAAATACACAAGTTAAGAATAATTAATGGAGGATAATATGTCTTAAATAAATTTAAAATCTATAGCACTGCACATGGAATTCATATGAAACATACTATTCCATCCACACCACGGTCAATAGTGTTGTCAAGAGAAAGAATCACACATTAAACTTGGAAATTACAAATTGTATGATCCAATTTAAAAGATTAAGTCATCATTGTTGGGTAGAAACCATTAATTGTGCCAATTATATAGTCAATCACACTCCCCAAAAGGTTTTAAAAGACATAACACTAGAAGAAACATGGAGTAAAATTAAACCTGATATAAGCCAATTTTGTGTGTTTGGTAGTGAATCATGGCCTCACATTCCTAATGAAAAATGAAAAGAATTACAACCTAAGAGTGGGAAGTGTGTTTTTTTTGGATATTCTAAATATATAAAAGGTTATATACTTCTTAAACCTAAATATAATGACATTATTATTAGAAGAGATGTCAAATTTGATGAAAATATCTCATCCTGCTAGCCTAGTTTGACATTTGTGCCATCTTTGACTTGTGAGCCATGTTCGACGATTGTTCCACCTTATATTTCCAACTTATGTGTTAGTGATCCTACTATAGTTTTTTCTTCATATGATGATAGTGAGGATGAAAATACACCTCCTCCTACTCACTTTCCTCCAAATGGGTCCATTGAACATCAACCTGCATTAGCACCACCGTTTCCTAGATGGGTTCGTACAACCACTACAAGGAAAACACCATGTAGCAGAGGTTTTTAGTGTTACAAGATTGACAAAAAACATTAAAAAACATTTTCTACAACCTATGTTTCTAGTAGTGGAGGTTTTAGCGGAGGTTATAATGGATATTCACTATGACCAAAAAATCTAGGTGGCCAGAGGTGTTTTTTCAGTGCTCTATAATTTTGCACTGATGCCTCTTGTATAAATAATACACACCGATGCGTAAATTTTATTGCAGACATATTGGTGCTTATATAATATTGTAACAACACCGATGCATTATATATTTATGCATCGCTGTGTATATTCATTAGCAATGCACTGATGCGTTGATTTTAATGCAAGCATACCAATGCTTATATTATATTGTAACAACATCGATGCATTTTTTATATACACACCAGTGCGTACATTCATTTTCAAATCGTTGTTGCATATATTTTAATACAAACATATCAATGCTTATATTATATTGTAGGTAGCATCTGTGCATGTAACATTCACATCCGCACCAGCACCTCATATATTTTATAAAAGCACCATTGCATTTTTATATTTAAATGCACCAGTGCTGATGTTGTATTATATATGCATTGCTGCGTACATTGTACCAATAACAATTGGTGTGTATATTATCTCAATAAAAAATGGTGTGTATAGTTTGGAAAAAATACCGGTATGTTTAGTATGTCAAAGAGAACTAGTGGCTAAAATTTGAGTAGGCATTGGTTCATGGAAATGAATAAAAGGCACTAGTTAGTTGAAATAAATATATTGATTATGGTTCTATGATGAATTTTTCCATACTGCGAATATGCATATAGTTTCATCTTTTTTAATTTTACAAATTTTCAATTAATCATTCTAGAATCAAATATTTTTTATAATAATATTTATTTTCATATTTTATTTATTATGCTTGGATGTTTGAGCTGATTACACATATGTTGATCATTGTAACCATGTAAATCATTCATATATTTAACTTTTGAATAATGATAAAAAATCAAATATTTTTTAATAATATTAATTTTTATGTTCAATTATTGTGTTTTGATAAGCATGTTTATTACACCTTTGTTCATAGTCACAATGTAAATCATTCATATATTTAATCAATAATGTAACATTTTGCGACATTAGAGTATGCACTAAAAGAAGAAACCCATTTTATTATATATGAATAAGAATTCAAAATATGAGACAATATAAAGGTCATTGATAATCAAAATGTCATTTTGACATTGTTACAATTATTGATAACTTATCCTCATCCAATTGGGATGATATGCCCACATTAAACAAAATGTTTATTTTTCACAGATAAAATTTCCAACATATACAACTTGCTGTAACAAAATTCAAATGAATTCAAATTTCCATGCCTCATCTCTTCATCACCTTCAGGGGATATTGTTCTTGAGTTACTTGAAATGTTTTGTTGATTAACTTCATTTAGTTCCATATTTTCATGTTCCATCTACAAGCATAGGAATAAAATGCGAGTATGTCTACATTTATAGATAATATAATATACATAAATGTGAAAATGAAAAAGTGTACCAATTCAATGAGTGAATCATAAACTTCACACATATTTTCGAAACCATTCCTCATGCCGCATGTCAATAAATCCTTTGTTGGCTCCACTTTATACTTTTTTTCATGTGAGTTTCATACACCATGAGAGATATATAATTAAAGTTTTCTTATTGTTGCATTAATTATAAAATAAGGGATGTAAAACAACATAACTACTTACGAAGTTTTGGGATCAAGCCTGTGGAGGCGAGCTATACATCAAATATGGAGCGAGAAGGACCGATTCGCGGCGGGTAGGGTTTGTCTTTTTCGGGTTGCTGCAGAAGGGGCCGCATCCCCTGTAGCTGTCACAGACTCCGCCCCAGATCTTGACGTCTGTGGGTATGGCAGGTGACACGGAGAAGGGTGAGGCAAGTGGGTTGGAGAAAGGGGCCAATCGGAGGATGGGCCTGGGGGGCTACCTCCCAAAAACCCCAGCCATTCCGGCTATGCAGATTTGATTGAAAAAAATCAGAGAAAAGGTGGAAAATTGGAAGGAAAAGGCTCTAATTGGTAGATTTTTGGGGTTGTGGCCTCGGGAGAGAGACCTGGTGAGGTGGATTAAGAGCAGCTGGAATCTGAAAGGTCATTATGATCTTCACTTGGGGGCCAATGGTTTCTTCACCATTATTTTCTTTAACTTGGAAGATAGAGACATGGTGCTTGAGGGAGGACCCTACTTCTTCTTTGCTGCTGGTTTGTATCTCAGGCCTTGGAAAGAAAGATTTAATCTAGAGAGGGAGGATATGAAAGTGGCCCTAGTCTGGATTAGGCTCTTTTCCCTCCCTTGCGAATTCTGGGATCTCGAAATCTTGCAAGATATTGGTAACACGTTGGGGGAATTTTTCAAAGTAGTGGAGCAGAAAAAACAATAGAGGTATACTACTTGTGCTCAGATCTGTGTTTACATGGACCTTTCAAAAGATCTTCCAAAAGCTATTAGTCTGAACTAGGAGGATGAGGAATGGATCCAGCTGATTGAATATGAGCAGCTCCCCTTCAGATGCAGACTGTGTCACGGATACAGACATTTTAGTAGAAAATTCCCCCAGTTGGCTCGCTCTACATCCTCAACCAGAGCAGAACAAGAAGGAGAGAAAGATAAGGAAGGTTTTACCCAAGTCCGGAATTGAAAAAAGAATAGATCTGGAGACTAGAAGAGGAAATGGAAGGAACATGTGGACAAAGGGAATACTAGCAAAAACCCTTTTCAAATACTGGATGAGATTGGTGAGGGAGGAGAGGTTAGGAGTCATGAGAAGGACCTCTGGGAGAAGTCGGATGGTGGTGCTGAGGAGGTAGTGAACCAGGAGAAGACCATCGATGATCAAACTACGGTTATGGAGGAGGATGGTGATGAAGAAATGGACCTGGGGGAATTAGATCTGGATGAGATTGAGAAGGAGTGCGAGAAAATGGGGAAGGAATATGTCTCTCGAAGGAAACTGGAGCTTCTCTAGGAGGTGATTATCAAATCTAAATCCAGCCAACATTTGGGTATAGCATCTGATCCCCATTTTGGGAACAAAAGGAAATCCCCAGTCGAGGATCTGAAGTGTGGTAGGAAGACGAACAAACAAAGAATAGCAGAGGTAGGAGTTAAACTCATTGAATCTGGTCAGTACCCGACGCTTAGGGAGGCCTTTTCGAAGGTTAACAAATTTTACCAATGAATATAGTGTCTTGGAACATTCAGGGGTGCAATCATCCTCGTAAAATCAAAACCTTAGTTAGAAAGGTGAAGCAGGAAAGACCAGACGTTTTATTTATGCAGGAAACTAAATGTAACCCAGAGGCTTATGAAGAGAGTGGGGCAGAAAATTTGGAGAGGTTGCAAAGCAATGGAAATTGATGCCAATGGAATGGTGGGTGGTCTGGCGGTTCTTTGGAAACCAATTTTCATTTTCCTTTCAAATTGGAGGGCTAATAAGTTTTCCCTTTCCTCAGAGTTCTCAGTCCTTGATTCATGGGTTAAAGGCACTTTGGAGAATGTCTATGGTCTGAGTGCCTTCCCTCAAAAGGAGTAATTCTTATGCTTCTTATCATGGTTATCGGAGTAGGAAGGAAATGGTTTGTGGATAGTCGGAGGGTACTTCAATCTGATAACCTCTCTTGATGAGAAGAAGGGGGGTAGAAGGGATCTGGATAGATTCCAAGAAAACTTCAGGGATCTCTTGAGTCATAGTCCTTTCATTGACATGGAAACTGGAAATGGGTGGTTTACCTGGAATAATAAACGTGGAGGTACTCACCTGGTTGCTTCCAGAATTGACAGATTCTTAGCCATTCAATCCATTTCCCGAGGAGTGGGTGAGGTCACTTCCAGTGTTCTCCTAGGGGCGGGATCCGACCATTTTCCTATAAGTCTTCATTGGCATTGGTAGAATGCCTTTTTAAATAGACCGTTTAGATTTGAGAAATTCTGGTTGGAGAATAAGACTTCAAAGATTTGGTGGGCCAGTGGTGGCAGGATTTGGTCCCTCCTGTGGAATCTGGCATGTATCAATTCCAGCAGAAGCTCAAGGCTCTCAAATATAAGATTCGTACCTGGAATCGGGAGGAATTTGGAAACATATTCCAGGAGAAGAAAAAATTGATTGATGATTTAGAGTATATCCATCGGAAAGGTATGGATGAAGGTTGGGATGAGAGGTTACGTGAGCAAGAGAAAAACCTTTTTGAGCAGCTTGAAGCAAGGGAGAGGTAAGAGGATATTTATTGGAAACAAAAATCGTGGAACCAATGGATCCAAGAAGGGGAGAAGAAAACCAAATTATTTCATAATGCTATTGTTCAGAATTGCCATAGGTCTAATATTTTTAAGCTTAGAAAAAATGATGGAGGCTAGGTGGAAACCAGAGGAGAAATCGAGGATGAATTGGTACATCATTTTGAAGCAGTTTTAAAAGAGGACCGGGTTGATAGAAGCCATGACATAACCAAAATCACCAGCCTTATCCCCAGGTTTGTATTTAGGGATCATAACGAGATGCTTGGTAAACCTGTCTCTATGCAGGAAGTTGAGGAAGCTGTGAACCAAATGGCCTTGGGGAAAGCCCCTGGTCCTGATGGGTTTACCACCAATTTATTTCATTTCTTCTGGGATTTGATCAAGAAAGAGGTTCATCAAATTGTGGAGGAATCGTGAAGCAGTCATGGGGTATTGAAGGCATTTAATGCGACTTTCTTATCTCTCATCCCGAAAGAGGAAGGAGCGGATACCCCTGGTAAGTTTCGGCCAATCTCCCTCTGTAATGTTTTCTATAAGATCATTACTAAAGTCATTTCCAATCGGTTCAAGCCTCTCCTCCCTATCCTTATCAGTCCGGAGCAGACGGGCTTTGTTGAAGGCAGAAAAATTGTGTATGGTATTATTCTGGTTCAAGAAACCATTCATTCTCTGAAGGTTACTAAGAAACCAAGCATGCTAGTGAAATTAGAAATTGCAAAAGCCTACGATAAGCTCAGCTGGCAGTATATGCGTAGTATCTTGTAAGCCTTTAATTTTGACAGGGATTGGGTGGAGTGGATTATGAATCTGGTCTCTACCCCCTTTTTCTCTATCCTCCTTAATGGGGCACTGAAAAAAATTTTGCGGGTTTCCCGGGGCATCCGCCAAGGAGATCCTGTTTCCCCTTTCCTCTTTATTCTAATGGCTGAAGGTCTGAGCAAGCTCGTACAGACTCAAGTACCTGAAGGAGGAATCTGTGGTCTTCAAATTCATGATGGTATGGACAAGCAAACACATCAACAATTTGTGGATGACACTATGTTAATGGGGCACCCTTAAGTCCAAGAGGATTGAGCCTTTAAAAAAAGTTTAGTGCTTTTTGCCAAGGCTTCGGGGCTCGAAGTTAATCCAGATAAATCTGAGGTGTTTTTCTTTAACACCGCTAGAACTACCCAATGAAATATTTTGAGGATCCTTGGTTTCTCTTGAGGATCTTTTCCCTTAAAGTATCTGGGTGTTCCTATTTCTGAAGGCACTATTCGCAAATTTTCTTGGCAAGATTTGATTGATCGCATGAGGAGAAAGCTAGATAGTTGAACTCTTCGGCCTTTAAACTTTCCTAGTAGCTTGATTTTGGTCAAAACTGTTCTCCAAGCTATGCCGGTCTACCTCTTCTTAATGCTTTCTTCCCCCAAGGTCATTCTTAGGGAAATCCGCAGCATTCAGAGATATTTTATGTGGGGAGGTAGGGAAACAAAGTCTAAATTCTCCTTGGTTGGTTGGGAAAAAAATTGCAGACCCAAGAAAAAAGGGGGCTTGGAATCAGAGACCCTGAAGTATTAAGTGAATTTTATGGATCAAATATCTAGTGGAGGTGGTGTAACCATAGCATGGAACCATGGGCAAAACTATGTCACACTAAATATACAAGAAACAGACCATTGGAGAAACTGATCAGATATAATGAGGAGCAAGATGGATCTCACATTTGGCGAAAAGCCTATTCAGGCTGAAAGCTTGTTCAAGACCATGGATTTTGGGAAATCCATGATGGGGAGCTTGCAAATTTCTGGGATGACTCATGGAATCATCTCCCTATATTAGGTATTGATCCTCGTTGGTAGAACTTCAGCGTTAGAGGGATGATGGAAGGTAAGTTCAAAGTGTGTTACTACTGGGAGGATCCTTTACAGGAGGGGCATAGAAAATGGGTGGATCGTAGGTGGTGGGAAGGTCTAAATTTTGAAGAGGTTCTTTGTGCTTTCGAGACTACTCTTAAGGAGCGATTCATTCGGGTCAATATTGGTCCTGACAAGCTGAGGTGGGGGTATAAGCATAAATGTATTTTTAGCATCAAGGAAGATTATGAAATCAAGACTAATTGTAAGGACAGGGAGGATACAACTTGGAAAAATATACGGGGTATGAACCTCTGGCCACAAATAGCAGTCTTTTGCTGGCTAGTGGTTTGGAGGAGGATTCCGACGAGTGAAATTCTAAGGAAACGCGAAATCCTGGGGCCATCTCGTTGCCCCCTATGTCTCAATTCAAAAGAAACCTTGGGGCACCTGTTGGATGTGTGTCCTTTTACTTCATCGTTGTGGGACATAGGAGCTATGATCTTTAGGAGAAGCGATCAGGTCAGAGGTCACCCTGATCAAACTCTCATGGATTGGAACATAAAATCCTTCCAGAACCCAATTATTGGGACCCTGTGGCAGATGTTTCCCGGGATGGTTATTTGGATGGCTTGGAAGGAGAGAAATGAGCGTATTTTTTAGGGATAAGAAACACAAGGAAGAAGAGGTTTGGAGGAATTTAGTTAAGAATATGCAAGAAATGATAAGAAGTTCCCAATGGGGGGATAAGGATAAAGGGCTCTCGGATGGAGAACGTCGCATTGCTGCGGGTTGGGGATTGGGCAGTGCTGATTTGGATGGCCTCCGTAGGCAAGTTATGGTGTGTCTCCCAAGAAACCCAATTTTTTGGTCGCCTCCTTCTCAGCCAGTGTATAAAGTTAATTTCGATGGTGCATCTCGTGGAAATCTGGGTATTGCGGGGTTTGGAGGTGTCTACAGGGATGCCTCTGGCATCATCCTCAAAGTATTTTATGGATTTATTGGCATAGACTCAAACAAATCCGTAGAATTGGAAGGTCTAATTCAGGGCATTCAGCTGGTGATCCGTGAAGGTTGGTTCCCAGCTGTGCTGGAGGGAGACTCTCAAATCATTATTCAAATGGATAAGAAGTTGTGAAGTGGCCAATCCCCAGAGAAAATTTCCACTAGATGGCGCCTCTTGGGCAAGCTGGATCTCCTAAGGACCCTTATTGCCACTCAAAATTCCATTTCCTTTACCCACGTAAAACGAGAGGCAAATAAGGTGGTCAAACTTCTTTCTAATCAGGGCATCGTTGGGGATGGGGCCCTCTTGGTTGGCACCACGACGGAATTTCGTCATGAATTGTTGCCACCTGGCTAACATAGACATGGAAAAAAGTAGACAGTTGGCAGTTGGAGATCAGCTCACTCATGCGAATGAAAGGGGGAGGGTGGAGACCGTTAATGGGGATCTTAGTCATCACATGTAATCATGCGAGAAATGACATTTGCTCTCTCCTCGATCCTGAATTTGAGTATAAGAAAGGACAGTTCAAGGTATGTGAAGAATGGAAGAAAGGATCCGTACCAGCCTCCTTATCTTGCCATCAACATCTTCCTAATTTTTCTTTATGGGAAGCTCTGGTCCATAATTGTATCCTAGTACACGACAGAGGATCAACATAGATCTACTGTCATCTCCATAATGAAGTTCTGGGCTTTATATTCTGGCGGAGTTTTCATCTATCTCACTCGCTCTTTTCCCTTCCCGGGGGTGTTCTATCTCTGTGTTGCTGGTAAGACTGAGTGGGAGCTGATTTGTGACTGGCTTTCCCTGGTTTGACCCCCAGATTGCTGTTGGGTTAGGGTGATGGATCCTAAGCGTTGCCTCAGTTCTGATGTTTCGGTGGGTCCTGGAGATGAGGGGCATAAAGGTAAAGGAGAAGTGACTGAGAGGTTAGGAGATAATAAGGGGCGGGTTACCAGAGATAAATCCAAAACCAAGGCCCAGGAAGAAACTATCTTCTTCCGTGAATGCATCCCTCTAGATATTAGGGGTTATATTGATTATGTTGAGAAGGAGCTATGGGACACGGTGCATACAATCCCCATGGAGGACCTTCGTCAGGAGATTGAAGAATGGGTGGTTGACCCAGGTACTACATCTGGTAGAGCTTCTTCCTATGACTGCATGATCATGGTATATTGGGTTATGAAAAACATGCTGGCACACGTTACCATGGATACTTTAAACAAACACCAGGGGGACGCAGTATGGAAGGAGCACAATGCGGATTTCCGTTTGATGCATATTAAACTTGATGCGATTGCATTAGAATTGGGCGTCTCCTTTTACTATCCAGGCACGGAGGAGGTGGAGCACAATGGTACCAGTCGCAAGAGTAAGCAAAACCCCTGTTAGGATATTTAGACACTTAGGAGTTAGTTAAGATCAACTTGTGTAATATATCCATTAGGGATAATGTGTTTCTTTAGTATGCATTAGTATGCATTTGTAAATACTTAATCCGACGGTCACGATATGTTCCCGACATAGAGTGATCCGACGGATCAACTTCTCTTAGATCAAACCTAACCTTGATCCGTGGCTTAACACCCGATTGGTCCATGATATCTATTTAAAGAGCATGGGGGGTCATTGTTTAGTTGATCGATTATGAGAAACTCATTTGTAACTTTCTTTCTTTGCATAATAAATTGCCCCATAGAAGCTATTTGGCCGGGGCCATGGAGTGTTTCCCTCAAGAGGGTTTAAACCACGCCAAAACATCGATGTGTTGATCTGTGATCTGTTTGTGTGAAGTGGTTTCTCTTCGTGTTTGGTCCTTTGGTAGTACCCTGTGTACCCGAACATGGTATCAGAGTTTTTATGAAGTGCCGCTTCCAGTTATGATCTAGATCTTGAACTGCTGTTGCCGAAACTCGAAAGGGTTTCTAGTTATGTTATTTTTGTGCATTTCTAGGCTGTGGGAGGTGTTCCATTGCGTCCGGAGCGTCATTTCCATTAGGAAATAGTTTTCGTTTGATCAAAAACGATTCCCGGTTGCTCCAGAAATGCATATTTCATCAGATCTGAAGGTATAATGTTACAGTGACGCATTTTTTTATTTTCTGTTTTTAAAAGAAAAAAAAGTCTCATATTTTATCATTTTTTACTGTTAGTTTTTTTTGGGGTTCGGATTGTTGCTTTCCCGTCTGTATATGCTCTTTGCCGTGCACCTTGAGTGATCTCGATAAATCAAAAACAGAAAGGGAAAGGGTTTTTCTCGGCTGCGTATGCTCTTTGCCATGCACCTTATGCGATCTCGTCAAATCAGAAATAAAGAGAAAATGTAGACTTTCCGGGCAAACTAACAAGATCTAACTCCACAAGTGTGGAAAAGTTTTTTTTGTTTCGATTTGTGGTGTGTTTTGCAGGAAAAAGTGAAAGCACGCAAACCGAGCAAGAAGAATAAAAAAAAATAAAAATAAAAAAAACCCCTTCCTCATTCCCATATTTTACATACCTTTTAATCTAGCTCACTTGGTTCAAAGTTGCTTTATTCCTTAATAGGTCTTGAGTTCAAATCTTAGGAAGTTACTTTTAAAAGAAAAAGTGCATGCAATTTATATTTTCAATTTATTTTATTGTAAAAGTGCATCTCACTTAAATAATAAAAAATAAAAATACAAGTGAGTCACTTAAGTTTTTTTTATTGTTGCACTATTTAAAAGTAATATCATTGTAAAAGTGAAATCACTTATTTTACAAAAGTGGTTCACTTAAAGCAACTTTCTTGTAAAGTGATTGTCAAAAGGTTCATCTTGGGAAGAGGGGGGTTCTTTTTTTTGCTGGACATTCTCTAGCTGCCACATCACTATTGGGGACATCTTCAACAGTTTCTTTGTTCAAGCATAACTTCATCATACAGAGTCAGTTTTCAATGCTGTTTCTTTTTAAACCGCATATTTTTTCGAGCTCTTCACATTCAGACTATTGGTTTCTGCTTTTACAGCCATTAATTTACAAATATGGCCACCCCTTTTGATATTCTACTTAACAGTTCCAACTATTTCTCATGGAAATCTTGTATGGAGGATGTTCTATGAAGTAGAGGACTTTTAAGAATTACCTTAGGGAAAGAAAAAGAACCCACTGATGATGATAAGAAAATAAAATGGGCAAATAGATGTGATGAAGCTCGTGGATTGATTGGGATGTCAATCTCTACTGATTTGCGATTCCACATATCTGGAATTGATGAACCTAATGCTGCTTGGGACAAGTTGGAATCTGTGTTTGGTAAACACAATGAAATTTGAGGTCACCAACTCGAAAATGAGTTGATTTCTTTAAATCCAAGTGACTTTTCATGCATTCAATATTACTTATCTAAGTACAAAACTCTTAAACTCTTATGTGCAGAATGTAAGATTGAGAGGGAAGAAAAACAATGCATTTATCATATTCTTTCCAAACTTGGACCTGCATATTCTGTTTTTGTATCTACATTTTACTCCATGAAAGCATCCTTGAATGCAGCTAGCTATTAAGAGCCTATTCTTGAATCCTTATGTGATTCCTTGATTAGGGAACAAGATAAACTCATTCATCTTGGAATAATCAACAATGTAGATACATCTGGGAAAGCCTTATTGTCCCAACAGAAAGAAAAGTCCAAGCCTCCCAAGAAACAAAATTTTTGCAATAGTAAGTCAAACAAGGGTCCAAAACCCTCTCAGTCAGCTCTTTCTTTAAAAAATGACAAAGGATCCAAGCCAAAAGGCAAGAAGACTAAGCGTCATTGCAACTATTACGGGAAAGATAATCATGATGAATCTAAGTGTTTCAAGAAGATGGCAGCCTTGGAAGCAGCAATGAAGAAGCACCACATCAGCCTAGATTCGTCTTCAGAATCTGCCTCTCATGGACATGCACTTTGTGCTTCTGGTTATTCTTATAATGCATCTTCTTCTTCTACTTCAAATGAATGGCTCATTGATTCTGGAGCATTTTATCATATGGCTAAGGATCAAGCCATCTTTCCTACTATGCATGAATGTAACACCAAACAAATATTTGTTGGTGATGATAGATGTCTAAGTGTTGTAGGAGCTGGAACAGTTCCAGTAGATAATGGTCATTTTAGTGATGTACTATGTGTTCCAAGAATTTTCTGCAATTTGTTATCAGTCTATCAGATCACTCATTCCGGTGAAGGTAAAACTGTGACCTTTACACCTCACCAAGTTGTAATCAAGGATTTTAAAGATCCTCAACAGGTCCTAGCTACCGGAATTGTTGATGATATTACCAGGTTGTACAAGTTTAACAACTTTGGGTCATCACCTTTCCCTTCAGTTTTTGTTGCTCATAGTGATAACTTGAACAAACTTTGGCATGAGCGATTTGGTCACTTAAATTATTGCTCATTGCAACAACTATGTAAAGAAAATATGGTGACAGGTCTTCCGATGGTATCCTACAGAGATGGTGTTTGTTCCGGTTGTGTACTCGGAAAACATCATCGGGACAGTTTGGACAAATGTGCCTCTTGGCACGCCTCGGTTCCCTTGGAGCTTGTGCATAGTGACTTTTGTGGTCCTCTTCCATCTGCTTCCTTTTCTGGTTTCAAATATTTCTTAACTTTCATTGATGATTACACCAGATGCACTTGGGTTTATTTCCTAAAACTTAAGAGCGAAGTATTTAACACGGTCTTGGCCTACAAAGCCCTTGTTGAAAAACAATCTGGTCATCAAATTATTAAGTTAAGATCTGACAATGGAGGAGAATATGTTAACAAAAAGTTCACTACTTTCTGCACTGAACAAGGCATCCAACAATAGCACACTGTTCCATATACATCACAACAAAATGGTGTAGTTGAGCGGAAGAACTGCACTTTAAAAGAAATGGCTAATTGTATGATCCAATCTAAGGGACTAAGTCTTCAATTTTGGGCTGAAGCCATTAATTGTGCAAATTACATAGTTAATCGCACCCCCACTAAAGCATTACAAGGTATAACACCGGAATAATCATGGAGTAAAACTAAACCTGATGTAAGTCACTTCCGTGTGTTTGGTAGTGAAGCATGGGCTCACATTCCGGATGAAAAACGGAAATCATTGCAGCCTAAAAGTGAAAAGTGCATATTTGTTGGATATTCTAAAGATGTAAAAGGTTATAGACTTCTTCAACCACATTCTCATGATATAATCATTAGAAGAGATGTTAAATTTAATGAAAATCTCTTGGCCTGCGAGCCTAACTCGGTGATTGTGCCATCTTTGGCCTGCGAACCTGATTCGGCGTTTGTGCCTTCTTCTTCTTCTTCCAACTTCCTTGACAGGTTTCCAGCTCCAGTTTCTGATAATGACAGTGAGGATGAAAATCCACCTCCGCCTACTCATGTTCCTCCAGTTACACCAGCACAAGTGCTTCCTCGATGGGTCCGTTCAACATGTGAAGCAGCTGGTGATCTTGCCGGTGATCCTAGAGATCAATGTCAAACACGTTCTCAGTTCAGCGAGCCTCTTCTCTTTTGGCTCAAGTTTCCGAGAATCATGATCCAAAAACTTTTGCAGAAGCTTCAGGGAATCCAGATTGGGATGCAGCCATGGATGAAGAATATCGTTCCTTAATGGCGAACGATACTTGGGATCTTGTACCTCTTCCAAAAGGAAGAAAACTTGTCAGATGTAAATGGGTCTACAGAACTAAGTATGCATCAGATGGAAGTGTTGAAAGACTTAAGGCAAGGTTAGTTGCCAAAGGTTTTTCGCAAGTTGAAGGGATTGACTACAATGAAACCTTTGCTCCCCTCGCAAAAATGAACTCCATCCGTCTTGTTCTTTCCCTTGCAGCCTTACACAACTGGGAAGTCCATCAAATGGATGTCAAGTCTGCCTTCTTAAATGGTGATTTACATGAGGAAATTTACATGGAACAACCTCCTGGCTACATTCAAAATAACTCTAGCCTTGTCTGCCGCCTTAAGAAATCCTTATATGGCTTTAAGCAAGCTCCTAGAGCTTGGTATGCCAAAATGGATAACTTTCTCCTTGACACTGGTTTTTCTAGATGCCATTCTGACCCCAATGTCTATACCAAGAAAGTAGGAAACCATCTCATCATACTTGTTCTATATGTTGATGACCTTATTCTTACTGGTAATGACCCTAAGCTTATAACCCATGTGAAATCCAGTCTTAAACAAAATTTTGAAATGTCAAACTTAGGACATTTGCATTGTTTTCTTGGTCTCTAAGTCCTGCAAACCAAAGAAGGAATCTTTCTTTCACAGTCTAAGTATGCTTGTGACCTTCTTCGTCGCTTTCACATGGAATATTGTACACCAACCCCTTCTCCCTTCCAGTTTGGAGTCAAACTTTCTGCCACTTGTACTTCACCTGAAGTTGATGCCACCTTGTATCGTCAGCTTGTTGGTAGTCTCTTATACTTGACTCATTCCCGTCCTGACCTTTCCTTTGCCGTTGGTCCTGTTGCCCGTTATATGCAGACACCTCATGAAAGTCACTAGAAAGCAGCTAAAAGAATACTTCGATATATTCGAGGTACAATTCAGTTTGGGATTCATTACAGTACAGGGGGGAAACCTTTGTTGGTTGGGTTCACTGATTCAGATTGGGCCGATGATCCTGATGATCGAAAGTCTACTGCAGGTTATGTTTTCAGTATGGGATCTGGACCTATTACTTGGGCTTGTAAGAAACAACAAGTTCTTGCTCTTTCTTCAGTAGAGGCAGAATATCGAGCAGCAGTTAATGCCAGTCAGGAAGCTTTATGACTTCGACAAATCCTTTCAGAGTTTGGATTCTAGCAGCAGCAGCCTACTCCACTTTGGTGCGATAATCAAAGTGCTATCAAGCTTGCCAAAGATCCAGTTCTACATCAACGCAGCAAACACATCGAGCTACATATGCACTTCATCAGAAATCTTGTTCATGATCGTGTTCTTGAAGTGCTCTTTTGCCCTACAGATGATCAAGTTGCAGACATCTTCACCAAGTCTCTTACAGAAGCAAAGTTTTCTAAACTTCGATCTATGTTAGGAGTTCATGAACTTGTCATTAAGGGGGGATAGGCTCTAATGCCTCCTTCCTTCTCCTAATAGTGTCACTTTTGTAAATCCTTCAATCCTATCCCAAGTTGTTCTTAAGGGGGGATGTTAGGATATTTAGACACTTAGGAGTTAGTTAAGATCAACTTGTGTAATATATCTGTTAGGGATAGTGTGTTTCTTTAGTATGCATTAGTATGCATTTGTAAATACTTAATCCGACGGTCACGATATGTTCCCGACATAGAGTGATCTAACGGCTCAACTTCTCTTAGATCAAACCTAACCTTGATCCGTGGCTTAACACCCGATTGGTTCATGATCTCTATTTAAAGAGCATGGAGGGTCATTGTTTAGTTGATCGATTATGAGAAGCTCATTTGTAACTTTCTTTCTTTGCATAATAAATTGTCCCGTAGAAGCTATTTGGCCGGGGCCGTGGAGTGTTTCCCTCAAGAGGGTTTAAACCACGTCAAAACATCGGTGTGTTGATCTGTGATCTATTTGTGTGAAGTGGTTGCTCTTGGTGTTCGGTCCTTTGGTAGTACCTTGTGTACCTGAACAACCCCAGGGAAATGAAGCAGAAGATGACAAAGAGAAGTTGGATGATAAAGGGAAGCAACAGAACAAGGATTGCAGTAGCGGAGGAACCGGCTCCAAGAACCCAGTTTGAGTTTGGGTCAGCAGTTTCTTTTTCTTTTAGTTTTTCTCTGGATTTTGTTGTACCAATTTTTGTAAGTGGGCAGGTAATATGTATCTAGTTTCTGTGGGTAGACATTCTGGACAGTCTGTTTCGGTTTCTCTTCCTGTGTGGCCGAGTATGGTTGGGAACTCTAAGACTATGAAGACTTTGTAAGATCGCTATGTACCTTGTGTTTAAGCAATAATATAGTTTTTATTTACAAAAAAAACAACATAACTACTTAGAAATTGTTCAATTAACTCTTGATACCCCAACCTATACTAAAAAGCCTTACTTAATCCAACATCATCAAATGATTGGATGACCCTTCACTGTATGTTAGCACCTATTAGAAAACATCCATTTATGGTTTTAAATTAATTAAAATATAAACATCACACCAAATATGAAATATGAAGCAAACCACAAGTACTCACAAACTTTGCCATCAACCCTTTTTTACCTTGTCGTACCATCTTATGCATTGAATGGGTGTCATTTTATTTTCTTTTATGCTACAAAAAAAAAATTGAAATTAGTATTTCATACGATAATTAAAATCTTTGCACATTAAAGATAAAACAATGATTTCATACGTTTGATGCACGTTGTTTTTTGTTATGTTCCCAAAATAAAATTACTCCCTTGCGATGTGGTTATTCTCGTTTCTTTGACCATCTCATGGTACACCCTTTTTGACATCCCTACCGACATCTTTTGTATATCACATCGTTCTTCCATTGGAATTTTAGCAATCTTTCTAAGAAACAAAAAGTACAATGAATAAATCAATAAATATTTATATGAAAATAAGGATACGAAAATTATTAACAAAGCATGTTTTTGGACTAGTATATACATATTACATAAAACAAAATTAGCAATAATATTTTTTAAATGTTTCTTTTGTGTTAATGTATGTTTTTTCCATCCTGAGTCTCATTAGTATCAGTGCCCACTACTCTGGAAACACTTCTTGGAGTTTACTTATAACCTGATTCTTAGAGTCATTGGATTGATTTTTGTTCTGTAAATGAAAAGTACATCTATATTTTCTTTCCACTATATCCTTCAAAGTTTCATAAAACTATTTCCCCCTCTCACTAGCTTCCAACACCACTTCAGTTGAACCGATGGCTAATTCATCATCTTTTACATTCTTCTTTATTTTTATCTTGTTAGGGCATCCTATTTCCTTATTGTCTATCCCTACACAACATCCAACAAATTTGAAATCCAAAGTTTGAAACATGCTATCAATTATTGTTGAGAATCATTATTATTACGAAGTCAAACAAAAACCTCATGTTTATCACCTTTTGATCCACACAATTCCTCTATTTGCAATAATTTCATAAATTTTTTGCTCTTCTTTACTCAGATTACAAACAATCTTATAGTATTTCCTTAAATGTTTTGCCTGCATGACACACATAAACCAATAGACATCATTTAAATATACAAATAATTCCAATATATTGCTTTCATATTAAAATTACAAAAAACTTGCCATGTTCTTTGTGTTGGATGTGTTTCCCTCGCCCCCTTCGTTATGATTTTTAATCCATGACCTTTTATCAGACATTTTTAATCAATAAATTCCCTAGATAATGAAACACATAAATTATGAAATATTTTTTTTACATAACAAGTAAATAATTTTAGGTAAAAATGTATTTGGGACAGTTAGCCCACACAATACAGTAATTAAGCATTAATGCACCTTAAATGATATAATGCACCTGTGCATAGTCTGTATGTTACACACCACTAATTTTTTTAATTAAAATAGAATTTACTTGGTGTGTATTCTAAATATAAACATACAGGTGCATACATCCTATAATATATGCACCAGTGCTACTATTCAATACAATGTGCACTGTGGACCATGAAAACATTTTTGGAAAAAATTCTGACAACGAAAGTCCAGACAGGTCGGGTCCAAATTGAATCGCATCAAGATCTCCATCCAAGAGTGACCCAAATCCCAATATAATAATATATATAACTAAGAAATTCACATTGCACTACTATAATTTTGACTTTTAGGAGGGGTTTCCTTCCACCCCCAAAAGTGATTTTTGGGTGTGTTCTTGGATTTGGAGGATGTCTTTACAAAACCACCCCCCAATAGCACCGACACTAAAATTTTGGAATTTCAGGATCATTTTTGGAAGAGATCAAAACTGCCCCTAGAAGTCACTTTTGGGGGCAGTTCTACCCCCCCCCCCAAAAAAAAAAAGTGACTTTTAGGGGCGGTTTAGAACCCCCCCTAAAAGTCCCTCTTACAAAAACATTTGGGGCTAGTTTATAAACCCTCGTAGGTACCTACGAAGGAGGCCAAGAACCCCCACCTAAATATCCATCTCAAAAACCGTTTGGGGGCGGTTATAACCCCCCTTCCCCCTGTAATCAATAGGGGCGGTTATGAACTCCCCCTAAAACTCTCTGTTACAAACCTTTGGGGGCAGTTTTAAAACCCCCTAAAAATCCCTCCAACAAACCTTTTGGGGAAGTATTAAACCCCCTCCATAGATACCTACAAGGGTGGTTTGGAACCCACCCCTCGCACCCCCCCGTAGATACCTAAAAGGGAAGTTTGGAACTCCGCCCCCCTATAGATACCTATAGGGGCAGTTTTGAACCCCCTCTAAAACTCCCTCTTACAAATCTATTGGAGCAGTTTTGAAACCCCCCCGTAAATTCTCTCTTACAAACCTATGAGGGAAGTTCTAAACCCCCCTCATAGAAACATACAAAGATGGTTTGAAACTCCCCTTGTAGCCATTAATATAAATAATCATAAAAAATATTTTATTAGAAATACCTGAATATTGCAATATCATTAAGGCACGGAGGAATCGAATGTCCAACCTCCTGCTTGTAAGGCAGGTGCTCTTCCATTGAGATAGCACCCTTTAAGAATTGGGGAGAGGAGCAATATTAAAACCCAAATTGCATCATTTGTAATTCTATGAAAAGACAATAACATCCAAATGCAATCATGCTTAAAATCCAATTAATATTTATTTTTCCAAAGACAATAATAAGCACAAAACTATATCTATACAATAAGCATAAAGTATTTAATCAAAGGTACATACAACATCAACATAAAGTTTCTCTTGACTAAGGTCATCATCCAGATGTACCACTTAGCCATAATCTAAGAGGCTTATTTCATGGAGCTGTAACATATCCTATGAAATGTCATAAATAGGTGTCTTAAGTGAGGCAGTGTTGGCATTGAAGTTTCATAATAAAATGTTGCATACTTGCTTTGAGAAATTTGTATCTTTACAAATAAAAATTTGGGGATTCACTCTTAATCTTGATAGAAACCCCAAAATTGACTTGAGGGAAGCGACAAATTATAATAAAGATGTCGTTGCATAGGGAAGGAGGCACTTTGTAGAAGAGAGTTGACATATTTTTAGAATAGATGTATCTACATGAAACTAAGATAATTTTCCAGAGATACTTTGAATAGGTATACGTGCCTTTGAATCCCCTCACACTACCCAAAGTTTTTTATTTTCATTTCAGTCATGCAAGCTGAAAACCAACAATATCCTAAAATAGGAGGTAGAAAACTCTCGGGAGTCATGTCTCCTTGAGGAAATCCAAGTTTCTATCTGCAATGACATCTCAAATTGTGCTTGGAGGGAGGACCATAATGTTCCAATATTTCAACCAACAACCTTAAATCGACAAGCATAATTCCCCGTGTTGCTTTGGTGTCATGTACAATGAGGTTGTGGAGATCCCATTTGGTGTTGAGATAATCATGTACCCATGCATGGATCTCATCAAAATATGAGAATATTCTTAGTTTCAACATCTGAGAAATTTGGGTTGACTTAGTGCCGAAAGCCTCATCTTTGCATATAAAAAATAGAGGATGGGGTTGCGCTGTTCCTGGGTTTTCAGACCATTAAGTGGTTTCCCTTCATAAAGATAAAACTAATGACCCTATTTTCTTCTTTATCTTCAGAAAGTGAATTCCATAACTAACCTAAACCCTGATTTGTCACAGTTGATAAATTATCCACCACAAGCCTAGCAAAATGCTGGTTAGTTTCAAACTCTAAAATTTTGTAATATATGTTAAATTTTATATTTATTTGCGAGAATACAAATTGTTTGGCAGAACCTTGAGAACAAACCAGTCATTGGTGAGATAGATGATGACAGACACCACATAATTCAGGTAGAGCTGCAAACAAAGACTTGCCTTAAACCATTTTACTAACAACACCGGATTTATTCTTGAAGATAACTTTTTTTCCATAATCTTCACTCCTTTAAGACTCATTAAATGGGAAAATTACCTTTTCATTCCTCACTTAACTCAAATGTGAAATAATGGGAATATAGATAGGCTTTCTTGAACACATGATGGATGAATTTATCTTGTGATTAGACCTCACCTTTAATAGTTGATTCCATTATTAGGGCAATAGCCCCTTGAAATTTTGATTCTATGCTTTTATTTTCATGCTCACCTTTAACTTTTCCTTGATAATTTTCCACATTGCCTTATTTTATCTTAATTATTTATGCTTCTTTGATTTCTACAAGTCAACCTCACTTCCCATTGATATTCTTCACAATTGCTATCAAGAGGACATGAAAAACAACCTTCTTTCTCATTCTTAGTTCTTTACAGAGAAGAAAAATTCACAATAAATGGTACACAGAAAACCTTTATTAAAATTCAAAAGCTGTGTTACAATGTTTGTCGTACCTTTACAAGGATTTTGGTTTCCGTTTTCATAACCATAAGGTTGTTATATTTCTCAACATATATCATTAAATTAATCCAATGCAAACATTGCTAACATGTATTAAACCAATCAAGCTACATAGATTGCAAATACAAGTATGGATATTGATACTAGTATGGATACAACAGATATTTAGAACAACTTGAATACACACACATAGAACATGAGACATAAAAAGTTTATAATGCCTTATGGAT